>OX381711.1:74049297-74649297 GCA_947462335.1 Harmothoe impar
GTATAGGGTAATATAGAGGCGAAGGGGGGGGGGAGATTTATCTGATGGCTATTGGTGCATGCTGGGAGGGGGGAGGGGGGTCATAGAGGGGAGTTAACAGAAAGAGGGGACCCTCCAGAAGGGTTTAATCTGCCTGATTAGGTGTCCTGAGGATCTTTTATGGCAGTATAGGGATGTGATTGTAAGGGAGCAAATGCCTTCAAAATAGCTGATTTATCGGTATTTTACCGAGGACAAACTACCTCCCCAGAGCGGGAAACACCTTTATAATCACAACAATATGACTTTAAATGGTCTCTTTGGGTCCCATATGAAGGTTTCTGACCATTTTCACGAAGTCATGATTTGATTTTAGAAGGAATCTGAAAGCCTAAATTTTGGCTGTTTTCTCACTATTTGGCGGATCTTCGGACCCTATGTACGGCGGGGGTCAGGGGAGTCCGAAAAAAATATTTTTGTGATTTCCCGTGTTTTTGGACCCTAATGCATAGTTTGAGCCTGTCCCCGAAGAAAAGTAGATTTATCACCCCCCCCCCCCCGCCTATTAGTGTAACAGACTGGGTGAGGGAGGGTGCGCTGGACCGGAAACTGCCTGAGTGCCGGCATTATGGGAAACCTGAAAAGGGGGATATAAGTATGGGCCATGGGCTGCATATACCTACACTCAGTGTCCCAGCGCTACCCAAAGCAGGAAAGGAGTGACCCGCCTCTAGCAGAGAACAGGGGAATTAAAATATCTAGGTTCCATGTACCTAGATAGGATAGGCCATGCATAATGTCATGATATCACAACATTACTACATATGGCAAGTATTGTATAGTTAGAGTCACATTATTGACTCAGGGAGCCATGCTCCCAGAGTCTTATGCGACGCCTCTGTGAGACGTTTTTCAGGGGAAATTATATTTTTTTCATTTTCCAAATCTTTCATAGAAACATTAGGCCAATCAATCAAAAGTACACGTAATCTGATAATTGAAGTGTTTTCCTACCCAGGGATCCAAAAAACATTCTTCTACCCCTACTGGAACCCCCTGAAAAAAATTGCTAAAGTAGACCTTGCCAAAAAACATCATTTTTTCCTCACTGTAGACAAACATGAATGTACTGGTGTAGACATTTCGTCGATTTCGGCATTTAGTGTTAAACCTATGGAGGATCTGATTTTTAGCAAGGTGAGACGTTTTTTGTCAGACCAGAATTGGGTAGGAAGAGATCTGTGGACGAAAATAGTGTATGGTAGGGTCTGTGGGAGTTGGGGGTTACACACTACACATGCATGCTGCACATGCACACTACACATGCACACTACACATGCACACTACATTCTGGGTAGGTGAGACGTTTTTTGTCAGACCAGTTTGCCATCTGTGGACATAAAATCGATGTGGGGTGGATAGGGTTGGGGTTTGGGGTGTAGTTGAGATTAAGGGTGGGGCACACTACAGACAGCACACTACAGACAGCACACGTACTACAGCCAGCACACTACAGACAGCACACTATAGACAGCACACTACAGGCATGCACAATATAGACACCACACTACAGCCAGCACACTACAGCCAGCACACTACAGACAGCACACTACAGACAGCACACTACAGATACCTGCCCTGAGTCTTTTGTGATTATGATCACACGCTAGATTTTTTAGGAACTCATTCATATTTCTAGTATAGTTTTGGAAAATGTGTTAACTTTTACAAATGGAGAAATCTTATATGACATTTGATATTCTAAAACCCTAAAGTCAGCTAACTTTGAACATGTCCTACACACCTATTATTGGAGGTATATTCAATATGTTGCCATAAATATATAGTCAGATATGTGATGTCTAATAAGGAGACTCAGAGGAGACACATTGTTTGTGGATGAAAATTAGATATATACATTCAGCTACACATATGAAGTATCTGTGGGCCCTGTCCCATAGAACTTGTATGCAAATTTAGTTCCTCTGACTATCACAGGGGGTCAGTATAGTGCTGTTGAAGGCTTCATTGTGACTCTACATGGGGTAAAATTCGACACGGGCGACACGGCGACATGGGCCTTTTTAAATTCGACACGGGCGACACAGCCCTTTTAAAAATCGACGGACACAGAGATTTTTACAAGGCTCTAGTATGTTCTATATGCATAAAATTCGACACAGCAACACGGTCCTTTTGCTAAAAATCGACACGGCGACATGGCCATAAGTGTGGGGACCCATGTAGAGGCACTTCATTGAGAACCAGTTACGCATCGGTTTCCCTCTAGAGGCAGGCCACTTCTCTCCTCCTCTGAGCGCTACCCCTGTAGGCTACAGTAGTAGCGCTGGGGACACGCTCTGTTGACTGAGTGGGACTCCCTAGGTAGAGTACACTGTGACCGCTGTGCATGGGACGGGTATGGGAAGGAAACGAGCGTCTAACACAAGCTGAGCTTACCCTGACAGAGATGTAAGTGGTCAGGGATTTCCCTGAATATAGGGATTTGTCAAAATCCTGTAAACATCTTGAGAATAGTTCATTTTCATATGATCAAATACAAACCAACCTTTCTCATTTGAGGCTCTTAGATGTGTTACATCCCTCTGCCCCTCCCATCTACTTAGAGCCAATGACAGTACAACCTCCTCTACCATACATGCATGCAAGCTCACACTGATGTGGGGCCAGCTTGCATCTTTCAGGGATTTAGCACTGTGTTTATGGGGCTCCCAGGCTCAGGGGATTTCAGGGACTATGAATCCAGGGGGAAATGAAGGAATACTGGCTCCTGATTGGTTAATATTCATGCTGCAGCCTTAAATCCTCAGATGGCGCCACCAGTCCGTGGACACATGGACGTGATAAATCCTGCTGCCAGGAGATAACTGTCTGTGGATGCATAGACATGACAAATGCTGCTGGCAGCAGGAGACAAAACCGTCCATTGCCACATTCACCTTTTCAGGGAACCTATCCATACCCCACTTACATCTCTGCCCTGAGACTAGACCACATATACCTATGGGGGTGGATGGCTAAATTCGACACAGCGACATGGCCATTTCTTAAAATCGACATGCGACATGGAGCTTAGTGAAATGAGGAAAAAAATTAGTGACATCACATGGGGTGTTTCTTAAAATCGACATGGGACAGGACAGGTTCTTAAGGGTGACATGGGACATGAGGATATAAGTGACAGGTGACATGGCCATTTCTTAAAATCGACATGTGACATGGGGACCCCCCCCCCCCCCATCTATACCCCCATGCCTGTTGCAGGCCAACATGTATGTATAGCCAGTATTTGTATTATGGGGTCATGTACGGCCTGTATCAGCCAGAGGCGCATCAGGCTTCATCAGCCTAAATGCAACCTCCAATGCAGGGGGTGTGGCCTAGAAGAGGAAACCCAACAACACATCCTGGAACAATAGCAAGTGGCAAGTTTCTCCTAAAGACCCCACTAGCAAGAGGCAGGTCGCACCAACTACCCACACCCAGGCTACGTGCACCCAGACTCGCTCAACCAGTACACTTTTCCACCACAAGGGCTGCAAATGGGACTGTTCACTGGTGCAACTGCTATATTTAGATTGGGCCAAAAAAAAAAAAGTTTGTTTCAGGTCACCCGACCGACCCTATCTAAACAGGGCCGACCCTACGTTTTTTTTATGCAATTTTGAAGAAATTTTTATACTTTTTTGGGGTCAATTTTAGGTTTACAAAATTTTGGAAAAAAATCTCCGCATTTTTCCACTTTTTTGGCTCAATTTTAGAGGGGAATTAAAAAAAAAGTTTAAAAAAATTATAAAAATCCGACCTACCGACCCTAGAGTTTCTTCCCATGTTACCTGAAACAAAACTTTTTTTTTTATTTGGCCTTGTTAGTATAATAGAGTCGGGGCCTGAGACTGGGAGTACCCAGACAGGACTGGACTTGTAGGGGCTTGTGGGACAGTGACCAGCCTTCACTGTGTGTCAGGCTACAGTCGGAACCCCACTCTGCTTGTGATACTCATATCATGGACCTGCACATGAATTGTGTAGGTTCATGCTCATAGGTGAGTAGGGCCTATAAATCTACCTATATAATATGGTTGGAAATCACGGAAATTGCACCAGTTTAGTTTCTCGAGTTGGTGATACACTACAAGTAAAGCCTAGAGTAAATATCTCTGGAGTAAGGGCCAAGTCATTTGTTACTAGCTGGGGCAGAGGAGGAGAGAAGTGGCCTGCCTCTAGAGGGAAACCGATGCGTAACTGGTTCTCAATGAAGCCTTCAACAGCACTATACTGACCCCCTGTGATAGTCAGAGGAACTAAATTTGCATACAAGTGGACATGGCCCATAGATTCTTCATATGTGTAGTTGAATGTATATATCTAATTTTCATCCACAAACAATGTGTCTCCGATCTCCTTATTAGACATCACACATCTGGCTATTCATTTATGGCAACATATTGAATATACCTCCAATAATAGGTGTGTAGGACATGTTCAAAGTTAGCTGACTTTAGGGTTTTAGAAGACCAAATGACAACGGTAATCCCCACCCCCTGATTTTCAACCACATAGATAGATTATATTTCACTATATTCCCCTTTATATAAATATCCCCATTTATACAAATAAGCACCTATACCAATACATGTTTCAATGATATCATTGTTACGAATATAAAATCAAAGTATAATGATATGAAATAGATAATTCATAGATGCAAAGGTAACCCCACCAACCCGGGCTCCAACCATAGACTTGTAGCCTACACCCTCATGCTGGCTTCCTCTCTCATTGCAGTTCTTGATCTGTTTGACATTTAACAGATGCGACATGTATTTCTTGTATGTGCATTAAAATTTAGGCAGCTATCTATTGTAATTCCAAAGTATTTAAATTTAGAGGTTTTCCCCCAGGACTTTGCCTCCTATTTTTAAGCAGACATGTGGGGATTTTCTTCAATGTTTTAGAAGAGGCAGCAATTGCCATGTACTGTAAAACCCCATGTATAAGTCTAACTCACGTATTAGCTGCACCTAGACTTTGTGCCGATCCTATAAGCCGCACCAGCGATCTGATTATGGTGACTTTAGTACTGTACCATAGTAGCAAACGCTCGTACAAAGCTCAGTCTCATGAGTTTGTAACATTTGAAACGTCTTTGACCGGGTGTAGTCTTTGACCGGCCCCCGGAAGCAGCACCAGCGATCTGATTCACGTAGGCCTACTACACTGTAAAAAGTTGTTGTTCGTGAACAGCAATATGTGCTGTAACTATACAGTACTTTAGCTGTAAAAGATAATACAGCAACTTTTGCTGTACACATACAATTCTGTTACTGTAGATGCAGGTTCGAATCCCATAACCAGCAACCAGAGGGAGAGAGAGCAGAGAGGTTAGGGACCTGACGTACCTCATTTAATGCAGACGTATCCTATCCTTTCAGCACTGCTACGTCTGCGTTTAATGAGCTTTTACGTGGTTGCTAAAGGTCCCTGTTGAAGGGAGTACCATACTCCACAGCTCAAATATGACCTGATCTTTTCAAAAGCCCAATGATGCAGGCTACATAGTGACTGCCCCTCTAGCTCAGTCGGTAGAGCCGTGGGAGATGTAGTCTGAGGGTCAGCGGTTCCAGTCCCGGCAGAAACTCTCATACTAACTACATTTCTCCTGATGCAATTCTAAAGTATAATATATTTTGGTACATTGAAATGTTACTATTGAAAATATGCAGAGGATAAGACCAATGTATCTCAACAATCTGCATGAAAGATAGTAAAATTTACTTTGAAAAACATCTAT
Organism: Harmothoe impar; assembly: GCA_947462335.1. Classification (NCBI taxonomy): domain Eukaryota; kingdom Metazoa; phylum Annelida; class Polychaeta; order Phyllodocida; family Polynoidae; genus Harmothoe; species Harmothoe impar. The sequence continues at coordinate 74,055,092 of OX381711.1, forward strand.
AGGCCATCAAGATTACACTTCAACTAATGGTAGTTCAGTTCTTATTAGTACATTACTGCAATAGGTTAATTTTCATATTATCCCTTAAGACATGAACAGTCTAGTTCTAAAATTGTCCCCAGGGATCCTGTGTTGACCTCATTACCATTCACACATAAGATGATAAGTAGGAGGTGTTTCAATGCACCTGACATGCAGGTTTCACTGGCGTAGTGGTGATGGTTCAGGACTATGGATTGGAACCTGGGGGTTCAAATCTCCAAGATGTTGAATATGTGAGCCTTTTTAGAACTCAGGTCTGCGTCTACAGTAGATTCTACTGTAGGTCTACAGCAGAATTTACTGGAACCAAAGTTGCCCCCAATAGTTGCTGTACAGGAACACTACTTACTTCTAACAGTGTAGCCGCGGCCTATACCAGAGGTTTTACAGTATTTGGTTTGTTTAGCATTAGGCAAACCGCCACAGGGGGTCTAGGTCAAGTGACCATTTTAAATTTCCCGCCAAAAAGGGTGTCCTCTGATTGGTCCATTTTGGCTAAGGGTCACGTTACCTACCCTAGAGGTGTGACCTATTATGCAAAATGAGGGGTCACATGCCCAAATAAGGTAAAAGGGGCATGGTCTATCATGCAAATGAGATACTCACATGCCCAAATAAGGAAAGGGGGCATGATCTATTATGCAAATGAGGTCACGTGACCAAGGGAGGGGGAGTGTGGTCTATTATGCAAATGAGGTCACGCGACCAAATGGAGGCCTCTGATTGGACCATTTCAAATTAGGGTCATGTGACCTCATTTGCATAATAGAGGACACATGACCTAAACAGCCAACCAATCAGAGGGCAGCATTTTGGGGGCAAACCACAGCAGGGGGTCTAGGTCACGTGACCCATATTTGAATTTCCCGCCAAAAGGGAGGCCTCTGATTGGCTGCATCTCGAGTGAGCAGGATCCTTAGCTGAGCTATAGTCCCGTTCGATACATTATATACTACTCACCTATGTTTTGAATATGTGCCCTCAAAATCCTTCTTTTTTTGGTGTTTGGGATCTTGAACAAAACGGTTTTGCTCATTGAAGGTTGAGTGGGGATGATTTCCTTTCTTCACCTAATCCAAACACTTTGGCAGACATTGGTATCAAATTGATCGTATTCCTACTTTTAATCTGTGTTTGCAAAAACATGAATGGAAAAAAGTGCATTATTTTGATTTATTTTTCACGGATAAGTTTTCCTTTTTGTTGGGTTCTAAATCATAAAAGCACTGCAAATGGGATTAAAACAGGCGCATAAAAAGACTTTGTCAAAAACATTCATGGTCCTGATGAGAACACTATAAGTATGGTTTTATGCAGTCAATATGAGTTTTTCCTTTGAAACAAATGAAGTGTCAATTCCAATGCAAAGAATGTTTTGTGAAAACAAAACATGATGTGGTCCAGGAAACCTGATTGTCCACCTCAGCATGGTCCTCATCACATCTACAGATTCGGCCATGGCAGCGGAAATGACTTCTTGTTACTCTATACAAGGTACTCCTTTTAGAGGGGGTCTAGATGGGTGGTCCCCATGTCGCCTGTCGATTTTAAGAAATGCCCATGTCCCTTGTCACTATCTTTCTATTCCTCCTGTCGATTTTAAGAAATGCCCATGTCCCCTGTCGATTTTAAGAAATGCTCATGTCCCTTGTCACTATCTTTTTATTTCTCCTGTCGATTTTAAGAAATGCCCATGTCACCTGTCGATTTTAAGAAACAGCCATGTCGCCCTGTCGATTTTAGTGGTCTACCCCCATTTTAGATGACTCTTTCATTGGTTTCACAAGAAGAAAAAAGACAGGGATCATAGGCACAGGTGTATACCTCCCTTTCATTAAGAATTGCCAGATTTTCTTTGCTGTATTAATTCTGTAAGTCCACATTACGTCTGGGCACAAGCTTCGACATACCATCCTGTTACTGAGTCCACTGTAGTACCACTCCCTGGGGTGCCAATATATTGACAGAACTATGAGAGATATGTCTACTGTTGTTTGTTAGAGACCTTGTCTGGATCCAGACTCCAGTCATGGGGTGCTCTAGGTCAGTAAGCATTTACTCATAAAAACAGACCACTACTTCTAATACACAATTTTATTAATCTATGATTAGCATGCTTAGTAAGCATGATGACAGGTTGGCGAAGTTGGAGCTTTTAAATTGACACCTCAGGCAAAATGTTTCTTTTCTATGTTGGTGTACATGACTCTCAACAACAGCATCAACACCATCAGGTAGATGAAGAGTACAGGGCATTAGGAATACAAAATAAACAGTTGCATGGATCAAGCATGAAGCAGACAATTTACATAATGATTCAGCTTCAAGAAATACAAGTTTACAGGCTGCAGTTAAGGTGGCCGGCGGGGATGGCAAACACGTTTTCTGCGCAGGTTTCTGCGCATATGTATATGTCTAAGGTGTAGTAGCATGTCCATAAAATCGTTACAATTAAGGTTGGGCTGAGAAACGGGCCTGAGATTCGAACCACCCACCTTCAGATTACAGGAAAAGCCCATTAGACACATGCGTCACGAATTCTGATGTCCACCATGCACTGGAACCTTTACTATTTCATTTTAGATAACAGAAAAGATACAAATATGCAGGTTTTCTGATAAGATATTGTTATCAATTTTTTTTAATGAAATATCAACAATGTGTAGTTACTTTTTGAATGCATTTTGTCAATATATGTAACAGAACACTATATGATTCTATCACAGGTCACTCAGACTTTGTAGTTAAATATCTCAGAAACAAGCTCGGGACCCCCTATCTTTTTTGCATTTTCAGATAGTATATATTCTTAGGGTCAGGTGATAGGAATATGGTGAAATCGTAGTTACTTCTACCCTATGGCCGCCGGCCACCTTAAATTAACATACATTTGTAACTAATGTCTCAATATTGTATAGTTAACTTCAAACACTGTAAAATTTCCACTACTGATTTAGCTTGGCCATAATTACTCTTTGCTAAATCAAGGTTGAACAGTAAGGGGCCATTCAAATATTACGTAACACAATTTTGGCCACTTTTTGACCCCCCCTCCCCCCCTTGTAACACACTGTAACAAAATGCCAGACCCCCCCTCCATAATTACGTAACACAGGCCTGTACCCCCCCCCCCACATCATTTTGCCCCCCTTCTTTGAACTATAGTAACGTAGAGCATTTTGGCAAAAAAGGGGCATAAGGCAGTGTTAATTTATTATTTACAGGGGTGGGTGGGTTTGGGGGGGGGGCCTCAAAATTTCCGACCGGGGGTGGTTAAAAATTCTGGCCCCTCTTTGGGGGGGGGGGGCGTAAAAATTTAAGCCCCTTTTTAGCAAAAAAGCCCGCGTTTAACTTTAGTTCAAAGGGGGGGGGGGCGACAATTTGTCGCCACCTTCGGCAAGGGGGGGGGGGGCGAAAAGTTCCATGCGCTCTCGAGGGGGGGGGGCGTAAAAACTGTTCTCCCTTCCGCGCGAAATCTCACCACCCCCCTGTAATTAATAAATGTACACTCCCTAATGTTTATCCCCCCCCCTCAAGGGGGTCAGACTTTTTTATGCTCCCCCCCTCAGGGGGGGTCGGAAATTTTTACGCCACCTCCCCCAGTAAGGGAGTGTTCATTTATTAATTAAATGGTGAGAGCGCGTGGAACGTTTCGTGCCCCCCTCGCCGAAGACAGAGAAAAATTTTCGCCCCCCCCCCTTTGAACTATAGTAGCGCGTGGGCTTTTTTGCTAAAAAGGGGCTTGAACTTTTACGCCCCCCCCCAAGAGGGGTCAGAATTTTTTACGCCACCCCCTCAGGAGGGGTCGGAAATTTTTACGCCCCCCCCCCCAGAACCCACCACCACCCCCCTGTAACTAATAAATGAACACTCCCTAACTGATAAATGAACCACAGACCACAGGTGCAGGGTATAGATTTCCTCAAAGTCTGAAACCAGGTGAAACTTGTCCCCCCTCCCCTCCCAACACCATTATAACCTCCTTAGGGGGTGGTCCTTTTTTAACAACAGGGGGGGTGGTGGATTCGGGGGGGACCAAGAAAAATTGGACCCCTTGAATGGGGGAGTACCAAAAAATGTTGGACCCCTCTTGAGGGGGGTACCAAAAATATTACACCCCTTTTTAGCGGAAAAGCCTGCGCCAATTATAGCTCAAAGGGGTCGGCCGCGCTCAATTTCAACCTGCCTGGTGGGAGGGACTGAAGAATTTTCGACCCCTCTTGTGGGGAGGACCAAAAAAATTCCTACCTGCTCGCACGACAATCCACCGACCTGCCCCCCACCCCCCCATTGTTAAAGAATTACCCCTCCCTTAGTGCAAAAAGGGGAGACCTGAGGTTGTGCATCCTCTACCCTGTCCAGTGTTCCAAGATCGGATCGGGGTCAGGAGATAAATCCATTTCACAAAATCAATACCTTTTTTTGGCAGGGCAGGTAGGGGGGAGGGCCAAAATTTTGTAAACAATATTAGGCCTACAGGGATGAGGTGAGAGAAACATAATGTTGCTGAGACCTGGCTGTTAGATGGTGGTGCATTTTCCCAAATTAGAGATTTCTTTCTTGTTCAGTAAAACTTGGTTACAACGAGATACCTATAACCACAGTAATAACCTCGTTGTAACCAAGTGCTCGTTGTTACAGAGGTAAGCATAAAACCCTAGCTAAGAAGGGTTGGGGGGGGGTAGACAGGTGGGGGAAGTGGGTATGTGAGGGGTTCCTTCTGTAATGTGGCCGGCTCAGGGGTGTAGGTACGGACCTGTGAGGGTGGGGGGGGGGGCAGGGGCTTTGTCAGGGCTTCTTCTTGTGATGTGGCCAGCTCAGGGGTGTAGGTACGGACCTGTGAGGGGGGGGCAGGGGCTTTGTCAGGGCTTCTTCTTGTGATGTGGCCGGCTCAGGGTACGGACCTGTGAGGGTCGGGGGGGGGGGGGGCAGGAGCTTTGTCAGGACTTCTTCCCTGTGATGTGGCAGGCTCAGCGGTGTAGGTACGGACTTGTGATGTGGGCGGTCTACAGGGGTGTAGGTACGGATATGTGAAGTGGGTGGAAGGTGTTGTGATACCGACGTACACATGTTGTGACGTCACTACTTTGGGGGCACTTGGGCGACGAGCGGGATGGCGCACATGGTTCATAAATACAAGTCATCTTAAACCAAACTAAACTGCCTCCTTTTACTTATCAATATCACTTCATGGTGGCTAGCGGTAAAAGGATGTTTGAAGAGACTGTGTGCCACATATTTGATGCTGTGGGACACCAAGAATTGTGAGTAGAGCACCTTTTCTTTTCCCCACATCAGACCATGTGCTATCTTTGTGTGTCCATGTCCTAGGCTATCCTTGTGTGTTTACAGCCACATAAAGCCAAGCCTTCATATCACCCAAGTCTGCCAAGTAAACCCAATCAAGTGTGGAGCCAGTCATGTACACAAGTTGTGTAGTGTCCAATGCAACTTAGGCCTATACCAAAACTGTGATTGTTAAGTGCTAGTTAGTGCCACTGACACAAATAGCTCCAGTGCACCATACCAAAACTAGTGTTATCAAAATGGCTGCCAAATACCCTTCTATGAATTGGGATGCTTCTGATGTAGCAGAGACATTTACACTTTTTAAGCAGAGGCTACTCTTGGTATGTGAAGATAACGAAGTCACTGATGCCTCCAAGATAGCCAGGAAAATCAAGATAAGTGTAGGAGAAGAGGGTTTACGCCGTATTAACGCATCTGGCCTTAGCGAAGTAGATCAAAAGAAACTGGAGAAATTATGGGATCTGTTTGAGAAACAGCTGAGAGTTGCGGTAAATTTTCGTATTGAGCGACTAAATTTGATGCAGTACCGACAGAAGAGCAGTGAGTCACTTGATGCTTTTGTCACACGTGCACGAACGCAGGGCTTGCGCTGTGAGTTTACAGACGCAGAGTTGCAAGAGCGCATTATCGAGCTTGTCATTGCGAGCACTCCCATTGCAGAGTTCCGGCGGGAACTCCTGGATAAAGACAAAACACTGACACTACAAGAAACTCTCAACACTGGCCGACGGCATGAAGCAACCGAGAAAGGCAATGAACAGATCCGAACTCTTCGCGAGGGCACGACTGACCAGACTTCTATAGATCACGTCTCCAAAAAGAAGCCCTGTTGGAACTGTGGTCGCCACCACGCATACCGAAGATGTCCGGCATTCAGGGATGAGTGTTCAGGATGCGGGAAACAAGGACACTGGGTAGAATGTTGCAGGTCAAAGACCGAAGACACTGGCAACAGAGGCCAGAATACTCAAAGCAAATCCAGTTCCAAGCCCCAGAAACACTATCCGAACGCAGGGAAGCAGAGAAAGAATGTACATGCAGTAGCTACACAGGAGAATGAGACACCTGGTAGCTCGGACGCAAGTGACCCTGGTAACTATTCAGAAAGTTTCTACTGCATTAAGATGTCTGATAAGTGTTTCGACGCCATATCCAGATATACGCGCGATGAAGCGTATACTACAATCGGCATTAAGTGTCCAGGGTTAGACGGCACAAAGGGTCTCAGGCTGAAGCTTGACATCGGTGCCCAAGGTAACGCATTACCAGTACGCACTTTTAAGCAGATGTTTGGGGACATCGACCCTGATGACATGTTGTCACCTGTGGGCAAAACTAAGCTAACAGCCTATTCCGGTGAAGACATTAAATGTATCGGCAAGCTCACATGCAACTGCAAGTACGGCAGAGGAGACTGGGTACGCACAACGTTCTACGTTGTTGATGTGCCAGGACCGGTTGTGCTCGGTCTTCCTATGTGTGAGGCACTCAACTTAGTAACTATAAACTGTCATGTTGAGACCATATTGGCTCAGCCAAGCCGGAGGGTCAACTCCCTGCAGGACCTTAAAAAGTCATACCCTTGCCAATTTGACCAGATTGGAAGGTTCAAAGACCCAGCGAAGATATTGCTCAAACCTGATGCAGAGCCGTACATTGACCGTCCCAGGAAGTGTAATGTGAACCTTCTTCCCAAAATCAAGGCCGAGTTAGGAAATATGGAGAAGAATGGCATAATCAGAAGAGTCAGGGAACATACCGACTGGTGCTCAAGCATTGTCTATAGCACAAAAGGTGATGGTAGCTTGAGGGTATGTCTTGATCCGAAACATCTCAACAATGCGGTTAAAAGATGTCCTCATAAGACTCCCACATTAGAGGAAATCAACCCATTCTTTACAGGCGCGAAATACTTCAGCAAACTGGACGCAAAGGCTGGGTATTGGAGTGTTCCTCTAGAGGAGAGCAGTCAGTTACTTACGACTTTCCGCACACCTATTGGTAGATATTGTTTTCAGAGGTTGCCATTTGGACTGAACACTAGCCAAGACATATTCCAGCAACGAATGGATGAGATTTTGGAGGATCTCGATGGATGTGTTGGCATCGCTGACGATATCTGTGTCTTCGGTTCCACAGAAGATGAGCATGATGCTAGACTCCTGAAGCTAATGGAAGCTGCCAAGATGCATGGTCTTGTCTTTAACTCGGCAAAGTGTGCTATAAAGAAGCAGTCAATTTCCTTTTTTGGAAACGTGTACAGCAAAGATGGCATATCACCAGATCCGGTCAAGGTGAAGGATATCCATGAGATGTCAGTCCCACAAGACCGAGAGGACCTACAACGCTTCCTAGGCCTACTAACATATCTGGGATCCTTTATCACAAATCTCAGTACACAAGCAGCCATACTTCGGGATCTGCTCAAAAAAGATGTCCCATTCGAGTGGTCAGACGACCATCAGCATGCGTTTGAGAAGCTCAAAGGAGCCATATCTGACCAAGCGAAAGTGGCCTTCTATGACTCCACCAAACCAATAGCGTTGGAGGTGGATGCATCACAAAAGGGCCTTGGTGCAGCATTGATACAGGAGGGCAAGCCTATAGCCTTTGCCTCCAAATCACTCACCAAGACACAATCAAACTATAGCAACATCGAGCGCGAGACACTAGCTCTTGTGCATGGGGTAGAAAGGTTCCATACATACCTGTATGGCAGATCTTTCACAATTGTATCCGACCACAAACCCCTTGAAATGATCTGTAGGAAGCCTATTATATCAGCACCCCCTCGACTCCAACGGATGTTGCTGAGGATACTCGGGTATGATTACAGTGTGGTATACCGGCCAGGAGAGGAGATGGTCCTATCAGACACTCTATCACGACTTCCAAACCCGAACAATAAATCGGAAGTCAAACTGGATCTACGTGTTGACGGAATCTCATTTGACCTCATCAGCTTTAGCCCAGGCAAGCAGGCGGAGCTTCGACGAGAGACCCAACGATGCCCAGTGCTTAATGCCCTTGCAGAGGTAGTGTACCGTGGATGGCCAGAAAGGATTGGGGACCTGCCAACTGACCTCCGAGTGTTCTGGTCCTATAGAGATGTCATTGGTCTTGATGATGGAGTCCTATTCAAAGGAAGGCAAATCATTGTCCCGGAGAGCATGCAAGGGGATATCATATCCCAACTGCACCGTGGTCATCTAGGCATAGAGAAGACACGGCTGCTGGCACGTGATACAGTCTACTGGCCAAGGATAAACAATGATATAGAGAGGTTGGTAAAAGGCTGCAATGTATGCCAGGAGGACCAAGATGATAACAGAAGGGAACCGATGTTAACTAGCAAGGTTCCAGCCCGTGCTTGGCAAATCATAGGGACAGATTTGTTTGAGATAAAGGGGCGCCAATACATAATTATATCCGACTACTACTCAAAATTCCCAATTGTCAAAGAAATACAAGCACCCGTCACAGCTGAGGTAGTTAAGGACATAGTGGAGGAGGCCTGCGGTACCTTTGGCCGACCAGACGAGATTAGGTCCGACAATGGGCCACAATATGCCAGTGAGACATTCAAGAAATTCTGCCGTCACTGGGGAATCAATCATACAACGTCCTCGCCACACTATGCCCAGTCAAATGGCTTCATAGAACGCCAGATACGATGGGTCAAGTCAGTGATAAAAAAATGCATCAAGACAAAAGAGAATGTCCAGATGGCCCTCCTTAACCTGAGGGCTACTCCAGTTGACAACCGATTGCCGTCACCAGCAGAGATGCTACTGGGGAGGCAAGTAGCCTCCATATTGCCTACAAGGCAGACAAACATTGATCAGGAAGTCAAGGATCAGCTGGAAGGTAGAGGCAAAAGGGCAAAAGAGCATTATGATCACACTGCGAGAGACCAACAATTAGCACCACTGTACCCAGGGCAAGGTGTCCGTATCCAAGATCAAGTGACAAAGACTTGGGCACCAGGGACAGTGGTCGAAAAATGCCTGGAGCCAAGATCTTACATCGTAGAGACCCAAAAGGGCAGCAAGCTGCGCCGCAACAGGCATCACCTCCGGGAAACCCTCCAGACGCCCCGAGCCCCGATTCCACAGCTCTTGGACCTCGGCAGCGAAGACAGAAGGGGGGAAAAAGTCATCATGAGGCAAGAAACTCAGCCTGTGACCGACAACACAGAAGTGGCAGCTACCGCTTCACCCCAGAAGGCTCCTGAGACAGCCCCTATGCCTGTAGTTCGCACTACTAGGACGGGCCGTGCCATCAAACCACCAGCACGCTATCAGGAATAAACCCAAACAGTTAGGGACCACCTGCCAGCCAGAGGACAGAATAAAGCCTCCAGGTGGATGAAAACAAGGGCAGTCTACCCTATGTTTTCTAGTTAAGTAGTTGTTATGTAACAGTTAACAAATTAAGTTCATCTATAGTAAAAGACTTGTTCATACTCATATATAACAAACATTAAGGACTTATTCAATTGAGATGTAAGAGTACATTGTAAGAGCGCTGCTCTCGATACCCCACGGACACAAACTCAAACTGTCACCATGTAATATTCTTCTTGTAACAAGGGGGATGTTGTGATACCGACGTACACATGTTGTGACGTCACTACTTTGGGGGCACTTGGGCGACGAGCGGGATGGCGCACATGGTTCATAAATACAAGTCATCTTAAACCAAACTAAACTGCCTCCTTTTACTTATCAATATCACTTCAGAAGGCAGAGGGGAGTGGTGGCTTTGTGTCTTAATGTCACTACATTGTATATTCTTACATACTGGGGCCAATTTCTGAAGTAATTACCTCGTTATAAGCAGGTTTAGGGCCAATATAGGTCGTTCTAACTAAGTTTCTTCACTATAGAAATGTATAGGAGAAGAAAGCAATAAGTTTTACTGTATATATATTTTTTGAGAATTGTTATGTAACACTTGGCGAGACCGCCCCCCCTCCCCCCTGTAACACTTTGTAACAAACTTCATGACCCCCCCTCCCCCCCCTATGCTGTTACGTAATATTTGAATGGCCCCTAACCTTGATTTGATTATTACAAAGACAATATCCGCTCAGGGAAGGTAGGATGGAGTACACCTCCATTGCCAGTATCTTTCTAAGCTAACATAAAAAAAGTTATTTTACATCAAGATAATGTGTCAAAACTTTATGTAATGTCATGCCATAGTAAGCAGCCTTAGAGAAACGTTATATTATAATATAACATTGTGAAATGTTGTTTAACATTTTTTGTTTATTGGGTTAGGGAGAGAAACATCAAGGGAGTTCATTGGCCTTGGCTTTATGTGATAGTAAGTCCATCACACCAGGAAAACTTGCTCCAAAGACGATGATGACACATCCAAGTACCTCAATCCAGTTGTAGTTCCCTGGTTTGATAGAATGCATGAAGGTATACTGAGAGACTAGCATAGTGACCATCTCCAAGCTATACAGTATGGACAGGGAAGGACCTGGTACAACTGAAGATGCGTATATGGTTTGAATTGCTGTCACAGCAGAGAATAAAGAGTGTCCAAGAACCAGCAAGAGCTGTTTGAGGTCAAGGACATAGACTGGGTCTTCTAAATAGACCATGAAGGCTACAGAGCCTACTGTGCACACTAACATTGCATATGTGCCTTTAGACATTGTCCTTACATTGCGGAGGATTATACCATTGATATCAAAGGATATACCATATGCAGCACCTCCTATTATACTCAGTGCATAACCAAGCATTACATCGTAACCACTGCCAATGTTGGTGGACATGTTTCGTGCTGGAACATTGACGGACATGTTCATGTAGCTCATTCCTTTTGTGCCAGATGTTAAGATTACCTTTTTAAACAACCAAGGTGGCTGCGCTGTCAGCATAATACCAACAATACAGAATCCAGCTGCTATGATATGACTCTTTGCTACATCAATGTAAAAAAGTAACCTGGACTGGAGTATTGCAAACATAATGCTTACCATAGTAACTACCCCTTGTAACTCAGCTAAGGGGAGGTAGGTTGCAGCTCCATACATACCAACATTGAGGGCTAAAAAGCATACACCATAATATATTAGCCCAGAAACATATTCTCTCCCAACCTTAAAGTCAGTTCCAACTATCCATGCCCCCATGATAAAAGTGAGAGCTATGGCAGCTGATCGTATCGCAGACAGCTGGAAGTCTGGGACAGCTCCCTGTAGGGCCTGGACACAGGAGGCAGAGAGGGCATTGGCCACAACAGAACCAATCCCTGTCACGTACCCAGCTAGCAACTGGGTCCCAGATGAGAATTTCCTGGTGTTCATGGTAGCTTGAAAAATATGGATGCTATATTGTTTCTGTTTACTTTCTTTGTGGTATTAGGTACTACATGGATGATGTCAGCACTGTCTTCATGGTAGCTGGTACTACATGGATGATGTCAGCGCTGTCTTCATGGTAGCTGGTACTACATGGATGATGTCAGCACTGTCTTCATGGTAGTTGGTACTACATGGATGATGTCAGCGCTGTCTTCATGGTAGTTGGTACTACATGGATGATGTCTGCACTGTCTTCATGGTAGCTGGTACTACATGGATGATGTCAGCACTGTCTTCATGGTAGTTGGTACTACATGGATGATGTCAGCGCTGTCTTCATGGTAGTTGGTACTACATGGATGCTGTCTGCACTGTCTTTATTGTAGCTTGGAACCTCTAGTGCTGGTCAATTACTGTTCAAATATAGATTTAACATAGTTACAACAATCATGTGATTCTAAGTACCAATTACTAAACATATTCCATACTACGATCCTGCATGACAATAACATACCTGATCAGTTATAAGTTAATGAGTCATACTCTAACTGTCCTTGGCGGCTATCATTGAGCATTGACAGCATTGCAGACAATCTCTGATGTAACAATAGTAGCCTTACTATTAGGCTATGAAAGTACCTGAAATAAATGTGTTATAATGAAACCAAAGGGGGTAATGGTTAGCTCAGAGCAGACCTCTATACAGGTTGCCTTCGTTTGTCTCTCTTGCTCCATAGCTTTGAGATAGATGTGATGGTTCTGGCCTTTAAGGATACTGGATACAAACTAAGTGCCCCCCTGTGGATGCTTTGAGAACCTTCAGTTTAGGGGGACCCGAGCTCCACCTGGTGGATGTGCATACAAACACCTATTTGGAAAATATTTTAGTAGTTTTCTCCAAGAGAGCCTTGAACTTAGGATCTCAGGATTTACAGGTAAACCTGCTACTGACTGAGCTAATCAGACAAGTGTCTGTGAGTACTGCTAATGTTATGGTCATTGGTACTTAGCATGTCTAGTTTGAAAAACTTTTTCAGTTTTCCCCAAGAGGGCCTTGAATTCACAACCTATGAATCAACAGGCAGGCATGCTACTGACTGAGCTAACTGTGCAAGTGTCTGTGAGCACTGTTCAGATATATATATAGGATCTGCTGACTACAAGTGGAATATCATCTAATGATGCAGTTTGTCAGGTGGTTCTTGTCCATTTGCTAAACATTGGCACCATATTTGGTGCTGTTCTTTTGATATATTACACTTATCATGTATAGCCATGTTCTAACAGACTTTGGTGAAGAATCTATGGGTTGATTCCTTTTAATGAAGGGATTACCTTGCACTTTTCAAGCAAATCCCCAATATCTAACTCAAATAGTTTCAACCCTATTGAGATATAATATGCGAATTACATATAGGATCCTGAGAAATATCCTAAGTCACCTAACTAAAGTAATTTACTGTTATGATAAACATCTTGATGCCTTGTTTTAGGTTGAAATGATGTCTACGATCTCATTTTTTTCCTGTACTATTTATATATATAGGAAGATGTGGAGCGATTTTCAAGGGGTTTCTATGGTTTTCTGAGATTGTATCTAGTATCCTTAATCACCTTTAGAATATAACAATCCCTCAAATGTGATTAATTTGTTGTGAAAGGATTTTTGAACTTTTATTGTGAATGGGTATTTTCCTACAAATTATTTTGCAATTCATTCTCTTATTATTAGAATATTAACTTTAGGCTGTACTGCTATAAGAGATTGAATACAAATAACAAGACTACCCTCCTCAAACAAATACTACAGCTGCCTTGTTCTTCTAAGAGAACACTAAGAATTAGGTTGGGGATTAAATGATAAACCAGATTGATTGAGGAGTAATTCAGGTGTTTAGTAAAATATAGAAATATTGATACATACAGTGTGTGTCTGTTCGGTGTGCGGCCAATCTGACTTCTGTTAATGGTTAGGAATTCTGTACGAGAGTTAGACTGTTCCAGGTCAGTAAACCCTCACTTATATAATACCTTAATACTAACACTAAATCACATACAACTTTAATTATTCAGTAATTATCATGCTTAGCGTGCATGACAAGTAATTAGTTCAGTTGGTAATCTCTCCTATTTTAGCTACATGACCCAATTTATAGATGTGGTAAATGTGTGTCGTACAGCTTCGTAATTTGTAATGCGACTCACCAGCATCTCTATTTTCTTCATATCATATATATCATTGTGCAAACACATACAAGGGTAATAACTGCAATCACCCGATGCAAAATGGTCAAGATCAGTGTAAACAATTGTTGCAGTCTTCTCAGTTTGGATTGTGAATACATTGTTTCTGTACATGTATCCATGTATGATTTACTTTTAATTCAGCCATGTAAACATTTACAAATATGTCATCATTCAATCTAATTGTTAATCATTGTAGGAATTGTATTCCTATAATATTTAATACACCATCTGTCTTACCAAGAATGCAGTTTGAGCTGTTAGGAAATGAAAAAGGTTTATGACTATTAATTCATGAATAATCATATCACTTTAACTAAGCTTAATACCTATATATTTCTCAAAATCCTATATTCCTGTAAATGAGGCACATTTTTCTGTTGATACGATGCAGAACTAGATGATTTTTCAATCTTGGCATACAAGTCACAACTCATAGATATGCCATGCAACTTATGTGTGATTAAAAACAATCATTGTATTGAATATGGGCAGTTTAATACAGCATGGATCCATTCAAACAAGCATAGATATTGGTAAAGGGAGGGATGCACATGCTGTTAACCTTCGGGCAAACAAATGGCATAGTTTATCCTATAAAAAGTGTGGCTTATAAATCATTGTACTATACATGAATAGTCAATGACACCGAGAATCCGTACTGAATACCATTTTAAATGCAAAACAGCTTAAATCCATTACAGAGTTGAGTCATGCAGTGTTTTAAAGATCCCCTAACTACATGAAAACAATAATTCAGGGAAAATAGAGGACTTTATCTAGTCACCTTTATCTAGTGATTTTCTCCATTTTGATATTGGTGTTAATGGTATTTTTAAAACCTGTCATGTAAACTTCCATCTAGCAAGATTTATATCCAAACCAGTAGTATTTGACTGAGGGAGAAGACAAGGATTTGGGTGTACTCTGCCACTACTATTTCAGAACTGAATCAGGTATGTCCTTCCCGCCCCTCTGGGGCTTCCAGGCGGCTGACCTCAACTTGATGTAGATTGAAGCTCTCTCATTGGTTGTCATGTGTCACCTGGTCATGGTGGATTATTTGTAGTCTCTAAATATTTCTAAGAATATTTAGTACCAATGTCAGACTGTCAGTTGGGTGTGAGTTCAGAATAGTTTATGCTGTTCACAGCTTCATCAGGTGTCATGCAGAGAGGTAACTATTTCCTCAATTTACAATGTCTCATTTATGAATTTATTAGTGATATTAATGTGTAGATGTGGCATATTATCATGTGTTGACCAATGTGATTTATATCAGGCCGGGGGGGGGGGGGCTGGGGCCACCTGTCATAGGTCGGCCTACTAGGTAGGACTTGACTACCTGAAACATAAAATTGTAGCTTCTGGTGTTGACTCGGGTATTAATCTATAATTGATAGTCCTCCCGTACCAATGTTATATTCAGCAGGATGGTCTTATTTTGATTATAAAAATAATAATGAAATATATCCCATCCATAAATGTGGATTTTGGCATGGCATTTTGTGGTGAGACTAGCCAAAGCGATTTTCAATTATGTTCATCCCTAGTGGGATGAGTGTCTTCAACCTCTGTACCCATTTTCATTCAATGAGTTTCCTCAGCTTGTTTGCTCTGTTTGACAGGGGGTGTTCATAAATTAAGGTTGCTCAGCCTGGTATTCTGGGCTGTTCTGTTACAGCAGTGTGTTTTTACTATAACTTTCAAATAATCATATTTGTGATTTTGATATGATTTTTGTGAAAAAAGAAAGTACCCTTTAGTATGCAGATCAATATGTGACCTATCAACTTATGGATGCATATAGTGCAGGGTTTATTGCATTTATGAGTAATTTCAAGTTCAAATCTGTATAGCATCTGGTTTGGCATACACAGAGCAGGGTAAAGCAGGTGCATCTGCTGGGAGAAGGTGCGAAAGCCTGGGCCCCAGCCTGGGTTACCATGCTACCAGCCTGTTATAACAGGCCACTGTGCTGGAAGAGTGTATAGGAAAATTGTATAAAATATTTTTTTACAATTTTTATTTATTATTATTATTTTTTTTTGTATTCCTCCAAGCTCCTTTTTTAGATAGCCGGTCATAGACAGCACCCGGTCATAGACGGCACCCGGTCATAGATGGCACCCGGTCATAGACGGCACCCGGTCATAGACGGCACCTGGTCATAGACGGCACCCGGTCATAGACGGCACCCGGTCATAGATGAACACATTGCCCAAGTTCGTGAGACACAGCCACCAAATGGACGCTCATATTGGCTAGTTATTGGGCAGTGTGAGAAAGGAGGGCATCTTTATAATGCCTCAAACCTTTAAGGATGCGTGTCCCGAAAAGATGGCATTTGATGGCATGAATCATGCCAACCAGTGCTCAGTTTATGCATCATGACGACCAAGGGCATGATGCATCAATACATCATTATCATGGCTGTTTACGTTACTTTCATCAATGTGTGCACATAATCCTCCACCTCTATACATGCTAACCCTGTTGTGTCTGAACAGGCTATACCTGGGGAATGTGTACGATGCATCATTGTCCTCATTGTTTAGCCATGTTTCAGAAAATAATATGTTACTTAATTCTGTTTTTAAATTATTAATTTTATTGCGTATAGACCTTGCATTCAAATGCACTATAGAGAACCCCCTCTTAAAGTCAGGCGCAGCAGCAACCAGTAACAAAGGTACATGAGATCATGAGAAAAATGAAAAGATGTGTATGCAAATAATAACCCAAAAATATCCCTACCCTGGTACAGGCCTTGGCTCTTATGGCCACCCATACTTACTAACATGTGACTAAGAGGTTTGACCCTGCTCACCACCAAAATCATGTACTTAATAAGGACCTTGTTTTATCTGGATTATACAGTAATAAAGTTTCTATACCGTAATTACTTTGTTTTTCATTATGATAATTACTATGATGACCTTAACAAGGTAACAACCATTACTTTGATGCTCTTAATACTAATGTATATGATAACATAGATACAAGTATAGTGTAATCACTCTAGCTTGAAAATTAAGCCAGACGTGGCGTTCAGAGTATACAGACTATGGCTCATTTGAGCTTACCGGTAGTGAGTTGGTACATGAAACATAATCAATAATTGGATCCATGCCAAATCGTGCATTTACTGAAGCATAAATACATGAGTTTTCGGCTTACCGGTAGTAAGTATATGACATCCATAATATGAAAGTGACGAATATAATTAAATTTTCAACTTATAAATGCAATTTTTTCGGCAATTAAATCTTCAAATTATGATACTATATGCTACAATACAATACAATACAAAATATATGGCCGTGTTCTTGTACAGGTACATAAGACTAAAGTTCAGTCTATCTCTGTCGCTCTCCAGCTTCCTCATCGCCATTTTGCGGTTGTTCGTCCTCGTCATCCTCTGCTTCAGGAGGGTCTTCGTCATCTGCGAGCTCACGTCTGAGTCGTTCAAGGTTCTTACCATGGAGGTTTGCCCCCAGGGTTGTGTCAGTGGTACAGTTTTCGGCCTGGCCGAGATGTGTATCACAAAAAAGTTTCGTCCCTCCAGGACCCCGAGCTATTTACACTCGTTGTTATAATATTACTCTAAGTGATAAACACTATCACTTTCCTTAGTAATTAAGAACAGGTAATAATATTAGAATAGTAAAAAGACATCATACATATTCTTCGGTGGCGATCCGGATCCTCCTGGCATGAGATGGTGCATTCTGCCCGGCTTTCGGAACCTACTTCATTCAGCTCCTACTAACCGGAACAAGAAAGTTCATTTGCTCTTACTCGGGAGCATGATGATATATAAAAAAACTTCAGTCCTGCCTCCTGGCGATCTTCGGACTGATTTAGTAAAAAGGAGCACTCGGTCCTGAATATAATGTTAATATAAAAAACTTGGTGTATCAGGTCCTAGATTGTATGGAGCTCCTGTCCCGAGTACCGTTTCCTCCTCCGGATCCCATCATCTTCCTCCGTCAGTGTCCTTTGACAGGCTGGATCCTCGCGTAGCCAGCCTGTCCCGTTCTGCTGTCCGGATCCCAGGACACCCTGCTGATGGGTGTTTCACTAATGGGGACAGTATTTCACAATTCTCCCCCCTTGCCCACGAACCCGCTATAGGATAATCCTAAGCAGTGTCCGAGTCCTCGTTTCCTCCGGCTTTAGTCGGGTCTACCGCCGGTGGATCTTCATCATCGGAGTCAGACTCAGCCTCCGCCAGAGTCAACTCTTGGAGCCAGGTTTCGATCATCGCCCTGGATCCATCCCACTCGTGCATCTCATGGGCGAAGCAATCCCGGAACTTGGCGCGCTCGGCGTCAAGTTTATCCTGGGCGTTCTTAGCCGCCTTCTTTTGCTTTTTCTTATCCAGCCTAGCGTTATCTTGTTCGGTCCGAGCTTTCTCCATCTCGTCCCGAACGTTGTCCACAGCCGCCACCTTCTGGATTGCGACTTCTTTCTGATGGAGGTGATGCACACAGTTAAGTGAGAGCATCGTTACCTCCTGGCTCAGGTCAGTGAGCAGCTTATGGAAATTATCCTGCCACTGATACAAGGTCTCCTGACCAGCTTCATAGGAGCTGAAGTCGGCCCGAGGGAAATGCGATGGAGCTCGGCGCTGCAGCACCAGAGCATCATCCAGAGGAGTCTCCGGAGGGGGACTCTGGGTCTTAGTAGGCTTGGGCTTAACCGACGCCTTTGTTTTCCCGGTCTGGGTGAAGATTTGTGTCTCATCACCCGGAACCAAGTTCTCATTAGGGAAAGCCTCCTCGAAGTTCTCTCCCGTCGTGGTGTTCGGATCCTCCGGACCGGACTGGGTGTGAGTCGGTCCGTGCTGAGGACCCGACTTCCAGTAAGTCTTTATGGAGTTAAAGGCGGGCCCCTTGTACCCAGGCGCCACCCTCTCCAACACAGACGGCCCTTCCGAGCTATCCTTTCGCACTCGCTTCGCAGCGGCTGTCTCCGAAGTTTGGTTTTGTCTCTTCGGAGCCCTTTTGCCACTCGTACGCGTCCGATAGGCATCGGACTCGTCAAAGAGCGGACCTTCTGGGATATGCAGTGCATTATGATCCGGGTTTACCTGGTAGAAAACACGGACCTTCCCCTTCTCGTTGGAACCGAAGTTCACATCGAGGTTATCCATTTTATCCATCTCCCCGAACTTGGAGTAGACCTCCTGATGTGCGGTCTGGATTCGCTCCGCCGCAGCTTCCAGGGACAGCTTGTGATTACTGGCCATGTGTCGGATGATGTCTGACCGATGGTAAAACATCCCTCCGTTAGGGCAAGCCTTGCTGCCCCTTGATCCCACACTCAGGCAGTCATACCGGATGTAGTGACGTACATGAGCCTCTGTGATGTGACGTGACCTGACTTTGGTGTGCCAAGTTCGGGGCGCGTCACGGGTCTTGTCAACATTTTGACAAGTTGTGAAGGGACAGGGACGATCCGGAGACCATCTCGCCATCGCCCACGACAACTTTGTCTTCTGATGGAATGTCTGGTACGTCTTCTTGGAAGTCCGTACCTTCTCCAGCAACTCGAAGTGGTACAGTTGTACCGACTTATTGAGCGGATCTTTCTTGATCCACTCCTCATCGTCCGATAAACCATCCGGACCAATCGGATCGGGGTGCTGAGAACAACGGTTGTCCTTCACACAGTCCCCCACACACATTGGTTTAAAGTACCTGAACTTACTCGCGGCGTTGGCTGGGAGGGCAGTCTCCACCAACTCCAGGAGTTCGGCCTGAGGAAGGGTGTCCTCCTCCAAGCCTTTCATTACGGCTTCCACCTCCTCAGCGGATAGACCCGCCTCAAGAGAAGTCAGCCGGATGGTTTCCATCAGGAACTTGTCCCGATTGTTGGCCCTCTCCTGTCGAGCAGTGTCGGCACTCCGAACCGCTGCAGTAGTCTGTTGGACTATCTCGTCCTCTTGGGTGGCATCCAAGATGGATTCCTTGGTCTTTTGAGCAACACCCCGAGCCAGCCTCATGGCCGGAGTCAGTTGTCGCTTCTTCTCCCGTTTAATATAGACGGTTTTGAATTCAGAATATGTTTCCATATCCGAATCCAAATTCTCTATAGCCTCGGGACGCCCCTCGGTGACGGCTAGGAGGCGTGCCTTACGGGCCAACTCCCCAACACCTTCCAAGGCCGTGGTTAAACGGTCCGGGAACCAAACAGGGAACCGCTCCGAGAGTGTCCAGACCCCTGAATGTCTTAAGTAAGCCTAGGTCTAACAGCCTGACTTCCTTTGAGCTTAATTGGTCAATTATGCTCCCTCGGAGGATTCTCGGGACATCCGAGTCTTCTTTTTCCCAATCATCGTGCTGATGTGGGGTCAGAATTTGAACTCCTTCCCCTACAGATGGACCCCCACCAGCAGCCTCGTCCAGCTTTTCGGCCTCGTCCGAAGTATCCATTTCTGGATTCTCAGAACTTGACTCGGTTGTCTTCGGAGGTGGCTCCGTGGGGGTTGGTACCAGTTTTAAAGGTACCGGAGGTGCCGGTAGCTTAAACGTCGCACCCAATCCCAGAGACAGAGCCTCCTGAATCCGCGCCACATGCTGTGCGGCTGTCGGAGGGGCACTAACATCCATAGCCTCATCTTCATAAGGCTCCAGATAGGCAGACGTCGTGTGACCCGTCTTAGGACGCGCTCCACCGCTACCATGTCCCGACCCCGCAGCAAACGCTGTTTTGCCGGCGATGGCCGCGGCTGTAGCCGCCACGGCTGTGCTTGTGTCCAACCCCTTCGAGAAGGACAACAGGTCCATCGCCGGAGCCGGAGCTGGAACGGTGGCAGTCTTTTTCCCGGTGTTGCCCTTACCCTTCTGGGGGGGTTCAGGCTTCACCGAGGCTGTAGAAAAGACGGATCAGAGATCTGTCTTTCCCTTTTCCTTCTTAGGGACCGGGGCCTTTGCAGCGGTACTGCTGACAGGCGTCGGACCCTTCTTCTTCGGAGGAGGGTCTCCAAACAGTGCCGTGAAGAACGCGGCATCCATCATCAGAGCCTTTTTCTTCGACGATTCCTTCTTCAGAGGAGGGTCTCCACCCCCTTCCGGCTTCTTATTCTTCCACGGCAGTTTAGAGGGTTTCCCACTCCTCTTGAACTGAGCCGCAGAAGCCGTCGCCTCTTCCTCACTGCTCTCACCTTCAGACTGCTCCGGAGAACACTCAATAATGGCGGAGGCTCGGGTTGGCACCCTGTCTCCCAGCAGCGACTTTTTGAGGGTGTGTATATCGATGGCCTTAAAAAGGTCATCCAACAACGTATCCGCCCTCCACGTGTCATACACTGTTTGTTGTACGTCGGGGTCTCTCAATCCGGCGACGAATTGAGAGAACATTAACTTAGAAAATAAGGCATCATGGATCCCTGAAGTAGGATGTACCTTCTTCAGGAGTCTCATCAATGCAAGTCCGAAAACCCTCGGAGCCTCGTTCTTGCCTTGCACCCGCTTCTTGAAAGCGACCATCGGATCCGTCCGGGCGGAGCCTCCGAACAATACTGTACAGATCTCCACCAGCTGTTTGAAAGAACCCTGCGGCCCGCATTCCTCTTTCCACTGTTCAACCGCCATCAGGCCGTCTCCCAAGCGCAATCCCTTACAGATATAAGGAATAGCATCTTGTTGATCCCAACCACTGAGGTTGATATCTTCAACGGTGGCTCCTAGCCATTCTTCCCAAGAGTTTCTCTGCCAGTACGGACTAGGTTCACTAGCAATCCGCCGGGCTGCGTTGGACGATCCCCTAATCTTGGAGGTGATCGACAAGCATTTGGAGATTGCAGTCGAGGCGTCCTGTTCCACGCCTACGTTGTGCAACCCTATCCCCGCTATAGCGGGGTTAGTATCGTACAACTCCTGCAACTCCGATCTCAGAATTGACCGCCTCGGCGCCTTCTTCGGACTCTTCGTCCCCGGAGTCGCCCCCGGTTTCGGTACGTCATTTTGTCTCTCTAGATAGACCTGGTAAGTACCATACGCCACCAGATCCTTCGTGGGGTCAATACCTTGACTGAACCACCAATTCTTTTCCAGATCTGTCATGTACTGGCATTGCTGGGCCAGAGCAAACAACCGTTGGTGCTCGGCCTTCTCCTTTTCCAATTGCTTGGCTTGTCTCTCGGCCTCCTGCTCATGTTGGGCTTGCTCCAGTTTGGCCTTAGCAGCCTCGCCGGCAGTCCTCAGTCCCTCCTTTCGGGCTCTCAACACTGCCGCCTCTTGCTCCACTAGCTCCTCTGCCATCGCAGCGTTTTCTCGCATACGCTTCTTTTGCTGTTCCAGGACAGCTTCCTGCTGGCGGAACACTTCCCTTCTCTCGGTTTTTAGGGCTCTCTGCTCCTGAAACATCTTGTCTGTTTGGCAGGCCTGCCAATCGGACAGGCTTCCAAGGGTTAGGTAGCTCTTGGCCGCCGCTTCCTGAACGGACGCTTTTTTCTGGCGTTCAGCGTCAAGTCGTTGCTCTTCCTGATGCAACTTCTCTTGTTGGGTAAGTACCCACTCCGACAATGGTTTCAGTCTCTCCGAACAGTCCCCGTTGCCACCGAAACTATCTCTTTTGGGATTGGACGGATGCCAGTCATACCCACCCTCGGAGAGTATTCACTAGCCATCCCTCTACCCCTTGCTCGGCCGAATCTAAGTGGTCGACCTGGCGTTGAGGCTGTCAAAGCCGATTCTATAGTCACTCCGCGCCCACCTGGTAGGTTCGGAGTGTCTGTAAAACTCATGTAATGGCCAGCCGTAGGGCTCCCATTATCAGCTGAAGCGAAAGAGGTGCTACTGTCCTGCATACTCTGTCGGGCTTCCAACAAAAATGCCTGTATAGCAGTTTTCTTGGTTCTTAATATATCACACTCCGTGCTCAAAGTCTGACGTGTCTCTTTTAGGTGCTCCGTATCCCGAACGAGTTCGGCACGCAATCCCTCCGTTTCGGCTACCATGGTGTCCCTGGCCACACATATCTGGTTCAACTCCGTGTTCGCAGAAACGAACTCGGATCGGACCGCCTCTAGGTCTGCCGTCTTGTGGTTAAACTCCGACCGGACCATACTCAGGGACTGTGCAAGCCTCTCATTCTCTTCCAGCAAGGTGGACAGCCTCGCATCCTTCTCCTTGATTTTGGAAGTTCGGTGTGTGATTGCACCCTCCAACGCAATCAAATTGTTTGTCCATTCATTTGACCTTGCTTGAATGGTCAGCAATTCTCTTTG
Source organism: Harmothoe impar (assembly GCA_947462335.1). Classification (NCBI taxonomy): domain Eukaryota; kingdom Metazoa; phylum Annelida; class Polychaeta; order Phyllodocida; family Polynoidae; genus Harmothoe; species Harmothoe impar. The sequence continues at coordinate 74,078,251 of OX381711.1, forward strand.
GGCTACCTGCAGACGTTCCTGCACCCTGGCTTCTCGCATGTCGTCGAAGCGACGCACCTCCGAATTGCCATACCTCCGGGGCGTCGGAGCGGCTGCTCGTGATCCGCCGACGTTAAACATCGACAGATTCATTTCTTCTAATGAGCGACTCATTATTTCCGGACCTCTTGGTCCCGTTAGCACGCATGTTCCTTGTAGAACATCCGCGCTCCGTGTTGGGGTATCTGCCTCCTCGATGGCACATGACCCCTCCGAGGACAAGGCTAATGCCTCATCCAGAGACCTCGCTGCTCCGGCCAGAGCACGAGGTCTGTGCTTCGCACAGGCTAACCTGCTTCTCACTCAGAACTGGTCACGGCACCAGTGTAATAAACGATACTTTGGTCCTCTATAATATTGTCATAGTATTAAGTAAAGGAACAAAGCCAACACAGTTCGGATCAAGTGTTACAGGTTGCGAATCAATAGGTTTATTCAGTAACCTAGACAGGCAAAGCTCTAGCAGTGCGAACTCCCTGTAGAGTTCAGAACGGGTCAGTAGGCTTATGCAGCCGATGTGATCGCGGGGCCTCTGTCCAAGCGTGGATCCAGAGTAACCGACGAGTCCTATCGGATGCTGGGTATATATAGGCAGCCAGCCTGCGCGCGCACACGCAGACCGGAAGCCTATAGCGACCTCTGTCCATACCCCAAGCCCGAAGCAGATGCTGCCACCTGCCGTCGGGCTGAAGGGTTCGGACGGAGTTCGCACCACAGCATCCAACAGAACCCGTCATATAAACCCCACCTAACCCCAGCCCCTACACCAGCCTCCATTATGTCATAAGGGTCTGATAGATTCAGTATTGTCTTCTGCTGAAGGGGTGATCCACATTGTTGAGCTTTTCGATGCTGAAAGGCCTGTTCGACTGAGTTGAAGACAAGGTCACCCTCTGGTATGCGGCATGGGAACAGGTTGGATAGCCTGTGATGTGGAGATCTAAACATGAGTCCGTCTGGAGTCTCAGCTTCTGTGGCCATTTCTATATTCAGGTCTGTGAAAGGCAGCCGATAGAGTTGTGGGTGAGAGAATGGTCTGTTATTTATGATAACTGACCGTTGGCAAAGACGAGTTTCATAGCCCTTCTTTTTGCACAAGAAGAACATTGATCGAATATCAAGGAATTGTCGTCTTTCTCTAGCGTCAAGTTCATCTCCTATGGATACTCGTGTCGTAGGAATTTTAATGCTTTCATAAGCAGTTGCTTGTGATCAGGACCTTTGAACACGAGACGAATCGAACGATGTCTCTCTCTCTTGTTTACATCGTGGGCGGCGCCATCTTGGTTTGGTGCGGCAGCCGGCTGGTAGTTTCCCACCTGCTTGGCGTATTGTACAACGTCTGTGTTAAAGTTGACGCCTGTATCATTAAATAGCTTTCCAATTATCGCCTTTAAATCTTCATCTCATTTTTCTTTGTAGCCCTCTATAATTACGCTTCTCCTTGTCAACGAGTTCAAAGCGGCTCTGGTGACCGTTCAGTACCCGGGTTTGAGCAATGGCAGTCAAACCTTGCTGGCGGATAATTTCCTCCGTGGTCTTCAATGCCGAGTTGGTCGTGTTGAATTTTTCATGAATAGAGACGAAAGTAGCTGCATTGATGGTGGCTGTTTTATTTATCGTGTCCAGAGCCTTGTTGATACTATCCAGAGAGGTTAAGATACCTGCAGTCGCAGTTTCTTGTGTGATCATATGATGACCAAGCGAGTTTACAGCCAGTATGACTTCTGCCGGCGAAGCATTTTCGTGCAGGATGTCGTCTTTGTTTTTCTTAGGCCTTCGAGACATGATTCCTCCAGTAAGTGCGCTACCGTAGTACACACTGTCTTTATAGTCCTATTGGTGGTTATTTTGTAGGTCCTGCGTTAGTTTGACTGTGGTTTATGCCTATATTTGGTGGGAGCTCGGTCTGACACGTCTTAACCGGATACCGCCATCTTGCACTTTGCACTTTGGGCTATTTACTTGTAATATGAATCTGTTTATTTATCCTGGTATCAATAGGCTATGCAGCGTGCCTGTATTATCTTGTTTCTTTAAAGTCTACGGTTAGTTAATTACCCTGTGATAGTATATCTAAGGTAGATTTACTTAGATGTAATCTAACTCAAATACTATATGAATATGAGTGCAACAGATAATATTTTTCAATTAGTAATGAGTATAAATGAAAAAATAAAATGTTGACGTACTATTAAAAGGATGTGTTTTTTTTGGGTGGGTGGCGCTACCTTTCGTTTTATTTTTTATTTTTTTTACTTATAAAGATTAAAAGGATGGATGTGGTGATGATGATAGATTGAATGAAAGAGGATGAAGCTGTGAGTTTACCTTTGAGAGGCATGTCAACAGCATTTAATGTAACTGGAGTTGACATGTAAAGTACAGTGTCATCAGCATATAATTTGTGTTTAGGATATTGTTGGGGGGAACCAATGACATTTACATAAAGTAGAAATAAAAAGAGGGCCTAAAATGGAACCTTGTGGGACTCCACATGGGATCGTTTGAAATTTGGATCTGATATTGTTGGCTATGGTTGACTGCAGGCGATTCGCGAGATAATTTTGAACCAAGATTTTGCAGAGTTTGTGAAGCCTAAATGCAAATGTTTATTTGTAAGAATTTGGTGATTTATTATATCAAATGATTTAGAAAAATCAATAAAGATCGTGTGTGCTATATTGATGATTGATCTGAAAAGCTCTTTGGTTAAGTCAGCTACAGCTGAAACGGTTCAAGAGTGGTTTGCTCGGAAGCCTGCCCAGCTAACAAAAAAACGTTATTTTACGTCATAATAGCGTTTAAAACTTTGTATAAGGTTATGCCATGATAAGGAGCCTTAGAGAAACGCTACATAACGTAATAAAATGTTGTATTACGTTTTTTGTTGGGCTGTTGTTCAATAATGACCACTCCCTAATCGATATTATGCTTTATTGATAAACAGAGTTGCAGGACCCCCAGCATCCACCACCATGGGCTCCTGTTTTTCAACGCTGTAAGTATGCCACTACGCAGGCATCATGACAACAAAGGGCAAATATGGGATAGCTCTGCCAGGTGCGCAGACAAACGTTAACAGCGCAATAAGAAAGATATTAACAATACATCTTAAAATGTCTTAATGAGGTTGCCGCCGTATAGTATGTACTCTACACCCAGATGGTACTAGTGGCGCCATCTTCATTTGCTTAGTATCCCATAGTGATACTTTTAAGATAGTCTAAGATAGTTTAAGATACCATTAAGATAGTTTAAGATAGCATTAAGAAGGGTAGCGCCCTCTAGCGGTTAGCTAGGTAACGGGTGGGGCACTCTATTGAGGAATAAAAGTACTAATTTTAAGATAATTAAGATGATCTTAATTCTGTGTTAAGATTACGCTGTAAACATTTGTCCACGCACCTAGGAGAGCTATCCCGGGCGTGCCAACAAAGAGGTATACATCACCTTGACACACTTAGCTGCTTAGACCTTACAGGTGTTAAATCATTTCGTGTTCACACAGAGAAACATTTATTGACTTTTCAGATCTTTCACAGATTTCATAGTAATTACTGTGGATTGATTGACCGCTGTGGTTTTATAGAGTTATGTAATCAATGCACAGTTCCTTATCCCAGGTTAAAGCAGCTTTTGAGCTGTTTTGTGAAGCTGATATCATGATTATGACATTGAAGTTGACTAGTGGCAGATATGATAGTACTTGCTACAGATGGTAAACTAGTATAGCTAACTGGAACTAGATTTATAGAAAAAGTTACTTTACAGTTTTCATAATATTTTCTCTTGAAGTTGAAAAAGTGACCAAATTTCTAGGCATTTGTATGTGTTAGTATGGAAGTTTCAGTTTATATGTGTAATAGATCTGCTTCCACCATGAGTCCAACAGTGGGATCAAGCATGGATACAGGTTCTGTCACAACTTTTGGTGAGAAAAACGTTCGGAATCGCAAAAAAGTGAAATTTCACTAAAACGGCTAATTTGGCGAGAAAAAAGTTTGAAAGCGCAAAAAAAGTGAAAATTCACTAAAAACACCCAATTTGGCAAGAAAAAGCCTGAAATCGCAAAAAAGGGTCGTGTGGTTAAAGGAGACAGGTTTACATTTAGTTGCACTTGAGAACAACTTGAAATTTGAGAACGTTTTTAAATTTAAAGATCCGGATGCTTAATAAATTAGGCTTTATCTCTCTTATTGGTACATAGGCAGATTTGCGATATCTTACTTTCTGTTTATCTAATGATGTTTGTTTGGTCATAGATGCATTTCTGATTTGAGTAGCACAATATTCCATTTGGATTTCTTCTGAAAAGTCTGTTTTAGTAGAGGTGTCTTTATTGCGAGTTTTGTAAAGGAAGAGTAAAAGAGGAATATGTTTGCATCTAGGGACCCCCTATTTTCTTAATATTTTCAATATGTACATGTTATATGGGTAGCATAGTATATCCACTATTACATTTACTGCTATTGATTCTATTGAAGTGTAATAATCAATCCACCGTTCTGAATATATACATATATAATGCATTTACCGCTGAAGTATTGGACTGCTGTATTTTTTCAAGTAAGAGAGTATCAATGTTTTAACACTGTTTCCCATCAAGTTGTATAGATGGCTAGTTAACCCTGTTTTTGCTTGTTGTGTGCAGGTCATGCGGGAGATGGCAGCAGCAGATGGCGACTGCACAAGGTGAACATAACTCTCTATGTGCAGAATGCATAAGGGCCGAGTCATTTATTGCCAGCTTGGGGGGGGGGGAGGTGGATGTTGGGGGGGGGGGGGGTCATAATATAAAAAGAACAGGCCCTCGGTGGGGGGGGGGGGCAAACTGGATGGGTGGTGTCAAATTTAAAAACAGTCCATTTAAATACCCGCTAACACACATGATTCTACAGGCACATGTGATTTCAAGTGGGGGTCCATTTTTTCGAAATCCGAATGTAGTGGGGGGGGGGGGTCAAGATTAATTTTGGCCAACTGGTGGATCATCTTGTAATGAATGATCTTGAATAAATAATCTTAAAAAACTTGAATATTTCCTAATCCTAACAAGAATATGAGTCCCAGTGCTGCACTGTGGTGCTTATATGCAAATCATATAAATATCCTTCAAGATGCTATTGTAGGGGCACGAATAATACGTGTACATATAAGGTCCGTGGAGTCAGAGCGGTAAGTGCCTCCAACGGACACTAGGTGGCAACACCTGAGCCATGTCCTTTCGGTTATCCGGTAGCGGAGCCAGGCAGGGCACTCCAGACGGCGCTACGGAGGAGTGCCACGTCGACACTGCTTGGTCCGCGCTCAGGGTATATAAGAGGCCGAGGTTGGCTACCTCACCAGTTAGTCCTAGGACGAGCTCTGACCCGCACCTTTCGTACCTTCGCTTTGACAGGGGCACCTACACCCCTCCCACGTTATGGACTCTGCACCAGCCATGCTGGCACAGAGCTTAACTGTCCGGTATCGCTAATGCTTCGAACTATCGATAGAATCCTGTGTGTCTTCGAATGGTTGAAAGACCAAGTGAACCGAGTGAGAAACCTTCGTGTACTTTTGAGGCTGTGATCGAATAAAGACCTGTTGCATTCAAACCGAATTTGGAACCTGTGTTCGTGTTGTACGCATATGAAACCCCTACATTGGTGCCGTGACCAGTTCGGGTAAAACACAGAATAGCACAGTCAGTGGGTTAACATGGCTGAACAGGCAAAGGGTGGAGCGTCCCTTCATCCTATTTCGAGTCCAGATCCGGAGGTGGTAGCAGCCCTTGAGAAACATTATGGGCCAAACCGTTCGAGTTCTACACCAGAACCAAGGAGAGGCAATCCTGATTCTATTCGAAAAGATCTGGGGTCAAACCTAGATGATTCTTTGTTTGAAACTGGTGGTTCGAAGAGACACATTGCTCCTATGCCAACACAAGGCATGAGCATACTGCATGCTGAACGACACCAGCGACAGGAAGTGACACGTCGTCATTTCGAAGAGGAGAAGAATCGGTTCAAAGGAGCAAGGATCGCAGAGATGGACAGGATGAATGAAGAGTTTGAAGCTTTGAGTCATCGGTTGGTACAGCTTCGGAACAAGAATGAAGATCTAGAAGGGGCAACAATGGAGAAACAGAACCGCTTAGACACAACGAAGGCAGAACTGGAACATATGGAAAACCAGTTCGCTCATCAACAGAATGTCTTGCGGCGACGTACTGAATCTCTAGAACAACGTCAGGATAAGACCATACATGATTCGGACGAGCTCCATGATACGATCCGAGAAGCTACCAAGGCGATGATGGACGAAAAGGATCGTCTGATCAGGGAGGTGGAAGATTTACAGAAGAAACGAGATGAAGAGGCAACTCGAGGTAGCCGTTCAGGGTTCGATCATGTCAGTGGTGGCATATACAACTCATCAACTGGTGGGGGTAGTGCCTCTACCTCAACCGGAGGGAGACCAAAACGAGTGACCATTGATACAGGGGATCCGGATGGAAGATCTTCGCGGCGTGACCAACGCCCAACGTCGTATGATGACGACCATTCGAACTCTCCCAGTCGTTCCAGCTCTCGAGAGAGACCGAGCCGTACGAGTTCGAATGAGAGATCTTCGAGATCTGATCCGAATGAACGTTCGAGTGGTCCCTCAAGGAGGCCAGGGAGATCTCCTACACAAGCTGGTAGACGAGTATCTCGCCGCGAATCGATGTCCCCTGGGATGAAATTGATTTACGACACGAACCCCTGCATTGCTGAGATGGGAGTGCACTGTGTTAGCAGACAAGCTGATAATGCCGATATCGTCGACTGGAGCATCGAGCAGTCGTTTCTGTTGCACAGGGACAACCACAACGCTGCTAGACGCACTGCCAGCACTCCGAGTCCGTTCACAGGAAGACAGCCATGGCAGGACTGGTTCGCAGACTTCATGGACGATATGAGGTATAATCGATGGTCAGAAGAGGAATCGTTGGACGAACTTTTACGGGCATTGAGAAATGGCCCAGGCAAGCTAGCTGTTTCGAGATGGAGAACGATGCATGGTGCCGGATCGTTTACCCAATTGGTGGAATGCGCCAGTTACCTGATAGGTAATGTGGGTAATGAAGACCCGCTTCGATTGTTCCGGAAACGGACTCAAAAGCCAAACGAGTCGCACCGTGTGTTCGGTCTGGAATTGCAATCTCTCTTGCAAAGAGCTAGACCAAGATGGCAGTTAGATGACCCACAGTTCCTAGATGATTTGTTCTCGCAATTCATTGAGGGATTAAGGGATTCTGATGAACGGACCGCTGCATGTGATAGTTGGAAAGCTGGAACTTCTCTCACTGATTTGTTCATGGCCATAGAAGACTATGACAGGAAACGGCATCTTCTATCTTCGAGAGTACTTTCGAGAACTTCCAGTGTGGTGCAAGACCCACCAGCCTCTGATACAGAGGAAGGTGATTCTGGAAGGGAGGAGGAGATTGGCGCAGTTGCTCAAAAGAACAGCAGCAAATCTTATTCCAATTCGAATTCGAAGCGCTATCCGAAGGCCGACAGGAAAACACCACCTGTGACCTCAGGAGTTACAAGCGCACCTTCGACTACTTCCTCAACTCCCAGTTCTATGGAAGAACTTCTGTTAAGGTTGACTGACTTGATGTCTGGAAACCAGCAATCAACAGGGAGGAATTCGAAGCCGAGAGTGGACAAGACCACTAGGAAGTGTTACAGGTGTCAGGTCCTGGGACACTTTGCTGCAGAATGCCCAGCTGAAAAGCCGGTACCCAAGCCTGAAGAGAAGAAAACGGAAAACTAGACGGGGTTGCTCTGGATGGCAAGGTAGTAACCCCTAAGGAGAAAGAAAGCCAACATATCGCCAGCGGTGCAAGCGATGAAGTCGGAGGTGCAGTAGAGATTGGAAACTTAGAGGAGGGGCCTGATCAGTCCCTTCTAAGTATGTCCAATGAACCCAGAATAGTAGACGTCCGAGGAGGAAGTACTGGGGAAGCGGCGAATTGGATACAGGAGCTGGAAGTAGTCAGCAGTGCCCGATTGTCCCCGGATCACCCCTGTTTGAAGCACTTGAAACGACGGGGAGTAGATCTTGGTGTCACTAAGGATTTCGAACGTTTCACCGTCAACCCATCACCATTGGATGGGAGGAGGTGGTATTTGACTGTAGCAGTGAGGGGAAGGTCTGCAGAATTTCTAGTGGATACTGGAGCTAGTCACTCCATGATCTCGAAGAGGTTCTATGACCTTGTAGTCGATGAGCCAGATAACTTCCCAACGAGGGTAACAGCTCATTCGGCCGACGGTAGCTGCATGCAGACGTTTGGTAAAGCATTTTTCGAAATCAATATAGGTGGGCAGGATTACCTCCTGTCCCCTACTATTGCTGATCTGAGTGATGATGGCATCATCGGATTAGATTTCGCTGCGTTGTACGGTGCAATGTTGGAACCTTGTAGGGGGATGTTAAAGATAGAACATCCATATAGGGTGGCCGTACAATGCGTGTTGAGAAAGGTATCTTCTGTAGCCTCGGTGGTACAGACGGTTAAGATACCCCCAGGACAGACATGTGATGTCCTGTTTTCGAGTGACAGTATCTTCCGAGACCAGATGGCGGTGGTTGAACCCGATGTGGTGAGACTTGCATCAATTGGACTCGAGAGTGCAGATACTTTCGTAGGCAGTGGCAGTAGGAATCTAATTCCTATTTCGAATCCTGGTGGTGAAGTCCGTTATCTGATGAAAGGTACTCCCGTGGGGCAGGTGATCGTTGCACAGGCAAGCACCAGTATACTCTCAGAAGATACCCAACCGAACCTTGAAGGGATGTCCGATTTACGTCCGGAACTCCAAAAGTTGGTGGACGATTCGAGCTTGGTGACGGGGGACCAGAAAGATCAGTTGAGACGGGTATTGGTGAAATATGATGCAGCCTTCGGGGAGCCCACTGGTTTGGGGCGAACTGACAAGGTGCTACATTCCATCACTACAGAGGACGCTGTACCTTTCAAAATCCCTTATAGACGCCTACCTTTGAAGAAGAAATTGATGGCCGAGAAGGAAATCGCTGATCAGCTGAGATTAGGGGTGATTGTTCCCAGCACTAGCCCCTGGTCCAGTCCTGTTCAGATGGTGACTAAGAAAGACGGCACAATTCGCTTCTGCATAGATTATCGAAAATTGAATGGTTGTACTAAGAAAAACTCCTATCCTCCCCCCCCGTATAGACGAGACTATTGATTCCCTGGGCGGAAACCAATGGTTCTGTACGCTGGATTTGCAATCCGGATACTGGCAAGTTGGAATGAAGGAAGAGGATCAGGAAAAAACAGCATTTTCGAGCCATGTCGGTCTTTTCCAGTACAATGTGATGCCGTTCGGATTGTGTAACGCCCCTGCAACATTCGAAGCCATGATGGAATCTCTGTTGAGTGACCTGTTATGGAAGGAGTGTTTGGTGTACCTGGACGACGTAATTGTCTTCGGGAAGACCTTCGAATCGTGCCTGGCTACTTTAGTCAAAATTTTCGAGAGGTTGATAACCCATGGTTTGAAATTGAAACCAAGGAAGTGTCACCTGTTTAGGACTTCTATTAACTATCTCGGTCGGATAATATCCACTGAGGGGGTTAAGGCGGATCCTGAGAAACTAGATGTTGTATCGGAATGGGAAAAGCCAGAGGGACCTAAAGACATACGGTCCTTTCTGGGCTTCTGTAGCTACTACAGAGACTTCCTACCGGGGTATGCCAGAATAGCTCAGCCTATGCAGGCTCTAGCTCACTGGACTCCGGGTAGAAGGAAGGAGCCTTTTCCATGGGGTCCGGAACAAGATCTAGCATTCGAAGCCGTGAAGAACCTATTTCGAACCACCCCAGTTTTGAAATATCCAACAGCTGATGGACATTTCATACTGGACACAGACGCCAGTAATGACAGTATAGGTGCTGCTCTATCCCAGATGCAAGAGGGGATAGAAGTGCCACTGGCTTTCGCTAGTAATACCCTCAATAAGGCCCAGAGGAATTACTGTACCACTAAGCGCGAATTGTTGGCGGTAGTGGTGTATACGAAGAAGTTTAAGCACTTCCTTTGGGGAGGTGACTTTACTTTACGGACAGATCACTCGTCCTTAAGGTGGCTGTTGAACTTTAAGGAAGCAGAAGGAATGATCGGTCGATGGCTGACCCACTTGTCCGAGTTCGGGTTGGAAAATAGCCAAATCCAACACAGAGCAGGGAGCAAGCATATCAATGCTGACGCCCTTTCGAGAAGACCCATACGGAAATGTTCTAGAATGGATTGCGATGATTGTGGAGCCCATAATGCTGTAATAGCTGGAGTTCGAATGCCGTATGATGTAGGACATTCTAAAGCAATGGAATGGTCCACCGAAACCATCAGGCAATTCCAGAAGGGTGATGCTGTCATTTCGAGACTAATAGAACAGGTCTCCAGTGGTGCCCAACCACAAAGACCAACCATTTCGATTGAGAACCGGGAAATGAGACAGCTACTTGCTCAATGGTCTGAGCTAACTGTTGTTGACGGTATCTTATGTAGGTGGAAGATAACACCGTACAAGGCCAAAATTCGACAAATCGTGATACCCACAGCTATGCGAAGGGATATCATGTATTTCGTACATGGACATCAGACCAGTGGACATTTTGGAAAGAAGCGCTCCCTTGCGCGACTCTCCAGAAGGTATTACTGGCCTGGCATGAGTAAAGATCTGCTTAGGTGGATCTCTACTTGTCCAGATTGTTGTCTGAGCAAACCAGGTGAAGGCCTGGGGAAGTTGCCACTAACTCAAGAACTCTGGGGAGTTAGATTTGCACGCATAGCGGTTGATATCATTAGTGGCCTAAAAACCACTCCTGATGGAAACACGTGCATGATGGTGATCTCCGACTACTATTCGAAGTATACTAGAGTGTTTCCTCTGAAAGATCACAAGGCTCATACATGTGCTCGTGCATTTGTAAAGGGTTGGGTGCTTCATCTAGGCGTGCCCTTGATGTTGCATAGTGATCAAGGCAGAGAATTCGAATCTGAGTTATGGGCAGCAATGTGCCATAGCCTTGCTATATGCAAAACAAGAACGAATCCGTACCGGCCTCAGTCTGATGGTCAAGTAGAAAGGTTCAACAGAACCTTGATACAAGTCCTGAAGCCTCTGGTCAACAGTCAGATGGATGATTGGGACGAGCAATGCGAGTTTGTGGTACATGCTTATAATAGTACGGTGCATGCTTCCACCGGTTGTTCCCCCAATTTGTTGGTATTCGGAGAGGATTTGATTATGCCTGCTGACTTGGTGTTTGGCGTAGCTGGGATAAACGCTGAAACACCCTGTCAGGTGATGTTCGTGGAGGCATTGAGGGATCAATTCAAGTCCGCATACGAGATGGTTCGATGTGAACTAAGCAAATCTGCTTCATGGCAAAAAGTGGGCTATGACGTAGGTTTGAAACTTAGGTCCTTTCGAGTGGGGGATGAAGTAGTTAGGCTACACGACCCCCTACAGCAGCTAAAGTTGTCACCCAACTGGGATGGTCCCTTTACTGTGGTTCGGATTGTTTCTGAATCCACGGTGGTGATCAAATCCTTGTTGGGACGCCTGTATAAATCCAATGTAGCTCGCCTACGCCGGTGGCAGGGTGATGCTTCAGCGCATTCGAAGCCAGGGGAGCATTCGAAGTCAGATAACACTGAGTGGAGAGCGACCACCCCGGAACGACGTGGTCCTGGTAGACCTAGGAAACTAGTGATACCCTCAGATGAGAAAAAAACGTTGCCTCCTGGTATTGGTAAATTAAAGCGGGGCCGGGGTAGGCCTAAAAAAAATTTACCAATTCGAGCTTCTAGCAAGAAGGATAAAAAGTGCGGAAAAAAAGTCTCGGCAAATGAAGGTCTGAAGGGGAGGAGGGCTGTCCAATTGACTACTGGACATCCTGTCGAATCTTCCCGGACGACCAGGTCTAAAGAACCCAAGGTGGGGTTAAGACGCAGTCCACGGCATAATCCGGAGACTGCTGTGACCTAATTTGTATACACAACAAGAAGTTTCGATGCCATGATGGTAGTACAGACCTAATTGATGTCGAGTGAGCAGAGCTAGGGTGAGAGTTGATCATGAACGTCCCCGAGGGTGGCAGACGGAACTATCCGGCGGGTATTCTTATGTTACCCGTAATGACATTTGCCTACACTCCTGAAGAATTCATGATTAGCGGTATCCCTGGTACTGTGGAACTGACTCCATAAGGATTACACTCCGGTGAGCTACCCGTTCGATTATCCGGGTTATCCGTCGGAAAAGGGCTATCCGGTGAAGCGTGAACGCTGATTGGTTGACCTTCGCTCCCGCGGCGGGCGTGGCATCACGAGACAAGAAGGGCGGTCGCCATATTGGATCAGTGCCAAGAAGACGCACGGACGCTGCAGGGCAAAGGAGGAGGAAGAAGGGACTTGTAGTCGACCAAAAGTCTCCAAAACCACATCATAAGACGCGCCAACCTGGTTAGTTCCCACTCATAGTGTCATTAGGACACGCGGAGCTTCGTACTCCGCAAATCTTCGATCATTAAACTTCGTTTTCGCTGAAAACATTCGACTGCAATGGAGGAGCAGTACACCCCCGGTGAGGGCCTCCAGTCCGACGAGATAGATCTGTTCGGGATGGACGATGGCCAATTCGACAACGCTCGTGAGTCGGATTATGAATCCGCCTCTGAATCCACCGGGAGTGCGGTTACCGTTCGTGTAGCGGGGATCGGCTCCTATTCGACGGCTGATCGGGACAGCATGACCATGCCACCCCCGGCTACAGTCAACCTAGGGCCGTTGCCGTGGCGCAATGTCCCGAAACGTGTTGCTTCGAAAGACATAGACAATTCGACGTCAACCCGGCTGAACGCAGCAGGTGATGAGGAAGAGGACGAGATGCCAGAGTTGGAAGAGGTAAGCCAAAAATTGCCTATCCATGCAGTATCTGACGAAGAAATGGAGGACGTTGTGCGAACATCGCTGGCCCAGCAACAACTCATGGAGGTGCTGGCGTGCGAGTCGCCCTTCGATTCCTCGCTGAAACTACATCCCACATTGATGTCGATGATGTTGGACAGGCTGGGAGAGGAGGGTTTCTATCGTTACGATCCCACCTGGTTAGACAGTTACGGAGGGGCGATTCGAGGGGCTTTTAAGAATGGAGTCTTCAGTGACATTCTGTTAGAATGTGGTACGAACTTTCGGCATCTCCAACAAGCCAAAGCTAGGGAGGAAGCAGTGCCCTCAAGTGATGGGAGCACGACCAGTACGAAGGGGAAGAAAAAGAAATTCTCCAAGACCAAAGGTAGTCGTAAAACTTCTAATGGCAGTACTCCTCCCAATACTCCGCCTAAGTCTGAGGTGTCCGAACCTGCCCCAGTCCAGTCCGAATGCTCTTCGAGTACTTCCCAGTCGGCTTCAACGTCATTCGAAGAACCAACTACGACCACCGGGACTACTGAGTCCCCATCCGAATCCCTTCCGAAAGCTCCGGGACCTTTACCAGTCCCATTCGAAGAAGATTCAGCTAGCGTGGAGTTGGCTCCGCGGGAGATCCATTCGGATACCTCAGGATCAGTTGAGCAAGAAGCCCGTTATGCTCAGGTGGTTCGAGAATCCGATGAACTCAGGGCAGCCAATGAACAGTTACGGCTAACTCTGGAGGCTATGCAAACTGCCCCCAGAACGCCAATGACTCGAGCCCAGTCCCGTAAGAACCCCAATCCGCAACAAAAAGGACGGTCCGTATCCGACGCTTCGGATCTGGAGGAGGTCCCCTTCGAACTTCCAAAGAGCCAGAAACGGAAGGCAAAGAAGAATGAGGCACGACAGCCATGTGTACCCCATCCTTCGCCTCCCCAAACTACTGCGATTAATATGTCCCCAATCGTGAGGTTGGTGGACGTAGTATCCAGTACGGCCTCTACACCTTCGACGCCTCCTAGGGCACCCACCCGGACGCATTCGACCCCTCCAGCAACTCCGACTAAAACTCCAGTGCAGGTCAAGGTACCTGCATCTCCGTCTACGTCCTCCGAGTCAGGGCAATCGAACACACCACCAGTGGTTTCGTCGCCCCCTCCAGCTCCAGCTGCAGGGGCAGGTGCCTCGGCAGACGTCCCAAGTTCTCGGGTGGAGGACATGATTTGGCGCAATGCCAGTGGGGGCTTCAAGAAATTTAGGCCCGAGTGCATGGAACACTGCAAACGATCGAGGGATATGTATTCGTGTCCCAAAGAACCGGACCATGAAGGATTGTCTGATGACGAAGAATGGATGAGATCCAATATGGGCTCACCCAGTTCCTGGTCATGGACAGAAAACTGGTTCGGTCGGCTGCTGGATCGAAAACAGTTCCCTGAGACTTACTACAACCATGAGGGCCGTCCCAAAATACGTTGGGCGATGGCCCGGTACAAAGAAGGGGTAAGGGAGGACTGCCCATTCGATTCCTGCCGTGTCTACTTCGCACACGAGAACCGCCCCATGCCTACTCGTCTTCGATTCATGCGACATCTCGTGGAGAAGCACATGCACCACCATGCGATGTATGTCTGCGCTGATATCGGCAAATCAAACAAAAAGTGTTTGGGAATGTGGACCCCTAGAAGAGGCCGAATGATCGAGCACCTGATACAATGTCATGGCCAAGCCATGATGTTGGCCAGAAAGAACGTTGGAGATCTCCATGCATCCCTGGTGGCAGGCCTGGACAAAGTCAAATTCGAAACCATTACGATTGAGACCTTCCCATTCGGAAAGGTCCAATTAACCCGGAATTCGAAACAGTCAGCTGTCTTCCAGCGTACTGATCGACGTGGTCGACTGGACCTGAACGACACCTTGTACCAGCAATTGTACGACTGGAGAGCGGCCAACCCCCTTCCAGGGAAACGAAGTGAGAACAGGAGTCCAGCGACTTCCGAACCTGACTGCAAAAAGGTCATGTCGGAGGTTCCAGCTCCAAGAGCTCCAACTGCAGCACGAGGGTGCGCGACAACGATCGAGCACCGGTCTCCACTGAAGGACTTGCGTCCTAACTATGGTCCGGACTTCTCAGCCCCCAAGGGTCGCTCCCAGCTGCAAACCCTTCGTCCTCTGACCCCTGGTAACTTGGCCAGTAAGGCCGAGTACCCTTCAATGGACTTCCCTGGTCCGGAGGTACAAACTGAGAAGGATCCGTACAAGAATCTCCCTACGGGCATCTCTGTGATGGATGCCATCCGCCAACCGGACTCACGGGACGTGGAGATGGCGGATTCGGATCACTTTGTGCTGCCTGGGAAAAAAGGACTTGGTGGTGACGACCACCAACCTCACTCCTCGGGCAGAAGACAAGGTGAAACCAAGGGCTGACAGTTCTACAAAGTCAGTGGGGCGTAAAACCCCTGCTACTAGTGCGGATTCGACATCCATAAAAGCTGAGCCTGTGGTGGACCCGGTTCCAGTGACCACTTCGAACCCAGTCACCACCACACCAACGACAACTGCTGGAGGAGGGAAGGCAGCAACTGTTGCAGCCACCCTACTCACCACCACTACTACTACTGCTACTGTGCCCTATAAGACCAGTGTTCGTGAGGAACCAGCAGTGGATCCAAACCAGTGGTATGATCTGATGATCAGTGGTGAAAACATTCGGCCCCAGATACAGATTCCGAAGGACTACTTCGAGCCTCCAAAGGCTCCGGATGCGGTGGTACATAAAAAACTATACGAACGATGGTTGCAGGAACACCTGGCTGGCATGCAACGATATGCAGCCGGTGTGGCGAGAGCATCAACCGACTATGCCATCACCATGCAGGGCAAGGAGGTCGAGAGGCTGAGGAAGATCTTCGAGCAGCAACGTATTGACGAACAATCGGAGCCAGATAAGGTGATCGAACTCACCAAGCAGCTGGCACAATCGAAGAAAGAACTCTCAACAGCTCGTTGTCTGCAGAAAGCTGCAGAAGATACTCTTGACGATCAGGCCAAAACTCTGAAGGCCCTGAACGTTAAGTTCATTCGGGTATTCGGTATAGGACTCACCCAATGGAGTGGGTCACTCGAAGAACTCCAGAGCGTATTGAAGGACTTATAAGCTAACTTGAGTGTTCGGCTGTTCGATTGTGTGATTGATGACTTGTGCATATGATGCTTCGATGATACTGTAATAATTGTGTTGTTATTATAAAACATCCATGATTAAGGTCATGATTCGAAGGTAAACATAAGCCGGGTGGAAAATGCATAATTGTCAAGAAATGTCTTCGTTGTCTAAAAAAAAAAAAAAAAAAAAGGGTGTTCATACTTTAAGTAGTATAATTGATACTACATACTATGATTCGAACCAAAACTGTACATAATGTTCGATACCTACCTTTATCTCCAAAAATTTTCTTTTTGGACATAACAACTGGTATTCGGATTTCGAAAGTATATCTATTGTTAAAGATATAAAGGTATATATCGGTTGCCTCACATGGAGGCTAATATTACTACATTCCTTGGTTATAAGAGTTAATGTCACAACTATGTTGGTTCCAAGTATTTTTACATAATTCCAATAGTTCACGTAATTACCTCTCCTGGGACGGTTCGCCCACTTAAATATTTTCGAGCCATTACTTCTGTGTCATTCCGTCCTAAAAAGTCACATATTGTGCAATCTCAACTTACCTTAAAATGATTAATGTAGTAACCATTATTATATCTCAACGAAAACCATACAAAACTGTGATCACTATAGTTAGAAGTAGTATAGAACATATATTCGTATATATTCATATCTTTATTAAAGATGGATACTCACGTATCTATCCTGTCGTTATAGTGTTGGATCTATAAGATCCCTGTTTTGTACATAGAGATGTAAGTGTTGTTTGTGTAACGGGTAAAATCTAAAATCTATATTTGTACTTTCTACATGTAAGTGTAAAAACGTATATCGTACCTTCAAATGTACCCCGGTATTGTCATCATGTACACTGATATTATTCTCCCATATTCGAGTATATTATATTATATCAGATGTATTTCGACCCTAGTTATAATCTGGTGGGGGTGATGTAGGGGCACGAATAATACGTGTACATATAAGGTCCGTGGAGTCAGAGCGGTAAGTGCCTCCAACGGACACTAGGTGGCAACACCTGAGCCATGTCCTTTCGGTTATCCGGTAGCGGAGCCAGGCAGGGCACTCCAGACGGCGCTACGGAGGAGTGCCACGTCGACACTGCTTGGTCCGCGCTCAGGGTATATAAGAGGCCGAGGTTGGCTACCTCACCAGTTAGTCCTAGGACGAGCTCTGACCCGCACCTTTCGTACCTTCGCTTTGACAGGGGCACCTACACCCCTCCCACGTTATGGACTCTGCACCAGCCATGCTGGCACAGAGCTTAACTGTCCGGTATCGCTAATGCTTCGAACTATCGATAGAATCCTGTGTGTCTTCGAATGGTTGAAAGACCAAGTGAACCGAGTGAGAAACCTTCGTGTACTTTTGAGGCTGTGATCGAATAAAGACCTGTTGCATTCAAACCGAATTTGGAACCTGTGTTCGTGTTGTACGCATATGAAACCCCTACACTATCTTACAAACGTAGATATTTTCCTGCTGTACATATTTTCGTGATTTTCACGGATTTTGAAAATGCATGAAAATATATACAGAGCGAATATTAATACAGCATCGAATTAAAGAGCCAAATCTCTGAAATCCGCTAATTTTAATACCAGCGAGAAGGTCCTTTTTAGCAAATCCGTGAAAATGTATACATGTGAAAATATCTACATTTATAGTATATATATATACATATAGATATATATGCATACATATATATATATATATATATATATATATATATATATATATATATATATATATATATATATATATACATATATATGTGTGTGTGTATAAGATGTAGCAAATTCTCATTGCCCTGGGTCACACCTTTATATTTCAGCCAACGCAGCCGCCTTAAACCAAGTAATGCAGGGAATGGCGGCTCAGCAGGCGCAGACGGGGGCCGCACCGTACTCGGGGCCTGGATCCTACCCTGCAGGCCAGCCTCCCCCTCAGCCCTCAGAAAGGTATGAATTTTTCAAAAATATTTATTTTGCCTTAACTATAGGATCTTATGGGTGACCAGGTGGCTAATGAATACAATGCATACATGCATAACCTCTACGTGGCAAATAAAATGGTTGATTAAGGGAAAGTAATATATATTGGAATTAGAATTTAACTTAAAGAAGAACTTCTATGACTTTCGATTTTTGCTACCAGGTGGCCTATGTGTAGGAACCCCCATTTCCCTTTAACACTGTTTCCCATCATGCTGTGTAGATGGCTAATATTTACCCTGTTTTTGCTTGTTGTGTGCAGGTCATACGGGAGACAGCAGAATCCGGAGCAGTCTTTTAGGCAGCTGATGGCGACTTCACAAGGTGGATATAACTCTCTATATGCAGCATGCATTAGGACTGAGTCATTTATTGCCAGCTGGGGTGGGGGAGGGGGGCTCGGTAGATGTTGGGGGGGGGGGGGTCATGATAAAAAGAAAACAGGCCCTCGGTAGAGAGAGGGGGTGGCAAACTGGAAAAGCCTCCATCATGATGGGGGGAGGGGGCAAAATTAAAAACGGTTCATTTAAGGCCACTCAAAAAAAAAAAGTGGTTTCTCATCACCAAGGTCTGAAAACTGTGACGAGGGAGGCTTTTCTTTTTTTCTTTTTTTTTTGCTCGCGGGCTAAAATGTATGGGATAGGCCTACTATGGGATGATATACGTTTTTCGTGACCAAAAGCATTTAAGAAGTTAGATTTATGGATCTTTAAAAGTGGGGAAATTGTAATGTATTTCTATCCTACTGCATTACTGGCAGTATTAGCTTTAATTTGATACCAAATATCCCAATATTTGTCCATTTTTATCATAGTTTTCATCAAAAATTAGCAAAAAAAAAAAAAAGTTTTCCTCAAAGCAGAGTCTTATGATGCGCGCGGTGATGAGAAACCATTTTGTTTTTTTGAGTGGCCTAAATACCCGCTAACACACATGATTCTACAGGCACATGTGACTTTAAGGGGCGGGGTCCATTTCTCAAAATCCGAACGTAGGCGGTGGGGGTGGGGTCAAGATTAATTTTGCCAACTAGTGGAGGAGGGGTCGGAATAAAAATTGCCATTTTTAGGGAAATTCACCAAACCCTCCTCCAGCTTGTAATGAATGATCTTGAATAAATAATCTTAAAAATCTTAAATATTTCCTAATCCTAACAAGAATATGAGTCCCAGTGATGCACTGTGGTGTATATATGCGAACCATATAAATATCCCTTAAGATCTCATAGATGTTGAAACAAACACTGGCCTTTAAGATTACACACATAAGGGAGTGTTCATTTTGTAACAACAGAGGTGGGTGGTGAGATTTCGTGCGGAGCATGCAAAATTTTTTCACCCCCCACCCCATGGGTATCCGGAATACAGGCCCTCCTGACTGTAGGCCTCCGGCCCACAGGCCCACGGAACATAGGCCCCCATCCCACAGGCCCTCCGGATCTGAGGCCCCCTGCCTTTAGGCCACCCTGACTACAGGCCCCCGGCCTGTAGGCACAAATCTCACGTCCATTTCATACATCCACACCCGATTATCTCATTCAAATTCATCACGTCCAACACTATCTCTTACAAATCATAATGTCCAACCCCTTCCTCACATCCAACCCCCTCCCTCACATCCAACCCCCTCCCTCACATCCAACCCCTTACCTCACGTCCAACCCCTCCCTCACATCCAACCCTTTCTCTCACATCCAGCCCAATTCCCTCACATCCAACCCCTCCCTCACATCCAACCCCTTCTCTCACGTCCAACCACCTCCTCACGTCCACTACTACTTCCTCACGTCCACTACCACGTTCTAACGTCCACTACCACTTCCTCACGTCCACTACCTATTCCTCACGTCCACTACCCCCTCCTCACGTCCACTACTACTTCCTCACGTCCACTACCACTTCCTCACGTCCACCACCTCATCCTCACGTCCACTACCTCAACCTCACGTCCACCACCTCAACCTCACGTCCACTACCTCTTCCTCACGTCCACTCCCTCTTCCTCACGTTCACTACCACTTCCTCACGTCTACTACCACTTCCTCACATTGGAGATAAGGAGGGGTTGGATGTGAGGAAATGGGGTTGGATGTGAGAAAAGGGGTTGGATGTGAGGGAGGGGTTGGACGTAAGGAAATGGGGTTGGACGTGAGAAAGGGGGTTGGATGTGAGGAAATGGGGTTGGATGTGAGGGAGGGGGTTGAGGAGATGAGGAAGTGCTAGTGGAGGTGAGGAGAAGGTAATGGACGTGAGGAGATGGTAGTGGACGTGAGGGGAAGTTAGTGGAGGTGAGGAGAAGGTAGTGGACGTGAGGAGATGGTAGTGGACGTAAGGAGATGGTAGTGGACGTGAGGAAGAGGTAGTGGACGTGAGGTTGAGGTGGTGGACGTGAGGTTGAGGTAGTGGACGTGAGGATGAGGTGGTGGACGTGAGGAAGTGGTAGTGGACGTGAGGAAGTAGTAGTGGACGTGAGGAGGGGGTAGTGGACGTGAGGAATAGGTAGTGGACGTGAGGAAGTGGTAGTGGACGTTAGGACGTGGTAGTGGACGTGAGGAAGGGGTAGTGGATGTGAGGAAGTAGTAGTGGACGTGAGGAAGTGGTAGTGGACGTGAGGAATAGGTAGTGGACGTGAGGTTGAGGTGGTGGACGTGAGGATGAGGTGGTGGACGTGAGGTTGAGGTGGTGGACGTGAGGATGAGGTAGTGGACGTGAGGATGGGGTGGTGGACGTGAGGATGAGGTGGTGGACGTGAGGATGAGGTAGTGGACGTGAGGTTGAGGTGGTGGACGTGAGGATGAGGTGGTGGACGTGAGGATGAGGTGGTGGACGTGAGGATGAGGTGGTGGATGTGAGGGTGAGGTAGTGGACGTGAGGGTGAGGTAGTGGACGTGAGGGAAGGAGGTGGACGTGAGGGAAGGAGGGGGGCGTGAGGGAAGGAGGTGGACACAGAATCATTTGTTAGAGACAATGACATGGACGTATGACAGGGTTGTGGACGTATGACAGGGGTGTGGACGTATACCAGGGGTGTGGACGTATGATAAGTGGCCTATGAGCAGGGGGCCTATGGCCAGGGTGCCAAAAGACCGGGGGCCTAAGATCCGGAGGGCCTGAGGGCAGGGTGCCTGTAATCAGGGTGCCTAAAGGCAGGGTGCCTAAAATCCAAGTGCCTAAAGTCCGTGTACCCCCCCCCCCCCATGCCACTGACTTGTGTTGGTTTGGTGATTTCAGGCCTTTTCAGCCCTATCACCCTACAGAATTGAGAGTTTTGCATTAAATCGCATAATTTTTTGTTGATGGGGAGAAAACATTGTCAAAATTGCCCAAAAATATTTTTTTTGTGTATTGGGAGACAAATGAAGAGAAGAAAAAGAGCCTGGAACCCTGTTTTTTGGGTATTTTTTTTTACTTTGGAGGGCCATAAATCCTAAAATTTTGGTCCGAGACGAAAAAAAAGAAAAGATTCTGAAAGCCTAGAGTGTTCCCTCTTACCTAAAACCAACAAGACCTAGTATGGTGCAGAGCTCTTTATTCTATAGCTCATGGAAGGTGAAGAACACTAAAAAACACGACTTGGTACATAAATGTGGGGTCTGACTCATATGTATATATATATATATATATATATATATATACATATATATATATATATATATATATATATATATATATATATATATATATTTGCATATATAAACATATATATACATGTGTGTATAAGATATAGCAAATTCTCATTGTCCTGGGTCACATCTTTATATTTTAGCCAACGCAGCCGCCTTAAATCAAGTAATGCAGGGAATGGCGGCTCAGCAGGCACAGGCGGGGGCCGCACCTTATCCCGGGCCTGGATCATACCCCGCAGGCCAGCCTCCCCCTCAGCCCTACCCAGGCCTACCCGTTACACCCCCACCTCCAACATATGCAGCTGCTACCGACCCCGCTACACACCCCAGTGAGTATTTAAAGCTTTAAAACAATTAAGCCAGCCTGTAAACTTGCTAGAATACTAGAATGATGTTTGAATACAGCAGTCTTTGCGAAAACATGCAGGACAGTAGCAATATCCGCCTAAAATGCCACTGGTCTTGCAGATTCACAAGTGTAGAAGGACTGAATGTCCAGTCACATGTTGCCCTTTTCTAAACTAGAAGAATTCAGTTGGACTTCTAAAGCTGAAATATATTTGTCAATACTGTGTAAAAAGATATATCTACCCTTATGCGGCCAAAAATAATGTATTTTTAAAAGACAAAAATGTTTCATACTTAAATGCATGTGGAGCCAGTTAAAATGCAAATTGTCAGATGTGTGGGTATCCGGTAGTTCAAAAAAGTAGACGGTCCTGCACCATTGGGAATTTGCAGGACCAAATGTCCTGTGGGATGAAAAGGTTTTTATTTATAAACTATGCTACTTCTTGTAGTTTAAGACTGTAACCTTTTCGTAATTTAAGGAAATCTTTCTTTTATTAGATGCCCCGATGCACGGGGATGTTACCGCCCCACCCTTGGAAGGAAAACTATGGCCCTAGACCTCTAAATTCGACATGGCGACATGGGCATTTCTTAAATTCGACATGCAACATGAGGCCTAGTGACATGCGACATGAGGCTTAAAAAGATACTGACATGGGACATGGACAGTTCTTAAAATCCACATGGGACATGAGCATTTTTAAGCGACATTTGTCCACTTCAAGTACAAAAGCACATACTTGATTACCTGCTATTCACCTCAACCAATCTGCCCTACTTGTATGTACTATATTGTGTATCATTCCATCTTTTTCATCATTCCATCTTTTTACTACCGGTACTTTCTATTTGTTAATCAATTTTTTTGATAGACAGTAATCAGCTCTGGTGGACTTGTACAATTGTTTATTACTGTTTATGTGCTCAACTTGTTTTTAAAACTGTACTATTAAAGTGGCATAATCACCGAGCGTATCCCACTCACAATTCTAGTACTGTTCTAGTCTACTATGTGGTTAAGTGTGAGTGGTGAGAATGCCCCTTTAATGTGTCTACACACTCAGAAAGGTCAGCGTTATTGTCGCTTAAACCACTCTCACATGGAAGTCAGGCAGTGCTACTTTTAGCACAGTGTTGATTTCATCTTTATCTCATCGTGTGAATACTCATCTTTATATCATATGCTATGTGTCTACAACTTCAAGTACTTGAATCTCAGGTGTCACCATTATTGTCATACTTCCACATGTATATCTTGTGTTTTGGCAACAAAATTATTTTTCAAAGCTAAAAAAGAATTAGAACTTGAAATCACTCAGTTATTAACATTAGAAGCATGAAGATGGTCAAGACAGCTTTTGTGTTATTTAATCTATAAAAATAGGTCATGGTCAAATGACCAAATTATTTCAAATAAATCATCCCAGGAAAGATATATGTGGCTGTTCTGTGGGTTTTTGTTACATTCACCAAGCTTATTTGCAGTATTCATATTTCTCCACATAACCCATAATTCCCTACGATTCATGTCAACATAATTGCTCCCAATACACAAATTTATACATTGAATAAGAATTTGACCTTTACAATCCTTCCAATCTTCAATTCAATTTATTTAAGATTATTTTAAGATTATCTACAGGGGACCGAAGGCATTTAGCATACACAATTAACATAAGGTGGCACCACCCGTTTTTCCCCTTTTGAACCCATATTCATTATGTTGGTAATGTTATTGTATTATATAGGGGGCTCTGCCCCCCAACCCCCTTTTCTTTCTTTCTTTCTTTTTTTCTTTCTTTTTCGAAACTGACATCAAACTAAACTATGAACGACTATGGATAATATAGTGGTGCCACCTGGCGTTTGGAATCTTCAATTTAGGATTGTAACATCTTTAAGATTGTAATTTTAAGATTCAAAAGATGTTCGTGTCCACGTTCCCCCGAGATGACATCAGCTCGTGCCAACGACGAGAGGGAGGTGCACGGATTTTATCAGACCCCAACCCCTCCAAATGGGATCCAAATTCTCTCTGTTACACCCAGACGGGTTTAGGGCTGACCCCGTTGAGCTATAGTATTGCTGCCTTTATTTGAGAATTGGCTCATGAACCATGCAGGGTACAACGGTGCTGCTGGAGATTACCTCTCCAACTCCCCCGTACGTTATTCCATTAGCTTAGACCACAGGAGGCCTGTTCCATGCGTCATGGGCAGAGACGGGCCTGAGGGAATGGTCATATCTTAACAGGAGCTGGCGGAGCATTTCTGTGGTAATCCTTAGGTCAAAAAAATAATTTGTTTCAGGTAACATGGGCAGAAAATGTAGGCTCGGTAGGTCGGATTTTTCTTTTTTCTAACTTTTTTTTAAAACATGAAAGTACTAGCCGGCCAGTCCGAAGACCCTAAAATTGACCAAAAAAGGGTAAAGAAACGGAAATTTCTTCAAAATTGCATAAAAAAACGTAAGGTCGGCCCTGTTTTGATAGGCTGGGTCGGGTGACCTGAAACAAACCTTCTGCTTTTTTTTGGCTCTATCATCCATGACGTACACCCCAACACACACCCCAACCCCCATCCCCCACCCCAGCGGGGTTCAGAGGTTCCCTGGACGACTCCCATTATCTATAGTAACTCTCTGTTTCCCCCCTAAAGAGAAGCCATATTCGTGGTCCCCCCCCTCCTCCCCCCTCAAGAAAAGTCAAAATTATTTTGCTACTCCCACAAATCGACCTCCCAAACCTGCGGATTTTCTCATGTTTCTCTCTTGACCTAAAACAAAGCTATTTAAAGCAAGTGTCCAAAATGTCTAAGCCTTTCAAGAACTGCTTTGATGCATAAAACCGTTTATTGTCGTTCCGCAAAAGTGAAGCCCTTGGCAGGCTGCACACACTCTTGATGCACTCTTCAGTGTCGCCCCGGCGAGTTACTCACCAGAGCCACACGCATGCGTCAATTAAAGTACATAAGTCATAACTGTCAATATAAAAAGGCCAAATAAAACAAAAAACACTGTACAGCCCCTGAAGGGTTAACAGGCCCAGTTGTAGGAGGATTAGCCGGGATTAGATTCAGGCTACAAGAGTTATATTACTATTATGCCTGGGTCATGCTTGATCCTTGTGCCATTGCTCAGAATGGAGTATAATAGTACCGAGGTCTGTACCTGAACCTATGAAGGGATATACTCCCAAAGAGGAGTAGGACACAACTGGATACAAAGACACACATCTACAAAAGGTAGGATCTACATAATGCAGAGTATTGAATGCAAAATGACATAAACGCCAATTTTAAGAGAGAGACAAAAATGTTCCTCCCACCCTTGATGTCTCATGGTAGGATGGAGCACTTTGTAGTTTGACCTTATCCTGGGTTTGTCAACCACACAACGGGGGCATGTTTAATACTGAATAGTATCAATGCTAAAGCCATAAAGGTATACTCTACGGATTTATGAATGTGGGGGTGGACCCGGCGTGCACTCCCCCTATTTTGGCCTAACATTTAAGTTTTTTACTTAAATATTTTTTGGCGATTTTTTTATGATGTTTTTCAAAATCTTGTTCCCGCCCCAGGGTACATGTACTTTTAATGAGCTACATCGTGTTTACCAAATCTTCCTCTTAGTGGAGCAGAAAACTGGATGTATCAAAAATAGAGATAATGGAGAAGCCCACATCGGTTTATCCATTCAACCATGAGATTATTAGCAATAGAGATATATCAAATTGGAAACCTGGGGGAGGGGGACTCCATGTTGTTTATAACCCTATACTATGTGTACTGAGGATGAAAACTGGTAATATATTCCACTTATTTTAACTCATATTGAATTGTGAATATGTGAATGGCAATACTCTAACTCTTATAATGAGGCCGCTACATAGCAGCTATGTGGTGTGTTGTTGTGGACTTATATAACATCCACGTGCCCACCTGCCGCTTGTGAACACTACAAGTCTGTAAGCACATTACACACTCAGCCTATTGTTAATCCCTTAACCCTTTTCGGACGGTACAATGCATTAATGCAGACCTGCAAGTAGCATCATGCCGACCCTACAGGGTTGAGACACACCCATAGGGTTGGCACGATGCACCAATCCCAGTGGGCACAGAATTCAGTTCAATGTTCAATTAATGTTGAATCAACATTAAATCAACATTGACAACCATCAATCAATGTTGATTCAATGTTCTGTGCCCACTGGGATGCAGCCAGGGTTTTCAGCGACATGCATGCTATTTCGAGGCAACATGTGTCGTGGTGCATGGAAGCAAACCATGGCTGTATTAGTTCCGCATCATGACGACAAAGAGCACATTATCGAGCACAATTATATCATTAATCAGGAGCAACCATATTCAGGGAAACTTGGCTTTTCTATTCCACGACTAAGGCAAAAAAAAAGTTTGTTTCAGGTCACCCGACCCACCCTACCATAACAGGGCCGACCCTACTTTTTTTAATGCAATTTCTTTTAAATTTTAGATTTTACACTTTTTTTGGGTCAATTTTAGGTTTACAGTCCCCCCCCCCATTTTTACACCTTTTTTTTTGTTCAATCTAAGGGTAGTGTAGAGGGCTGTAAAAAATCCGACCTACCGACCCTAGACTTTCTGCCCATGTTTAACCTGAAGCAAACCTTTTTTTTTTAAATTTGGCCTAAAAATAATAAAAAGGTGTGTTTTGAAAATGGTCCGCTACAAGGGTGTGGGTGAGTGTTGGAAATGATCCATGTTTTGTGTGACATGATTTATGAATGGCCTCTAGTCTATCAATAAGTATTTATGCAAATACGTGCTAGCTCTCCTAGGTTAGCTCACCCCTGACCAACTTTCGGGTCTTAATCAAGTCTTATTAAGTCTTAGTCCCACTTATTAAGATCCACTTTCGGGTCTTAATCAAGTCTTAATAAGTCTTAGTCTCAAAGGTGTATTCACCATTACTAAAGAATGAAAAAAAGAAAAGAAAAACGGGGGTTGGGGGGCAGAACCCCCCATGATATCAACATATGATGCCATCTAGGGAGTAGTGTCAGAATTAATTTTAAGACGATTAAGAACATCTTAATTCTTAGGTTAAGATTGCGCTCTTAACGTTTGTATGCGCACCTAGGAGAGCTAGCCCAGGCGTGCGTATTCATACGGACATGTTTATCATTAACACAGACGCAGCACCCAGTATCCAGCACAATGGCCGCCATAGACACTCTGGCGCCGTAAGTATACAACATATTAAATAACCCACATAATATCAACATTTAAGGGAGTGTTCATTTTTCTAACAACAGGGGGGGGGGGATTGGTGAGTTTAGGGGGGGGTAAAATAACTTGACCCCTTCCAAGGGGGGGGCGTAAAATGACTTGATCCTCTTGAGGGGGGGCGTAAAACACCTTTGGAGGGGGCGCGATTTGTCGCGACACAACGCTGAATACTTTGACTCTTCACTTTTGCTGTAGAAATGCCTTAAAATACAGGAAATTACCTCTAAAATCCTAAAATTTTCCCGTTAGATCTAACAATTTTACTATATGAATTTTCAAAATTTTCATTGGAGGGGGTGAGTATGTGCCAGGCAGGTAAACTCCTCAGATTTCTCAGATTTATTTTTTTCCAAATTGGTCATTCTTGTGATTCGTCCAGATCCAATGAGAACTCTGTTTACCTTTATGTGTCAGACAAGAAGATCAAAATACATCAAATTTCAGTATTTGGCTTCTTGATTTTCAAAATCTTCTTGTGGGGGAGGGGGGCATGCCCCCGAACCCCCCTAGCACTGCTGTGACATGTGATTGGCAGATGAACACATAACTATTTCAGTGATGGTTGAAGATGGGGGGGTAGACATGCCAGATGTGCCAAAATGCATCAGATTGCACCATTTGAAGTCAAGAATTTCATAATTTTCTAAGACCTTTCCATCCAAAAAGCAAAGTTTCATCCCCAATTATAAAGGCTAGATAGTATAGATCTTAGCTTTGATACAATTCTGGCAAAAATGCACCAGAATGCACCATTTCAGGTCTAGACTTCCAAAAGTTTCCCACTAAAAACAGGCTTCATAATACAGTTGGCCAAAAGGAAACATAATGCACCAATTCAGGTCTAGATTGTCAAATCTTCCCAAAACCTCTCCTCAAAAAAAGATAAGGCCCCAATCATAGAGGGTGAATAATGCAGATCCGAGATTGATATATTTTTGGCCAAAATGCAGCAGAATGCACTATTTCAAGTCTAGATTTCCAATTTTTCTTAAAACCGCTCCTAAAAAATAAACAAGTTTTCAGCCCCAATCATAAATAATTCAGAGCTGAGCCTTAATATATTGTATCCCAAAATGCATCAGAATACAGCATTGCTAGTCATAGGCTTTCAAATTTTCTTGCGGTGGCATTCCCCCAAAAAGTCCTGGGCTTTGATTTTATCCTCTTTGGAGTTTGCATGTCTGGTGTGCACTTTAGGCCCACATTTGCCGGTAAGATGTGTGTTGATTGTCTTTGCGGGTATAACAGAGCAGACCAGACTGCAAAATAAATGTTCATGGAGTTTGAACCAAAAACGCACATAGTTGGGCACCTGCCGAATTCATATTCCAAAATTTACAGAATTCCCATTATTGCATCGAAATTGTTTTATCAATACACCCTTTGATTGGCAGGTAGACTAAAAATTTGCTTATATAATATTGAAAAAGGTTTGTAGTAATTCCATCTAAAACCGAATAGATTATTCTGTGTAAAAAAGGGAACCCGTTGTAGGCCTATTAAATGTTGGATGAAATGCTTGTGTGGTTTGCATCACACTCCTGTAGTTCAGTACATGAACCTATGTAGTTGTGCCCAAAGGACTACCAACTGTTCATCTTTTTACACCTTTCTATTCTGGCAGATGTTATCTGCTGATATATCATTGCAATAAAATGACCTAGTCCAAAAAACAATAATAGAGACTAAAATAGTGATCATTAAATGTACCCAGGATGCTTCATCATTCCAGATAGGCTGTAACCAACTTTTCATTTCAAACTAGGACTAGACTGCCCTGTTGGTTGACCAGGCCATCGGCTTGGATCAAGGCCATTCATTTTTAACATGACCTTGAGAGCAATACCTACAAGGAATGGTTGAGCCGTAATGTTGACATTTATGGAACATGATACTGGACAGTAATAGGTCAGCTTGTGGGTATACAATCCATTCAGGATTCCACCAACCCTCCTATAAAGCTTTCAAAGTGCACATGAATGCACCATTTGACTTCTAGATTCTGAAATGTTCAATTTAGGAGACGGATATGCTGCTCTGACCCCCTTCTGAAGCACTGCACTTTGAGTACGGTTGCGATTTCCTGGGAGCTGGGTAGATATTATGTCCCTAATATTCACGCTTAAATTTGATGAATCCATAGATCAAAATCAAAACTTACAATTTGAATATTTAATGGCCATTTCTAGGGGTACATTTACCATAAAACCCCTCCCTTAAGACAACCCCACCTTTAGGACGTCCCCCTTGTATGAGAAGAAACTGTAAAAGGGTTTTCCTATAAACCTATATAAGAAAACCCCACCTTTAAGACGACCCCTTAGTTAGAAAAAATATACCCCAAAATAAGCAAGATAGGAATAGGCATTGTAAATAAGGCCTATATCCTATATATCAAGTATAGATCATTTCTAGGTAGCACTGATGCTACATAGCGATGCAATGCAAATTGATGCAGAAAAGTTGAAAGGGGGGGGCGCAACATAACTTAGCTCCTCCTGAGGGGGGGGCGGATTTTAACTTTGCCCTTCCCGAGGGGGGGGGGCGCAAAATAACTTGCGTGTCAAAATGAAAACTTACCAACCCCCCCCCCTCTTGTTAAAAAATGAACACTCCCTAAACACATATATATTATGCAGGGTATGATTTAAGATTAAGTGGTGTATGGTTTAATATCATGCCAGATGTCTGTCGTTTCAAACTTTGAAATCAACGTTTCAAACGCTGATATAGGGTGAACATTTGGGTTGCTATAGTAGTCTCTATATTGTGGCAAACCAAATGTTTAATCTCAAAGTGCAGTGCTTCAGAAGGGGGTCAGAGCAGCATATCCATCTCCTAAATTGAACATTTCAGAATCTAGAAGTCAAATGGTGCATTCATGTGCACTTTGAAAGCTTTATAGGAGGGTCGGTGGAGTCCTGAATGGATTGTATACCCACAAACTGACAATTTTGAATAACCTTTATGTTACTCAATGCAACCTATCACTGTCCAGTATCATGTTCCATAAATGTCAGCAAGATAGGGATAGGCAATGTAAATAAGGCCTATATCCTATATATCAAGTATAGATCATTTCTAGGTAGCACTGATGCTACATAGCGATGCAATGCAAATTGATGCAGAAAAGTTGAAAGGGGGGGGCGCAAAATAACTTAGCTCCTCCTGAGGGGGCGGGCGGATTTTAACTTGGCCCTTCCCGAGGGGGGGCGCAAAATAACTTGCGTGTCAAAATGAAAACTCACCAACCCCCCCCCCCTGTTGTTAAAAAATGAACACTCCCTAAACACATATATATTATGCAGGGTATGATTTAAGATTAAGTGGTGTATAGTTTAATATCATGGCAGATGTCTGTCGTTTCAAACTTTGAAATCAACGTTTCAAACGCTGATATAGAGTGAACATTTGGGTTGCTATAGTAGTCTCTATGTTGTGGCAAACCAAATGTTTAACCTCGATATTGAAGTCTCAGCAGTTGAAGAACTAGCTATTTAAATGAAATAACTGATTATTCAAGTTTTAGTGCTTAAGGGGGTACGATACTCTTTACTTCCCACCAATAGATTTACTCATGGTTACAGCAGTTAATTCTCACATGTATTTACTGTATAAAAGTGAAAAGAAAATAGGACCTTGCGGTTGAAATAACCAGGGTAGGGCATTGGCTCACTAGTCACATGTGTGAGATTATTGAAATGAATATAACTTAAAGATTCATGATCTAAGCAAGTAGTTCTATCCTTGATTTCTGTTCAAATCACATACTATATATCAGTACTTTCAATGAAAAATATAGATGGGATTATATTTATGGGAAATTGTAACTATTTTTAACCTCAAAGTCCAATGATGACAGGGAAAAAATGCATTTCCTTTAGATGTCATCCAAAATAAAAAAGATCCTACCAATATATCCTCTCTATATTAGAAACCTGGAACAACTATACGCTTGGGCATAACATGAAAAAATAAAAATGGCAAGTAGCGGCACTTGTTTTTCCACAAAAAATGTTATCTCAAGTAGAGACTTTTCCGAGAAAGGGGTAAGTTTAAGGGGCTGATTTAAATGATAAGTCTTTCTCTGGAAAGGAATTACCTTACTTTATCCAAGGTTTATAATGACTACAATGCACTGATTCATCCCAGCACGCAATTCGACGTCAGCCCAACGTTGGCATGACGTCGGCTGGCGTTGGCATGACGTCAGTTATTTTCGTTGTCCCAAGTGCTTTTTGGCCGGCCATTTCTACTATTTGCCAACGTCGCCGTTGGTGTGACGTTGGCCCAACGTTGGCCCAACGTCACGTTGGCGTGATGTTGTGCAAACGTCAGGCCAATGTCAGATGTTGACAAATGCATTGTGCCAACGTCTACCCAACCATGTTATAGTCAAAATATGACATTTGTTAATGGTATAAATCCAATGTTGAATATCAATGTGTGACTGGGAGAATTTTTCTAACATAGTTCACTCAAAATATTGGTATATTAGCTGTCAACTATAAAAGACACATCCATTTCTTTATTTGCATTTCACCTTAATCTTGACTTAAAAGGCCAAGAAGTGATATAGAATCATCCTATCATTTACACCTTATTGACTTGCCATTGCCTCTAAAAGGGTGTCCTCATAGGAATATTGCCAGGATTCTTTTATACTATATATAAAGGTGATAATTAAGAATCAAATATGTTATACATGGAGTGCACCTGTTTTCAAAAGATTCATAAAACAAATAGGCCCCAATTATTGGTCAATTATGAGGAAAGATAATGGATCTGCTGGTAGAAATATCTACATACAACCTTTGATGCCCTCTGGTGGAGGTTGGAGATACAGTGTTGTACTAACGTTGGCAGGACATAAATTATCTAACGTTATACCAACGTTGGCAAACCACAGAGAGTATTGCTAACGTTGGTACAACATAAATTTACCAACGTTGTACCAACTTTGTCAGACCAACGTTAGCACAACGTTGAAATATTGCTTGCGACCTGCCGACGTTGTACAACGTTTGCCCAACGTATCCTTGCTTGCTGGGATCCATATACACAATAACATGTTCCTAATCTACAAAATATCATTCTAGGTATTTCTCATTTTGAGCCACTGCAGCACCTCCACTGCCTGCCTGTAGTAGGTACAGGTGACCAGTATGTGTGCTCCCCTGTATACTCACAGGCTGCGCCGACTGGGTGTCTGTGGGCAAGTGTAGCGACCCTCTTTAAAGGGTCCACTCTCACTGTACCTAGATATCTAAACCCACCTACTCCTTGCGCTTGTATTAGATGACTTGAAATAGACCTACCCTATTTGACAGATAGACCCACAATGCTCCAGTAATATTTTTAACATTTTTCTAGTATTTTGTGCTCCCAAAATATCATTAGTCATATCTACCATAAATTCTCATGTAAAAGCCGTGGCTAGTACGCAAGCCAGATTGCTGGTACCGTGCGGCTTATAGGATTAGCCAAACGTCGGGGTGCTGCTAATATTCGAGTTTTTAGATGTATACTACAGTACTAAAGCTACCGAAATCAAACCCCCTGTGCGGCTTATATGATTCTACCAAGTGAGGAGGCGGCTCAATGCGCAAGTTAGGCTTGTACACAAGAATGTATGGTATAGTCAAACATTGAGCCTGTAAGGGAGTGTGCCATGTGTAACACTGTGTGCTTGTTGTGTGCAGGGGGCTGGCCTTCGTCGGCTTTGTGTTCATCCTGGCCGTCTTTGTGATATCCTATAAGTTGTGCTGCCACAAGCGCATGAAGGCCAGGAGGGAGAGACAGCGACATGAACGGGCCATGCTGCAAGCACAAGGTAGGGGCACATTCTGACTGTTTAACCCTTTTAAAGCAATGAGCTCACCTGGCTAGTACCAAATGCCTTAATGGTTAGCACTTTAAGGATGCATGTTGTTAGCCTAGATAGTCTCAAAATTGCTAGTCTCAAAATACTATAGTTTTGTTAGTACCTCGCAACCCTCAGGCTAGATAGTCTCAAAATGGCAATATGGTCTCAAAAGCTGCAAGATAGTCTCAAAATTTTAGACTATCTTGCAACAGTCAGGCTAGATAGTCTCAAAACTGCGAGATAGTCTCAAAATACTATGGTTTTATTAGTATCTTGCAACAGTCAGGCTAGATAGTCTCAAAATTGCGAGATAGTCTCAAAATCCTGACAGATAGTCTCAAAACTGCTAGATGGTCTCAAAACACTATAGTTTTGTTAGTATCTCGCAACCCTCAGGCGAGATAGTCTCAAAATCCTGACAGATGGTCTCAAAACTGCGAGATAGTCTCAAAACACTATAGTTTTGCTAGTATCTCGCAACCCTCAGGCTAGATAGTCTCAAAATTGCGAGATAGTCTCAAAATCCTGACAGATAGTCTCAAAACTGCGAGATAATACCATTTTGAGACTATCTTGCAGCCCTTAGGCTAGATAGTCTCAAAATACTATAGTTTTGTTAGTATCTCGCAACCCTCAGGCTAGATAGTCTCAAAACTATAGTATTTTGAGACTTTGTCACAGTCTTGAGACTATCAATCTGATTCTGTCAGGTTTCTGAGACTATCTAGCCTGAGGGTTGCGAGATACTAACAAAGCTATAGTGTTTTGAGACTATCTTGTAATTTTGAGACTATCTTGCCTGAGGGTTGCAAGATACTAACAAAACTTTAGTGTTTTGAGTCTCAACTATTTTGAGACTATCTTGCAATTTTGACACATGTCGCTAAAGGTGACATTTGTTGTTATGATGCACCAATGCAGCCCCCGCAAGTAACTCGCCAGTGCTGCATTAGTGCATCATGAAAATCCTTTCGAAAGTGTTTCCTTAGGGTCGGCAAGATGCTTAAATGCAGTACTGGTGAGTTGCTCGCCAGGGCTGCATTCATGCATAATGACCAAGAGCATGATGCATTATGCCATCTTTGAAGGGTTAACTAGTTGTTATACAGCCAAAGACTGGTCAATACTTAACTTGAAAAGGACTTTTAGGAGTAAATTTCAATGTGGATACTTTTTATCTAAATATATTAATTTTTTTTTTAAAGAAGTAAATCCTTTTAACTTAGCCTTAAGATTTCCACCTTTTAGATCCCAATAATTGTGACATGTGCCTCATTATGAAAGGATGGGTCACACATCTCTACATATTCCCAGGAAAATAGGGACCGGTTATATTTAGACCCTGAAATATATACCTGCCATCTGTCCGGCCAAATTATTAACTGAGTCTACGTGATGTTTCAGCGCTGGCAGTGGCCATGAAGCAAGTCCAGCCTGGTGTTTCAGCGCAGCAGCCCTACCCTGGGCCTGGACCCCACCCTGGGCCTGGGGCCTACCCTGGGCCTGGGGCCTACCCTGGACCTGCAGGCCAGCCACCCCCTCAGCCCTACCCAGGCGCCCCCACAGCACCGCCTCCACCTTATGGGTCCAACTACCCCCCTCCATCTGAATACCCTCCTGCATACCCAGGTAAGTAAACTACCCCCCTCCATCTGACTACCCCCTCCATCTAACTACCCCCCATCATCCGACTACCCCCCTCCATCTAACTAACCCCCTCCATCTGACTACCCCCTCCATCCGACTACCCCCCTCCATCCGACTACCCCTTCCATCCGACTACCCCCTCCATCCGACTACCCCCTCCATCTAACTACCCCCTCCATCTAACTACTTAGTACTCCCGCTCCATCTAACTACTCCCCTCCATCTAACTACTCCCCTCCATCTAACTAGTCCCTGCATCTGACTACTCCACTCCATCTGCTACCCCCTCCATCTAACTACCCCCTCCATCTAACTACTTAGTACTCCCCCTCCATCTAACTACTCCCCTCCATCTAACTACTCCCCTCCATCTAACTACTCCCCTCCATCTAACTAGTCCCTGCATCTGACTACTCCCCTCCATCTAACTACCCCTCCATCTAACTACCCCCTCCATCTAACTACTCCCCTCCATCTAACTACCCCCCTCCATCTAACTACCCCCCTCCATCTAACTACCCCCTCCACATGACTACCCCCCTCCATCTGACTACCCCCCTCCATCTAACTACCCCCTCCATCTGACTACCACCCTCCATCTGACTACCCCCTCCATCTGACTACCCCCCTCCATCTGACTACCCCCTCCATCTGACTACCCCCCTCCATCTGACTACCCCCTCCATCTGACTACCCCCTCCATCTGACTACCCCCCTCCATCTGACTACCCCCCTCCATCTGACTACCCCCCTCCACCTGACTACCCCCCTCCACCTGACTACCCCCTCCATCTGACTACCCCCCTCCATCTAACTACCCCCTCCATCTGACTACCCCCCTCCATCTGACTACCCCCTCCATCTGACTACCCCCCTCCATCTAACTACCCCCTCCATCTGACTACCCCCCTCCATCTGACTACCCCCTCCATCTGACTACCCCCTCCATCTGACTACCCCCCTCCACCTGACTACCCCCTCCATCTGACTACCCCCTCCATCTGACTACCCCCTCCATCTGACTACCCCCTCCATCTGACTACCCCCTCCATCTGACTACCCCCCCCCCCTCCATCCGGCCAACCCCCCCTCCATCTGACTACCCCCCTCCACATGACTACCCCCCTCCATCTGACTACCCCCCCTCCATCTGACTACCCCCCCTCCATCTGACTACCCACAGTTCTCCATTGTAGTTTGCTATGTGGTTAAATGTGATATAGCCCCTTTAAGGGTTGCATACTTACAGTGGCCGAGAACGGCCAAATAGAATCAATTCAAAACGTGAAAGGTTTCTCAGGACCATACATTTTTAAAATGAGACTTACAACAATGAACCAGAATTTTGATATTGTCATTTCATTATTTAATTTAGTACATTTGAACAGTTTGTGACATAGACATTTCCCCCTTTCTTTAGATGCCGCATACCCTGGTGGTTATTCACAACAACCTGGGGCCCCATTGGTGACTGGTCCAGGCGGCCCTCCTCAACCCTATGGAGCACACCCTGCCTACAACCCTGCTAAACCTAGCGCTCCCCCAGCCGCGCCACAGCCAGGCTACAACCCTGCCATCAACCCTGGAGCAAACCTCAACTACAGCTACCCCCCACAGCCCCTCACACAGGTCCAATGAGACTAGAATGTGTCCTGGTATAAGCACAGTCCTCTGCTGGTACTGTCTCATATGGACTGTTCCACCAGACTGACTGGTTACCAACTATTGTAGCATTAGCTGGCGGTATAGTGTCAGATTATGTAGATGGATATGATCAATTGGCATAATACGACTGAAATGTCAATAAAAATTACCAACAACAACAACAACAACAACATCAGACCTATATGATCATCAATGGTGGCGCCTCCGTGCAGTCAGTGATACCCATTCAGTATGACCAACATGATCCACCAGTCATGGGAAGGTCTACCATTTATTTTGAATAATGGAAGTTGATTAAAGACTTTGTAGGGCCACTGGACTGGTATGCCTCCATATTAACTAGACCTGATGCCCTTCATAGTGTAGGGGCTACGTTTTGGGTTAACTATACTATGACGGGTTCTGTTGGGCGCTGTGTTGCGAGCTCGGTCCGAACCCTTCAGTCCGGTGGCAGGTGGCAGCACCTGCTCTGGGCTTAGGTTATGGATAGAGGTTGCTATAGGCTTCCGGTCTGTGTGTGCGCACGCAGGCTGGCTGCCTATATATAGCCAGCGCCTGATAGAACTTGTCGGTTCCTTTATGATACCTGAATCATAGAGACCCACATCTAACATCGGCTGCAGGCCTACTGACCTGCTCCGAACTCTATAGGGAGTTCGCTGGATTACTTTCGCCTGTTAGGTTCTGTAAATAAAGACCTATATCGCAACCTGTTCACTTGATCTGAACTGTGTTGACCTTGTTCTTTACTTAATAACTTCTTACCAATATTAAAGGAACAATGTCGTGTTTATTACAATAGCATCTCTGGTGATGAGGACCTCATCAGAAATGTGTCAAATGCAGACGATGACAATTTCCTGTTGGACCTTGAATCTGACTCAACGGAAAGCTCCAACATGGCAGATGCTTATTCTAACATTGTGGAGGGAGCGGCTGTCTCCAAACTCCCTCAGAGATGTCTTGGGGAATTTGGAGACATATACCTGGTCATTTCTGTAGATTCCCCACACATGGTGACCCAAATGGTCTTAGTAGTATAACCAGTTGAGACAGTCAAAGGTGTGCCTGACATGTTTTGGTTAATGAACAGGGAGGTTATCATAAAGAAACAATCAATAAAAATACCATTATTGCTGCTTTTATAGATATAAAGAAGGTATTTGATTCTATAAATCATATTATATATTTTTTTTAAATGGGGAAAACATTTGGAACAAAAATCTAAATGTAAATACCGTATTCGACGTAATAAGCGCCCTCCCCCTAATAAGCGCCCCCTCTCTTTTTAGACTAGAACAAAGGGTGAAATTTCGCGATTTTGGGGACATTTAAACTCTTAAGTATTAAAAACGTCATGAAAATAATTTTATAAGCGCCCTGGGCGCTTATTACGTCGAATACGGTAATGTCTATAACATGTCATTGGATGGAGTGTAATAGTACATAATCTAGAATCGTTCAGATGACATGTGGCGTTCTCCACGGCTGTTGTGTCTAAAAAAACTGTATGTGATCATGTAAAAACATTTAATTGTGTGGGTGATATGGTACTCAATATTTATGGAATCATTTGGAAACAATCTTTCACACATAAGAAACCTACTTAACTTTTGTGCGATTTCTTTTTTCGAAAACCAAATAAACTATCAATGGATCAACCTGTGGATTAATCTTTTTCAATATTATATACAATAAAGCACATGATACTATCTACTACCTGAACACTGTAATACGACTCTTTATAATATTTATTGGTCAATAAATGATTTAAACCATTACAAGAAATTCAGAGCAAACACAATATAACATTTTATTAGATGTGTGAATGTCTTGATTTTTAAAGTTTGTGCGATAAAGATGTCAGAGTGAGACGTGTACTGAGTGTGTTGTGACATGGTTTACCAAGTTTGACTGCAGACTACACGACAGACTGAACCTTTTACCACAATCTAAACACATGTGTGGTTCCTGGATGGGTCACCATGTGTGCATCTAGGTGACCTAGCAACCTAAATGATTTACCACAGTCAGAACACACATGTGTGGGTCAGTGTGTGGTTCTTTAGCTGATATAGCCAAATAAATGACTTACCACAGTCTGAACACATATGTTTTTTTTCTCCTTTGTGGGTCACCATGTGTTTCTCAAGGGCTGTTTGCTAAATAGATCCTTTACCACAGTCTAAACACATATGGGGCTTCTCTCCTGTGTGGCTTACCATATGTGCATTCAGGGAATATATATGACTAAATCCTTTCCCATAGTCTGAACACATATGAGGTTTCTCTCCCGTGTGAATCATCATGTGTGTCTTTAGGTGAGCTGGCAGACTGAACCATTTACCACAATAACAACACGCATGAGGTTTCTCTCCTGTGTGACTCATCATATGTGCCTTTAGGCTACTTGGCAGACTGTACCTTTTACCACAATCTAAACACATGTGTGGTTCCTCTCCTGTGTGGGTCATCATGTGTGCATTTAGGTGACCTAGCAACCTAAATGATTTACCACAGTCAGAACACAGATGGGGTTTCTCCCCTGTGTGAGTCATTGTGTGTTGCCTTAGGTTACTCTTTGTAGTGAACGCTTTATCACAGACTGATAAATGATCTACCATAGTCTGAACACGTGTGGGTTTTGCTCCTGTGTGGGTCATCATATGTGCATTGAGGGTATGTATCCGACTGAACCCTTTACCACAGTCTGAACAGACATATATGGTTTCTCTCCTGTGTGGGTCATCATGTGTCTCTTTAGTAGTGTGGGTGTGTTTTGAACCCTTTACCACAGTCTGTATTAGGCAGGCTGAATGTTTTACCACAGTTGGAAGAGACATGGGGATTTTCTCCTGTGTGGATTATCATGTGTTCCGAAATAGCGGCGACACAGCAAAATAGCGGCGAAATAGCGGCGGCAGAGGTGCAATACCGTTTTACCGCAGGTTCTTGTCGCCGTAGACATTGGGCTATAGCCATGTTACCGTGTCAGAGTTGGAAGTCCACACTCTGTGACATTTAAATCGTTAATTTTGTCGTACAATTTTAGTGACAGGCTCAAAATATATATGCATTCAGGTCCCATAACACAGTTACCCCCTACATCAAAATTGACCTCAGCCATTCCTTAGCTGCGACAAGGGACAGTGCTTTTGGAACAGCTTAGTGACAAGAATTTTTTCCCTGACTCAGCATTTGAAAATGATATCAAATTTTTCTTTTCCTGTGGAATTTATTTTGTGCCAGAATGTACCAGAACGCACTATTTCAAGTCTTTAATTTTAAAATTTTCTAATACACTCCCTTCCATAGAGTTGACAAATTTCTCCCTTTTCAATTAAAAAAAGAATCTGAAGTCCATAATATTTCTTTGGCTTGCAAAGACCCCAAAAAATGTGTTACAAAAAAATAGGCTCGGTCGGGATACCTGAACACAACTATCTATGTTTTCTGGCCTCATTGGTTCAAAAAATACCTAAAAAATATCCACACTTATTCTTTTAAATTTCAACTTTATTGGTCAGCAACCATCAATTGAAATTGCCATGGTGTATAATCCAAAGGTATGTCAAACACAGAAACTATCAAACACATGTCAAACACATACATATACCATCCTGATACATTTAGTCATTAAAAGATCCAGAAAATATCATATTCACTCTGTCACATATATATATCTATATATATAAATATATATATAGTACTGCCTGGCGCCACACCTGGCGCCAGGCAGGTGTGGCGCCAGGCAGTACTGACTGTCCAAATTTCATACTATTCGTCGTGCATTGATTGGTTGGTTGATTTGACAACTAATCAATTAATCAGTTGATTAATTGCCTATTCAACATGTAACTTGTTGCTCTAAACATGTACTCACACATTCCCTCGCTCTAGGCTATCATACATTTACTTTTAAGTTGTATCAAATGACATACCAAATATCATCCCCTGTGTCTGCTCACCAACACGGGACCATATATGCTGATACCACTTATATGAGTGTGTGTCTCTGTAGTGCCTGGGACTGCCTCGGATGGGCCTGGAGGAACGCTGGGTATCTCAGGTACCAGGTGTGGCGCCAGTGCCCAGCGACTTCCTCCAGGGCTATCAAAGGTCCCCCATGCATTGCAATTACCCAAATGTATTGTGGTCTTATAATAATGACATGCATACCACACTCAGTTGAAACATTAGGTTGTAACCTCACTATGTCGTACTCTGCTTGTACCTCAGACTCCATCCATTATCATCATTAGTCTTAAGACTGAGTGAGCTGACTCTGGTCCACTCTCTTCCTGAATTAGCCTGCTAATTCAAACAACAGCTCTATGAGTTGTTTAAAGCGAACACTAACATTGTTGGGTGCATATATACCATCCACAGTGAGTTTGCTCTAGTACATAAGATTGTCGCAAACTGTATGCTATGGCCTAATGCCTAGCACAGACTGCATTAGTTAAGCATCCCTACAGTCACCACCTACACGGTACTGACTTATAGCACTATTCAATTTAGTTTAGCTTACTTCAGCTTAGTTCAGTTTAGTTTAGTTTGATTAAACCTAGTATAGTCCATCATATGGCTATACTAAAATCATATGCACTTGATATATATGCCTTAGCTTTGTGTTAATCCCACTGTCGGAGCGGACCCCATTTCATCAATTCAATGAATATGACCGCAAATTCCGAAGTGAATACTAACTGTCGGCATGAGACGTTAAACCATGCACTGCTACTAATACATGTACTAAGATGTGAGCAGTACTGTGTCTCTCATACATGGGCTGGTACATCAGAGCACATTGAGTCGATCAGACTAGCACTGCTCTTGAATGAGCAACACGTTGGCCATTATGGCCCAATGCACCCTAGCACTCTCCTTCTATACCCTCCTGTTCAGAAAAGAGGAAGTTATGTATTGGTTGCCTGTCACTTGTCCTGTACCAAAATATTATGTCATGCTATGTTTGAACTATCAGCGACCTTGACCTCTCGACCAAAACCACCCTCAGAACCACCATGACTACTGACCTGAGAACCTTCACTAAGTATAAGGGTATGAAATTAGGCCAGTATAACATCCGTAGTATGACGTCGAGTAAGAAATATGATGCTCTGACTGACTTGGTCCCCATGTTTGACATTTTTTGTGTCACTGAGACCTGGCTGGTCGAC
The DNA here is from genome assembly GCA_947462335.1 of Harmothoe impar. NCBI lineage: Eukaryota > Metazoa > Annelida > Polychaeta > Phyllodocida > Polynoidae > Harmothoe > Harmothoe impar. Next base: position 74,120,073 of record OX381711.1, read on the forward strand.
CCATATCCTAGTAACAAGATTCTAATAGACAATTTCAGTTGTCATCGTCAGGACAGGGTGATGGACAAGGTTGGCGGAGGACTTTTGTTTTATGTGTCAACTAGGCTGGCTCCATACTGCAACGTGGAACACACACTGAGCTGTTCTAATGCGGATGTAGAGATCATGGTGTTACAATATTCTCAAGAAAAACACCGTCTGATGTCAATTATATTAGCCTACCGTCCCCCAAATGGCAGTTATGTCAAGTGCCTCGAAACAATAGTCGAAACTTGTCAGAACGCGTTATTGGAGGGACAGGAGCTTTGGTTGATGGGTGATGTCAATATCAACTTGTTTGAGCCTGACAGCTCAGAAACTAAAAAGTATACCAAATGCATCAGTGATCTGCATCTCTTAGATCAAATCCACTGTATCACTAGACCTCACACTAAAGGCCCTGGGGGTACATGTATTGACCCGATAGCTACTGACTGTCACATTGTACTGCATGCTGGCACTCTTCCAAATTTTGTCTCTGATCATCTTCCAGTTCATGCTGTCAGGAAAAGAGACCCTGAGAAGCCTACTATAATCAATGTACAAGGACGGAGTTATAAAAACTATGATAGGGCCGATTTCTTTGATTACTTGCTTGAATATAATTGGGATGAGTTTAATAAATCAAGTTGTGTAAATGAGTGCTGGGCTCTCATCCTTCAAGCCATCACTTCTTATCTGGACTTATACTGTCCAATAAGGGATATGAAGTTTAAAGATTACAACAAACCTTGGATAACCAAAGACATTTTTGAACTCATCTATACTAGAAATGACACCATGTTGTCATATTGTAGGGGAGGGAAAATAGACGATGAGCTACTGGGTAAAGCCAAAGCCCTTCGAGACCTTATTAACTATAAAACCAAGGACTCCCATGACAATTATATAAATAATAAACTTGATGAGCTGTCTTCAAACCCAACCAAGTTCTGGCGTGAGTTAAACGCCCTACTTGGGAAAACCAGTAACATCAAACCAGAAATCTCTTTAAAGCATCATGTCACAGGAAAGAATGTCCGGGGAAAAGCAGTCCCTGAGTACATCAACACTTATTTCTCACAGATTGGTCCTAATTTATTTAATAGTTTAGGCAACCAACCTATGGTATCTACTGACAAACAGCCCACATGCACAAATCATGACATTGACCCATCTGTACAAGTTAGTTATGGAGAGGTGCTTGACCTGGTAAAGGGCATAGAGCTTCATAAATCAAGTGGACTTGACAGCATTTCCACTACAGTCATCAAGGATGTTTTAATGGTCTTGTGCCCTAAGCTGACTCGTATCCTGTATCCTGAGCCTCAGCTAAAGTGGTCCCCCTTCCCAAGAAAGGTAATCTTTTAGAAATTGGCAACTGGCGCCCCATCTCTCTCCTCCCTGCGCCAAGTAAAATCATGGAGCGTGTAGTTTAAACAAGGTTATATCATCACTTAGAACATAACAACCTGCTCTGTCCATCTCAGTACGGCTTCCGCGCATCCAGGGGAACTAATGATGCTGTCTTCAAGCTCTTGAACAACCTCTACATGGCACGAGACAATGGTGAACTGGTGGTGACCTGTTTTCTGGATGTGCGGAAGGTGTTTGATTGTATACACCATGGCGAGTTACTCGCCCAAATGCGAAGGCTTAATGTCCCGGTTTACATTACTGATTGGCTATGCTCATATCTTGCAAACCGTACCCAGCGCATGGCATGTAATGGCACTGTTTCAAGTCCTGCAAGTATATCATACGGTGTACCCCAGGGGTCCATCTTGGGCCCTTTTTTATTTATTTGCTACATTAATAGTCTCCCTGATGTTATAAAAAAATTGTCGTTGCATAATGTATGCAGACAATGTAGTCTTTTATGTCGCACATAAAAATCTTAAAGAGGCAGAACGCCTGCTTCAATCAGACAGCAGTGCTGTATATGACTGGTTCAGTAAGGCCGGCCTCAGTGTCAAAACTGAAAAGACCAAAATCATGGTTTTCAGCAGAGACAAGGACCTCGCTGACCCTGATATAGCCATACGTATGGGTAATATTGTTCTCTCAACATGTGCAAACTATGAGTATTTAGGTATTGTACTCGACCATTGTCTGAACCTAGATAAAAGTAAAACTGTCAGTTCAGCATCACATCGTATCTACATGTTTGCTAAACTCCGATTTAAATTGTCACAACGTGTTGCTATATTAGTTTATAAGCAAACGATAGCACCTGTTTTAGAATACTGTGGTTTTGTATATAACGGTCTCACCGAGGCACATCAAAAGCGTTTACAGCATGTCCAGAATCGTTGTCTAAGAGTATGTCTAAAAGTCAAGATAAAACACAGTGTTCTAAAACTCCACAAAGATACCAATGTTGAATTCTTGGGAATCAGATTTGACCTACAATTACTACTCCAAATTCATAAATATGTTTATGGCAATGCCCATAACCCTGTTGACCTTGGCATCTTATTTAAGAAGTCGCTTACCTTGGCTGCTCGTACAAGATCCACTAATACTGGAGAACTAGTATATCCTGTCTCATTAAACTGGGGGTATCGTAAATGCCCGTTATACAGGGGGGTTGAGCTGTGGAATAAGCTCCCTCCAGTATGTAGACTGAATGGGTCAATACAAAAATTCCGTCTTCTTGCCAAACCTGTTATCACAAAACTGTATATGGAGAAATGTTACAAATATCTGCTCCTACAACCACTGTGTTAAACTAATGTATTAGCATGAATATGCATAGATACATACACATGTATGTGCATGTGTATATGCACATCACAAATTGTGCTCTTCTAGTCAGCAAATTGTTATCATTATTAATTTCACCATATTAAGATGTACATCACCAAAGTTGTTTGATGTAGAACAACCAGCCTGTAAACCATGAACATCATTTTATTGTATATCAAAGCATCTCATGGACATCAAGAAAAAAGATCCTAGTCATTAATAATCACATTGTATGTAATTGTACACCTGTCTATTCGTCATGTCTCAGATCCTCATAATGTGTTCAATCATACCTAGAAGCCGAGTGGAATCACACCGCCATGCTTACTTACCAAATTGACTAATACTGTATTTATGAACATCACACTGTGACAATAAATGCAATATAAACTCAAAAACTCAAATATATATACGTAAAAATATATATGTATATATATATATAAAAAATATATATATAATATATATATATATACATACATTGACATATATGTCTATATACACTGATGTATATACATATAATGTTTTCCTCTGTATAATGATGCATGAAGTGGTTGCCATAGTAAAGATAAATTCCACAAGTAAATATAACTGTCCATGATGCTCCTGGGTCCGTTTATCACAGTTGTATATAAAAATGCAAACGGGTCTTACATATATGAACGATTATATGACAGATTCACAAGATTAAAGATCCAGAAAACAAATTCACTCAGTCTTTAGATACAATGGTATATATACACCATCTCAAATAGAATTATAACAAAAAGAATTATGTATTTCTGATTTTATAAATACAACGTATAATTAAAGATTCCTTTTACAAGTTTACCCTTGAATATCATTAACCAACTCAGTGGAATCACTCGAACCAAATTCTATTGGAATATTGACAGCCATGCTGGAATGCAGCCCACCAATGTCCACTTTAACATGGACCTGGTAGTCTAACAGGATGATCTCACAGTGCTCTAGGGGGGCGGCAGGCATCAAGGCTAAATCTACCTGTGTGTTAAACCTCAGGGGGAGATCCAGTCTGAAGTTACGTGTGTCTCCCCCATTGATTTTTCCCGATTTGCACTCAAGGCTCTTAAAGCAGATCTTCCTCTCCATGCCACAGTAGCAGCCCCAACATGCCTTTGGTCGGTAAACCCCCGCAATCTGTACCCGACCAATCACATTGTTGACGGACGTGCTACTCTTGTTCTCGATATTGACGGTTACATTGACCTCCTCCCCCAGTTGGTACACCCGTTTAGGAATGCTGACCGTGCAGTAAATGACCTTGCTTGCATCAAAGTAACCAACCTTCTTGCTCTGCTGGACTGTCACTGTTTGGTAATCCAGCGTGCTCCTGTTTACCGGTTCTGGGAAGCGCACCCACACAGGTTGATTGCAAACCATATTTCCGTATCTGAATATTTTGCCAGCGTTGACTGTGGCTTTCATGAAGTAGGAAATATGTGCATGGTTTTCTCCGTTGGGAACGAGTGATGGCACAGATGGGCGAGCATCTCTCGGAATGTTGAATTCAAACGGGAACTTCATTTGGCCGGGGCAGATAACCTCGCCAGTTTGCATTGATGGTGAATAAATTATCTCTTTATCTGGATCACTGCCATTTTTCATCCAGAGCAGCACTTGTTCATTGACGTACACCTCATTTGCACGTGCCTCACGTCTCCCCTTATCTGTGTAGTACACAATGAGTGTGCGGGCAGCTCCGTTAAACTCTAGTTTAATATTCTCCGCCTTGACTTCATCTGTAACCTGGATATACACCTCACCCTTCACACTGTCACCGGGGGCGAAATACGGCAATAGCCAGCCGGGTAGACAAGTTTTTGATGCGTCAGGATTGTTGAAATCTTGCAGAATGGAGGGCTGGTCCACAACAGCATTGCTTTTCACCTTCTCAAAGAAACCCTTGTCCATGTGGGCCTTACTTAACTTATGTGTAAACCCTGTCATGTCTTTGACTTTGCCTTTTGCGGCACTGACAATAGTCTGGAGGTCCCATCCGGTCTCTGGTCTCTCGTGGCGCTCCTTCCGTATGTAGTCATATAGGAAGCTGCACTTGCTGATGTCCAACTGAATTTAAAATTTCTTGATGCCCTCCATCTTTGCTGTTGTTTAATCTGCAATATATGATGCATACTGTAAAACATGAGCCTACATTGGTTTTAAGTTTGACTAGAAGAGAAAACGTTGTTTATAAATTTGTTGATCAATAACAAAACCTTAGTTGTAAGCTAAGGCCAAAAAAGAGGTATACGTCTATCAATGGTAACATGGAAAGAAAAAGAAGTCAGTAGGTCGGATTTCTTTCTTTTTTAACTTTTATTTTTAACATCAAAGTACCTAAAAGTGACCCAAAAAGGGTAAAAATACTGATTTGGACCTGTTTTGATAGGGTCGGTCGGGTGACCTGAAACAAACTGTATCAATGTTTGGGGTCTTGGGGAGGGTTCTTTGGGAGGCAAATGCAGAAGGCTGATTCCATGTCAATTCAACCAGAGGCTCCTGGATGACCATCTCCAATTTACATGTTGATTTTTTTTTCTAATTGCCCTATGTATCCATATTGTCCCCCCCCCTCATAAAAAAAGAAATTCTAATCAAATCTCTCGCACCATAATCAGGTGCTGGCAACTCCTTAAAATGACTATGCCAGCGACTTTTGAACCTGTAGTCATTTTTCACCCTGGCTTATGAAGCCATTGTGGAAAATGACCCTGCTCTTAAATCATAGTAAGTTCCTTTTTGTAATGGATATTTCAGATATTTGCCTTCACGTTTCAATTGGGAAATCATCATAAATGGAAAGAGAACTATATGTATTAGCAATTTGGCATTTGAAAATATCTCCCAATGATTTTTCCAAGTAGTATACTAAATACTTGCACCAGACATGGGAGAGAGTAGCTCTCAATTCTCAGAAGAATGCAAAAGTGACTGGTGTGCCAAATTTGTGACAGAACAAAAGCTCCCCATCAGTGGAACCACAATGTAATGTAGTAAAATCAGAGAGAACTTTGGTATCAGAAGTATAGCAGCTGAGAAAACTCAATTCTAAATTATATTTGTATGTTTATTCTTTATTAACACACCAGAAAGGCTGAGAGGGGGGTGTATTCAATGGGATTGCATAACAAGCAGAGGGGTAAGGCAGTCCCAAAAATGAAGCTGCCTGGTGCATTCACACCTTGGGAGGTTGGAGGGGTGGGGGGTAATGTGGAGGGAGGCATGGAGAGAAATGGCCCCGGCTGCATAAGTCTTTGCAGGGTCATTTCCTGGTCATTGCTTAGACCTGATAATATGAGAAGGCATGAGAAGTGGGCAAAGTGTTCAATAAGTGCAATAAGTGCAATAAGTACAGTATCCGACAGAAGCCTATATTATATACCAAGCATGCTGCATACTCCTAGAGCACTTATAAACCACACCTAAGCCAAGGTTTAATATGCAACTGTATGGATCCGAGTAACCATATGTACGTAAGCTAACAGACCCGAGACCATTAACAAACATGACCCCTACATGACTACCTGCATATTGCCAATTCCTTTGATCTTTAACCATTTAAGGTCTGCATAGTGCTTCAGCCCTTTAAGGGCAGCATTATGTATTGATGCATCATGCCCTTGGTCCTAATATTAATGCATGAATACAACCCTGGGGCGTAACTTACCATGGTATGGTTGCATTCAAGAAAGATTGAGCGTGTGAGTGGCCTCACAGATGACTTAGGGTAAGCTGGAGCTGGAGCTTATCATGAACTTAGATAAAGTACTCCCTTATAATCATTCATTAGTCAATTCTGGCATCAGAAATAAATTCCTTGTTAAAAATTACCCTCAAGTCATGTGTCATACATGTATGTTATTCCATTTCAGGTCAGTAGGTGGGTGTGAGTGAGCAGGTGGGTGTGGGTGTGCAGGTGGGTGTGGGTGTGCAGGTGGGTGTGGGCGACAGTTGCAGGCGGCGGTCATGTACTGCCTTTTTTCCCTATCAAAAAGCAATTCGATCGGACGATAAACTGCAGAGATCAGGTGATACAATTTTGTCTGAACACGTTGAGATCGTGCGCAGTACCAGAAGTACCAGCGGCACCACTCTTTTACGTGTAGCATGCGCTAGCCTCGCTTCCACCCTGTTGTGCTAGTCAGTGGAGTAATATGGTATAGTAGGCCTACAGTATTACTTTTTGGTTGTACTTGGTTCATATGTGTAGCCAACAGTGTTACCATAGGGCACGTCCAGTTTTTGCCCAGTTTGGGGGTAGAAGAGAGAAATGAGACAAATTTGGCTAAATATATGATTTCTATCTTCAGCGAAAAATATCAATGCCTTTGAGCGGTATGGTCACCCATTACTGAGGGTAGATTGGTTTTAGTACATTTCCATAGTAGCGAAAGATAGAAAAAAATTGTTAAAGATCGCAGGCGAATATCACGAAGAGAAAATTAGTTATTTGAGAATTTTTCGAAGGAATATTGTTTGGCCCGATCTTACCTACGTATCTCTTTTTTCCCCTTTTGTCTTTCTCAAATAGCAACCGAAAGACAAACTTTTTCCCATGTCCCAAAATTGTCTTAAAACGCACAATGAGGCAGTGTATATTATTCAGGGTTAATTTACCCTGAGTCAACTATGCTGACGTTCTGGGGTTGTACCGTCCCAAAGGGTCGGCATGATGCACCAGTACAAGGTAAGTGCGTCTTTAAGGTTTTAGGGTTCATTGTGGTCGTGATGCATTCATGACTTGAAGGCTGCATTTCTAACACATTAAAACATGGTGTGGCCCTAACCCAGGTAACAAATAGAGGTTGTTTTAACGTTTATTTAACATCATTTAAACAGTGGAATAACGTGTATTTTGCATTTAACCTAACTCCATTTCGTGGACTCAATTCAAACTTGAGTTGATGTTGATTTGACACTGAACTATGGTTGAAACCAACTTTGAGTTAACACATAAATTTAATATGAAAGGGCTCAATGTACTACTATATACTATGACTTTTATTTCATTAATTTTTTTATGTTTTTCATATAAATTATTTTCTTTCAATTATTTATTTATTTTTCACAAAGAGCTATGCCTATGGGCCTTCGTTTTTGACTCAGGGTGCACCTCTGAATCTAGGTAGACAACCTAAAACGTTGGTTAAGAGATTTTCCCAATTTCAAGTTCAATCTATCGTATATCATAAATTATCCATGTCAATGATATAAATTTTGGCTGCACTGTTGCTTTCAGACCTAATCTATGTTATGCAATAAAGTGCATACGCAATTTTGCATTTTTTGTTGCAAAAAAATCATGCCAAAATATTTGCACTTTCTTGAATCAACAAAACACAGATACTGCCCTCCCATTGAAATCAATGCTGAAGCAGTGTGCACCATTCTAGACAACCCTGCGCCGTGCTATGTTTTGAATTCAATAAAAGTTATATATACCAATGTGTGCTTGTCTTGCTATAGGCTTAGTGAACAAGAAAGTGTTATATACTAGACAACCCATTCAGGAAATGGCCTATAATCATGAGGAAGATGTTGCCCATGTTGCCCCTTGGGATGTTGCCAATGTTGCCACATGTTCTTGGGAGGTGGGGGGATGTTGCCCATGTTGCCACTTGGGATGATCATCATGGTCAGTCACCACCATCATGGTTCATTGTCATCATGGTTCATGGTCATCATGGTTCATGGCCATCATGGTTCATGGTCATCATGGTTCATAACCATCATGGTTCATGGTCATCATGGTTCATGGCCATCATGGTTCACAGCCATCATGGTTCACGGCCATCATGGTTCACGGCCATCATGGTTCACAGCCATCATGGTTCATGGCCATCATGGTTCACGGCCATCATGGTTCACGGCCATCATGGTTCACGGCCATCATGGTTCACGGCCATCATGGTTGATCATCATGGTTGATCATCAGGCTCGATCATCAGGCTCGATCATCAGGCTCGATTATCAGGCTCGTTTGAAAATTGATTAAATTGGGTGCATCGCCCTGGAATATACACGTAATAGTGCGGGTGCAGTCAAGTCATAATTGTCATCCATTTTGTGATTGGAGATTGGGTAAAGACATAAAGTAGCCTGACACCCTGAGTCTCCTGTGATGGAAATCACATGCCTATTGATTCATAAAGGCCCAACACTTTCACACATTTGATGCGGGTGCATTAATTCAGAGACATATATGTGGAATAGTTTTGATTTATCTATTTCTCAATGCCACACAATGGGTGTTTTATATACCACATATCTCAATGACGGCAATGTATTACTATTTGACCAACCTATGTAGCATAGATAGATTCCAAGTCTAAAATTTTAATGTGAATGTTGATGAACTGTCATAGTGTTATATCAAAAGAGTTTCATTTCGGTCAGATGTGATCATGACACACCATGTCTAGTACCATTACCGGCTCAACTGACATCTAGTGAGATGCACTGGAACTATAGAAAAACGTTCAATCAACGTTGAACCAATTGGTTGGATCCATATTGATTTGAGTCCACATTCTGAACGTTGATCAACATTGATTGAAGGTTAACTGAAAAACGTTGGTTTACCAACTGTTTTGCAACATTAAATGAATGTTTTCTGAATCACGTTTTCCAGAAAACATTAGGTTCACGTTGGTTCAATTAACCAAAAGGGAACGTTCATCAACGTTAACCAAACCTTTTTATTGTTACCTGGGAAGGTTTGCATAGCACTTCAATGTGTACTTCAATGTGTACAGGTAAAAATCAACATGTCCGACATGGCAGCTCGGCCGTTTTAAAATTCGACGGACACAAACATTTTTATTAGGCTCTAGTATATCCTGCATACATGAGAAATCAACAGGACGGCATGGCCCATTTTGGCTAAAAATCAACACGGAAACATGGTAAAAATGTGGATACCCATGTAGAGGCACAAACATGGTAAAAAGGTGGAGTCAGCAGGTTTTGTGTGCGCCTACCTGTTACTGTATAGGCCGTGCTTAGAGGAGGTAAACAGCGTGAGGACATGGGGTGAGGAACATGTAATAGATAGACTATGGTTATGGGAGGCTTACTCAAAATAACCACAGTAAACTGGCTCGCACCCTTATAGGGTGCCTGACAGTCTACAGTACCGTAAGTTCTCGCGTAGAAGCCGCGGCTAGTACGGGGGTCAGATCGCTGGTGCGGCTTATAGGATCGGCCCATTGTCTGGGTGCGGCTTATACGCGAGTTTTTGTTACTATAGTAACAGTATTAAAGCCACCATAATCAGATGGCCAGTGCGGCTTATAGGATCGCCCGAAACTCGGGGTGCGGCTTATACGAGAGTTAGGCTTATACCCGAGGTTTTACGGTAGTCATATTTTCTATCTGTTTTAAACCACAGCTGTAAGGTTATGTGAGTCTACACAGAAATAACCAAGGTGTGAACTCCTTTGTCTTAGCCCTCCGCTGTGGTTTAAGTAATAGATAGACTATGGTTATGAGAGGCTATCTCAAAATAACCACTGTAAGCTGCCTGGCACCCTTATCCGTTAACCTTTTCAGCCAAATTCTATCTCCATCTGCCCTAAATAACCTGTTTTTATTCAGGCCGGTCAGAGCTGGCACCCGGTCAGAGCTGGCACCCGGTCAGAGCTGGCACCCGGTCAGAGACAAAAACATTGGCCCAAGGTCGTGAGACACAGCCTAAGACATAGGATTCGCACCTTGGTTATATTGCATACCTGGTGTAAAACAGATAGACGATGAATATGAAAAGGTCTTATAATTAACCACAGCACGCTGGTAGGGCGACCTGGGCTTCCCCCTCGTGTGGCCCCCACCAGCCTGCTGCGGTTAGTCCTAATACATTAGCATAACAATAATCTGTTACATACACTTTGAATAGGCATACACGCAGGGATATACAGGAATCTCATTTGGAAATTGGTCTTCTGAAAGTCCGCAATTAGCTAACTTTTACACACTATTCAGTGGATCTCAAGGGAGACAGAAGGTTTATAGGTGAGAATTATGATACTATAACTACCAGTGTACATGTCATGTGTGAGGGTGGCATACCAGGGTGGCATACCAGGTGTGCAAGCTCTTTGCTCACCTGTGCCATGCCACAGAAGGCACAGGGAACCATTAGTTCCTCTGATTTCCAATAGGCCCTAGGGTGTACACCTCCTCTGGGTCATGATGTAGAGCGTTCCTCCACAGGTATGAATAAATCATGCCCGGAGAGGGAGGCTCTGGTGCTCTGGCACGTGCAGTCTCCCAGGTATGTTGACAAAGGTCGTGAGCATGCTCTTGATCCTGATTATATAATCTCGAGAGGGTCATGTTGGGTTTATGTTGTCTGGTCTGGGCATGGGACATGTAATAGAGAGACTATGGTTATGAAAAGGTATACAGAATTAACCACAGCTTTCTGGTGGGGCCAGACGAGGGCGAGGCCCAAGTCGCCCTACCAGAAAACTGTGGTTAATCCTACTTACCTTTTCATGACTATTGTCTATGTAACTAGCCCCACATAACCATTGTCTATCTGTTTTAAACCACAGCTGTGAGGTTATGTGAGTCTGCACAGAAATAACCAAGGTGTGAATTCCTTTGTCTTAGCCCTCCGCTGTGGTTTAACTATTTTAAACCACAAGGTGCTAAGTCCTTTGTCTTACCACTCCGCTGTGGTTTAAATACTCTAAAGGCAAACTTCAGTTAGGGTATGTGAAACTCTGTGGCAGATACTAGCTGTATGCGATATTACATTAAGATTACGCACAAAATGTTTGTCCACATACTCCAGGGGGAGATCCCATATTTGCAGTGTGTCAGCAGATTGTATTGATATTACTGTTATAAAACTCCCACCACATGCCACTACACTAAACCATGTTCGGCAGTATGTGTGTATCACAACTCGTGCCTGTAGACGGTGTGGTGTCACACGGCTCGGCAGATACTCTTGTGGTGATGTTTGAAAAACTGTGAATTAGTCTTTAGTACCGTAAGACCTCATGTATAAGCCTAACTCACGTATAAGCCACACCCTGACTTTAGGCCGATCCTATAAGCCGCATCAGAGATCGGATTCTGGTGACTTTTAGTAGGCCTTACGTACCATAGTAGCAAAAACTCCCGTATAAGCCGCACCCTGACCATGGGCCGATCCTATAAGCCGCACCACCAATCTGATTCGCGTACTAGCCGTGGCTTATACGCGAGGTTTTACGGTACCATTGAACCCGGAAGCAGTGGATTAAGGGTGGTACAATGCTGTGAGATGCAGAGCAGCTCTCTACCTTGACCAATTTTGTATTGATTGCCTGACACTCTCTCAGGTAGGCGGCCTGCTGCTATAAAGGGGGTCTAGGTAGGAGGGTAGTCTCCGGAGCAAACACTGGCAAATCATACACTTTCCCTGACGGACGTTCCTGGAGCCAGAGTCTGCCGCACAGTAATTTCCCACAAGTACGATTTAATACGTGTGGGGGGCACTGACCAATGACGGCACCCGTACGTTCCACCGTCGCCAATGACGGCCTACGTGACAACGGTACGCGGCAGACACTGCTCCGAGTAACGACGTGGATCGATCTGCAGTCGTTTGCTCTGGAGACTAGGTAGGAGGGGGGACAACGCTGCAGCTGCGCCTGGTGTCAAATGCATGCATACCATTGTCCATTCATCTGTTTGCTCTTTCAACTAAGCATGTCAGAGAAAATGGCATATACTCTAACAACCACAGGAGACAAGAGGTCAATGCTACATCCACATCAAAAAGACTTAACCCTTTGAGTCTGATACATGTCATTGTTAAGGGAGTATTCCACTGACGGAATCTGCAGTTTAACATTATAGACTTTTATCGGATGATAAAATTCCATTGGAATGACGTTGGTGGAATACACGCTTTAGAGGAATGCCAATGCATGCAAATGGAGAAATCTATGCTAGTTGAGTTGACATTAGGTGGCTCAGGAAGCCTAAAACTAGTCAACTTTGATCTGATACTGTAAACTTTTAAGGGGGGTTCTACAAAACCTACAATTGAAAACAAATAGAATGATAAATGATGAATAAAAATATCAAGTGGAGCATATATCAGAGCATCCGTGCTTGTGCACCAACCCCAGACACTTACAGTGGCCCAGGAGGGTCAAATCTTTTTGTAAATTTGAAATTGCAAAATCACTTCAACTTGCAAAAAATCAACTTGAGTTGAAAGTGAAAACTCTAACTTCAACCATTTACTGTCACCTGTCAACTGTCAATTCAAGTAAAGTAACTTGTGACTGCTATCTTTCAACACTACATCAAACCAAGAACAATGCAAATGTCAAAGTAGAAAGTGAAAACTCCCTCTTCAGTCACTTACTGTCAACTGTCAACTGTCAATTCAGGAAGTGACAGGTATCTTTTAGCACTGTAAGTCACTCCATGGTGCACAAGTGTGCATACGTGTGCACAAGTGTGGACGAGTGGTGCACAAGGGTGCACAAGTGGTACACAAGGATGCACAAGTGTACACAAGTGGTACACAAGTGTGCACAAGTGATGCATAAGTGTGCACAAGTGTGCACAAGTGGTACACAAGTGTGCACAAGTGGTGCACAAGTGGTATACAATGGTGCACAAGTGTGCAAAAGTGGTACACAAGTGTGTACAAGTAGTGCACAAGTGTGCACAAGTGGTACACAAGTGTGCACAAGTGGTACACAAGTCTGTACACAAGTGTGCACAAGTGGTACACAAGTGTGCCCAAATGACACACAAGTGTCACACAAGTGTTACACAAGTGTGCACAAGTGGTACACAAGTCTGTACACAAGTGTGCACAAGTGGTACACAAGTCTGTACAAGTAGTGCACAAGTGGTGCATAAGTGTGCCCAAGTGATGCACAAGTGTGCACAAGTGGTGCACAAGTGTGCACAAGTGTGCACAAGTGTTACACAAGTGTGCACAAGTGGTACACAGGTGTGTACAAGTAGTGCACAAGTGGTGCATAAGTGTGCCCAAGTGATGCACAAGTGTGCACAAGTGGTGCACAAGTGTGCACAAGTGTTACACAAGTCTGCACAAGTGGTACACAGGTGTGTACAAGTAGTGCACAAGTGTGCACAAGTGGTGCACAAGTTTGCACAAGTGGTACACAGGTGTGTACAAGTAGTGCACAAGTGTACACAAGTGGTACACAAGTGTATATAAGTAGTGCACAAGTGTGCACAAGTGGTGCACAAGTGTACACAAGTGGTACACAAGTGTATATAAGTAGTGCACAAGTGGGCACAAGTGGTGCACAAGTGGTACACAAGTGTCCACAAGTGATATGGAAGTATACACAAGTGATACACAAGTGTGCACAAGTGGTGCACAAGTGTGCACAAGTGGCATGAATGGTACGTATGCACACTTGTGTACTACTTTTATGTCACTTGTGCATCACTTGTGCACCATTGTGCACACTTGTGCACACTAGTGCACTTCTTGTACACACTTGTGTACTAATTGTGCACACTTGTGTACCACTTGTGCACACTTGTGCACTATTGCATACCACTTGTGCACCACTTGTGCACACTTGTGCACCACTTGTGCACACTTGTGTACCACTTTTGCACACTTGTGCACCACTTGTGTACACTTGTGCACCACTTGTGCACACTTGTGCACCAATGTATACCACTTGTGCACCACTTGTGCACACTTGTGCACCACTTGTGCACTACTTGTATACACTTGTGTACCACTTTTGCACACTTGTGCACCATTGTATACCACTTGTGCACCACTTGTGCACACTTGTGCACCACTTGTGCACACTTGTACACCATTATATACCACTTGTGCAACACTTGTGCACAATTGTGACCACTTGTGCACACTTGTGTAACACTTGTGCAGACTTGTGCAAACTTGTGCATCACTTGTGCACACTTGTGCACCACTTGTGCACTACTTGTGCACACTTGAGCATATACACTTGTGTACCACTTGTGCACACTTGTGCACTATTGCATACCACTTGTGCACCACTTGTGCACACTTGTGTACCACTTTTGCACACTTGTGCACCACTTGTGTACACTTGTGCACCACTTGTGCACACTTGTGCACCATTGTATACCACTTGTGCACCACTTGTGCACTACTTGTATACACTTGTGTACCACTTGTGCACACTTGTGCACCATTGTATACCACTTGTGCACTATTGTATACCACTTGTGCACCACTTGTGCACACTTGTGCACCACTTGTGCACACTTGTTCAACACTTGTGCACACTTGTGACCACTTGTGCACACTTGTGTAACACTTGTGCAGACTTGTACAGACTTGTACATCACTTTGGCACACTTGTGCACCACTTGTGCACTACTTGTGCACACTTGAGCATACTTGTGCATCACTTGTGCACACTTATGCACACTTGTACACCACTTACGCACACTTATATGTCACTTGTGCACACTTGTGTACACTTGTGCATCACTTGTGCACCCTTGAGTACCACTTGTGCACCCTTGTGTACCACTTGTGCACACTTATGCACACTTCTGCACCACTTGTGCACACTTGTATGTCACTTTTGCACTCTTGTGTACACGTGTGCATCACTTGTACACACTTGTGTACCGCTTGTGCACACTTGTGTACCACTTTTGCACACTTGTGCACACTTGTGTACCACTTGTGCACACTTTTGTACCACTTGTGCACACTTATATACCACTTGTGAACACTTGTGCACCCTTGTGTACCACTTTTACACCATGGAGTGACTTACAGTGCTAAAAGATACCTGTCACTAGCTGTTGTTCCTGAATTGACAGTTGACAGTTGACAGAAAGTGACTGAAGTTGGAGTTTTCACTTTCTACTTTGACATTTGCATTGTTTTTGGTTTGATGTAGTGTTGAAAGATAGCAGTCACAAGTTACTTTACTTGAATTGACAGTTGACAGGTGACAGTGAATGGGTGAAGTTAGAGTTTTCACTTTCAACTCAAGTTGATTTTTTGCAAGTTGAAGTGGGCCTCCTGGGCCACTGTAGACACTGCATACACTCACTGTGTGAACTTGACATACCTGACATGGAGCTGAGATAATCCCCACTTACAGTTAACCCTTTATAGACCGCGTGATGCTTTAATGCACTAGGCCCTTTGTCATCATTATCTATGAATGCAGCCCTGATAAGCTACTAGCCAGTGCTGGTTTTAGCTATATCATGTCGACCCTTTGGTAGTGTATCTAACCTATAGTGCCTAGTCGGTACTGGAGCTGGTTGCGGCGGCCAGCACTGATAAGAGCTGATAAGACTGTTACTAGCATGTCCCCTGGTTGTCCCCTTTTTGTACCCGTAGTCGGATGTCTTATCAGTGGGTGTAACCGCAACTAGCAAAATATAAAACGGCGGACCCACAGGGTATAGCTCCATACCCCTATAGGATCAGCAGGTCTGCATTCAATCATCATGCTGGTAAAGGATGATGTATTAATCCATCATTCCCTTGGTTGTCATGATGCATGAATGCAGCTTTGACAGTTAACTCATTAATGCTGCATTCAAACATCATACCGACCCTGCAGGATTGAGACCCTCCCAAAGAGTCATCTTGATTGCACCAATGCAGCCCCGGCAAATAACAAATGTTGTCTTAAAGCGACATGGTGTCCTTAAAGGGTTAACGTGTTAAAGCCTACCTACTGTGGAGCAGTGAGTACCTACTGTGTTGGGCTTGCAGTGTGACATGCCGTCCTAAGGGAGTGATAATTTTTTAACAACGGGGGGGCGGGCGGTGAGTCAAACCCCCTCCCCCCTTCGGATTGAAAATCGCTGTGCGCGTGGGCCCTTTGAAGCATAGTAAATCACAGGCTTTTTGGCTCAAAAGAGGTTGGATTTCTTTACTTAACCACATAGTAGACCACATAGTAGATTAGAACTGTACTATACTTGTGAGTGGGATAGGCTCAGTGATTATGTAGTAGATAACCCGTGCGTAACTGAGTTTATGTCAAAATAACGACTGACTGCTGGCCTCATAAGCCACCAGTCCCTCTACCATTGTTATTATTACATGACTCAGTTACGAGGGCTCTGCTGATAATATCACTACACCCTTCAGCGCCCCTATATATAGGGCTGAGCACCTGTCCTGGCCCCACTCTGACTGCCGCTGGAGGGGTACCGAGACCAGCGCCTTTAAGCCACTTTAAAGTGTAGCTGGTGTGTCCCACTGAGTACTTACCTGTATACAGCCAGTAGAGGCCTGCAGGGTGGCAACTGGGTGTCCAGCACTACACTGACTCCAACACCGGCCGTGTGTTCATCAGGCAAAAATGAGCGCGCGCCTAGGCGTACCTCCTATGGTGGAGGTATACCAAATGGCGCGCGCCGCTCGCCAAAAGCGCGCGCCTCCCAGGCCTAATGAACCCCCCTCAGGCACCACACCCACACAACCCACTGCAGCCATTACTCAGCAGGTACCATGCACGGCACGTGCCTGCAGGGAGCCAGGTCAGTACACTCCCACAGCCTGCAGCACACAACACGTGCCTGCAGGGACAAGGTCAGTACACTCCCACAGCCTGCAGCACACAGCACATGGCACGTGCCTGCAGGGAGCCGGGTCAGTACACTCCCACAGCCTGCAGCACACGGCACGTGCCTGCAGGGACAAGGTCAGTACACTCCCACAGCCTGCAGCACACAGCACACGGCACGTGCCTGCAGGGAGCCAGGTCAGTACACTCCCACAGCCCGCAGCACACGGCACGTGCCTGCGGGGAGCCAGGTCAGTACACTCCCACAGCCTGCAGCACACGGCACGTGCCTGCAGGGACAAGGTCAGTCCACTCCCACAGCCTGCAGCACACAGCACGTGCCTGCAGGGACAAGGACTAACTGTGAATTAAGAACGACAGTCTCTGTGTGACAATCCCTCAACCATGGGTTTGTAATAACTGGTCAAAAACAGTAAATTTGAAATGAGGACTGGCAAATAATTGAAAAGCATCCATTTTAATGTGATTATTATGTTGCCAATAAAAATTCTAAACTCAAACTCAAACTCAATGCAGTACTGGTCTATGGCAGGGGGGACAACGCTGTGGCCCCGGCTGGTGTCAAGCGCATGCGTAATATTGTCTAGTCTAGCAACCAAAGGGATACTCAGTGCTCTGAGAGCCATCAGGTGGTGACACCACTGGCAGTTAGGAGAACTAGCTATTATGGTGGTACCACCCTAAATGCCTAGTCAGGCCTTGAAAAAATCAATGTCACACACCTTGGCTCTAATATTTGAAATACTTAAAATTCCCTGAGAGCTAAGCCAAATGTACCATCTTTTAGCTATTGAAATGGAGAAAATTATACAATAAGCCCAAAATAAAAAGGTCAGCTTAGATTTAGTATAAATTGCCATGGAAACCAGGATACTGATTGTGTGTAGTGAGACCTACCCAGGTAACAAGTTGAAGTTGTTTTAACGTTTTTTTAATGTCATTTATGGAGTGAAATAACGTCTATCTTGCATCAAGCCTAACTCCATTTTGTGGACTCAACTCAACGTTGAATTAACATTAAGAAAACGTTCAGCTAGGGGTGAAAAAAACGTTGAGTTAATACACACATTCTAGTGCAGTGAGGGTCGTATTTTTTCAATAGTAGTTCATCTATTTTACACTTTTCCCCAAATTTACAAAGCTCAGGTCGCGATTAGAATACTCTCCACCAGAGAGTATACATACTCTCCAACAGAGAGTATCATAACATATTGATTCATACAGAGCACACCTTTTGGATACTCAGGATAGGTTTTATCTATCTCTGAATACCACAGAGTGGGTGTGTCAACATTACACATCATTAAACAGGCCTAATATTATTATTTTATCCAATTCTTTTTAGTCCAGACTTATTTAAACACTAAATGTTACTGTGAAGTCCAAAGACATATCAAATGTAATTGGCATGATTGCCTATTTACGAAAATTGCATGAGCACAGCTTCGAAACTAGTTCTATAAATGGCTAAACTGCCATCAGTTGGGTTGGAACTTTTATTCAACGTTTAACCAATTGGTTAAATGAACGTTGATTTGAATCCACAAAAAAACGTTGAGCAATGTTCAATATATGTTACCTGGAAAACATTAATTTGCAAACTGTTGTCTAACATTAAACCAACGTTTCTAAAATAACATTTTCCACAAAAACGTTAAGTCAACGTTGAAATAATGCAAACTAATAAATGTCAGTCCAATTAACCAAAAGTGAACGTTGATCAACGTTGACCAAATGTTTCTTGTTACCTGGGTAAGCAGCGTATGAATACTTTATATGGGCGTTTCACCCCCATAACCCTCCACTGTTTACATGGTACCAATAAAATATTTAGCCTGGACTATAAACAAACACCTACAGATTACTATGATCCCAAATAAGCAAACATTTAACACGTTTACCCCCACCCTGAGGTCCGAATTCCCAAAAATAACTAATTTTCTGAGGGACTATTTGGCCATCAAATTGACTAATTTAAGGCTTACTGGACAACCAAATGTCAATGCAAGCAGCATAGACCTCTCTATTCACATGCATTGCCATTCCTCCAATATGTACCAGACTGAAAGGGCCACGTTTTTTTGATGTGGATGAGGCATTGACCTTCATGTCACATGTGGTAGTAATAATGTATTATGACATTTTCTCAAACATGCTAAGTTGAAGAGCCAACAGATCAGTGGACAATGTTATACACGCGTTTGACACCAGCCCAGAGGAGGAAGTATGTGCCCTGACGGCTGGAGGGAAAACGATGCATAACTGGTTCTCTGTGCTGTGTGTGACAAGGCACAGGGAACCAGATGAAGCCTTCAGCAGCACACTACTGACCCCTTTAAGGAGCTAAATTTGCATACAAGTTATATGGGGTACGGCTAGGAGCAAGCTGGCCCCACCTCGACCTCTGTTCCCGAGCGTCATCGCTGGCACCAAAGGTTGCTGGTTAAAATAGTTCCTGTGCGCTTAGTGCTGTTGCATTTAAAGTGCAGATGGGTACCGCGCACGAATCCCCCCCAATATACGGGGGAAGTGATGCGGTCATGGCCTCCTAAATACCAGCGATGTCGCGCGGATGCGTCCGAGGACGAGTTGGGGCCAGCTTGGGCTAGGAGGGGATCCAATTGCCCCGCCATCAAGTGAGTAGTAGAGGCATTAACAGAAGATACTCATCTGTCTCTCGAACTCAACATGTCTGAGAAAATGCTATAATTCTCTAACACCACAATATATGGCAACTAAAAGAGAATATGCCTTCCAAAAAATATTAGGGTAGGGCCAAAAAATGGGGTAGATCGGGATACCTGAACACAGCTATCTATATTTTTTGGCTTCATTGGTTCAGAAAATACGCAAAAAACATCCACACTTATCCTTTAAACCTCAACTTTATTGGTCATGAACAGTCGATTGAAATTGCCATTCATAGCATGTGTATGATCCAAGGCCGTTACTATTGACAGTTTGAACTGTCAATAACAGAATAAGATTCCCTTATTGACAGTTCCAACTGTCAATACCAGGATATAATTCCCTTATTGACAGTTCAAACTGTCAATATGGGAAAAAGGATTCCCTTATTGACAGTTCCAAAAAGGAACTGTCAATAAGAGAAAATTAATCTGTTATTGCCAGTGTGAACTGTCAATAAGAGAATCATATCCTGGTATTGACAGTTGGAACTGTCAATAAGGGAATCTTATTCTGTTATTGACAGTTGGAACTGTCAATAAGAAGATTGATTTCTACTATTGACAGTTTGCACTGTCAATAGCCGGCCCAACTTGATCTAGCTATTGACAGTTCAAACTGTCAATAGTGGAAAACTTTCCTCCTATTGACAGTTCAAACTGTCAATAGTGGGATATTTCTCTCTTATTGACAATTCAAACTGTCAATAGTGATAAATTATACTGTTATTGACAGATCTTCAGCGAACTGTCAATAGTGGGAATTTCTTCTCTTATTGACAGTTCCTTACCATTATTGCCACAAACCTGAGAATGGTTTTGATGGAAAAATCGATTTTGATGGAAAAGTGTTTTATAGTGCAGAACCGATTTTGGGTGTAAAACTGATTCTAGGTGCAAAAACCGATTTTGGGTGCAAAACCGATTTTGGGTGCGAAACCGAATTTTGGTACAAAACCGATTTGGAGGGCAAAACACACTCTGTGGGCAAAATCACTTTTGGCAACAAAAATAACACTTTTGGTGAAAAAAAAACTTTTGGCGGAAAAAGACTTTTGGTGAAAAACACTTTTTTGCCACAAAAAAACACTTTTTGACTGTAATGTCAGTTGAAACTGTCAATAAGGCAGAAATATTCCACTATTGACAGTTCGCATGAGGAACTGTCAATAACAAGAATAATTTCCACTGTTGACAGTGTGAACTGTCAATAGTGGAAATATTTTCCACTATTGACAGTTCGAACTGTCAATAGCTGTTTTGATGATCCAATGGTATATGAAATACAAACATATATTACACATACAATCCTGATACATTTAGTCAATAAAAGATCCAGAAAATATCATATTCACTCACTCAAATATATACATCGACATATAGGCCTATAGACTCATGTATGTACATATACTTTGACAGGTGTGAGGACCTTCCGTACTATTTTCCTCTGTATAATAATGCATGAAGTGGTTGCCATGGTAAAGATACATTCCACTATAAAATTTTGTGTATGTAAATGCCCATGATGCACCTGGGTCACTTCATCATAGTTGTATATAAAAATGCAAACACACAGAGGCAAATATCAGAGTCACCCAATGTCGCCAATACTACTCTCATACAAGGGTCAGGCACTGCTGGACTATAATAGATGGGTCAAGGGCCATTCTAGTGAGGGTCAGGCTAGGCTGGACATTCAATAGCAGGCTGGACCTTGGCAAACTTGCTTGAAAGTCTGGCCATGCTGGATCCTCATGCCATAGTCTGGCAATGCTGGACTCTTGGGAGAGTCTCTATCAGCCTGCAAGAGTCCAGCATTGCCAGACTATGGCATGAGGATCCAGCATGGCCAGACTTTCAAGCAAGTTTGCCAAGGTCCAGCCTGTTATTGAATGTCCAGCCTAGCCTGACCCTCACTAGAATGGCCCTTGACCCATCTATTATAGTCCAGCAGTGCCTGACCCTTGTATGAGAGTAGTATTGGCGACATTGGGTGACTCTGATATTTGCCTCTGTGCAGGTCTTACATATATGAACGATTATATGACAGATTCACCCAATTAAAGATCCAGAAAGCAAATTCACTTGTGTATAATCAAACATCACTTCTATGAGTTTACCCTCTTATGTCATTAACCAACGGAGTGGAATCACTGGAACAAAATTCTATTGGAATATTGATGGCACTGCTGGAATGCAGCCCCCCACCTTTCAATTTTGCCGCCTCCCCACCAAGGGGCCTGTTACTCATCATGACCCCCCCATATGTCCACCAAGCCCCCCCCCAACCCCCAGATGGCAAAAGATGAGGTCTGGATAGGCCTGGTCTTTGTTTTCAGGGTTGGTCAAAGTAGGTTGGGGGAGCTGAAGGGCTGCCTGAGGGGTTAGCCAGAGGGGACATCATGCCATTAACCAACTGAGAGGAAGCACTGGAACAAAATTCTATTGGAATATCGATTTTCATACTGGAATGCAGCCCACCAATGTCCACCTTAACATGGACCTGGTAGTCTAACAGAATAATCTCACAGTGCTCTAGGGGGGCGGCAGGCATCAAGGATACGTCCACCTCAGTGTTAAACCTCAGCGGGAGATCCAGTCTAAAGTTACGTGTGTCTCTTGGATTGATTTCGCCTGATTTGCACTCAGGGCTCTTAAGGCGGATCTTCCTGTCCCTCCAGTAGCAGCAGAAGCAGATGTCTGGTCGGTAAAGCCCCGCGATCTGTACCCGACCAATCACATTGTTGATGGAGGTGCTACTCTTGTTCTCGATATTGACGGTTACGTTGACCTCCTCCCCCAGTTGATACACCCGTTTAGGAATGCTGACCGTGCAGTAAATGATTTCGCTTTCATCAAAGTAACCCATCTTCTTGTTCTCCTGGACTGTCACTGTTTCGTAATCCAGTATGTTTCTGTTTAACGCTTCCGGGAGGCGTACCCACACAGGTTGATTGCAAACCATATTTCCGTATCTGAATATATTCCCGGCATTGACTGTGGCTTTCATGAAGTAAGAGATATGTGCTAGGTTTTCTCCGTCGGGAATGAGTGATGGCACTGACGGGCGGGCATCTCTCGGAATATGGAATTCAAACGGGAAATTCATTTGGCCAGGGGAGATAACCTCGCCAGTTTGCATTGATGGCGAATAAATTGCCTTTTCATCTGGATCACTGCCGTTTTTCATCCAGAGCAGCACCTGTTCATCCACGTACACCTCTTCTCCATGGTCCTCACGTCTCCCCTTATCATGGTACACGATGAGTGTGCGGGCAGCACCCAAAAACTCAAGTTTGATATTCTCCGCCTTGACTTCACCTGTAGCCTCAATATACACCTCACCCTTGATGCTGTCACCGGGGGTGAAATACGGCAGCAGCCAGGTGGGTAGACAGGTTTTTGATGCATCAGGATTCTGGAAGTCTCGCAGAAAGGAGGGCTGGTCCACAACAGCGTTGCTTTTCACTTTCTCAAAGAAGCCCTTGTCCATGTGGGCCTTACTCAACCTCTTTGTAAACCCTGTCATGTCTTTGACTTTGCCTTTTGCGGCACTGACAATAGTCTGGAGGTCCCATCCGGTCTCTGGTCTCTCGTGGCGCTCCTTCCGTATGTAGTCATATAGGAAGCTGCACTTGCTGATGTCCAACTGAATTTCTAATTTCTTGATGCCTTCCATCTTCTCTGTTGTTCAATCTGCAATATATAACGCATACCATTAAACATTGGTTTACATAAGCCTACCTTGGCTTTAATTCTTTTTGTTACTTTGGTCTGAAAGTACCCAAAAATTGACTCGCAAACTTCAGCGCTGACTCGCAGACAAGGGCATTGTCTCGTGGACTATCCAATTGACTAAAATGGCCCCAAAATTACTTGAAATATAAATATTTTCTCAAAATTGAATAAAAACTTCTAGGGTCGGCCCTGTTTTGCTAGGTAGGGTCGGGTAACCTGGAACACACCTTCTTTATCTTGGCCTAATTTTCATACCTTTACCCCTGCTCTATATACAACCTTTGAGGTGGATGGCACTCATACTCTGTGTACTATGGGGCCCTCGGTACAGTGAGTAATCACCCTACTACATGCAGCAGGTCACTATGAGACTGGATAACCCATGATATTCAACTAGCCACATATTAACAAGTACATAGATTTAATAGTTACTGATTTGATTTCCATTAAAATGTATGATTCAATACTTTTTAATGGATGTATTTTTGTATATGATGCTGTAATGTATCAACGCCTTGACACAGATGTCTACAAAAGTCAGTGTTAATCGACAAGAGCACCAATACTCCTCTGTGCATTAACATATGTTATAAAGCTCAGGCTATTAGATGATATAATACATACATATAGATGGGGAGAGCTCTTGAGAGTGTTGATCACGCCAGAATTTCCCTCCACTAAGCATTGTTTACATAGTTACTAAGCAACTCCAAAAAATATCCTTGTTTCTCATCACCAAGCCATAAGAGATATGACGAGGGAGCTTAGTATCCAAAGGGTAGGAGAATTTAACGTATCAGTGAAAACAATTGACATTTTAGTAATCAAAATATCAATAATCTGCAAAAATTTGCGTATTTCCTCTAAGCCATTGCGATTGCGGCACTGTAAGCTTTAATTTGATACCAAATATGGTACCAATAACCGCCATGGGGTTGTTGGCATATATTACACCGGATAACTCATTAGTTCCTAATTCTCTCACCAGGTGGTGGGCTCATAGGCCCCAACCACCATGTTTGAATTACAATCCCTCTACTCCTAGTCGTGTCAAGACGTGTATTTTTAGAATAAAGGAGTCAAAAACTTGTCTAAGTGACAAGGAAGCGGGCCTTCTAGCTGGAGATAGAAGACCCACTTGGCATGTGCCAGCCCAAAACCCTACATTTGCCAGCTCCATATTCTATTTGTGGGGTGGTAAGCTGAATAGGTTAGACAACTTTTGACTCATTTATTTTATGATAGTCACTTCAACGAGTCTGGAGACAAGTTTACTTTTTCAGTGTTCCTCCACAGGTAGGGCCAATTAGAAAAAAGGTGTATTTCAGGTTACCCGACCCTACCTAGCAAAACAGGAAATTGTTATCCTATCTTGAAAAAGTATTTATAATTTCAGTAATTTTGGTTCTATTTCAGAGTCAATTTGATGATTGATACAATTTGCGAGTCAATTCTTTGGTGCTTTCAGGCCAAAGATTTTTTTTTATCAAAAAGAAAAAAAACCACGACCTACCCTACCTAAACTTTTAGACCATGTAACCTGAAACACCTTTCTTTTTTTTGGGGCCTAGGGGTCCACTGGTATGAGTAAAGGAGAGGTAGGCTGTGGTGTCCTATTGAACCCAGAAGCAACAGATTTAGGGTGGTACCATACAGTTGGCTGCAGACCAGCACTCTGACCAATATTGTATTGACTGGCTCACATGCAATTAGGTAGGCAGCTACTCTCATTCCCAAATCCTTCTGAAGGAGGGCTCTGGTAACTTGGAATTTTGCTGGGTTTGGGCAGCCCCTGCTGGTAGCCTGGAACCAGTGGACAGTGATGGTAGTTTTACCATCAGACTTTCTGGTTCCATTTCCTGTTCCTGTTCGCAGGTTCCAAGCTACCAGCAGGGGTTGCCCAGACCCAGCAAAATCCCAAGTTCAATGTCATTTGGCTGTTACCAGAGCCTTCCTTCAGAAGGATTTGGGAACGAGAGTAGTAGGCAGCCTGCAGCTCTACAGTAGGTCCCAGGTCTAGAGAGGCACCACCCCCAAACACTCCATATACTCACTTTGTGAACTCCACATACAGCTAAAGTAATCCCCATTTAAAGGCCCACCCCCCTATATATAGAGCGGAGTACCTGTCCCGACTGCACTCTGACTGTTACTGGACGTGCAGTAAGATCTGCGGGTTTAAAGGTGCAGATCTCGGTACCCCTCCAGTGGCAGTCAGAGTGGAGCCGGGACAGGTACCCAGCCCTATTTATAGGGGCGCTGGGGCTTTAAGGACCACATGATGAAGTAATGTGCTAGGCCCGTTGCACTCATGATGTGTGACTATGAATACAGCCCAGGTGTTAATTCGCCAGTGCTGGTTTCAAGTATCATATTGACCCTTTGGTAGTATATTTATCATTCCCTTGGTCGTCATGATGCATGAATGCTGCCATGACACTCGTCGATGCTGCATTCAAGCATACTGATCCTGCATGATTGAACCCCCCCCCCCAAAGGATCGTAACGCTGCTTCGATGCAGTCCCATGGAGTAACAAATGTCATCTTTAAGTGAGGTCTCCACAGCAGTTCAGATGAATGTATTTTCATGTATTTTTTGGGAGAGATTTATCAGAACTATGAGTATCACCCATCAAGTTGACCATATTTAATGACTGTTTAAAATTATTTCCATCCTTAAGGTTTTGACAGCTGTGGAATGTGTATGGAAAAAACTTTCTTTTTTTAGCTTTTTTTTTCAATTGCATTATGGGATAGTAATTGAATCTAATCTCCGTATCTAATGATTGGACACTGATCTAGGTATAATTTACTGGAGCCGTTTTTTTTTCTTTTGGTGATTTTCAAGATAAAATGGTGAAAATCACCACTTTTTGGTACCCATGCAACTTTGCAGAGCTCTGTAGACCTTAAAAATTCGAATATCAATAAAATGAAAAAAAATGCCCCAGGAAATCACATCTAGATCAGACTGCAGTCATTAGATTACATAATTATATCACCTTTTCTGAAATGAAAAGAAGCTAAAAAGGAACATTTTTGTTCCATTCCGGTTCCACAGCTTTCAAACGCTTATAAAATAGAACTAATTTGAAAAAACCCATTAAGTACGGTCAACTCGATGTGTCATACACATAATTCAAACCTCTCTGTACACAATAACACATGGGAATATGTTCGTCTGA
The DNA here is from genome assembly GCA_947462335.1 of Harmothoe impar. NCBI lineage: Eukaryota > Metazoa > Annelida > Polychaeta > Phyllodocida > Polynoidae > Harmothoe > Harmothoe impar. The sequence continues at coordinate 74,147,032 of OX381711.1, forward strand.
ATTGCTGTCGAGACTTCCCTTAAAGCCCACGCGCTCCTATATATAGGGCTGAGTACCTGTCCCGGCGCCACTCCGACTGCCGCTGGAGGGGTACCGAGATCTGTGCCTTTAAGTGACATGCCGTCCTAACAAGGTTAAACCCGCAGATCTTACTGCACGTCCAGTCGGGACAGGTACTCAGCTCTATATATAGGGGCGCCGGGCCTTTAACTTGTTAAAGGGGCCGATCTCTGAGACTGGAGCAGAGTGGATCATGTAGTTCCTACCTGTGCCACTGGCAGTCTCTCAGATCGATTTGCACATTTGTAGTTTACAAACCCTACGGACTGCACCCAGCACAGGGCACTGCATTTGTTTGATCCCCAATCAGCCATAAATAGCTTGCTATGAAATATTCTATAAACACGGATAAAGCTATCATAACCTCCTCAAATTAATCATTGAACTAGGCTTCTAGGGATACACAATGCAGAAAGGAATCCTTGTGTTTTTAAGTGTTAATTTTGAACCGAATCCTTGGGATGTGGTCTATTCAAGGGGTAGTATACCGTTTTCTGTGGACACACAAGTGGTAGTCTAGACAATCAGTACACTGGTGGGTATATCAATAGTATTGTATACTACCACTGGCATAGTCCAACAGCTGGTCAAACCAGTGCAACTTATGTAGAGCAGTGAAGTGCTGGAAGGGAACAACCAGCATCCTATTTCTTGGTTGCCTGAGCCATTATTTTTGGGGTACTTTGCTAGGGAAAACAATCCTACAGGGCTAGGACATGCCTGGATCTCAGGGATCGTTCTTGGGCGATTCTAAATTTAACTGCAGTGTTATATAAACTCAACAACCCTGGCAGAGGATTTTACGATTTGGTTTGAGAAGTCTTACCCTTTAAGGACTCTATAGACGTTCGGCAAAAATATTGCTTTATTCTACATTATCTTAACCATGATTGACTTAAATATACATTATTCTACATCATTACAACCGTAAAACTGATATTTTTCACATTTTCTCCAAAATACACAGTTTTTAAGTATTTGGAATGTTTTTAGAACAAAAACGTTCTTTTTTGCTTCTAACATAGTTACGGGGTGTAAATAAAATATGAGATACATCTTTAGGGATTGGAAATGCATTTTGACCTTATTATGGAGGGCCGTTTTTCTTCTTTAAGAGATATTCCAATTATTAAGGTCTCCAGACCTATTTGAAATAGGGTAGTAGACTAAAATTTGGGATTTTTCTGGAAAAATAGTAAAATTCGAACTTTGGAATGTCCTGTAGAGCTTAATAATTGGAATATCTCTTAAAGAAAAAAAACGGCTCTCAGTTAGGGGCCGTCCATAAAGTATGTCACGCTTTTTTGGGCCATTTTGAACACCCCCCCACCCCCATGTCACACTTTGTCACACTTTTTCCGACACCCCCCAGAAAAGTATGTCACAACTCTGCTGACACCCCCCCCCCCCCTCTGCATATGTGACTCAATCCAGCATAGTGGAACTTATGTCGCTCATCAAACATTTTTAGTTATCTATGTCATGTGATAGAACAGTTCATTACCTCTCTATAGAGCCCATGTATGAGTCCCCATCTTACCCATACGTATTTAAAAAATATTTTCAAAGATAAAAACACCCGCAGTGCTAATTTGAGCTACGCGTGATCAAAGTGGAACGAGCAGGTCGCGACCTGCTCGCGAGCAGTCAGCGAGCATATCACTCATTGGTTACCTTAGCAACGGGTATCTAGAATTGAGATATCAATCTGAAATTTTTACCAGGCATTCTCGATGGTTATATCTACTACATACTAAAAGATTGGTCTCTTTGGGGAAATATTTTTATTCATGCAACATCGTTCAAAAACACGTTCAGTTTCCTGGAAAAATGACAGAGTTAGTGGTTTAGTGGAATAATTATAGATGCACAATACCTGTTCCTGGTGTAGTTTAGGGACAACTAACAGTTCCAAAACCTATTAAATGTAGTCTGTTAAGTCCTGAAAGTCCTTTCACATTATGTGAGCATTGTACACAGATAATTTGATAGGTAAAATCCAAGTGCAGTGGGTGGGGTCCTCCATGTTCATGTCACATTATTTCTCCAGGTCAAAATATATATCCATGGTCGCTGCTGATTGTGTATCATCATTACACCCTAAACCAGTAGCAGATTATGATTATATTAACAACACAACATCATAATAGAATATGTGATATCCAAGTTCATGGCATAACTCTTTATGGTACGAAAAGAGGGAGTTCTAGTCAGAATCACTTGCAATCCACACCTCGTCATCAGAGTCTTCTGCAGATGAAGGGCTCCTTGTTCTTTTCCGAGAAACAGCACCTTTAGGTCGGCCCCTCCCTCTAGGCTGCTGTTGTCCTGGCTGTTGCCCCCTTCCCCTACCTCTGCCCCTACCTCTGCCCCTTCCCCTACCTCTGAGTTCCTCCTGGTCTGCCTGTTCACCGACACCCCTGCCTCTGCCTCTGCCTCTTCCTGTGGCTCTGCCTCTGGCTCTGGCCCTGCCTCTACCCCTGCCTGTGAGTTCCACTTGTTCTGCCTGTTGGCTGTTGCCCCTACCCCTGCCACGAACTCTGCCTCTCCCTCTAAGTTGCTGTTCTTCTAGCTCTTGTCCTGGCTGATGGGTGTCAGTGTCATTGGTGTGTTCTCCTATACCTGACCCAGGCTTTGGTACTGTTGGCTTTGGACAGGTGATATCTCTTGTGGCATTGGTACAAAAGTCTCTGATATTCTCAAACAAGTACCATTGCCTATAGGCAGGCAATCCTGGGGAGGGGATGATGGCAGGGTTGCCCCGGGGAACATCTGCTATTTCCTTTGTCAAGATGTTGCAGAGCACAGGTTCTTCATCGTCGACCACTTTCTTCATGACAACCCTACCCGGGTATTCATGGCTGAACTCAAAGTGATGGTACTCCTTAATGCCATTCACTGCCTTGCTGAAAGGGGCTAGAAAAGTCTTCCAGTCATAAGTAGGGGCTGAACAGTTTCCTTTCTCATCCCCCACTAAGTGTGGGATGTTGACTCCTTCCAGGGTGCTTCGACGGACAACTTCCATAAGGTCCTCCAGACTGGAAACGTCACACTTCCTAAATTTCTGTTTCAAAAGGCCAAAACACCAGTCTGGACCAAATTTTGTGTGACCTGTGATCAGGAAGTTGAGAGTGATGGACATGTTGAGCCTAGTCAAACATCGCCACATCAAGTACGCCAACATGAATTTGTTTTTATTTTGACCACTGCAATTGTCGCAATGGAGATCCAAATTCTTGGGGCCCAGGGAGTAGTTCTCGAGATAATGGTGGAGATATGAGATCACAGCGTTGGATCCCTTACTACTGCAATGAGACTCATCTATTAGGTAGTTAACCTGGCTTGGTCCTGCTTCCATAGAGACACCAAAGATGCCACACTTTCTTGGCACTAGAAAGTAGAGTGGGCCTGGCTGCATGGGGTAAGAGGGCAGGTGCACTTGCTGGGCATAGTCAAAGCTAACATGCACCCGATAGTCTGTACTACATGGTGGATGAGGGCCAAGTGCAGGAGAACCAGCTGCTTTATAATCCTCCTTTGCCTTCTTTACCAGCTGCTGTAAGTAGGCCCTTTCCTTCCCTACTACCTGTAAATGATGTGTTTGTTTTTTTAACTTTGCCTGCTTGACCTCTTCTGGGAAACAGCTAGACCGGTGAATGTCTCTGTTGTTCCTCTGACACTCCCAGCAGAGATCAGTCATGGGCCTTGCACAAACTATTCCTGGGAGGAGCTTTCGCCACAAACTCCTGAAAGTAGACAGAGCAACTGCCCTCTGCTGGACATCTGCCATGGCTTTTTCATACAACCTGTAAATGTCAGCTTTGGTGTCAGAGGAGGGGAGAATTAGTATATCATCTCTCTTGTGAGTTGGTATTCTGCCTGGAAGAGCAATGGCATGTGTCTCAGCATGGGATTTGATAAAGGCGAGAACTCTTTGAGTATCATCCAGGTCCAAAGATTTGCCCGTTTTCCTGAAGCCTCCAGCACGTATTCTACGTGTAATCACACCATTGGCCACATACCACTTAAGCACACGTTTCAGTTTGCCCTTACTGATGCTGAAAAAGAAAAATGAAAATTTTAAGCATTGTATTCATTGTTGATCTAAAGAATACTCATGCATACTTCATGTCATGTTTAAAGTGCAGATAGCAACAATGGGTTGATACATATAGCCTATAAGATACCGGTATGTTACTATAGCCTACATTATACTGATATGTTTCTATACCCTACAACAGACCGTATTGTTGCTATAGCCTACAACATACTGATATGTTGCTATAGCCTAGAAAAAACAGGCATGTTGCTATAGGCTAGAATATACGGGTATGTTCCTATAGCCTAAAAGATACCGGTAGGTTGCTGTAGCCTAGACACACCCTCTGGCTTGACACAAATAAAACTGGGTCGTAACCTGTCAGTTGGACCTACTTCTGGCCAATCACAGCTCCTTGACCTAGATATCATTGGGGCAGACACGGGTGGTAGAAGTATGGGTTAGATCTACCGAAGAGCCAACAATGAATGGGAGGGTCAATGTTACATCCTTGGTACTCATGTTGCATGAAGGTTGGCATGATGCTTGAATGCAGCCCTGCCAAGTAACACTCCAGTGCTGCATTCAAGCATCATCCTTGGTAATCATGATGCATGTAGGGTTGGCATGATACTTGAATGCAGCCCTGTTAAAGTAACACCCAAGGGCTGTATTGAAGCATCAACCTTGGTGATCATGATGCATGTTGGGTGGGTATGATGCTTGAATGCAGCCCTGCTTCATTCATGCATCATGCCCCCCCCCCAAAAAGAAAAGGAAAAAAAAGAGATTTTCCTGAAAATGACCAAATTGGCGAGAAAAAAGTTCAAAATTGAAAAAAAGCAAATTTTCCCAAAAATGTCAAAATTGGTGAGAACAAGCGTTAGATTTCAGAAAAAAAAGCTTTTGGTACCCGGTACAATGTAGTTGTACTTGACTGTGTACTTACCAATGGAAGAATGCAAACGTACACTGGCAAACCTGTTTATTGCCTAGTCTATAATATGTCCGAGTTCGCTCACGGTCCTTTTTTCCTTTTTCACCCTTCTTCCATGTAGAAAGCCTTGCGCTATTATCTGTTGATGAAGCCATCACCCCCAGTAGCAGCATATCCAGCTCGGCTGTCAAGTAGAATTAATAACAACTTTTTGTTTTTGTTTTTATTATAATCATAGACATGAGAAATAAGACTCAATGTGGGTCAAATCAAATCAAATGCACATATTTAGTGATGTTGTAACCAACTCTTTAGAACAAAGTGTAAAAGAATTATTTCTATAGTTATTAATTTTTAGTCAGCTTACCTCTGTTCAGCTGGGCGACCTCTTCACGTCGCTCTCTGAACTCATCTGGCGTGAACATTGTACTGCATGGTGTATTGTTGTCCCCATATTGACACTTACAACTGTTGACCAGAAATAAGGATAGTTAGTGCAAGAGTATACATTATGAACAGAGTATAAAACAGAAATATTAGTTGACATTTTAAAAAGCCTAGTCACAATGAATGCACATAATTATAATTTTTGGGATCTATGTAGGTCTGAATTGTAAATTAAAAACAGATACAATATTCCAGACCAATGCAAAAGTGCACTAATTAGTAATATATATATTGGTGTTGATTTAATTCATTCATAAACTTAAAACTAATGTGGGGTAACTAAAGGGTGCATCGAACAGAACACCATGTGGTTTTTGCCACTCACCTAAAATTGGCACACCTTGTGAATAGGAAATAATCGTTCACAAGCTGACGCCATACTCCCTGCTCGGCAACAGCGGTTGTTAAGTTGGCCTTAGTTATGGCGTTAAGGGCATTGGCCACTGTGTCCAACTCAGCCATTTCATGTCCTGAATGTTTGCGTATTCAAAATGCACTATTTGGGTTAATAATTGATAATAATTCTGTGTTTAAACATGAAAATACACCCGTTACCAAAATTGTCTCTTGCCGCCGACTCGTGGTAAACAACTCAAACCGGAAGAGGACGCTGGGCGCTCGGCCAATCAGCGGGTCACATTTGTGTCACGTGATGTGTTGTCAAGGGATTGTTTGGTCTGATGCGATCCAAATGCATTTGAAAAACACCCTGTGATTGGCTGAATGACAACTTACGATTGTAAGAGAGCCTGCCATTGGGTAGAAGAGTTCGCGCCACACAAAAGCATGCCAAACATGGGCATGGGGCCCGGGATGGGGGGTTCTGACAGAGCAACAAAATAGACGGAAAATGCATCGTGTATACCGTCTCGACAGCCTTTGTTCTTGACAAAACATCCATGTAGGGGTTCTTAAAATGTGAAATTAACACTGTTAGGAATTTCATATGGATTTAAAACTCAGGGAATGGCATGATAACAGTATAAATCAAACAAATCCATTGAAAACCTAATTTCAGTAAAATACATGTTTTACCTTTCAGACCCCATTTTCACGGCTCGCGCTAGTGCGACATAAGGTCTATTATGCTGGATTGAGTCACATATAGTTAGGTCTGTAGTCTGGGTTATTTCATGAGTTGAAGGTAGGGCCGTATTTCACGAGGCCGCAGGCTGAGTGAAATGCAGCCCTACCTTCAACAAGTGAAATAACCCAGCTACATACTTAAACGAGTGTTCCTTTGTATTTATCTTTTACCTTTTTTGATTCAAATTAAATTATTATAGAGGGGAAAGGCCTAAATTGGCAAAAATAGCTTGTTTCTATGCGGTTCAAATGTAAACAAACACCATTTTGATGACGTCATAGGGTCGAAAAAATACGAGCATGGGTTATTTCATGGGGGGGTGAAATACAGCGCTCCTTGGTTAAACCAATGGCATTATAGTTAGTTGTTATTAAAACGTGTTATGGTATGACATCAGTCAAATCGTTAGAGCTAACGTTAGTGGATTCTTTTGACTAGAACCCTTTAATTACAACTGTTCATATTGGCAGTATCATGTTCACACCGATAGCCATGGCACCCTAGATCTTTGTGCCTGAGGTATCCCTGATCTATGGATTCTTGACAGTATTCACAGGAATAACAAGTGTGCCACTGCTATCCTATGATACCTCTTGTGTTGAAAGACCTGTAGCAGGGCTGGATTCAGGAATTTGAGAAGAAGGGGGCGTAATATAGGCAATGTATTGAGCATGATATAGGCAATGTACTGATGGCATTGGACCCATTTACATTAAAATCTAAAGCAAAAAGGGGGGATGCCCCCCCCCCCCTCCCTCCTGGATCCTACCTTGTGTGGTATCCAAATACTCATCTCATGCTCTATCGGCACCAGATCTTCATGGTTCATGTTCTGGATAGCATACATGAGTTTGCATTGTTGCTTAGCGGCAATACGTACTGGACGGATACATACTAGAAGCAAACTGTAGGTAATGCTGAAAGAACCTTGTTTTGATTTCTCTCCTTTATTCTTCCTTTGGCAGATGTCTTCGGATGTCAAGTGACTGACTTAATGGATATTATGTATAATCCACGTTCCTTAATTAATTTAGATGCCACATCCTGTAAACTAGGATATGCAAAGTAATGGGGCAGACCTTTTGGGTAATGTCTGGAGATCTTGGGTGCAAGGCAAACAAATGCTGAGAGGTAGTTCCCTGACCCATCCAGTTTCACTGGCAGGCCATCTTTGGCTGTGTGGACCGAAGCCAATGGTACATGTACCTGTCCCTGTCCATATAAGAGCTCCTTGGATTCGAGCAGCATTTTTGTCTGGACAGTTTACAACCTGCATCTGTGTTGCTTGCCATTTCTCAGACTTTGTAGATAACACTGGCATTTCTTCTACATCTTCTTTACACTCAGCAACCACTTGGTGTTTATCTATCATGGTCTGTGACAAAACTTTGGTCAAAACCTTTCCAGTATGTGAAAAGTTTTTCTTTCCTAGCTCTGGATCCATGGCCCTTCCTTAAAGGCGCACTGAACTCACGACGTCATTTGCGTACAAAACTCGGCAGGGTTAGGTCCTGGGTTGAGTGCGCTTTTAAGAAGGCATCCGCAGCTCGCCCCTGTTAACTATCAAATGTGCAGTCAGGTTTACAATTTTTGTCATACCTGGGGTTTTGACTTGTGTGAAGTGAAAGGTGGAGTTGAAGATCTGCTACAACCACCAGCATGTATTTAACTTGGAAATGTCCGTAGTTTATACAGCATTTATTACATATTTTACAAAATTTTGAAAGTGTGACGTCACACAAGTCCATAGACCCCCCCACCCCCATGTCACACTTCGTCACACAAAAAAAAGACCCCCCCACCCCCTCAGGTGTGACATACTTTATGGACGGCCCCTTATCATGTCCAGATAAATTTCTGATCATAAGACCTGCACTATTTACCTTATTTCTGTACCGTAACCATGTTAGAAGCAAAATAACCCCAAAAAGAACGTTTTTGGAACAAAAACGTTCCAAATACATCAAAAATCATAAATTTGGAAAAAATCTGATAAACATGAATTTTCCCGTTGCAATGATGTATGATGTGTCTGGATTCAACAGAAAGGGAACAAAATATGCACCTACGAAAATTGCAAAAAAAATACAAAAATGAACGTTGATAGAGTCCTTAAAGTCTACCTAGTGTGGAGCAGTGAGTAGGCCTACTTACCTGTATAGAGCCAGTAGAGGCCTGCAGGGTGGCAGCTGCCAGGTGGGCGTCCAGCACTACACTGACTCCAACACCAGGCACCATACCCACACACCACACTGCCCCTGCGGCTCGGGGGAGGGGGTACTTGTTATACTTTGTATAGGCTGTGTCTCATAAGATCCGGCTAATGTTTTTGACCGGGTGCCATCTTTGACCAGGTGCTATCTTTGACCAGGTGCTATCTTTGACCGGGTGCCATCTTTGACCGGCTGGGTGGGAAAGTGTTGATATAGGGCAGAAGAATATATAATGGTGGTGTAAAAGTTAATGTATGATTTAAAGGATAAGAGAAGGTATTTAAAAAATCACCTTTCAAAATTTTTTTTTAGAAAAACAGCATGTGACAGGTATCTTTTAGTATGGGGCACATATTCATGATCAGAGCTATATGGGTGTATTGTGTGCATTAGTAGAGTTGCATTAGTTTGCAGCTAAGATGGAGGTGGTACCTGCCTAACATTATTTCTGCTGATTTCATAACATGTATAGAGTGATGAGCTGTACTATTCATTTTACAATTAAACCTTTTTTTCTTTATTAAAGATGACGTTTTTTTTGGAATCACTTTTTGACCCTCTTGGGCCACTGTACACGAGAGATTCCAAGCTCAGAACTAACATGGCCACGCAGATGGAGCCACCTGAAATATTGCTATACATAAGTGTGCGGGTGGCAAAGGTAGTACTTGTGGAAAACCCCTCCAGCCCCGGGTTATTTTTCACCAAAAGTCCTTTTAACCAAGGTTCTGATTTTACAAAATCCCATTAGCAAAGGGTCACTCCCTAGAATTTTCACAAAAATACCCACGGAAAAAATCCACTTTTGAGAAGGATCTATTTTCAGCAAAATCCTTTTTCTTTCTAAACTACACAGAGCAAAATCCTTATAGCCAAGGATTGTAGGGGCACTAGCCGCACATCAGTGTCAAAATTTGAGTACCCCCCCCCCCCCCCCGGTGGGTCTACTGACTCTAATAGCAACCAGGTACCATGCATTGCATACTCCCAGAGTGACCATATAGGTCCATGGCCGTTGTTGTCACTCACAGTTCACTCTATGAATCATGGGATCATCTATACATACATGTATACATATTACAGTTTATAAAGGACAACACATGTCATTCCTAAACAGCGATTTAATTGTAGCCAGGTATGCACAATGTATATTACCATGTAGGTAAATGAGCAGGCTAAAATATCATGGGAGAATACTCTTAACTTATACCACAGCGGGCACGGAAAACAAAGCATTTCACACCTCTTGAATACTGCTTACAGCCTGTTATAACAGCTAGTGGTAAAAAGTAGTTATAGGCCTAGTACCAATCTGCAGGGGTATTCAGGGGTATTTAGTGAAGAAGCCTTTAAGGCTCCTTCACTGTATTTCGCGTACAGATTGGTACACGTGCTATAACTACTACATAATAATTTATGTGCAGTGTATATTTCCCCTTCTTTCACATTCATAGTGTTCATTCATTAATCACATGGGGGGTTGAAGGGGAAGGGACATACACAACTTTGACCCCTTATCTTTTTTTGCGGGGGGGGGGATTTTTAAAATTTTATTTAAAAAGAACACGTTTTTGTCTAGATTGACATCATGATCTTTTCCGAAGAGCCTTGTGTTGGTGATGCAAGATCTGATTTGTTACTTCTAAAACTGGCAGATTTTTTGGTCATTTTCTTAAATCTTTTGGGTCATTTTTTTCATGTAAGCTGCATTTTCATCCTTGAGTCCGATTTGGCTCATAGTTTTTTTTTATCATATTGGACATTAGTGTAAACTAGTTTTAAAGCTTTTACAATCAGATTTATTAATTTTCCCTCTTCAAGCTCACATTCAGGCACAAGTGGACAGACTCACCTGCGAGAGTCAACCAAAAAATCTGTCCAGTTATCCGGTTATCTTAAATAAATGTTTTGTTTAAGATAGTCCATCGACTTTAAGATAGTAAAGTTTGGCCATCTCAGATTGGACAGATTATTTTGTTGACGCTCCCATGTGAGCTTCTAAAGGCCGCTCGAAAGAATTAAATGGTTTCTCATCACTGCATGCATCATAGAAATCAGGTTATGATAAAACCCTTTTTGTTTTTCACAATTTGTAATGAAAACTGATATGGGTATCAAATTAAAACTGTTACTGCTAACACAAATAAATTCTATTCTATTTGCAAAACCCATATATATAATCACTAACCAATTAGGCCCCAGCATAAAATGGTAAAAAGTTTAAAAAAACGTCCCCATCACATTTTTCAGTGCCCAGTGATGAGAAACCACTTGTTTTTAGTAGCCTTACAGGGTATATGGAGGGGTATATATATGTATAAATATTGCACCACCCTGGGGTCTTGATACCATTGTCCATGTCTGGTTCAAATGTTGCACCACCCTGGGGCCTTGATGCCATTCTGCATGTCTGGTTGTCCTGGTAGCAAATCACCCGGTCGTGGAACCAAGTACTGGGGGTCAATCTCAACAGCCGAGTCTCCAAACACCTCAAGACGTCTCTCCAGGTCCTCAACAATCTCAGGATAGGTATCTGCCAAGTTGGAGCTTTCAGTCGGGTCAGATTCCAGGTCAAACAGGAAAATATCATCATCTGAGTACTGATTGTCAGAGGTGCTATGCAATGCATTGGGTCCAGTTGATATAGAGTCATATCCATCAAGAGCCCCTACATAGCCTTTAATCAACTTCCATTTACCAACACGGATGGCAGACCTTCCCATGACTGGGGGATCATATTGGTCATACTGAACGGGTACCACTGACCTCACTGAGGGCCCACCATTGATTAGCATATTGGTCTGATCATACCCATCTACAAAATCTGGGACTGTACCGCCAGCTAATGATACAATAGTTGGGTACCAGTCAGTCTGGTGGAACAGTCCATATGAGATAGTACCAGCAGACGCCTTGAGGTGAGGGCTGTGGACAAAACCAGGTACACGCACACCACCTTCCCAAACTGAACTCTTGCCACCCCTGAGTGGAGAGTTCTTGGAAAGGTCACGACCACCGTTGTCTGAGGAGAAAATGATGATAGTATTTTCATAGATGTTATGGCGTTTAAGGTTTCCAACAAGATCACCAATAGTATCATCTGTAAAGCTGATCATAGCCTTGATCAATCTGCGATCAATGTCTGGCTCACTAAGGTGCTTTTGTATGTACTCCTGAGGAGCCTGAAGGGGGATATGGATGTTTTGGAAAGGAAAGTACATGAAAAATGGGTTGTCCTTTGTAGTGTTCCTGGTCATGTGGGAATCAATGTACTGCCGGGCTCTGTCTCGAAACAAGTATCCTGAGTATTGGCCATACACACAGGTATCCACATCTAGGTCATCATTAAAGTCATATAAACCATCTCTCAAATGGGTAAAGTGGTCTTCTCCTGAGGAATAATAGCCATAGAACTTGTCAAAGCCTCTATGAGTTGGTGTACAGTCTACATTACAGTAGCCCATGTGCAATTTCCCCAACATGTAGGTGTTGTAGCCTAAGGCTCTCATGGCCTCAGGTAGTATTGGGTGCTCCTTGGTCAGACAGTGAGGTATAGCACCATTACCGTGCTGGTACCCAAGTTGGAAGTTGTAGCGCCCGGTGAGGAGAGCAGCACGGGACGGCCCACATTGTGGAGCCACATAGTTGTTCTCTATGATGATCCCTTCAGAAGCCAACTTGGTGATAACAGGGGAGTGGATGGTGCAGTCATGGTACCCCACATCATTATAGCCAAGGTCATCCACCAAGAGGTAGATGATGTTGGGTCTACTTTGGGCATATGTCACAACAATGAGGAGTCCCCAAAGTAGCAGTGTGCAGATTGGGTGCTTCATCTTTAATGGTTGATGCTAAGCTGACAAGTGTGCATGTAAGTCTAATGTACTCATTGAAAAGTCATAGCCATTATCATTTCCATTGTGAAATGATAACACGCCACCCACAAACGGTTAAGTGGTATCATCAGATCTTCAGATAACAATGGCTCCTGTCATTGTGAGGCATTTGTAAGTACTTCTATACATGAAAAGATTGGGCATGTGAGTGGCCTCACAGATGACTCAGGGTAAGCGGGATATGTAGCATATCATATACTTAGATATAGTACTCCCTTATAATCATTCATTTGTCAATTCTGGCATCAGAAATAAACTCCTTGTTAAAAAGCACCCTCAAGTCACCCTAGTAGCAAGCCCACACGGGGCCAATTTGGTTTTAGCTCGGATTGGCTGTTTGAAGTCGGGCAAAACTGAGCTGGGTTTCGTGTTGGGCAGATGGCTGGGCTGAAGTGTGGCCCCAACTGGGTTAACCATTTTGGGCTCAGATCAGTTTCAAAGCGGGCTGCCCGATTTGGGCTCAGATCAGTTTCAAAGTGGGCTGCCCGCTTAGGGTTCATGTTGGGAAGATGGCTGGGCTGAAGTGTGGCCCTGATCGGGCTCCCCAATTTGGGCTCAGATCAGTTTCAAAGCGGGCTACCCGACGTGGGCTGAGGTTGGGTTTGGACAGGGCAACTGGTCTAGTAGTTCTTATGATTGACACCAGATGTCACTGCTATACAATATATAGAGTTTTCCAATAAAGCCAGATGAAGTTGACATTAAACAATAATAATACAACAAAATGTTAAAAGTGATGTAGAATAGGAAACAATACATAAATGTTCTCACAGTTTGGAAATAAGATTCTAAAAAAACAATAATTATCAGGTGGTGCTGTGGCACCAAATTGGCCAGCCCATCCAAACCCCGATCTGAGCCCAAAGTGGGCAGCCCATCCAAAACCAGATCAGAGGCCAAAGTGGGCAGCCCGTCCAAAACCCAATCTGAGCCCATTTTGGGCAGCCTGCTTGGGGCCACACCAAAGCCCGGTGCCCTAATCCAACGGGCGCCCATTGGTTAGCCCACTCCGGGCCACACTTGCAAACACAGTCTGGCCCCGTCTGGGGCCACACCGTGTTTGCTACTAGGGCATGTGTCATAATGTATATTATTCCATTTCAGGCCAGTAAGTTGATGTGGGTGAGCAGGTGGGTGTGGGAGAGCAGGTGGGTGTGGGTTTGCAGGTGGGTGTGGGCGACAGTTGCATGCTGCGGTCATGTACTGCCTTCTGTCCCTATCAAAAAGCGAGTCGATCAGTACATTTCTATTGTAACAAAAGATAGAAAAAAATTGTCAAAGATCGCAGGCGAATTTAAGATAGAAGGAAGGGGTTTTTCTCGAAATTTTTAGAACAATCATTTGTCCCCCGATCTTGGCTATCTGTGTGATTTGTCTCCTCATGTCTATGTCCAACACAGACTGAATGACAAACATTCTCCCATGTCACAAAAACATCTCAAAATCGAAATCAGGCAGTGTATTTAACTCTGGGTGTATACACCCTGAGTCAATTAGCAGGAGCAGATGTGTCTTGATGTTTGTACTGACGTCATGCAAACGTAACATCAAGACTAAGGATGATGTCAATTGGAGGTAAACATACCAGCATATTACACGTCTATAGAGGACTGATCTGTAACATGACTGGTAGCACATGGTCTTAATGCATGTACTAATGTACCCATATCGTGTATAGACAATATACAACAGGCTCTTAACAACATTTGTAATACAAAGGTGCTTGCATGTTTAACTCAATCTACGGCTTGTTCCAATATTGTGGTGTATTTATCATTACCATAGCATTGCCGCATTGCAATGATGAACACAACATTTTCACCAATTGTATGTATAGTGATTCAAAGGCAGTTGCATATATCAAATTCATTGTCCGTGAATCCATGGACTTCATTGTGCCATACATGTATTGTTCCCCAAATTCTTGAGATTTAAACTCAGTCTCAGTCAAATCTGTCTGTTGACGCAATACTATGAATTCATCAGCAGTTTTGTACAATTGCTCAGAAATTGACATACGGGGTGAATTTCTGCTTGCACTGACCCCATCAGTCGGTGGATTGGGAATACTGACAACATGTCACATGATCATGTCACTAAGAGATTGGGCAGTATAATATGTTTGTTACCAACATACCCCTGCTCCACATGCAGTAAGTGCACTGAACATAATTAATAGAAATGGTGCACTGTATTAAACAATAAATTATTTTACCTAGTTTATTTAGTTTATTCTTCAGCTTGGTTACTATGGTGATTTCTCTATACCATCCATGTGGCACCTACAGTCTCCAAAGAGCAACCAACTGTGCCTGGCCTTTGATTTAAGATCAAGACACAAACTTATGTCTATATAGGCCACAGAATGGAATAATGGATTTTATTCATAAACAAAGTAAAAGTTTAACTACTTTACTATAAGAAATCATTAGTAGATTCTCTTTAGAGTGAATAAAGTTTGAATTTTGTTCAAAAAAGTAATAATTCACCAAATCATTTACATTTGTGTGTCATGACGACAATTGAACTTGCCTTATACTTTGCCGCATTATACATTGAGATGTATGTGAATTTGTAATGTTCCCATATGATTCATTAATATCTAACAAAGCAATGTTTCATGACATTTTGATATTGGATAGATATTGTGCATGACATCTAGCCATATATACATGAGTTTTAAAGACCCACATAATCCACCCCTATGTAACTCACCATGTCTTCATGGAGTTAGAAGAATACATTTTGATACCTATTATTCTGTTTTAAACCATTGTTTCTGAAATCACGAACATTTATTATTTGAAGAAAGTGCCCTGATGATTAGCAGCTCAGAGTTGCCCAGCCTTCAGCATGGAGGGGTTGTTGAGAACTGTGCTGCTGCTGACTGTGCTCATCGTGGGCACTCACAGCCAGACCAGACCTAACATTGTCTACTTTCTGGTGGATGACCTGGGCTACAACGATGTTGGCTACCACAACTGTTCCATCAAGTCTCCTGTCATCACCCAGCTAGCGTCAGAAGGAATCGTCTTGGAGAACAACTACGTGGCTCCTGTTTGTTCCCCGTCACGTGCACAACTCCTCACAGATAGCAAAGAAATAGTAATTCTAAGAGATCACTTTGGCTGATCCTCCAAAAGGTAGCAATTGTCTGATCAAAATACTCAACTGATTAGAAGATTGCTCACAGGGAGCAAAGAGCAATACTTTTAGCTGATTCTCTATTTTCATTTTCTCTCTACAATGAAATTACTCAAAATGGGTAACAATATTGCCTTAGTTGAGGGTCAAAAATTGATTAACAACAGTCTTTTGGCATAATGTAACTATCTCAAAAAGATTTTTTCATGGTATAACTGCAGATTTCAAGTCCTGCATACATCTGTGGATGGTGTTCACAGTACACAGTTGGCAAATGAATTAATGTTCCTGGTATGGTTTCCTCTGGACATAAAGTAGTATGGTACAATTTGCTCCAAATCTAAACTAGGTTTTTAGGAGAACAGATACTTATAAGATATTGAGGAGAGAAAAATCCAGCCACCAGAAAGCAGTTTAATCTCTGGTTCAGTACAATTCGATTTTACTTTCAAAATTAATTATTTCGGCTGTTAAAAATATACATTTTGTAATTGTCACAGCATAGCACATTAACACATATTTGTCATTATGTAAATAGGATTTAAGTTGGATCTGAGTGCTAACTCTTGTCATTCTCTGCTCTTTGCAGGTAGATACAGCTTCCACGTAGGATACCAGAGTGGTGTTCCCAATAGTGCTGCAGCCACATGTCTCACAAGGGGCAACCCCCTTCTGCCTGAGGCTATGAAGGCTCTGGGATACAGCACCTACATGCTGGGCAAGTGGCACTTGGGGTACTGCAACGAGGAATGCTTGCCGACTAACAGGGGCTTTGATAGATTTCATGGACGGTACATTAGCAATGCTGATCACTATACCCACATCACTGAGGATGTAGTAAACCTATATGACTTTGACAATGATGTCCATGACAACTATCAGCATGATACCTGTTCCTATGGGACATATGGTGATCTTGTGTTGGGGGCTCGAGTTAATGAATACATAGATTTGCAAGTGTCTCAGAATGAAACCAAAGACAATCCCTTGTTCATTTACTTCTCCACTCAAACTGTGCATGCCCCTCTTCAGGCCCCAGAGGAATATTTACAAATGTACTTTGATGAGCCGGACCCTGGCCAGAGAGTTATCAAAGCTATGGTCAGTGTGGCAGATGACATACTCGGGAACCTGGTGCAGAAATTGAGACAGCACAAACCTGTTTGACAACACAATCATCATCTTCTCATCGGACAACGGAGGTTTCGCTGGATTGTCCAAAAATTATGTTGATGGCTATGACCAAACAGACCTGATCATGAATGGTGGACCCTCAAAGCGCTCTGTAGTGCCAATACTGCACGACCATTATGGTGGGAGAGCTGCAATACGTGTTGGAAGGTGGAAACTGATACAGGGACATGCAGGGAATTTTGATGGTTATGACTCAATCCAAGCTGGACCAGATGCCATCCATAGAAATCCCCTTGAGTTTGCCCTGAATTCAGAAAACAATATATATTTGTTTGACCTTGAGGCTGACCCTACGGAGAGAACCAATCTGGCAGAGAGCAGACCGGATGTGGTGCAGGAGCTGCTGGATGTGCTGCAAGGCTACGCAGACACGGCAGTAGAGCGGGACCCAAACAACCGTGAATTCTCACCACAAGCACTGCCAGAAAGTTATCGCGGACTGGTGACTTCAGGATGGTGTTAGAACACCTACTTCTCATGGCAATACCGGGGCCCATACAGGATTTTGAAAAAAAGGGGGGCTAGGCTATTGTATAAAATTCCCCCTTCCCCAATAAAAAAAGAAAAATCTTTGGCCAAAAAAGTGGGGGGGGGGGGGGTGGCATACCGGGTGCCCAGCCCCCTAGATCCAAACTTGCAATACATTTTGATATTATTCCACCCTATGAGAACCATTATTCCAGAAAGGGTAGTGGCATTTCAGGAAAGGTAACTGTTTGTATAAAACTGGACATCATAAGTACATATTGTCATGTGTATACTTGCGGTATGAATCAAACTGTTGTCTCAAAATAAACTCACAGGGTTACTCACTCACAGAAGCAAGTTTAAAACTGTCTCTTTTCTAATATAATGTTCCTAGTCACTGGTATTGCCAATAAAAAGATCAACCTAAATGCAACTTATCTGTTTTGTCTGGATTTACTTTTCTTGTGATATCTCCTAAAATGTTGTCATAATGTTTAAAGCATAATGAATATATCTGATAGTGTTGCCTTTTTGGCTGTCTGGCAGACTGTAGCTGGTTAACACTGCCACCGGGCTAGTAGTAGGTTTCAAATGATCAATGTGAGACACAACATAACCTGATCGGTTTATCTCACTTGGTCTTTATTAATTTTACACTTAGAGACAGATCCGATAGCTTGGTTAATGTTTTGCTCTTAACACATCCAACAACCCATTAGGTAAAGAGTAACATGTGAAAATCAATCATAAAGCCATAGAGAAAAGTTATATAATGTTGTAGGCCTATAACGCTTTTTGTTCACTGGGGTACGACGATACAGCGTCAATGCAGTGTAAGGATATATTATTATGCATTGAGAGAGGTAGACGCGCTACATCATCTCCCATGTGTAACACTTATATCGTTTAATGATTGTGCTACAATCATTATAAATAGGGTGCAGGTATAGAACCCTGTTGGTAGGCCTACCCTCGTACTGACCATACAACTTCACTGCAGTGCAAGATCTATACTCCTGGGCATTGCAGCAATAAAAAGATCAACCTAAATGCAACTTATCTGTTTTGTCTGGATTTACTTTTCTTGTGATATCTCCTAAAATATTGTCATAATGTTTAAAGCATAATGAATATATCTGATAGTGTTGCCTTTTTGGCTGTCTGGCAGACTGTAGCTGGTTAACACTGCCACCGGGCTAGTAGTAGGTTTCAAATGATCAATGTGAGACACAACATAACCTGATCGGTTTATCTCACTTGGTCTTTATTAATTTTACACTTAGAGACAGATCCGATAGCTTGGTTAATGTTTTGCTCTTAACACATCCAACAACCCATTAGGTAAAGAGTAACATGTGAAAATCAATCATAAAGCCATAGAGAAAAGTTATATAATGTTGTAGGCCTATAACGCTTTTTGTTCACTGGGGTACGACGATACAGCGTCAATGCAGTGTAAGGATATATTATTATGCATTGAGAGAGGTAGACGCGCTACATCATCTCCCATGTGTAACACTTATATCGTTTAATGATTGTGCTACAATCATTATAAATAGGGTGCAGGTATAGAACCCTGTTGGTAGGCCTACCCTCGTACTGACCATACAACTTCACTGCAGTGCAAGATCTATACTCCTTGGCATTGCAGCGACCTACTGTAGACAAAGATTTTCACACAGCTAAATTGCAATTTTAAGCAGCTTCGGGCGTGCTGAATGGCCGTAATAAAAGTTGCTTAAGGTTGCATAAATTTGATTAAACCCTGACTTGGAGGTTTGCTTAAAGTTGTAGAAATTTGATTAAACCCTGCATAATATTTCATCAAATATTGCCTGATGACAGAAACTGTCATATATTATTGAGGACAATGCTAATTCCTCCAGTTCGGCCTAGACAGAACTGGTCGAACAGCCTAATACGGTTCCGGTAAGGAAGAACCGTATCGAGCCTGGTAATCTGCCAGGTATGGATGTAAACTGGACTGATTTTGAGAAAACAGTCATACCAGTACAGCTTATGGACTTTCTTTCTTACGTTTATTTATGTCATAACTACCATGTTTATGGTACATTATGTGTATTACCAAAGGTTTATGGTATATCACATGTCATATTGTTCTCATGAAGTCTCATATGTTATTGTGTCATATAACAACGAACCGTTTATCCTGACAGGCGTATATGATTGTGTTTATTTCCTTAGGGGAAAGGTGTCATATCGGTGCCTATTGCGAGTAGCGTGGGAAACTGTCAATACAGAGCGATCAGTTGGTTACTTCTCGCAACGTTAGAAAACATACGGTGTCCGTGATGCCGCAGTTTTTGTCTTGGTAATGGCTGTGGTCTGTTGTTGTTTACAGTACACAAAGTTAGTGGACTTATAGATCATATCAAAAGATATTACCGTAAAACCTTGGTTATAAGTCAATTTTTTTTGTCGTTTTCTGCCGTTTTTAGCTATAAGCCAAATTTCTACCCCCCAAGGTCCCATTTGCCTTATGTAAGGTTTCTAATATATAGGAATAAAGTGAAACCATATTTCAAACACTTTTACTGCAAGTCGATTTTTTTTTCTCACATTCTGCTTATAACCAAGGTTGGCTTATAACCAAGGTTTTAAGGTAGTCTAAGTCACTTTCCGCACTGTGACAATATACGTCTGTTCAAAGCCTAATTGTATATTAAGAGTCACTAAATATTCTTGAAATGTCACTGCAATTTCTAGCATGATATTACTTATATTGTAGCAGAATATCAAACTGTTGTCCTCCAATGAAATGTTCTAGCACCATCCTGAAGTCACCAGTCCACGATAACTTTCTGGCAGTGCTTGTGGTGAGAATTCATGGTAGTTGGGGTCCCGTTCTACAGCTGTGTCTGCGTAGCCTTGCAGCACATCCAGCAGCTCCTGCACCACATCCGGTCTGCTCTCTGCCAGATTGGTTCTCTCCGTAGGGTCAGCCTCAAGGTCAAACAAATATATATTGTTTTCTGAATTCATGGCCAACTCAAGGGGAATTCTATGGATGGCATCTGGTCCAGCTTGGATTGAGTCATACCCGTCAAAATTCCCTGCATGTCCTTGTATCAGTTTCCACCTTCCAACACGTATTGCAGCTGTCCCCCCATACTGGTCGTACAGTATTGGCACTACAGAGCGCTTTGAGGGTCCACCATTCATGATCAGGTCTGTTTGGTCATAGCCATCAACATAATCTGGGAGAGTGCCTCCTGCCAGAGACATTATAGTTGGAAACCAATCTGAATTGTGGAAGAGTCCAGAGGAGATAGTACCAGCAGACTGCCTCAGGAGGGGGCTGTACACAAACCCAGGCACACGCACACCACCTTCCCACACCGTCCCCTTACGACCTCGTAGTGGGGTGTTCTTGGATGATGCACCTCCGTTATCTGATGAGAAGATGATGATTGTGTTGTCAAACAGGTTGTGCTGTCTCAATTTCTGCACCAGGTTCCCGAGTATGTCATCTGCCACACTGACCATAGCTTTGATAATTCTACGGTCAGGGTCCGGCTCATCCATGTGCATTTGTAAATATTCCTCTGGGGCCTGGAGAGGAGCATGAACTGTTTGAGTGGAGAAGTAAATGAACAAGGGATTGCCTTTGGTTTCATTCTGAGACACATACATATCTATGTATTCATTAACTCTGGCACCTAACACAAGATCACCATATGTCCCATAGGAACAGGTATCGTGCTGATAGTTGTCATGAACGTCATTGTGAAAGTCATATAGGTTTACTACATCCTCAGTGATGTGGGTGTAGTGATCAGCATTGCTAATGTACCGTCCATGAAATCTATCAAAGCCCCTGTTAGTCGGCAAGCATTCCTCGTTGCAGTACCCCAAGTGCCACTTGCCCAGCATGTAGGTGCTGTATCCCAGAGCCTTCATAGCCTCAGGCAGAAGGGGGTTGTCCCTTGTGAGACATGTGGCTGCAGCACTATTGGGAAGACCACTCTGGTACCCTATGTGGAAGCTGTATCTACCTACAAAGAGCAGACAAAGATAAGAGTTAGCACAATGAGCCAACTTAAACCCTATTAACTCAACGACAGAGAAGTGTTAATGCTGCAAAAGCAAGTATAATACTTATGAAATATGTGCCTATTTGTCTAAGTAAAGAATTCTGGAAGTGAAGTTGAATTGCGCTGAACCACAGATTAAACTGTTTTTAGGGGCGGAATTTTTTTCTCTGCTAAATATTTTATTACTATCTGTTTTCTTCAATACCTAGTTTAAATTTGGACAAAGTGTATCATCCAATTTTATGATCAGAGGACACAGTAGTGCCTCTACATCGGTAAAATTTGACACGCCTGTTTTAGGCCCTTTTAAAAATCGACAGATATAGGAAAATTAGGGATGAAAAATTGACTCACAAGGATTTTTCTCTAAGTTCTTATATGTACCTAAAAATTGACACAGCGGCATGGTCAAAATTGTGGGTACCCATGTGGAGGCACAAAGTACCGATGTGATTTATTCATGTGCTGACTGTGTACTGTAGATGCTATCTGCAGGGGTATGCAGGACCAGAAATCTGCAGTAGTGCCATGAAAAGCCATTTTTGAGATATTTACATTATGCCTAAAGACTATTGTTAATCAATTTTTGATTCTCAACTAGGGCCGTATTGTTATCCGTTTTGAGTAATTCAGTTGCAGAGAGAAAATGGGGAATCACCGAAAATAATTGCTCTGTGCTCACTGTGAGGAGCAATCTTCTAACCCGTTTTGAGTGTTTTGATTGCCAAGGGCCACTCAGTTAAAGTGGACTCTCTAAGGAGTATTTGCTTTCTGTTGCCTTTGATACCTGTGAGTGAGTTAGACCACCTTTTTTTGATAACTTGGATTACGGGCTTTTGCTTCCAAATTTTTGGAAGGGCAGAGGCCAAAAAAAACAAAACATCTGCCCTATGGGGGGCACCAGATCACAAAATTTCCTGAAGGGCAGAGGCAAAAAACAAAAGGCATGGAAAATCTCATTTCTAGGCAATCTAATGAAGATATATTGAGATTTGCCCCCAATCTGAAAGGCCTTGCTCTACCTTTTGCTGTTCAACATGTACTTTTTTTGGGGGGGTAAAAATTCTCAAAAAATCTCGGAGGGGAAAGGTAAAAAAAACAAAAAAACAATTTTTTTTTGCAAAATGCCAAAAATCTTGGCGGCGGATCCGTAATCCAAGTTATCAAAATAAAACGGCCTTAGATGCATGCCCCTCTCGGTACTCAAAACCATGGGAGGGAGGTAGACTTTACACTGGAAGAGTGGGTAATTTTCACCAAGAAAAGATATGCAGTGATACCTGTGAGGAGTTGTGCACGTGATGGGGAACAAACAGGGGCCACATAGTTGTTCTCTAAGATGATGCCTTCTGATGCCAGCTGAGTGATGACAGGAGACTTGATGGAACAGTCGTGGTAGCCAACATCGTTGTAGCCCAGGTCATCCACCATAAAGTAGACAATGTTAGGTCTGGTCTGGCTGTGAGTGCCCATGATGACCACAGTCAGCAGCAGCACAGTTCTCAACAACCCCTCCATGCTGAAGGCTGGGCAACTCTGAGCGGCTAATCATCAGGGCATGTTCTTCAAATTAAAAATGTTCGTGATTTCAGAAACAATGGTTTAAAACAGAATAATAGGTATTAAAATGTATTCTTCTAACTCCATCAAGATATGGTGAGTTACATAGGGGTGGATCATGTGGGTCTTTAAAACTCATGTAAATATGGCTAGATGTCATGCACAATATCTATTCAATATCAAAATGTCATGAAACATTGCTTTGTTAGATATTAATGAATCATATGGGAACATTATAAATTCACATACATCTCAATGTATAATGTGGCAAAGTTTAAGGCAAGTTCAATTGTCATCATGAACACTCCTCCCCATATTCATAGTCCAGGTCTAGTGAGTACAGTCCCCAACCCGTGTCAGAAGCATCTGCACAGTTGGTTGCTCTTTGGAGACTGTAGGTGCCACGTAGATGGTATGGGGAAAAAAATCGAACGTGTGACTGCATCACAAATGACTCAGGTTCGGGGGGAAATGTAGTATCATCATATAGGAGTATACATATAATAATATTGTTCTTCCCCAAATCCCAAGCTAATGTCCCAACCCCATGTCCCAACCCCCGAGTCTCACCCCCGAGTCCCACCCCCGAGTCTCACCCCCGAGTCCCAACCCCGAGTCCCAACCCCGAGTCCCTCCCCCGAGTCCCAACCCCGAGTCCCAACCCCGAGTCCCAACCCCGAGTCCCAACCCCGAGTCCCAACCCCTAGTCCCAACCCCGAGTCCCTACCCCTAGTCCCACCCCCGAGTTCCACCCCTGAGTCCCAACCCCGAGTCCCAGCCCCGAGTCTCATCCCCGAGTCCCAACCCCGAGTCCCTTCCCCTTCCCCTTCCCCCGTTAACTAGACTCAGGGTCAGGTAGAGGTGTGAAGGGAAATGTATCATTTATCATAGTAAGAAAGAGAAAGGGTGCACTTTTGTATTAATGGGATTCTTAAAGATGTGACCTTTGACCTTGATTTTGACCTTTTTCCGACCTAGATATCATCCTACACATAACAGAAATGAATTCAGCACCTTTGGTTTACCCTAGTCCACTATCCATATCCATCCATTGCTCCCCCTATTATATCCTGGCTGGACTGTTTCGGATAGCATACCCAAATTGTGCGTCACAAGTCAGGAACTCACAACTACCTATAGGCCTGCACCACACAACCTATAGGTCGCATGACGCAGGTGCCCTAAGAAAGCCACACCGAGTGAGGCAAGCCTCGCAAAAGAAGGGTATACTCAAAAAAAATGTGGACATTGACTTTCTTTTGGGGGGGTACTTAGGCCCAAATTCAAATTTTCATGTTCCCCGATCTTGGCTATCTATGTCTTTTGTCCTCTCACGTCTATGTCAGACACACACTGAATAAAAAGCTCCCATGTCCATATTGTAAGTAACAGCGAATAGTGCTTAGTAGGGTCTGAGCTATATCCTACTACAGGGTTGTCTGTTTTTGTTCTCAAAATATTTGTCATGTATTGAACAACACTGGACAGCAACATATATATTAAATTACCATTAAATTACCATACCGGTATCTAACATACTGCAGCGTATGTTGGGCCTAGTATATGATATAGGATGGCATCTCCTTTGGGAAGTAGTGTAGTACTTCCCTGTGTTAAATTACCATTGGATCCAGTCAAAGCTTGCTGAAAAAAAGTGTCTCACCCCGGTTTGGTCGGCTGCCGAGATCTGTCCCATTGACTTAGCACTGAGCCCGTTCAATATGTAACTGTTAAATGTCAAGGGTTATCTACAGGCTCCCATAGGGCTCTATGCTGAAGCAAATTACCACCATTTTAGACACAAAATTAAAATCATGCTTTTCAGGGGGAAGCGTTTGAAAATGGATTAAAGCGCGATTACATAGGAAGGACAACATTGTACCGCATCTAATGACACAAAATTGAGAGAAAAAGCTCCAATTTTGAAGGAATGACAGCTGTTTTAAATTTTAGGCTGAGAGACCCCCTGCTACCCGTCGCACAAGACTCAGAGTACACCTGAGTCAATCACCATAGTAACCAAGCTGAAAAATAAACTAAATAAACTAGGTGAAATAATTTATTGTTTAATACACTGCACCATTTCTATTAATTAGGTTCAGTGCACTTACTGCATGTGGAGCAGGGGTATGTTGGTAACAAACATATTATATTGCCCTATCTCTTAGTGACATGATCATGTGACATGTTGTCAGTATTCCCAATCCACCGACAGATGGGGTCAGTGGAAGCAGAAATTCACCCTGTATGTCAATTTCTGAGCAATTGCACAAAACTGCTGATGAATTCATAGTATTGTGTCGACAGACAGATTTGACTGGGACTGAGTTTAAATCTAAAGAATTTGAGGAACAATACATGTATAGCACAGTGAAGTCCATGGATTCACAGGCAATGAATTTGATATATGCAACTGCCTTTGAATTACTATACATACAATTGGTGAAACAGTTGTGTTCATCATTGCAATGTGGCAATGCTATGGTAATGATAAATACACCACAAAATTGGAACAAGCCGCAGAAATCTACTTATTCGATTCAATTCAATTCAATTTTCTTTATTTTGATTGTCATGAGGACACAGAATGCTAAATGTGTGCTTGTACATATGTTGGTTACAATTGAATTAAACATGCAAGCACCTTTGTATTACAAATGTTGTTAAGAGCCTGTTGTATATTGTCTATACATGATGTTATGGAGGTACATTAGTACATGCATTAAGACCATGTGCTGCTGGTCATGTTACAGATCAGTCCTCTATAGACGTGTAATATGCTGGTATGTTTACCTCAGATTGACATGATCCTTAGTCTTGATGTTACGTTTGTATGACGTCAGTACAAATATCAAGACACATCTGCTACTGCTAATTTCATGTATATTAATACTTACAAATGCCTCACAATGACAGGAGCCATTGTGAGCTGAAGATCTGATGATACCAATTAACCGTTTGTGGGTGGCGTGTTATCATTTCACAATGGAAATGATAATGGCTATGACTTTTCAATGAGTACATTAGACTTACATGCAGCACTTGTCAGCTTAGCATCAATCATTAAAGATGAAGCGCCCAATCTGCACACTGCTACTTTGGGGACTCCTCATTGTTGTGACTTATGCCCAAAGTAGACCCAACATCATCTACCTCTTGGTGGATGACCTTGGCTATAATGATGTGGGATACCATGACTGCACCATCAACTCCCCTGATATCACCAAGTTGGCTTCTGAAGGAATTATCATAGAGAACAACTATGTGGCTCCAGTATGTGGGCCGTCCCGTGCTGCTCTCCTCACCGGGCGCTACAACTTCCACCTTGGGTACCAGCATGGTAATGGTGCTATACCTCACTGTCTGACCAAGGAGCACCCAATACTACCTGAGGCCATGAGAGCCTTAGGCTACAACACTTACATGTTGGGGAAATGGCACATGGGCTACTGTAATGTAGACTGTACACCAACTCATAGAGGCTTTGACAAGTTCTATGGCTATTATTCCTCAGGAGAGGACCACTTTACCCATTTGAGAGATGGTTTATATGACTTCAATGATGACCTGGATGTGGATACATGTGTTTATGGACAATACTCAGGACACTTGTTTCGAGACAGAGCCCGGCAGTACATTGATTCCCACATGACCGGGAACATTACAAAGGACAACCCATTTTTCATGTACTTTGCTTTCCAAAACGTCCAAATCCCCCTTCAGGCTCCTCAGGAGTACATACAAAAGCACCTTAGTGAGCCAGACATTGATCGCAGATTGATCAAGGCTATGATAAGCTTTACAGATGATACTATTGGTGATCTTGTTGGAAACCTGAAACGCCAGAACATCTATGAAAATACTATCATCATTTTTTCCTCAGACAATGGTGGTCGTGCCCCTTCCAAGAACTCTCCACTCAGGGGTGGCAAGAGTTCAGTTTGGGAAGGTGCTGTGCGTGTACCTGGATTTGTCCACAGTCCCCTCCTCAAGGCGTCTGCTGGTACTGTCTCATATGAACTGTTCCATCAGACGGACTGGTTCCCAACTATTGTAGCATTAGCTGGTGGTACAGTCCCAGATTTTGTAGATGGGTATGATCAGACCAATATGATAATCAATGGTGGGCCCTCAGTGAGGTCAGTGGTACCCATTCAGTATGACCAATATGATCACCCAGTCATGGGAAGGTCTGCCATTCGTGTTGGTAAATGGAAGTTGATTAAAGGCTTTGTAGGGGCTCTTGATGGATATGACTCTATATCAACTGGACCCAATGCATTACATAGCACCTCTGACGATCAGTACTCAGAAGATGATATTTTCCTGTTTGACCTGGAATCTGACCCGACAGAAAGCTCCAACTTGGCAGATGCCTATCCTGACATTGTGGAGGACCTGGAGAGACGTCTTGAGGAGTTTGGAGACTCGGCTGTTGAAATTGACCCCCAGTACCTGATTCCACGACCGGGTGATTTGCTACCAGGACAACCAGACATGGAGAATGGCATCAAGACCCCAGGGTGGTGCAACATTTGAACCAGACATGGACAATGTTATCAAGACCCCAGGGTGGAGCAACGTTTAAGGGCCACATAGTATACATATAGTATATATATATATACCCCCTACTAAAAAAAGTGGTTTCTTATCACTGGGCACTGAAATATACATGTGATGAGGGTGTTTTTTACACTTTACTCTCTTATGCTGGGGCCTAATTGGTTAGGGAATTATATGGGTTTTGCAAATAGAATTTATTTGTTTTAGCAGTTAAGAGTTTTAATTTGATACCCGTAATCAGTTTTCATTAAAAATTGTAAAAAAGAAAAAGGGTTTTCTCATAACCTGATTTCTATGATGCATGCAGTGATGAGAAACCATTTAATTCTTTTGAGCGGCCTAAGCTGATTCCACCTGCAAGCTGAATGTCCAAGATGATAAATACCCAAGTATAAGCCAAATTGGACTCATGGGTGAAAATGTGGCTTACATGAAAAAAGAGAAAATGACCCAAAAAATCAGCTAATAGGGAAGGTTTATAACTTCAACAACCAGTTTTAGAAGTAATAAATCAGGTCGTGGACAACCAAGACAAGGCTCTTCGGAAAAGATCATGATTTTAATCTAGACAATATTTTGTTAATAAAACGAAAATCCACCCCACCCCCCAAAAAAGGGGTCAGAATTGCTCATGTCCCCCTCCCTCGGGAGGGGTCAAAGTTGTGTATGTCCCTTCCCCTACAACCCCCCATGTGATTAATGAATGAACACTTAGAGGATGCTTTTCTAATAAGTACCACGACATAACAAGGTTTGTCTGAAAAATAGGTTTATTACGAATGTGAAAGAAATATGTACTGCACATAAATTGTTATGTTAACAGTATTCTCCCATGATATTTTAGCCTGCTCATTTACCTACATGGTAATATACATTATGAATACCTGGCTACAATAAAATCGCTGTTGAGGAATGACATGTGTTGTCCTTTATAAATTATATTAAGTGTATGGCATGAACAAATGTGTGAGTGTGTATATGTATGTATGTATGTTTGTATGCATAGATGATCCCATGATGCATAGAGTGAATTGTGAGTGACAACATACTGCATAACAGCCATGGACATGTATGGTCACTCCGGAAGTGTGCATGGCATGGTACCTGGTTGCTATTAGAGTCAGTAGACCCCCCCCCCCCCCGGGTGACACGGGTGTGTGGCTAGTGGCCCGACAAATCTTGGCTATAAGGATTTTGGTCTGTGTAGTTTAGGGGGGAAAAATGATTTTGCTGATGGATTTTTTTCCGTGGGTATTTTTGTGAGTGACCCTTTGCTAATGGTATATTAGTCAAATCAGAACCTTGGTTAAATGGGCTTTGGGTGAAAGATAACCCTTGGCTGGAGGAATTTTCCAAAAGAACTACCCTTACCACCTGCACAACTATGTATAGGAATATTTCGGGTGGCTCCATCTGTGTGGCCATTTTAGTTCTGAGCTTGGAATCTCTCGTGTACAGTGGCCCAAGAGGGTCAAAAAGTGATTAAAAAAATTCATCTTTCATAAAAAACAATAGAGTTTAATTGTAAAATGAATAGACATAAGTTCCTGTCAAAATCTGTACAGCTCATCACATTATACATTAAATCAGCAGAAATAACGTTAGTCAGGTACCACCTCCATCTTAGCTGCAAACTAATGCAACTCTACTAATGCACACAATACACCCATATAGCTCTGATCATGAAATAACTAGTCTATCACACAGTGGACTTAGTGCTATATGGACCTAAATGAGGAAAGGTGGCGCCCTCTATTTTGAAATTGAGATACCAAAGTTAAGACAAGTAAGACCATCTTAATAATGCAATTAAGATAACGCCCTAAACGTTTGTCCTCTCACCTGGGAGAGCTATCCATGGCGTGCACTATATATGCTCTAGCGGGGGGGGGGGGGGGGGTCGGGGGTAAAAGGATAAAAAAAAAAGGGGCTGTAAAAGGAATTCACGCCTCAGCCCAGGATGACCTAGCTCTATGTGGTTTGGTAAAAGTACAAACAACTATTGTTCGGTAATTAACAACTAAAATATCCAGTGAATATTGGCTACAGACTAAACATACAGGAAATATAAAATACAAGTTAAACATGTAGTATCTTGGAAGATAAGCTAAACACACACTTTGCTATATGACCTTAATACACAAATAACTGTAGCTATATATATATGGTCCTCACACTGTTCGTTGTACTAACATATTGTAAAACCTTGACTATAAGTCGACCTAAGCTAGAAGTCATGTTGGACTTCTGAGGGAAATATTAGACCTATAGCTAAATGATGGAAAAGCTCCTTGGAGATGTAGAATATGGTAAAGGTTATTTACCATATTCAAGGCTGAGTATAAACGCTTTAGTCCTTTGGAAATCCTTAGCTAGTATTATTTATGCTATTTTGCCCTTAAGATCACCCTCTGCTGGGGCGAAGAAAGAGGTCTTGCATGGAAAAACAATCACCAGAAAAAGGTGTCTTTTACAGTATAAAGAATTATGTACTTTTTGGCCCCTAAATAGTTAAACCTTTTTCGAAATATAACCTATACTTCGAATTGGACCTTTAAGCAAAAATGAATTCAACATAAAATCGACTTATGGCCACACCAAATAAAAAAGTTGCTCTACGGATCAAAACCTTTTTTATATAAACTCAAGTTTTCTGGCTCCCGATCAAAGAACATGTCACCAGAAAGAAAAACCAAAACAATTCTTCAGGAAATGATGCAGGCGGAGTCCGTATAGACACAATATCGTTCAGGAAAAATTAAATTTGCATTTTCAAAAATATGGTCCAGGAAATCCTAGACCAACTTTTTAATTTGGTGTGGCCTATAGGTGAGGTCTTTCATAACAGTACATTATAACATATTTGGCAGGTATGAATGTACAGCATGGTTCTTGTTTCCTGTTGGAGTGTTGAACACTGGATATGCAAACTAGTGTAGGGATACACAATTTTCGGTAATAGGGAAATCCCTCCCTCTGTGCTTTACATATATCATGTGTGCAAAGGAACAACTTGGTTATTTTCTGTTTCTGCAGCTAGTCCTGCCCTGCTGTAGTGGTGGGGTGAGTGTTGAGGTAGTTTAGAGGACATGTCTCATCACATACTAAACATGCACAGATCTTCTCTCTGGCAGCTTCCTCATGTTTAATGATTGTCAGGACACCTTGTACCCTGGTACCACAGCCTGTACCCACAGTGTCGGTCACCATGTACATGACTGTGCCCTGAATACGTAACTCTGTATCAATGTCATGAGTTTCTTCTTGGTGTTGGTCTACAGTGTCAGTCATCAAGAGTGTCTTAACATCATGTTTCCTGAACTCATGATTCCCGTTATGAGTTTCTAGATGGTTCCTCAAGTCAGAGACCTTGACAAAGCCTTGTACACAAGTCTCACAGCTACAATAAACATTCAGGGCAGCAGATTTCCGTGGCTGTTTGTCAGTTGTGTGTGTCACCAAGTGTTCCTTTGAAGTAGCTAGCTGACTGATTCCTTCACCACAGTCTGAGTACACATGGGGGTTGTCTCCTGTGTGAATCAGCAAATGTTTCTCTAGGTTGTGGGTCAGGTTGTGTTTCTTTAATCTACTTAGCCGATTAAATCCTTTACCGCAATCTGAACACATATGGAGCTTCTCTCCTGTGTGGGTCAGAATGTGTTCCTTCAATCTACTTGGCCGATCAAATCCCTTGCCACATTCCAAACATGTATGATTTGATTTCTTTCCTCTGTGGGTCGTCATATGTTTCTTTAATTTACTTGGCCGATTAAATCCTTTACCACAATCCAAACACACATGGGTTTTCTCTCCAGTGTGGATTTGCATGTGTTCCTTTAATCTACTTGGCCGATCAAATCTTTTACCACATTCCAAGCATGTATGAGCTGATTTCTTTCCTGTGTGGGTCCTCATGTGTATGTTGAGGCTTCCCTGATGTTTGAAACCTTGATCACAGTATGAACACACATGCAGCTTCTCCCCAGTGGTGTGAAGCAGCACATGCTTCTTCATGGCCCTTTGACGACTGAACCCTTTACCACAGTCTGAACACACATGAGGTTTCTCTCCTGTGTGGGTCATCATGTGTTCCTTTAAGTGACCTCTCTGACTGAATCCTTTACCACAGTCTGAACACACATGAGGTTTTTCTCCTGTGTGGGTCATCATGTGTTCCTTTAGGTGACCTCTCTGACTGAATCCTTTACTACAGTGTGAACACACATGGGGTTTCTCTCCTGTGTGTGTTATCCTGTGTTTTTTTAGGTGACGTCGTTGAGTGAGCCCTTTACCACAGTCTTGACATACGTGAGGTTTCCCTCCTGTGTGAACTAGCAAGTGTTTTGCAAGCTGACTCTGATGTTTGAATGCTTTACCACAGGCCAAACACAGATGAGGCTTCTCTCCTGTGTGGGTCATTGTGCGTGTTTTTGGATTGTGTTTACGGAACTCTTTATCCACATCATGAGTTTCTGCTTGGTTCATCACATCAAGGTCCTTCTTTCCTTTATGAACCAGCAAGTGTTTTTTAAGTTGATTTGGATGACTGAACCCTTTCCCGCAGTCATAACACAAATGAGGGTTCTCTCCCCAGTGGGTAATTATGTGCGTCTTTGCACCATATTCCCCAAATTCTATACCCATGTCATGCGTTTCTACTTGGTGTTGGTCTACAGTGTCAGTCATCAAGAGTGTCTTTGTGTCATGCTTCCTGAACTCATGATTCCCGTTATGAGTTTCTAGATGGTTCTTTAAGTCACAGACCTTGACAAAGCCTTGTATACAAGTCTCACAACTAGAGTAAACACTTAGGGCAACATATTCTCGTGGTTGTTTGTCAGTTGTGTGTGTCACCAAGTGTCCCTTTGAGGTAGCTAGCTGACTGGACCTCTTACCACCGCGCTTTTTTCCTTTATGAACTAGCGAGTGTTTCTTTAGGAGATTGGGGCGATTGTATCCTTTACCACAGTCTAAACATACATAAGGCTTCTCCCCAGTATGAATAAAGATGTGTACCCTTAGGTCACCTTTACGAGTGTATCCTTTACCACAATGTGAACACACATGGGGCTTCTCTCCTGTGTGGTTTGCCATGTGTTCTTTTAATCTACTTGAGCGATCGAATCTTTTACCACAGTCTGAACATACGTATGGTTTCTCTCCTGTGTGGGTCATCATGTGTCTCTTCAGATCCTTTAGCGTACGGAATCCCTTACCACAGTCCACACACAAATGCGGCTTCTCTCCAGTGTGAACCAGCATATGTTCCTTTAGGTTACCTTTAGTGCTGCACCCTTTACCACACTCTGAGCACACATGAGGTTTCTCCCCTGTGTGGGTTCTCATATGTATTCTTAAGTTACTTAAAAGACTGAATGCTTTACCACAGTCTGCACACACATGAGGTTTCTCTCCTGTGTGGGTCATCATGTGTTCCTTAAAGCTATTTGGGTGGTTGAATCCTTTACCACATTCTGAACATACATACTGCTTCTCTCCTGTGTGGGTGAACATGTGTGTCTTTAGACTGATTGCCAGGCTGAATCCCTTACCACAGTCTGGACAAACATGAAGCTTTTCTACTAAGTGAGTATTCATGTGTCTCTTCAGGCCTCCAATTTGAGTAAACCCTTTACCACAGTCTGAACACACATGTGGTTTCTCTCCTGTGTGGGTCCGAATGTGTACCCTTAGATTACTAAGTGAAGTGAATCTTTTTCCACAGTCTGAACACACATGGCGCTTTTCTTCTGTGTGAGCACGCATGTGTGACTTAAGTTTTTTTGACTTGAGCTCACAATATTTCTTTTTAACAGGGCCTGGAATATTGTGCTCTTTTTCTTGACAGTCCCCGGCCGCATTCACATATTGTGTCCGCGCATTACAAACGAGCTGAATGTGTATCTTCAAATAACATTTCTGACTAAACCTTTTACCACATTCAGGACATGCATGAGGCCTTTCTCCTGTATGGACACGCATGTGTATCTTCAGTCTTCCCATTTGAGCAAAACCTTTACTACATTTTGAACACACATAGGGTTTCTCTCCTGTGTGGGTCCTCATGTGTGTTTTTAAATGACTTTTCTGACTAAATCCTTTACCACAGTCTGCACACACGTGGGGTTTACCATTTATGTGAGTCATAATATGTTTTTCAAGCTCCTTTAACTCACTGAATCCTCTACTACAGTGCGAACACATATGGGTTTTCCCTCCAACATGGGTGACACTGTGAATTCTTAGACTTTGGCGCCGTGAGAATCCTTTACCACAGTCCGGACACACATACGGCTTTTCTTCTGTGTGGGTACTCAAGTGGCACAGCAGCGTATTTTTCTGCTTGCAGGTAAACCCACAGTGTGAACAGAGGAAGGGTTTCTCTCCTGTGTGGGTCACCATGTGTTTCTTTAGGCTACTTGCGTGATTAAATCCTTTCCCGCAGTAAGAACACAGGTAAGGTTTCTCTCCTGTGTGGGTCATCATGTGTGTCTTTAGGTGACTTGTCTGATTGAATCCTTTCCCACAGTACGAACACAGGTAAGGTTTCTCTCCTGTGTGGGTTACCATGTGTTTCTTTAGATCACTTGGATAATGAAATGCCTTGCCACAGTCTGGACACACGTTAGATCCCACTGTTATGTCTGTCGCCATGTGGCCTTCTTCCTTGCTTGTCATGATGGGTAATTGATCCTTGACCACAAAAATATCTTTGATTTTACAGATAATCCGCTCGTTTTTTCTCTCTACCTTGCAGTGTATTATTTATCAACAGAGTCTATTTTAATCATGATTTGAACATAAACAGTACAATTATTCTGTAGGTACTTTGTTTATTATACGTCAGTCTCCACTATATCCCGTGTTGAAGCTAAATAGGATGAGGACAGATGGGTCCTTCCTTGGCCTATGAATTCTGATCCTCGATGTGCAGGAACCTGGATTACAAAATAAGAAGAGATAAGTATATTTGCTTGTGAAATATGAAATATATCTACAGGTTACTATGTTATAGTGAACGACTTTTCAGATCGATCTGTTAGAAGCAAAGTTATGGCCTTGTAATCATTATCAATCGATTTAATGACATCTATATTTCTATACATTCCGCCAGTTCTGGTTTAAGAAAGACCTGTATAGATCTATCAAAAAGTTGTTTAATGTGGCTTTTATTACATCAGTCTATACTCGGCAGTTTCTGACTTTCATGTGGCCTGATTAGAAAACAAATGGCATGCATAAAATGTGCCACAGGCCCCCATTGACCTGCGTGCATAAGATAAAAAGTCTCTGGCAACACTGGCCTATGTCGTCCAAATATTACTCAAACGATTAGAAAATCAACCTGCATTTAGTGTGGCATTTCACAAAACTCCCAATGATTATTTAAGATTCTATTTTCAGTCATTACTGTTCAACCTTTATCACATCCTGAGGCCAAAAGAAAAGTTATCTCCAGGTTTCCCAACCGACCGTATTTTCTGGTATTTATCATGTTTTTTTGTAGTTACCGATTTTTTTCCCTTCAAATCCCCTCCAAAAAAAAGGTAAAATAGGAGATTGATCTACAGATCGCAATTTCTTTCTTTTTATTTCCTACATCGGGATTGGTTAAATGCCCCCCCCCCCCCCCCCCAAGGGGTCTACCCCCCCCCCCCCCAACCATGGAGTCGATATTCTTTTTCCTAAGCCGTTTTAGCCTTTTAGCCTTTTAGGTAGGTCATGGGGTATTTATAGCATTGACGTTGGGTATAGTCATAGGCATAGAGAGGGTATAGTTTATATCCCTGGGACAGGATGGGTAGGTCTATGATCTATCCTATTTTCAATCTTAGGGCCCCAGACGGGTAAAATCGACAAATCGACATGAGCCTAGTGACAAGGGACAAGACCTATTTCTTAGAATCGACAAATGACATGGGCATTCCTTAAAATCGACAAGTGACATGAGACCTAGTGACAATTTTACAGTGTCAGTGACAAGTGACAAGACCCTTTTCTTAAAATCGACAAGGGACATTGACATTTCTTAAAATCGACAAGTGACACAGCAACCCTCCCGTCTGGGGCCCTAATCTTGTCCAAAATTCGCCAGATCGCTTACAATACGCCGTCCAGAGGTCCCGATTTCTGGTATTATCGCTCAGCGCACTTCTGAGTTCCGGTTTGGGCATCCGGGTAACGGCAACAAATACTCAATAAACACTGGAAATACTGCTGTTTGCCCGGGACATGTTTATATTTTAAGCATAATATAGAATGTATCACGTAGATTGGAAACTCAGCTTTCCAGTGATATAGTCGGATTGCATCAATTCTGAATGGAAGTCATAGAAAAAGTGATCGGAAAGGGAGCTGCCCAAAAGGCTCCTACTATAACTATAAGTCAATATATGCCTATAATACTACTGGTATACTAGTCTATAGTATCGTGATAAACACAGAAAACGGGGATCTAGGTTCCTAATTAATGAGAAAAGTTTTAAAAGCCAATCAGAAATGGAAAACTCTCGCTGAGAGCCTCAGATCTCTGTCACTGCCAATCTGACAGTGACAGTCAGTTTGAGTGAGTGTCACTGGCACTGGGCCTCAGTCCCAGTCTATGCACTACAGTCAATCACTCAGTGACTCAATGCAATGTCAATGCCACAGCATTCAGCCCTAAACCAAGTCTGATTTTTTTTTTGTATTTTCTCACCACCCTAGTTTAATAGGGGATGTTAACATTTTAACATGGATTGTTAGTTTCAGAGTGTAGGCCTATGGTAATAGAAATGAAGAGGAATAACACTAACAGTGTTTTCATCCAAAATGGATTTCCCTTTTTTTTATCTAGGGAGTGGTCCTTTATTATTCCTAGGACCATGATGTGTAAAATTCATTTAACAAATGTCTATCTATCAATCACATGGGGGGGGGGGTCTTAAATTTGTTGACCCCCCCCCCCCCTCCTGAGGGCATACCGTAACAAATGTTGAGCACTCTTGAAAGTGGGGGGGGGGGGGGTGTAAGGAGTGTAGGCCTACATTTATTAATTACAGGGGAGTGGTGACCATGATGTTTAAAACACATTTAACAAGTGTCTATTATTAATCACAGAGTGTGGAAGGGGGTCTTTTTTTTTTGCCCTCCCCCCCCTCCTGAGGGCATAACAAATTTTGACCACTCTTGAAAGGAGGGAGGGTAAGGGAGTGTTCATTTAAATTACAGGGGGGGTGATGAGATTTTGCGCAGAGGGGCGAATGTTTTGCGCCACCCCGGGGCACCCCCCTCCTCCACGGCAAAGGCGTCAACAATTTTTCGCCCAACCCCCTTTGAACTATAGTAACGCGCGGGCTTTTTTTTGCTAAAATGGGTTAAATTTTTTACCCCCCCCCCCCCCTCGAGAGGGGTCAGATTTTTTTACGCCCCCCCCCCTTCAGGAGGAGTTGAAAACTTTTACGCCCCCCCCCCCCCGAACTCCTTTAGGGAGTGTTCATTCACCTGTTACAGGGGGTGGTGAGATTTCGTGCAAAGGTGCAAACATTTTTTTACCTCCCCCCCTCGAAAGCACGTGGAAAATTTGGGGTCCCCTCGCCAAAGGCGCCGACAATTTTTTGCCTCGCCCCCTTTGAACTACAGTGATGCAAAGGCTCTTTTGCCAAAAAGAGGCATAATTCTTTATGCCCCCCCTGCTTTATAGGGAGTGGTCCTTTATTATTCCTAGGACCATGATGTGTAAAACATGTTTAACAAATGTCTATCCATCAATCACATTAGGGGGGGGGCTTAATTATTTTACCCCCCCCCTCCTGATAACAAGTCAGTCCAAATTTTGACCACTCTTGAAGGGGGGGGGGGAGGTGTAAGGAGTGTAGGCCTATATTGACCATGTCCACGCCATGTCGCATGTCGATTTTAAGAAATGGCCACATGTCACATGTCACTAAGGAAAAAGCCTGTCACTAGTGTCACTAAGGGTAAAATGTTGGGGCACCGTAATTTATAAAGAGTTGTGTATGGGACCGCAGGCCCCAGGAAATTTTTGGAATTTGACTAACCACGTGGACCAAATTTGAAGTTGGGTAGCATATGCCCCCTACTTTAACAGTAAATGAGAATTTTTTTATTCATGTCACTAAGCCTCATGTCGCATGTCGATTTTAAGAAATGGCCATGCCACATGTCACTTAAATGGCCATGTCCCATGTCGATTTTAAGAAATGGCCATGTCGCCATGTCGATTTTAGGGGTCGATACCCATAATGAACTCTCCTCTGGATATGGGTGTGGACCACCAAATTCAACATGGCGACATGGCTGTATCTTAAAAATCGACAATATGTCTCCGAATGCCTCCAAGTATACCAATCTAGAGATAAAATTCTCCTGGTGCTTTATGCCCCCAAAACTCCAGAGAAGACACCAATCTAAATGCAGAATTTCGGAAATTTCCTGGAGCAATAATTAGGTAAGAAGACACCAATTTTAAAAAAACCCACTAAATTCTTGGCGTGATATGCCCTTGAACAACACAGCACAATTCTTAAGGTAGAATTTCTTTTTTTCTCTTAAGTATTATGTATGCTCCCAGAACCATCAGAATATATATATATTAAGCTAAAAGGTAGAATTTCAAAATTTTCCGAGAGCAAAGGGTTTCTCAACCCTCAGACAGTCTAAAATTATGAATCCAAAATTTCTTGAACTAATATGTCCTCGTGCAGGCTGTACAAAGCACACAAATTGAGAGGTAGATTTCCTAAAAAAATTTAAGATCAAAATACCCTCAAACCCTCAGAATGCATTGATTTACAAGTAATTCTTCTAATAGTGAATTTCCACAAGCAATGTGTAAGGGAGGGAGGTCATCCTCCTATACTCCAAGTTAATTTCTGTCTTGGGGTATAGTCCTATAGAAGAAGGGAGAAGAAGACTCTTAGTCGTAGGCACGGTTAATGTCTGCCCTCCTGATATACTTTGCTCCATGGACTGCTAAGTTTGCTCCAGCATATCACGACATGCCCAGCCCTGCCAAATAATACTGAAAGAAAAAATCTACCGGTATTTTGTACATGCAGCATTGTCTGAGTATACCCGCGCATGTGCTTTAGCCCCAAATAGTTGCTTTAGATGAAATATGTAGGATATTGATTATGTATCTGGTTTTACCCAGCACTTTTAATAACTTTCTTGAATAAAAAAACACATCTTATGAAGGACTGAATCACATTAAATGCTCGGAAAGAATTATATTAAAACATTCTAACAGCTGTAAAACCTTAAAATCCATTATGGTCTAGACATTTTACAGTTGGAACACAGTTCTAACAATGATTCATTGATTCCAACTGCTGGTAATTCTATGTTTCCTTGCCATTTCAATTAATCCTTGACTGGGCTTTTAAATCAGTTCATATCCTGCTTTAATTACAGCCGAATTCCCTGCATCTGGACTGTTATTGTTTGTGTCGCTGCACTAAAGCTGGTGACTTATTTCTTGGTCACAAATTTAGTTTTACCACTTGTGTACCTGACTTAAGCCTAGTCATGGTTTGTTCATGTCTGGTATGTAAAGGGGTCTGGATGGGGGGTCCCAATTTTCCCTGTCGATTTTAAGAAATGGCCATGTCGCCCTGTCGATTTTAAGAAATGACCATGTCACCATGTCGATTTTAAGAAATGACCATGTCACCATGTCGATTTTAAGAAAATGGCATGTCCCATGTCGTTATCTCTTATATTCCTCATGTCGCATGTCACTAGGCCAAAAAAGGCCCATGTCGCCATGTCGAATTTAGTGGTCCACACCCATATGTAATAAACTGGGTGTATGTCAAAATACACAACAGACTGGCTGGTGGTCTCATATGTATTACTAAATCTACCGATGCATTAACAGGCACAATGAAGTGACAAACATAGTTTCCATCAATTAAATAGGTATTACGCTCAGAGGCCTAGATTGAAAGCCTAATAGACATGCATGAATTTATTAGTATCTCTTATATCAGCCATATTCAATTCCCTACACCTTTAGTCTTTATATTTAGTTATACACCAATGATGCATTAAAGCGGTATGCAGCAGCCCTTAAGTGCATGCTGGATACTAGACATGAGTGTGTAGCCGGTTTATTAAACCAGTCACAGTAACTAAACTCAGCCCTCACAGTGGGCCGACACACTGTACCTGTAGGCAGCTGTCCTTTTGCAGATCAATAAACCCTAACTATTAAACATGTGAAACCTGTTCACAAAAATGACTATATTTCCCTATATATATTTTGGGCCTCAAGAAAAAAAACACGCTCTGATCACGTATTCAGTCCTTTGTTGACGAGAAACTCCTTCTCTCTTTTTAATGTTTTGTTCAGTTGAGTGATGGACACACTACATGTGTCTCTGGGTGGTTCACTAAATCAGACAGCTGCAGAAACCCTTGTACACAAGTCACACAGGTGATGTAGGCACTAACTAGATGTATGAGGTTTCCAGATGTCATGTTTATTTTGGAATTAGATGTATGACAGTCTCCATTATATGCCATGGCATGTTTCTTCAGGTATTCACTAAAAGATTCACTCCGTTCTCCATGCTGCTCAGTGATGTGGTTCTTAAACTTGTCTAACCCAATGAACCCTTTCCGACAGTCTGAACACACAAGGGGTCTATCTGCAGTGTGGTTCGCCATATGTACCTTAAGGTAATGTTTGGAGCTGAATCCCTTCCCACAATGTAAACACACATGAGGTGTCTCTCCTGTGTGGACACTCATGTGTGACTTCAGGTGTTCTAATCTGACGAACCCTTTACCACATTGTGGACACACATGAGCTTTATCTGTACTGTGGGTCATCATGTGTTGCGTGAGTTTACCTTTCTGGGTGAAGCTCTTGCCACATTGTAAACATGCATGAGGTTTCTCTCCTGTGTGGGTCATCTTGTGTTGCTTTAGATTACTACTGCATTTAAATCCTTTACCACAGTCTGAACACACATGAGGTTTTTCCCCTGTGTGGGTCATGGTTTGTGGCTCATGTTTTGTTGTTGCTGTTGTGTCAGTTTCTGTGTGGGACAAGGGGCCCTGTTCTTCTATGTGGGTCAGCATGTGAAATTTCAGACTTCCTGGTTGAGTAAATTCTTTTGGACATTCTGAACACACATATGTTTTTTGTGTGAGGTGAGACTTCTTGTGTGCCTTAAGTCCTTCGAGTACAAAGAATCCCTTACCGCAGTCTGAACACACATGTGGTCTCTCCTCTGAGTGATGGGCCATGTGTTTCCATAGGTGACTTCTTTTATTAAAACTCTTACCACAGTCTGAACACACGTAGGGCTTCTCTCCTGTGTGGATCATCAGGTGTTCTTTTAAAGCAGAGCTCTGGATAAATGCTCTACTGCACACTGAGCATGAATAAGGTCTCTCTCCTTTGTGGATCATCATATGGGTTTTAAGGACTTTTTTTTGTACTAAGGCGTTTACCACAGTCTGGGCACTCCTCAGGTTTTGTGTGGGATTTCATATGCTTTGTCAACTGGCTTAATGCAGCAAATGTTTTATCACACTCTGTGCACACATGGGGTTTCCTGTGTGCTTTGTTGCTTTGCCATGTGTATCCTCAGTGACTGGATTGTACTATATGCTTTACCACAGTTTGTACACACATGGGATTTCTCACTTGTATGACTCCTCATGTGTTCTGTTAGTTGACTCTGTTTTGTAAATGCTTTACCACATTTCAGGCATTTGTGAGGTTTCTCTCCTGTGTGGGTCATCTTGTGATTTTGTAGTTTATGAAACTCACTAAATCCCATACCACAGTCTAAACAGACATGCCGGTTATTTCCTTGATGAGTTTGCATGTGTTTCTTCATGTTACCAGCCTGAGTAAATCCTTTCCCACATTCTGAACACACATGAGGTTTTTCTCCTGTGTGGATATACATGTGTATCTTAAGATTTCCTGGTAGAGTAAATCCTTTCCCCCACACGGTACACACATGAGGTTTCTCCCCTGTGTGGGTCAGTATGTGTTGCGGTAGGGTAGCTATCTGTCTAAACCCGTTACCACAGTCTGAACACACATGGGGTTTGGGTTCTTTATGTATCAACATATGTTTCTCCAGTTTACTTAGCAGAGTAAAACTTTTACCACAGTCTGAACATGTGTGTGACTTACCGCCTTCATGAGTTACTATGTGCATTTCTAGATGTGGTGCAATACAGAATCGTTTACCACATTGAGGACACATATGAGGTTTCTCCCCTGTGTGGATCATCATGTGTGTCTTGAGGTCAGTGTTCACCCTAAACCCTTTCCCACAGTGTGGACACAAGCACGGCTTCTCCCCTGTGTGGGTCATCATGTGTTCCTGTAGTTTTGTCAAACCCGAAAATGACCTGCCACATTGCGAGCACAGTTGAGCTCTTTTTTTTCTCCACACTTTTTTCTCCATTATGACCTATTCAGGCAGACAAGAAGGGACTTGGTAGTAGAGCACGTTTTGTAGGACTTCTCGATGCCCAGGAGCTGGATGCTAAAGAACCTGAGAAACAAAGAAAAGGGAAACGATGTGATAATGGACAGATTGGTAACAGACATGTGTAAGTATTTTAGAACTTGCGGGGAGGGAAATGGTTACTCTTTTCTCAACAAATTGGCCATTTTTAGGGAAATTCTACATTTTTGTGTTTTTGAATTTTATTCTCACCAAATTGGGCGGTTATGAGGGAAAGTCTTTTTTTATGCGTAGTTGAACTTTTCTTTTAATAGGGACATCTCACTTTTTTACTTTCTTGAGCTTGTTTCTCGCCAAAAGCTGCAGCAAAACCTACAGCAGAACCTACATTCATACTTTCCTGCATAGCGAACACCAGGTCAAATCAAAAAGTGAAAGTGTTTGTGCAACTCCCAATGGTAATCCACCGAGCTGACCTTGTAAACAATTCAGAGTGCAGATGCCCTGTGTGATAATATCATACTAGCACATACAACATATGAAAAAATATAAATCTCCAAAACATGACATTAAGTTGATTCAGGTCCATTTCTATGAGAATAATCAACAAATCCAACACCCACTTATTTAAATATTTAATATATGTGCATGAGATTTGAAATCTGCCCAACAAAATTGATTAAGAAAACAAGAGTAAAGACGGGAACACCTAGACCCCACGCTGGTACAAAGTTGTTTTTTTTTCAGAGTCAACGTAATAAGGCCGGACCAAAAAAAAAGTTGGTCTACGGATTTCCCACACCATATTTTAAAAAATGCAAATTTTTTTTTTTTTTTTTAAATGTGTCTACGGATGCGCCCGCACCATTTTCTGAGAAATTTTATTTTATCTATTTTTTTTTTGTGGCACCTTTTCTGATCAATAGCCAGATTTGAGAGTTTGCAAAAAGAAATTCCCTCAAAACTTTTTAATGTTGCCCATTTCACTTGATATAAGATTAAGATCCGCAGACAAAAAAAAAATTGAGAAAAAAAAAAATTCGCTCGCTCTCACCATATTTAAAAAATGAAAATCCGTAGACCAACTTTTTTATTTGGTGTGGCCTAATGACACACTCTTTTGGATACAGTGAAATCTCGTTATAAGGAGGACGGTTATAAGGAGCAGACGGTTATAAGGAGCACATTTGCTCTGCCAAAACCTTTTCTATAGTAAAAAAACACCATTAGAACGAGCATTTCTAGCCAAAAACCGTTTACAAGGAGCAACTATTTTCAAGATAGTTTTTTTCATTGAAATAAGGTGTGATACTGTGTTTACTAGCCTTTGTCAGGAGTTTATCTAGTGGATAGTATAAACATAGTCACTATAATCTTTCATATAATTTCCCTTTACTGAAATTACTGAAGTTATCCACACGCTCTATCGTTTAGACTTACAGCACCATCAGCATATTAATACCATTTTTCATGAAAACCGTTACGATGTTGTTTAGTGAGTGCTCATTTTTGTAACAGGAGGAGGGGGGGGGGGTCAAAGATTTCAACCACTTGACCGCAGGGGAGGGGGGGGGGATTTCAACCCCTCTTGGGGAAGGCGGGGAAATAATTTAACTAGTTTTGAGCAAAAACACCCGCGCATTACTATGCAACAGTGGGGCATGAAGGTTATCAAAAAAGTTAGCACCCCACTACAAATATATATCTTTTTCAACTGGGGCCCAATAATCAGAATTTCCCCTTATGTAATCTGGAAGACAACTAGAAAACACAGTAAATGGTAATCATAATATTTTATTCAAACAAAGTAAACATGCATATTTCTGTATGTAAATGATAATAATAATTAATCTACTCTAAATTTCATTCATTTAACAATACTCTGATCATATATTTCAAGTGTACAACAGATGAGTGAGCACTCACCCCACCAGGACAGTGCCGGCGGGTTACATATCAAGGCGCTGATTACCATGTAATTCTGAGGTGCTAACTCTGTAAGGACACATATCGCATTAATGCATCAAGACCACAGTCATCAGGATGCATGAATATAGCTCTGCACAGTAACTC
The DNA here is from genome assembly GCA_947462335.1 of Harmothoe impar. Classification (NCBI taxonomy): domain Eukaryota; kingdom Metazoa; phylum Annelida; class Polychaeta; order Phyllodocida; family Polynoidae; genus Harmothoe; species Harmothoe impar. Next base: position 74,191,209 of record OX381711.1, read on the forward strand.
GCCAGTGCTGAATTCAACTTCAAGCATCATTGAGTGAATTTTGAGTTGATTTCTTATTTCATTTAGCATTTACTCCCGAATGCTCGGCATGATGCAGACAAATGTCGCTTTTTAGTGACATGCCGTCCTCAAAGGGTTAATGCCGTGAAACCTCACATATACGTCACGGCTAGTACGCAAATCAGATCGACAGGACGGCTTATAGGATCTGCCTAGTGTCAGGGTGCGGCTTATACACAAGTTTTTGCCACTGGTACATTACTAAAATCGGTACATTCAGCTCGCTAGTGCGGCTTATAGGATCGGCCTAAACTCGGGGTGCGGCTTATACGCGAGTTAGGCTTGTAAGCCAAATTTTACGGTAGTATCTGTACATGTTGAGGCGATCAACACCTGCTACACCCCTCATGTGTAAAATGGATGATATGGGTCTGTCTCACCAATCCAATGCATATGATATTTTGGGTCCTGTCAGCTTTGTACTGGTCCAGTACTTACCCAATCCATCCCCCCCCCCCCAAAAAAAAATTCTATCATGACCCCAAGGGTTTGGCCTATCTGGAAATGTATACTTTTCTACATTTTATTGTAATGTATGGGGGTCCAGGGGGCCAAGAATATTGAAAAAATGCAATTTTTTGCAGTTTTCTGCATACATAGCTCAATAAAACACATACTTATGGCACAATTCTTGTTTTTCTTTTTTTTCCATGTAGACAATGCCATTTCCTCCAAATAGTACCATTCTCCCAATCCTCCTCCTAGTAGAATCCAGCCCCCACATAAAACAAATTTCTCTCTGTCTGACCTGTAACTAACCGGATACCGATTCCTACACTTTTCTCTGCCCTGTGTCCATTTCCCTGCATCAAACATCCCAGAAAGCACCTTGCCGCATCCCTACGTAGTGTTTGTACTGCCCCCCCCCCCCTCCCGGTGCAACAACATGTCATCGTTCCTGTCAGCGCCATTTTTTTTCCCTGAAAGTGAAGTGACCTGTACCTAACCGGTTAAGTTTGGGAGTGCACAGCACCGCCCCAAACCATATTTAATATAACACTATATGTGCATCATATACTGCTGTCCCCCCCCCATTCCTCCAGCATAAAAAATATATGCAACACCTACCTTTCCGTCGGCAGCAATCGGTAAAGCAGACTCGCGTCATGTTTTTGTGTTGTTTTGACCTGTACCTAACCGGGACGCGAGGCGGCGACACGCCAGTATTTTTCCACTCGGTGGCGGCGCGCGGTGTGACAAATAGTAACTAATGCTCCGCTGGTTCCCGACGATGTACCAGCATGTTTTTTCCGGTCAGATCGTCCTCCATCACCGGTAAGTGAGGCAGCACAGCGTCCTCAGAGCTGTTTCTATCCCTTCCTTTAGCCTATTTCTCGATATGTTTCTCCTGTTATAAGCCTTGTATTGCATACAATAACCCTTTGTGACACAGCCGACATGTTGTATATCGCTGTGTACGGTCCCCTGCTATTGTTCTCCGAAAAAAGATGAGTCTCACCATGCCCTGCACTTGACTGAGCCACTTTGGTGCTTTATCCTAACCGGTTAGGTACAGGTCACGTAAAAATTTTTTCAAATTTTTCAAATTTTTTCTCGAAATGTCAAAATCTAAAAAAATCCCAATTTCCTTCACTACCCCCCTCACGTACAAAACATGGATCCTTTCACTACAGCATCACACTTTCCTACTACCCACCTCACATCTTCACAAAAAATAAAGAAAAGATATGTGACATATAGTGGTATCATAGGCCGGTTAGGTACAGGTCAGGTCCAAGCATAACACCATAAAATGTATCCCGCCCCCCTCCCCACTATTCAACTGCTTTATATCATAATGTGATATGTCCCCTACCCTCCCGGCCTGTACCTACCCATGCTGTTCTGTACTATTTAGGCCCTAGATTTCACCATTTTTCAATATTTTCAAAAAATGTCAACATGTCTAAAAATTCCAATTTCCTTCACTGGCCCCCTCACGTACAAGACATGGATCCTTTAACTACAGCAGCACACTCTCCTACTACCCACCTCACATGTAAAAAAAAAATAAAGAAAAAATATGTGAAATATAATACTATTATGGGCCGGTTAGGTACAGGTCACGTCAAACCAGGTAACACATATATTTATACTTTCTTCTCTCTACAGAAATGCCGAAGAAAAAGGCCGGAAAGACCCACGTGTTCAGCGTCCCACTCCCCGTGGAGCTACCCGACTTCCCACGGGGGGAGGAGGGGTACCAACAACTATTGGATTGGGTAGAGGCCCACAAAGTCGACGCGCGGTACTACGGCCCGACGGACCGGGCAGCATACCAGGATGGGCGTAACAGGTTACGGGCACGGACTAAGTACCGCAAGGACCGGGCTGGTCCACTTGCGGCACAAAAGATAAAAGAGAACAAGGAAAAGTCTGCAGTAAGTTGATCCATACAAAGCAAAATATGTGTAATATTATGTATATTCTATCATACCATGTTGCAAATTGTCATGCGGTCAAAGCCCCAAGCAGCGAGGAACAATACCAAAATCCCCAGGCCATGGGCCTTTCCGTTTGTTTCATGTTTTTTGTTCTTACATATGATTTCATTCATATTTAAATGGCCATAAGGTCACGTCATAGGGCAAGTGATATGGGACCATTGTATGCATCTGACACAGGGGGGGCCTTGGCCATTTTTAGTAGTTCAAGCATAGCGATATTTGTATGCATAATGACATAAAACATTCTACTTTTACACTGTAGTTGCACCGTCCCCCGAAGGGCTCAGCTGCATACACTCGGCAGATCGACTTGGGCATCGTGGCCAAGAAAAAGAGGAGGGAGTTGGCCAAGGCAGGGAGAGAGGAGGCTGCCGGTACCTCTCGGGCCACCCGCTCCTCCGGCGGAAGTGCGCCAGTGCCGGGCGGTTCTGGTGTATTACCCGACAGCAAGAAGAGAAGGCGGAAGAAAACCACTACCCCCCTTACTGAAGACAGCACAAGTGGTAAGAAAATGTATATAAATCAATCTCCCGATTTAAACTGGAGAAAAATGAATACTGTTTTCAAACATTAATTATCATGTATATTACAGTAGTACTATACTCATAGCAATATCATAGAGAAAAATTATTTTTATATTATTATTATATATTTTTTTTTTGTTGATATCATGTATACTCTTAATTATACTGTATTTGTAGTAGAAGAAATGTGCAAACACTTATTAATATGTTAATAATTCTTCTTGTCTCTTGTTTTTTTATACAGAAGAAGAGGAGCCCATCCAGAAAAAGCCAAGGAACACCCACCAGGATGGTGCGGCCCGCAGTGCGCGGAAAAGAAGGGCCCCGTGTACTGACTCTTCCCCATCTGACCACGACGCCGATCAGAAAAGTAGGTCTCTTCAATATAGGAATTAAAATGTATCGTTCTAACTCTGTCATACATCTATCAACACGTAGAGAAGACAAAAATAAATCCATTCTACTCAGTTTCTCTAACCGGTTAGGTACAGGTCACAATAACATTACATGTTCCCGCACCCCTCGCCAAATAGACTGAGCTTTAGAATTTCTGTCAAAATACCAGTAGTGAAATAATACTGTCTCCATGATAACGTCCTGTGCATTTTTCCATTTCAGCTGAGACCCCTAATGCCGCTCCGCGCCGCAGTCCGCGGAAGCAGAACCGTTCTGATCGCTCTTCCCACTCTGACCACAACGCCGAGCAGAAAAGTAGGTCTCTTCAATATAGGAATAAAATGTGTCATTCTAACTCTGTCATACATCTATCAACACGTAGAGAAGACAAAAATAAATCCATTCTACTCAGTTTCTCTAACCGGTTAGGTACAGGTCACAATAACATTACATGTTCCCGCACCCCACGCCAAATAGACTGAGCCACTCAGATTAGAATTTCTGTCAAAATACCAGTAGTGAAATAATACTGTCTCCATGATAACGTCCTGTGCATTTTTCCATTTCAGCTGAGACCCCTAATGCCGCTCCGCGCCGCAGTCCGCGGAAGCAGAACCGTTCTGATCGCTCTTCCCACTCTGACCACAACGCCGAGCAGAAAAGTAGGTCTCTTCAATATAGGAATAAAATGTGTCATTCTAACTCTGTCATACATCTATCAACACGTAGAGAAGACAAAAATAAATCCATTCTACTCAGTTTCTCTAACCGGTTAGGTACAGGTCACAATAACATTACATGTTCCCGCACCCCTCGCCAAATAGACTGAGCCACTCAGATTAGAATTTCTGTCAAAATACCAGTAGTGAAATAATACTGTCTCCATGATAACGTCATGTGCATTTTTTCCATTTCAGCTGAGACCCCTAATGCCGCTCCGCGCCGCAGTCCGCGGAAGCAGAACCGTTCTGATCGCTCTTCCCACTCTGACCACAACGCCGAGCAGAAAAGTAGGTCTCTTCAATATAGGAATTAAAAAGAAATCCATTCAAATCAGTTCCTGTATCCGGTTAGGTACAGGTCACAAAAACATTACATCTTCCCCACCCCTCGCCAATTAGACACTGTAATCTCGCTACTCTTACATTCTCATGAAAATATAATACTATTACATATAACATATAAAGCCCACTATATTCCTGCTTGACATATTACACTGTTCCGCTACAGTCCATGTAATAACTGTTTATAATATATATGTCATACTAACATACTTTCCATTACAACAGCCCCTCTCTTCCGACACCGGAGGACCCCCACAGTGTCCTTCGTGTTGGACCAGGCCGAAGAGGCCGCACTGTCCAGCGCACTGTCCAGCGAGGACGAGGAGACGAGCACGCTACACTCGGACCAGGAAGGAGAGGCTGCACTGTCCAGCGAGGAGGAGGGCCAGGAGGGAGAACCGCAGCCGGTACTAGAGGCAAAGGAGGCAGGCGCGTCGTCGGCGGAAGACGAAGAAGTGGTGAAACGGTAAGTTTGTTTATTCCCATAACTCCTGTTCTATCTAGTTAAGTGTTTTCTAAAAATCAGTGTATATATATATTATGATTTCTTTACACCAGTTGTATAGAATTGTAATATAGCAGTGCCACTGACTGAACAAAAAAAAGGCAATTTTGTTACTATTTCTTTTTTGTGTTTGGAACTAACTTGTTGAACGTTACATAATAACCTATTTTACAGTGTACGGCCCCCTTCGTCCCTCCCCGTCCAGGCAATCAGTACCCGTGAGGACGAGCCTCCATACTCTCCGCCCCTTAGGCGATCCGAACGACTGCAGCTCTTCATCAACCATCTCATACGGGAGGAGCCCTATATTGCGGTCCCTGTGATTGCGGCCATGGCCAGCTGCAATATACCACTTTGCTAAATAAGTATGATATTAACAAATAAGTGTGATTAACAGCTGAATTTGCATTTTTGTACTAACTATTAACACAACCATGTCACGCATTGTTCTGCTTTTATACATGTCATCCAGTTTTCATTTTTATCTGCAGTATTTCATGTGCCTTTTAATTAGCGCGATTACCGGTTAGGTACAAGTCATGAATGTTGGAATAACTATGGGGGGGGAGGGCCAGATTTTATTTCATACCGGGAATGGCTATTAACATGCTGAATTTGCATCTTTGTACTAATGATTAACACAACCATGTCACGCATGGCATCCATGTAAATGTAGCTTTCATTTTTATCTCCAGTATTTCATGTGCCTTTGAATTAGCGCCAATACCGGTTAGGTACAGGTCATGACTGTTGAAATGGCTGTTAACATACTTTAGTATTAGAATTCTCATATCGCATTGTTCTACTTTAGTACATGTCACACTTGCAAATGTAGCTTCCACTTTCATATATAATATAGTATTTTATGTGCCTTTAAATTAGCGCAATTTTCTCCGGTTAGATACAGGTCATATGTTTTAACTTCTACTGCCCGATTATCAGTTTAAACAGTAATATCATATACATTTACCAGGTACGTTCCTTCAAACGTCATTTTTGTCTCTACTTAGAACTTCTTAGTTATACAGATATAAATATCTCTTTCCTGACTGGTTAGGAACCGCTGATTCACAATAATTTTGGGGGGAGTGAAATAAACGTTCCTATAAAAATCATGCACATGTGGTGTTCTTCTTCTATATATATGTAGTATTTATACAAAACCTTGATATAATATATATATATTGGTTACAATACAGTGCTCGGGAAAGATATTTGGATGAACTGGAGGAGAATGCTGACCGAACCGTGGACCAGCACTATGCTCTGGATTTGAGCATCATCTTCCAGACCAACACTGACAAACACCCTCTGGACTTGTCCTTGACTACTGCCCTGACTGACGACCCGACGGTGACGTGTGAGGACACCTCGGCCTCCCTAAACAAGGAGACCGTTGTGTTCTCTGTCGTGGACTCAGTCGACAGACCAGTCTCCCATACTGAGGAGACTGATCTGCCCACTGTTTCCGCGGGCGTAACCACGACCGACGACCTGACTACTGCCCCGACTGACCAACATACGACTGGCCCGATGGTGAACGTGGAGTGTGTGACAACCAACACTGACAAAGACCCTCTGGACTTGTCCTTCACTACTGCCCCGACCGACGACCAGACGGTGACGTGTGAGGACACCTCGGCCTCCCTTAACAAGGAGACCGTTGTGTCCTCTGTCGTGGACTCAGTAGACAGACCAGTCTCCCATACTGAGGAGGCTGATCTGGCCACTGTTTCCACGGGCGTAACCACCACCGACGACCTGACTACTGCCACGACCGACCAACAGACGGTGACGTGTGAGGACACCTCGGCCTCCCTTAACAAGGAGACCGTTGTGTCCTCTGTCGTGGACTCAGTAGACAGACCAGTCTCCCATACTGAGGAGGCTGATCTGGCCACTGTTTCCACGGGCGTAACCACCACCGACGACCTGACTACTGCCACGACCGACCAACAGACGACTGGCCCGACGGAGAACGTGACCCCAACTGACCCAACTGACCCCCCACCTGTCCCACAGGGCCTGAACAATCTGGTCAAGGACATGGCCCCTGACAACTTCAAATGGGTGTATGATTTGCAGGACCTTTGCCTTGATCAGGTTGTACAGCATGACGTGGAAAACTCTGCCTTGTTGCTGTGGGACATGTACCAGAACGACCAGAACGACTTGACAAAGACCAGATATGACTTCACCAAATTCAAGATGACCGACTACAACCTGACGCTCCCTGCCCACCTCATTTCTGCCCCGACCAACGACCCGACGGTGACGTGTGAGGACACCTCGGCCTCCCTTAACAAGGAGACCGTTGTGTCCTCCGACATGGAGTCAGTGGACAGCCCAGTCTCCCATACTGAGGAGGCTGATCTGGCCACTGTTTCCACGGGCGTAACCACCACCGACGACCTGACTACTGCCCCGACCGACGACCAGACGGTGACGTGTGAGGACACCTCGGCCTCCCTTAACAAGGAGACCGTTGTGTCCTCTGTCGTGGAGTCAGTGGACAGCCCAGTCTCCCATACTGAGGAGGCTGATCTGGCCACTGTTTCCACGGGCGTAACCACCACCGACGACCTGACTACTGCCCCGACTGACGACCCGACGGTGACGTGTGAGGACACCTCGGCCTCCCTTAACAAGGAGACCGTTGTGTCCTCTGTCGTGGACTCAGTGGACAGCCCAGTCTCCAATACTGAGGAGGCTGATCTGGCCACTGTTTCCACGGGCGTAACCACCACCGACGACCTGACTACTGCCCCGACTGACGACCCGACGGTGACGTGTGAGGACACCTCGGCCTCCCTTAACAAGGAGACCGTTGTGTCCTCTGTCGTGGACTCAGTGGACAGCCCAGTCTCCAATACTGAGGAGGCTGATCTGGCCACTGTTTCCACGGGCGTAACCACCACCGACAATGTCAAATTACAACAGGACCTTATACTATGTGACTGCATCAATCAGATGTTTGACGAAGAGATGGACCTGCCAAACACAACTGGGGACATTGACATCAGCAAGCTGACACTTGCTGGTATCTCTGACAACGAGTGGGATACTGACGTTACCCAGACTGACGAGACTACAGGACAGACTGACACTCCCCAGACTGACGAGACTACAGGACAGACTGACACTCCCCAGACTGACGACACTGACACTCCCCAGACTGACGAGACTACAGGACAGACTGACACTCCCCAGACTGACGACACTGACACTCCCCAGACTGACGAGACTACAGGACAGACTGACACTCCCCAGACTAACGACACTGACACTCCCCAGACTGACGAGACTACAGGACAGACTGACACTCCCCAGACTGACGAGACGACAGCACAGACTGACACTCCCCAGACTGACGACACTACAGGACAGACTGACACTCCCCAGACTGACGAGACGACAGCACAGACTGACACTCCCCAGACTGACGACACTACAGGACAGACTGACACTCCCCAGACTAACGACACTGACACTCCCCAGACTGACGAGACTACAGGACAGACTGACACTCCCCAGACTGACGAGACGACAGCACAGACTGACACTCCCCAGACTGACGACACTACAGGACAGACTGACACTCCCCAGACTGACGAGACGACAGCACAGACTGACACTCCCCAGACTGACGACACTACAGGACAGACTGACACTCCCCAGACTAACGACACTGACACTCCCCAGACTGACGAGACTACAGGACAGACTGACACTCCCCAGACTGACGAGACGACAGCACAGACTGACACTCCCCAGACTAACGACACTGACACTCCCCAGACTGACGACACTGACACTCCCCAGACCAGTACTCCTGTCAAAGGTGGAGACATAGACGTCACTTTCAGTGACATGACCCTAACTACCCCGGACTGCCAGGACAAGGAGGAGGAGGAGGAGGACGACAGTGAGACAGTACAGGACAGTTGGCCAGACTGCACACCAGTTTTGGACAGTGACGGTGACTGGGTGAGTCAGGCTGACAGTGACATGGACTACAGTGCGGGTGACTATGACTGCACTGAGACTGACAGTTCAGACTGACGTCGACAGAAAGGCCAAGACAAAATACCGACTGTTGACACTGTACGACGGACTGACGACAAAGGACGAGGATATAACTGGAGACAACTAGGACCATCCAAGGAAGTACGTACCCTTCGCAGCCAGTCAGCTCTGAGGCAGGCCCGCAGGGAGAAAAGGAAAAGAAACTCAAAGGAGGAGGATGTACCCAATGTGATTTTTCTGGAGGAGCCCTCTGAACTATACTTGCCTCTCGGCATAGGTGAGCAAAACCGGTGTAACATAAAAAGTTAGACATGTAATCCAGTTAAATATTACAATACTTTGCAGCTTCTTTTTTCCGGGCCATCTCCTACATCTTGTCTCACGTTAGAAAAGCAACATGTATACATCAATGTAGACATATATATATTTATATATTCAGCTACATATCATTTTACTACATTCAATGTTGTACTACTTTATACCGCAAGGGACACACCGAATGAACCATAGGAGAATGCTGAGACGAATGGAGACAATGATGCGAAAAGATGAGGATGTTCCCTGTCTGCCGCCTCAGGAGGAGCCCTCTGAGGCTGACCCACAACCCTATGCAGGTTAGTTAATAACAACATAAAAATACCCTAAAGAAATATGTGTATATATATATATGTTTAAATGAAGTATTGTCCGGACCTGTAGTTCCAGCAGTACAGCATAAACAATAATTAGGTGGTAACAGTACTTCTTTACTGTACATGTATGTATCTATCTATTTATCAGCAGATGGGACGAACGATGTTAATGCTGAGTGCATAGCGCGATACGCTCATTGGGTTGACCGTGAAACCCATCGTCTCTGGGTAGATGGACCCGAGCATGTACCCCCCCACCCAGAAGAGGATGTACCCTGTGTGCCGCATCGGGAGGAGCCCTCTGAGGCCGACTCCCACCTTTCTTCACGTGAGTTTAAATTGAAAAGATATGTTCTTATAAAACAGGAGAAAACACCTTTGAAGATACCAATACTAAGATACTATTCATAAAATGTAACCCATAGCAATAAACGTCTACAGGTACTAATTCGTTAACTTTACACCTGTACAGGAACACGAGGAGAAGGGAAGAGGAAGTCTTACCACAAAAAGAAGAACAGCTTTGGCCCAGGGGGGGACAGTGCTTCGGATCCAGACTACACTCCACTGCGAAGAAGTAAGTTCAAGCATTACATATTTAACAGGCATTGAAAGCACTCCGTAACTGGTTAGGAACAGGTCAGACTGTACAGTCACCTCACTGTACCAATGAAAACCATACAAATAGCTGTAAAAAGGGTGATACATAAGCGGTTAGGAACAGGTCCAAGGTGAAATATTATCCCATGACAGTGTTTGGCCACTGAAACTTGAAGTCTACACAAGAAATGACCTGTACCGAACCCCTCAAAATGGGTTTGGGTACTCAAAATGGGTTTTGTTACTGAAAATGACCTGTACCTAACCGGTTAGGTACAGGTCATTCCAGACACATGGTGTACACAACAGCACTCAAAATCGGTTTTGTTACTCAAAATGGGTTAGAGTGGTACTCAAAATGGGTTTTGGTACTCAAAATGGGTTAGAGTGGTACTCAAAATGGGTTTGGGTACTCAAAATGGGTTTTGTTACTGAAAATGACCTGTACCTAACCGGTTAGGTACAGGTCATTCCAGACACATGGTGTACACAACAGCACTCAAAATCGGTTTTGTTACTCAAAATGGGTTAGAGTGGTACTCAAAATGGGTTTGGGTACTCAAAATGGGTTTTGTTACTGAAAATGACCTGTACCTAACCGGTTAGGTACAGGTCATTCCAGACACATGGTGTACACAACAGCACTCAAAATCGGTTTTGTTACTCAAAATGGGTTAGAGTGGTACTCAAAATGGGTTTTGGTACTCAAAATGGGTTAGAGTGGTACTCAAAATGGGTTTGGGTACTCAAAATGGGTTCTGTTACTGAAAATGACTTGTACCTAACCCACTTTTGAGTACCACTCTAACCCATTTTGAGTACCAAAACCCATTTTGAGTACCACTCTAACCCATTTTGAGTACCACGCTAACCCATTTTGAGTAACAAAACCGATTTTGAGTACCACTCTAACCCATTTTGAGTACCAAAACCCATTTTGAGTACCCAAACCCATTTTGAGTACCACTCTAACCCATTTTGAGTACCAAAACCCATTTTGAGTACCACTCTAACCCATTTTGAGTACCACCCAAACCCATTTTGAGTACCACTCTAACCTTTTTTGAGTACCAAAACCCATTTTGAGTACCACTCTAACCCATTTTGAGTACCACTCTGACCCATTTTGAGTACCCAAACCCATTTTGAGTACCACTCTAACCCATTTTGAGTACCAAAACCCATTTTGAGTACCACTCTAACCCATTTTGAGTACCACCCAAACCCATTTTGAGTACCACTCTAACCTTTTTTGAGTACCAAAACCCATTTTGAGTACCACTCTAACCCATTTTGAGTACCACTCTGACCCATTTTGAGTACCAAAACCCATTTTGAGTACCACTCTAACCCATTTTGAGTACCACCCAAACCCATTTTGAGTACCACTCTAACCTTTTTTCAGTACCAAAACCCATTTTGAGTACCACTCTGACCCATTTTGAGTACCAAAACCCATTCTCAGTGCTGTAGTGTACACCATGTGTGTGGATGATTGTACCTAACCGGTTAGGTACAGGTCATTCCTAGTGCAAACCCACTTTTGAGTACCACTGTAACCCATTTTGAGTACCAAAACCCATTTTGAGTACCACTCTAACCCATTTTGAGTACCACTCTGACCCATTTTGAGTACCAAAACCCATTCTCAGTGCTGTAGTGTACACCATGTGTGTGGAATGACCTGTTCCTAACCGGTTAGGTACAGGTCCTTCCACACCCTACAGTACTCAAATGGAGTACTGTACCCAAAATCCACCTTTGACCTGTCCATGACCGCTTATTTTGGAATGAAGAAATGCTATATCTACTAGAAAAAATAAAAACTGTTTCTTTCCTAACCGGTTGGGATCATGTCACATGTACTGTGGCTCGTCAAACACCCTACAGTACTCAAAAACTATAATGCACATGTATGTATTATACCAGTCAAAGTCAAAACAGGTCAAATAGTAGCATTTGCGGCAATGTCATAGCTTAATCAACCTACAAAGTACATGTATTTGATGTCATACTTACACTTTTCCTTCTTTTCCAGGATCAACCCGGACCAGAAAGATCGACGGACGGCCCGATCCACCAGACCCGGAACATCCAAACGACAACGAAAACGACCACCCCCAGGATAACGCTGTTCCAACAGTGCCAGATCGGAAGACCATGTTTGACAACAATGTGGCTCAGGAAACGAGTGACTCTCTGAAGTTCCTCGGTGTTAGCAAAGCCAAGCGGACAAAGGATAGAGTCAATTTTCTCCGGAACTTGATTCAACTTAAGGAGATCATACGGAACTGTTCCACAAAGTTCAAGAAAGCTATGATGGAGTACCGATTTGGCAAAAAGGAACACGGCGACAAGTCACGCATCTCTCGTGCCATTGAATTGTGCCGGAATGACGTGTACCCTGGTAATAAGTCCCCCAAGAAAGCCACCACCAGACGTCAGATGGCCGAGGCTAAGGTCAGAGCGGTGGACGAGTTCTTGCGCCGGCCCGATAACTGCTATACCCTTCCAGACAAGAAGCATTATCGGAAAGACGCAGGAAGGTTCATCGATGTTGTGGCCCTCGTTGACTGCTTACGGAATCTACACCAGAAGTTTGTCAACGAGACCACAGTGACCATGTCATTCTCGACATTCTGTAAGGCCCGAGATAGACGGACAATTAAGTCAAGTATCTTCCTCAAGCGATCGGTTTGTCTGTGCCAGTCGCATGCCAACATGAGTCTCATGTTGGAAGTGGTGCAAGACTTGCCCAATTCCACAAGAGAACTGGTCGACATGAGTGAGGAGAACGTGAACATCGGACTGAGTTGCATACACGACCATCAGAGTGTGCGGTTCAAGCGCTGGAAGAAGACTACTCGCGAGTATTCTAAAGGTGCAGAAGATCCCAGGAACGTGTACCACACCGAACTGCTGAAGAAACGGTTAGACGGGAAATCCTTTAAGACACTTTTCAATAAAGATTTGCCAGTATTCCGTGAGCACTGCCGCCGCGTACAAGAGCAGTACGAGGCAGTACGCTTACTAAAGTCCACTCTACCACCAGACCACGCGATCTGCCACATGGACTATGCGGAGAACTGGCCAACATCTTTCTTTTCGGAAATCCAGTCTGCCTTCTTCGGCAAAGACCAGATCACCCTACATCCAATGGTAGTGTACACCAAGCTTCAAGAGACTCTCAAACACAAGTGCTACGTTGGTGTGACTGAGGAAAACAATCATAGATTCCCCACCACGCTGGCATTCTTGATGGAGTTAATTGATCATATCAAGCTGACTGTACCTGACCTGAAACACCTCCACTTAGTGACGGACTCACCGACCTCCCAGTATAGGAACCGCTATTCCTGTGACATGCTGGTTAGGGCTGCAAAGCAGTTCGGTATCCGTATAACCTGGAACTGGTTGGAGGCTGGACACGGAAAGGGACCTTGTGACGGTGTAGGAGGAGCGATCAAGGGACTTGCCGATCGAGTGGTGAAGCAGTGTGGATCCATCCAGACTGCCACTGAGTTTGTGGAGGAGATTTCTCAGCAGACTGACAAGGTCACGCTCATCCAAGTTACCGGGCAAGAGATAAAGGAGTACGCTAAGTTGGTCGACAGTTGGTGTTCACGTGGTGTCCTTAACATCACAAAGCAGCACCAAGCCACTTACGCGAATGGTAAACTGTACATCCGAACAACATCTTGTTACAAGGATTGTTGCTTCACGGCTGCCAACGACCTGGTTCCGGCGTGTGAAGGTTGGGAGAGTGCCACTTTTGGGGCGCCTGCCAAACCGACCAAGCCAAAGACCAAAAAGAAATCCAAGGACAAGGGCACAACTGAAGCTGAGGTGCAACCCGAGATGCTACCTGATGTGCAAGCTGAGGTGCAACCTGAGGTAGAAGGTGAGGTGGAAGTTGAGCCACATGTGGAGACGGCCGCTGTACCTGAACCTAAAGCGAAATCCAAAGCCAAGAGTAAAGCCCTGTCCAAGCGGAAACGGCAACTGACTTCTGAAACATCCGACGCTGAATACTCTGACTCTGACGAAGTATTTGATGAGGGGCACGAGGTGCTGACACCACCCTCTCTCAGAGAAAGACCAGCTGTGCAACCTGCATACGCAGACTCTGACGACGACTCTGAACTTGAGGACCATGTCGGAGGCAATGAAGCTGACATAGAGGAAGAGCAGTTCAGTACTGACGATGAAGTAGGGGAAGTAGCTGAGCAGATCCATCTTCGGACTCGACTTGAACGCAGACGTGTGAAGAAACGCTTCTTCATCAAGTTCCGGGAACTTGCGGCACCATTTGGATCAGAAACGGCAACCGATCCGGATTCTTCAGACTCTGAGGATGATGTGAACGAGCCTGTCTTTCAGCATAGACAGGAGACATCCGAAGACCATGAAAGAACCGTGAGACTAAATGCCAAAGCTGATCAACAGGCCAGCAGGAGAAGGGCAGGTGAAGTTGTGAACGAGTGTGTTGAGGACGAGGACGAGAGCTCCGACGATGAGGACCTGATCTTGTCTGTCGCAGATTTTCTCCGGCAAGCAGGTCAAACTGTGCCTGGGCCAGCACCATAATCCGAGCTCAAAACGGACAATGAACCCGATTCGACTTATAAGACCTCATATATGAATGCTCTATGGTTTTGTATTGATATGGTCAACTATTCTGTTGTACATGTATAGTGTATTGTATACTATTGATAATACTCAGTATGGTCGCCTGAATTGATATAAAGATTCAGGCATGGGATTCTTCCGGATTTATCCGGATTTCCGGATTTTTAAGGCCAAAAAAGTCATCCCTGTGAATTGTGCAGATCCAATGAAAATATGTTTTAACATAAATAGGGGGGGGGGGGGGGTTTAGTCTCTATAGGGATTTTTGCTATGCAAATTATACAAAATTCCCCGCAGATCACATCTTTTGGCTGCTTTTTGGACTTTTCTTCAAAACTCAATCCCATGCCTGAAGATTTCTAGAGTGTTTTGTATGTGAGGTTTTATAGCATGCTAACATATATATGTCTTTCAGTTTTTACTGATCCTAAATTTACTTTGGTACTACATATGTGGTACCAAAATGGAATTGATGTATTAGTATAAAGTGTAAAGAGATTTCTGACATGTCACTGTCACAGCGGTAGAATAACAGGAAAAAAATATGAATATATATACATATGTAGTATGCAAAATTTAGGTAAGTACCAAAGGTTTTAGTAAGTGCCCTAATATAGCAATATATTACATGTTTTTTTGAAGTGCTGTGATCTGTGACATAGCTGGCAATACAAGATTTTAATTCTGGGTAGAATGGTGTTTTTTTTCCTGTACCTAACCACTTGTAACTGGTGGTAGAAAGAGTAAGATTGTAGATGGTGTATGGTGTGATTTTCGTATGAAGTGACCTGTACCTAACCACTTGTACTGGTGGTAGAAAGAGTAAGATTGTAGTGGGAGGGAGTAGTAGAATGGACTGATCTGTTTCACTGTGGTGTGACTAGGTAGTATGGTGGTGGTTTTATGTTGCACTGCGCTGCTTGTCATGCCTGAGAGTTGAGGTGTGTATGGTGGGAGTAATATTTTAGCAATTTTTTGAATTTTCGGCATTTTCGGGACCCCCAAAATAGTAAAACTCTGTACAAGAACTGCGTGTATGGGGCTTGGGAGAAGAGGAGGGAGTGTTTAGTTGATGTACAATAGGAAAGGTTGTGGTTGTGTCATGTTGTGGTGCTTGATTTAGATCTGTGTGTGGTGTATGTCTTATGGTGTGATTTTCGTATGAAGTGACCTGTACCTAACCACTTGTACTGGTGGTAGAAAGAGTAAGATTGCAGTGGGAGGGAGTAGTAGAATGGACTGATCTGTTTCACTGTGGTGTGACTAGGTAGTATGGTGGTGGTTTTATGTTGCACTGCGCTGCTTGTCATGCCTGAGAGTTGAGGTGTGTATGGTGGGAGTAATATTTTAGCAATTTTTTGAATTTTCGGCATTTTCGGGACCCCCAAAATAGTAAAACTCTGTACAAGAACTGCGTGTATGGGGCTTGGGAGAAGAGGAGGGAGTGTTTAGTTGATGTACAATAGGAAAGGTTGTGGTTGTGTCATGTTGTGGTGCTTGATTTAGATCTGTGTGTGGTGTATGTCTTATGGTGTGATTTTCGTATGAAGTGACCTGTACCTAACCACTTGTACTGGTGGTAGAAAGAGTAAGATTGTAGTGGGAGGGAGTAGTAGAATGGACTGATCTGTTTCACTGTGGTGTGACTAGGTAGTATGGTGGTGGTTTTATGTTGCACTGCGCTGCTTGTCATGCCTGAGAGTTGAGGTGTGTATGGTGGGAGTAATATTTTAGCAATTTTTTGAATTTTCGGCATTTTCGGGACCCCCAAAATAGTAAAACTCTGTACAAGAACTGCGTGTATGGGGCTTGGGAGAAGAGGAGGGAGTGTTTAGTTGATGTACAATAGGAAAGGTTGTGGTTGTGTCATGTTGTGGTGCTTGATTTAGATCTGTGTGTGGTGTATGTTTTATGGTGTGATTTTCGTATGAAGTGACCTGTACCTAACCACTTGTACTGGTGGTAGAAAGAGTAAGATTGCAGTGGGAGGGAGTAGTAGAATGGACTGATCTGTTTCACTGTGGTGTGACTAGGTAGTATGGTGGTGGTTTTATGTTGCACTGCGCTGCTTGTCATGCCTGAGAGTTGAGGTGTGTATGGTGGGAGTAATATTTTAGCAATTTTTTGAATTTTCGGCATTTTCGGGACCCCCAAAATAGTAAAACTCTGTACAAGAACTGCGTGTATGGGGCTTGGGAGAAGAGGAGGGAGTGTTTAGTTGATGTACAATAGGAAAGGTTGTGGTTGTGTCATGTTGTGGTGCTTGATTTAGATCTGTGTGTGGTGTATGTCTTATGGTGTGATTTTCGTATGAAGTGACCTGTACCTAACCACTTGTACTGGTGGTAGAAAGAGTAAGATTGCAGTGGGAGGGAGTAGTAGAATGGACTGATCTGTTTCACTGTGGTGTGACTAGGTAGTATGGTGGTGGTTTTATGTTGCACTGCGCTGCTTGTCATGCCTGAGAGTTGAGGTGTGTATGGTGGGAGTAATATTTTAGCAATTTTTTGAATTTTCGGCATTTTCGGGACCCCCAAAATAGTAAAACTCTGTACAAGAACTGCGTGTATGGGGCTTGGGAGAAGAGGAGGGAGTGTTTAGTTGATGTACAATAGGAAAGGTTGTGGTTGTGTCATGTTGTGGTGCTTGATTTAGATCTGTGTGTGGTGTATGTCTTATGGTGTGATTTTCGTATGAAGTGACCTGTACCTAACCACTTGTACTGGTGGTAGAAAGAGTACTGTTGGGATGGGAAATAGTTGTTGTTTTAGGTCAACAGTATGGTATGTTGTGTTTTACATGTAAGAGAGGGCAACAAGGTAAGTAAGGTGTGTTATGTAAATAAAATAACATGATTGAGTGGGTGTAAAGTATTATTTGTGTTTATGTTAGATTTTTTTACATTTCCCAATTGATGCTGTGTTAATTTTGTTCTAGTATAAGGGTATATTTACGGTAAAATAAGGAAGAAGAGACATGATGCATGTAATAGTGTAAATAAATTTTATTTTATTCAAGTTTGTTCACAAAAAATTACCAATCTTGTTCTGTGTCCTGTACCTAACCGTTTATACCTGTAACCTAACCGGTTAGGTTCGTACCTAACCGGATATTGGCACAGCAATCTGCTAATATTTCACATACATCTAAAATATATGAGAAAAAATGGAACGCTATGTTGTAGAGAAGGGTATGCCCTAGCTGTATGAAGAAAGAAAGGCATTATATACTACAGATGGAAGCAAGGAAAAAACCTTTTGATATAGGTCGAAAATTTCATGAAAATATTGAAAAAGTCCATTTTTTTAACAGGGGGGGGGGGGTAGACATGGTGAGATATAACGTAACACACTACATCCTGCTTGCACTACATGGGGATGGTGTTGAAAAAATAATACAACATATTTATAATATTAAATGGGGTAGGTACTGTACTGAATCTTGTTCTGTGTCCTGTACCTAACCGTTTATACCTGTAACCTAACCGGTTAGGTTCGTACCTAACCGGATATTGGCACAGCAATCTGCTAATATTTCACATACATCTAAAATATATGAGAAAAAATGGAACGCTATGTTGTAGAGAAGGGTATGCCCTAGCTGTATGAAGAAAGAAAGGCATTATATACTACAGATGGAAGCAAGGAAAAAACTTTTTGATATAGGTCGAAAATTTCATGAAAATATCGAAAAAATCCATTTTTTGAACAGGGGGGGGGGGGGGTAGACATGGTGAGATTTAACGTAACACACTACATCTTGCTTGCACTACATGGGGATGGTGTTGAAAAAATAGTACAACATATTTATAATATTAAATGGGGTAGGTACTGTACAGAATTGCATCGTATCCGGTTAGGTACAGGTCACGGGCCGACCGCTTACACTTAGGGATGTTGCTATGGAGACCATAGGAATATTTAAATGAATTGAATGGCCCAGACTGACGTAGTAACACCTGTACAGTACCCTCTGAACGTAATATGGAAATATAAAGATATTTTGTGGCACCCCCCCCCCAGCTCATATGCATTGGATTGGTGAGACAGAGCCTGATATGTATTAATAATTGTTAGGTATAACCAATACATTTGTTGGTCCTGTAAATTTGAAACATGCTAGGATTGCTTAACTAGAAACAAGTGGTATCGGTGATTGTATATCATCTTTCATTCTCCAGTGACATGCTCTGTGTCTTAATTCTCATTATGTCTGAAATGTGTAATATTATTTTTATTATAAATCACAGTAAATAATAATCATGATCTTTTATTCAAACAAAGTAAACATTGTATATTTCTGTATATAATAATAAATCTAAACTAGTTTTCATTCATTCAGCAATATTTTGATTAGATTTCAAGTGATGTGCCCCTGTAACTTTGTAAACATACTAGGACTGCTAAACTATGAACAAGTGATATTTATAATTGATTCTATACTTGTCTTTCTCTGCTGACATACTTTATGTCTTAATTTCGATTGTATAATAAATGTGCAATAATATCCTTACCATTAAACTCAGCTAATAAAGCTCCCTCAATCCTAAATATTCTAAGCACTGTAAATCTAAATAAACGATGACTTATCCCATTCCTATTAATCTTATCTGTAACCATGCATTAATACAATAAATCATGCAATGTGAATTAATATAGTAAAGCCATTAGTATACAATGTATATACGCCATATAATGAAGGCTAGATGTCACGCCTCATACCTAACCTGCCAACATATACAAAAACTTCATGCTTTGTATAATTTGTATAATTCCTCATCAATATTAATCTTGACCTATATGACACTTCCTATCACCAACGGGTTCATGGATCAACCTTTTAAGTCTTTTGGGGGCCTACCCAACCTGCTATCCCATTCCACATTTGATTGGACAGATTTGCATAAACAAAGGTTTGTTTCAGGCCACCCGACAGACCCTATCGAAACAGGGCCGACCCTACGTTTTTTATGCAATTTTGAAAAAAAATTCCATAATTTTACCCTTTTTTGGTCAATTTTAGGGTCTTCAAGGAGGCTGGCTAGTACTTTCATGCTAAAAGAAATCCGACCTAGCAATCCTACATTTTCTGCCTACGTTACCTGAAACAAACTTTCGTTTTTTTGGCCGAAAACATGAGATCTATTTTTTCTCCTCATTTAAGCTGTTTCACCCTTTAAAGGCAGCGTATTTGCTTCCTACATTATGTCATCATGATGCATGAACACTGGTACATGACAGCACTGCATGGACATTGCAGTATCATGGTCTGGCCTTTAAAGGGTTATAAGAATTTATACCACAACGGACACGGAGAACAAACTATTTCACACCTCTTGTATACTAGGTACATACAGCTATTGGTATAAATAGATTATAGGCCTTGTACCAAGCTGTTGGGGTATTCAGTGATAATGCTCACTTCACTGTATTTCGCATACAGCTTGGTACTCGTCCTATAACTACTACATATCACATATGTATGCACACAGGATTGTTTGTGTTTGACGTCAGTAACAGTGTGGGATGTCTTATTAAACAGGTTCCTCCTTTACACTAACATATGGAGACAGGGAATGTGTGTCTAGATGGTTCACTAAGTCAGACAGCTGAACAAAACCTTGCACACATGTCTCACAGCTCGAGTAGGTGCTGACTAAATGCCTCAGTGCGCCGTGACTTGACGGTCCCTCCAAGCTGTATTGTCGTTGTAAGGATATCAGTCCTCCCGCGGCGGATGGTACGTGTACATCACTTTGTAGTTGTTCAGTAACAATATCAGCAGATTGGAGGTAGATTTGTGGCTTGGATTCAGTAACTGGTTTCCTACATACCACGCTGTGCTTCTGGAGGTTAGCTAAACTAGTGAACCCAATACCACAGTCAAAACACACATGTGCCTTCCCCCCTTTGTGGGTCACTTTATGTGCATTCAGGCCACTTAACCATGCAAACCTCTTCCCACATTCCGCACACACATGAGGTTTCTCCCCTGTGTGATTTAGCATGTGTTTCCTAAGGTTCCCGCTCTGACAAAACCCTTTACCACATTCTAAACACACGTAAGGTTTCTCCCCCGTGTGGATCATCATGTGTGTGCGGTAGGCGTGTGGCACGCGGAAGGTCTTCCCGCAGTGTTCACACACGTGTGGTCGTACCTCGGTGTGTGTCTCCTTGTGCTTCCTGAGGTACTGATACTTCTTAAAGCGCTTACCGCAGTCCGAACACAGGTACGGCGACTCCTCAGTGGCCACATACTTAGTACTAGCCTTCTCGATGTGCGTCAGAAGGTGGATCTTGAGGTTGGCTAAACTGATGAACCCCTTCCCGCACTGGGAACACCCGTAAGGTCTTTCCCCCGTGTGGGACATGAGGTGCCGCGTCAGGAAGTCGAGCTTCTTGAAGCCCTTCCCACAGGCTGAACACACGTGGGGCCTCACGTCCCCCGTGTGCTGCGTCAACACGTGGTCCTCAAGCACCCCGCGCTGTTTGAAGGCCTTACCGCAGTCCGCACACACATGAGGTTTTTCCCCTCGGTGGGACAGTGAGTGTCTCAGCAGGCCCTTTACCTCCAGGAAGCCCTTCCCACAGTCCGCACACATGTAGGGGGGGCCGCCCGGGTTCACCACCATCAGGTTCTCCACACTGGTGGCCGCCATCTTGCATTCATGTGGAAGTAGACTCAGAGATTTTGAGCAGAAGCCTTGATGCTATGGACAGGGCAAAGGGTCTACACAGAGAAAGTCATCTTTTGCTGCTATTTCATCTTGAAATAGTTGTACTATTAGCCGCCATCTTGGATTTAAGTGTTAGGAGGAGAGAGGGAATGACTAAGGGGTTTTGGTGCCCTCTGTATGCTGCCTCATCATTCACCCCTCACTGCCGCCATCTTGGATTCACGTGTAGTTTGACTCAAACAAAGGCGAGCAGATTCTGGAGAGCAGAAGCCTTGTCGCTATGGACAGCGAAAAGGGTCTATACATATAGACTATGTGCTAGAAAAAGTCATCTTTTTGCTATTTCCTCTTATTGTACTAGAACATAATGATTGCATTTTAAACCCTATTTCTAACATCTTTCCGATTTGCAATGAATTTTGTTGTGGGTAGACTAGATCTCTTGCAATAAGGATTAAACACCCTTTCCTCTTACATTGTCTGTTTAATCTGACTCCTTTCCACTGCCCTTATCAGGTGTGAGACCAGCCAGATAAGGGTCACACTGGCCTGTGTGATGTAGGTGCTGCTCCAAAGAACCACAAAGACGTGTTAGTGTGTTGTGTGCCCCGTGTGTGCTGTCCCTCCCGCATCACTCACCGGTCTGCCAAATACAAAAACAAAGTAAGTATTACCAAAGAGCAAATCATGATAAGAGAGTCCACTTTAGCCTAAAAAAAAGGTGTGTTTCAGGTAACATGGTCTTGAGAATTAGAGAAGCTAGGTCAGATTTTCTTCTTTTAATTCTTAATGTTTAATGTACCCAGAATGAGTCGCGAATTGCCTCATCGCCTAAGCTACGGGTCATTAGGATGACTTGCTGATTTATCCAGTATCTAAAAATAGCAAGATATTGTTGGACAAATGTAATTTCCTGAAGTCAGACTATAGATTTAGGCCACTGCAATCGCTACTTGAATTCACAAATTTCTCGAGAGAAAAAAAAGCTAGGGTTGGCCCTTTTTTGAAGCGAGGGTCGGGTTGCCTACAACACACTTTTTCCCCTTGGCCCTTACGTGTCTCCCCCCCCCCCCCTCCCACATGCTATCATTGTCCAGTAGCAAGCGGAATACGCCCCCCCCCCCCCCCACACACACACAAACTAAGTATCCTGTAGTATAGCTCCAACATACAGTAAATCTAATAATTCTGTATTTAAACTTTAAAATATTTTGAATATTGATTGAGAAAAGGGTTCTTCTTTGGCCTAAAAAAAAAAGGTTGTGTTCCGGTAACATGGCCCAAAATAAATAGGGTCGGTAGGTCGCTTTCTTTTTTTTTTGACAATTTTTTTTGTTAAAAAAGCCAATTTTAGTAGTAAAATCGCCAAAAATGTCCTAAATTTTCTCAAATATTAAAAAAATGGCCCAAAGAAATTAGGGTCGGCCCCTAAAACGTAGGGTCGGTCGGGATACCGGAACACAACTTCTTTTTTTAGGCTTTATGAGATTACTGTAGATTTAGTATCCCATATAGCCTGTGCTGTGGCCGATGGAGAGTACAGTTCTTGAGTCGGTTAGGCCGACAAAAAGGTTTGTTTCAGGTAACATATGGGCAGAAAATGTAGGGTCGCTAACCTTTTTTTTTTCAAACTTGAAAGTACTAGCCAGCCTCTCCGAACACCCTAAAGTTCACCAAAGAAGGGTAAAAATATGGACGTTGCGTCGCCCTGTTTTGATAGGGTTGGTCAGGTGACCTGAAACAGCCCTCTTTTTGGCCTTATATGGGCTGTATATACTCTATCCAGCAGGGACGCCATGGGCCTTGGGGGGACAAGAAACCGCCCAGTGGACTCTCTTGTTATTCTTTCCTCTTTTGTATTACTACTTTTATGCCAGCTGCAGTTCAAATGATCATTAAACCTTTAAGGACGGCAAGTCTTTATAAAGCATTTGTCGTCATGAGTTACCAATGCCAGCCGGGCGAGTAACTCGCCGTTGCTACAACTGTGCTTCATGCCAACCCTGGTATCAACCCAGTAGGGACGGCATGATGCTTGAATGCAGTTCTGGCGATTACTTGCCAGGGCTCTATTCATGCATCATGACGACCAAAGACATCAATAATAACTTTCTAGGTTGACTATTGTTATGTATACAGATGCTGGAACTCAAATACTCAGTTTGATCAAATAAGTCGGTCCAGCTGAACATTCGGTACTTAATGAAGACTGCAAACAAATACTATGCATCCAAGTTCAAGTTCAAGATATTTTATTACTGACTTCAAATACATGTACTTCAGTCGGAATACTGGGCCGACCAACCCTCGGAGATATTCTTACACTTCGTTCAATAATTACGTATATATAGAGAATGAAAAAATAAAATGAATGTATAGCGGAATGTGTAGTCTACAATATCACGTTGATTTTGTTCAATCATATTTGTCCCAATAAACAATGCTCAGTTAAATTGCATAGCTATATGTTTACCTATTCCTTCAAAGTATCACATGTATATCATTATATTATATTAATATAATATAATGATATGCATGTGATCAGTGCATGTAACTCCACCTATACCTGATTGTTTCTATTTATACGGTGGGTGAGGTGCGCAAAAAAAGCAACGGACTGTGACCTCTAGGTAGAGAATCTGAATCAGGCAGTTATACAAAGATAGCCAAACATGTATCATGATACTGTATATAGAAAGCTATGGATCACCATAAGGCCAAATAAAAAGAAGGTTTGTTTCAGGTAACATGGGAAGAAACTCTAGGGTCGGTAGGTCGGATTTTTTTTTTTTTTTTTACTTTTTTTTTTTTACTTTCCCCCTAAAATTGACCCAAAAAAGTGTAAAAATGGGAAGATTTTTTCAAAATTTTTGTAAAACTAAAATTGACCCTCAAAAAAGTGTAAAAATATAAAAATTTCTTCAAAATTGCATAAAAAAACGTAGGGTCGGCCCTGTTTAGATAGGGTCGGTCGGGTGACCTGAAACAAACCTTCTTTTTTTTTTGGCCTAACCCAGAGATAGTTAGAAATAGAGTTTAAACCCCCACTGCCTACCTTAGTACCTGCCCCGACTCCACTCCGACTATTGCTGGAGGGATACCGAGATTTGCGCCTTCCATGTAATGACCCTTGTGCCTCTACATGGGTGCCCCACTTTTTGGCCATGTCGCCGTGTCGATTTTTAGCAAAACGGCTGTGTCGCCGTGTCGATTTTTATCTATATAGAATATACTAGGGCCTAATAAAAATGTCTGTGTCCGTAGATTTTTAAAACCCCTGTGTCGCACGTGTCGGATTTTAAAACCCCCGTGTCGCCGTGTCGCACGTGTCGGATTTTACCCATGTAGAGGCAGACCCTTATGTGTGGTTATCATGGTGAGGTTACCTGACCATGTGAAACCTGTGTTTGCCCACACTGTGACGTCGTAGACCTGTATTTGTAACTCGACCTGTGTGTAGATATGACACAAGAACCTAAATTCGAAATGGCGACATGGCCATTTCTTAAAGCTGACATGGTGACATGGCCAAATCTTAAAATCGACATGGGTCATGGCCATGTAAGTGACATGGGACATGGGCTGTTTCTTAAATTCGACATGGGACATGGGCCTTAGTGACATGAGAAAAATTATTGGAGAGTGCATCGGAATGCACCATTTCAAGTCTAGATATTCAAGATGATCTTGGATAGTGCTCCCTTGTTCTCTGCAGGCAGTGCAAGGAGCTTAGGCTCTAAAAATGCATCAGAATGCACAATTTCGCTTCTATATTCAATATTTTCTTGTTGCTGGGCCTAATAAACAATATCACTTAGGGACACTAGTGACATGGGTTTTCCTTAGTGACATGAGACATGAGCCTTTCTTAAAATCGACATGCGTCACGGGGATCAAATGGGGGTGGACCCCTAAAATCGACAGGGCGACATGGCCTTTTCTTAAAATCGACAGGCGACATGAGGCTTAGTGACAAATAACAGGAGA
Source organism: Harmothoe impar (assembly GCA_947462335.1). Taxonomy (NCBI): domain Eukaryota; kingdom Metazoa; phylum Annelida; class Polychaeta; order Phyllodocida; family Polynoidae; genus Harmothoe; species Harmothoe impar. The sequence continues at coordinate 74,216,755 of OX381711.1, forward strand.
AATTAAAAGATATTGACAAGGGACATGGCCTTTTCTTAAAATCGACAGGCGACATGGAGTCTAGTGACAAATGACAGGATAATTACAAAGATACTGACATATGACAGGAGCATTTCTTAAAATCGACAGGCGACATGGGGCCCCCATCTAGACCCCCCATCAAGGGCCCCGTAGATGGCTGCTGCTATAGCGATATTTCGGGTTTCTCCATATGGGCGGCCATGTTAGTTCTGAGCTTGCATTCTATCGTGAGACTTAGGCAGTGACCACTCACCCACATACCATAGCTTGCAAGGAACAGGTGTAAGTGGCGAGAGCAGAACCGGAACGGGAAGTGATCGCTGGTGACAGTTTTCACACGTTGGTTGCAGAAACAAGGGCACACCAGTTAGAGGCCTATAGGTTGAGTTACATATACAGTTCTGCTACGTCACAGTGTGGGCACACAATGGCAACATGTGCCCTCACCATGATAGTCACACACCAGGGTTATTACATTAAAATCTGTTTTTAATTATCCCTTGGTTATATCGATACATAGCTTCACTTTACAATATACTATTTCAAATGTATGTATTCATGTGTATCTATAATGATACATGTATGGCTAGTATTAATATTTATACATAACTGGTTGATTCAGAGCCAGATTCAGAGTCACCCTACCTAGTGGTCACAGTCTAGTGGTCTAACTGATCATTCCCGATGTGGAGGGGTTGGGCCGTGGGATCACTGCCCCAGGCCGTAGGCCGAGGGCAGTGATCCTAGGCCCAAACCCGACACTGAGGGGGTAATCAGGGTTCTACCAAAGCAATTTTATGATAATTTATATCATAATAATTTGGAAATAACCTTATATTGACACAAAATTCTGTCCCACCCAAACAAAAAAAGTCACTGGGCAGTGATCTGTCAGATCACCTGCCCAGTGCCTCGTTTTGGTTAACATAGGTGTCAATGGGATCACCCTGCCCAGCTGCCCACCGCTGTGGTAGAACTGATCGCCCACCGCACCTCACATATAAATAGAATAATCAAGTATATGTAACTCGACCTATTTATAGCACGACTGTGTGCTGGGCAAACACAACTCTCCACAGCCCTCTGTGTGTGCTGCGTGTTTGTACAAGGCAGGTGACAGTGTAGGGCCCCTTCATGGGCGGTCCCCATGTCTCATGTCTATTTCAAGAAATGGCCATGTCGCCATATCGATTTTAAGATATTGCCATATCGCCATATTGATTTTAAGGGATGCTTAATGCCCAATGTCACTATCTATTTTTTTCCCCTGTCCCATGTCACTATGACACATAGGTCAGTAATGACATCCCCTTTGTTGTCGATAAAAGCTATTATTACTAAGTCCCACAACGAGCCATGTCACCGTGTCGACTTTAGGGGTCTCGGGCCATGGTGTACACCAAGGTCGAGTTACATATACAGCTCCCTACGTCACCTAGTGTAGGCAAACACAGGCTACACCTGGTCAGGTGGCAACTAGACTCCAGGCAGGCCAGGCAGGTAGAACTAGCTAAGGGAGTTATCATTTTTTAACAACAGGGGGGGATGGTAGGTTTCCGCGCGGAGCGCGTGAAATTTTTTACCCCCCCCCCTGTCAAGGGGTCAACATTTTTTACCCCCCCCCCTTAGGGTCGAAAATCGGCTCGCGCGCGGGCCCTTTGAAGCATAGTAACGCGCGGGCTTTTTGGCTCAAAACAGGTTACATTTTTTTGGCCCCCCCCCCCAAGAGGGGTCCAAATTTTTTTGCCTCCTCCCGGTCAAGGGGTCCAAATGTTTTTGCCCCCCCCCCCCCTGTTGATAATAAATGATCACTCCCTAATCAGGATGGATGCCTTAATCGGACAAGGCCATTTCTTAAAATCGACATAGGTATGGCATGCGACATGGAGCTTTGTGCCTCTACATGGGTAAAATTCCACACGGGCGGCAAGGCCCTTTTAGCCCCTTTTTAAATCGACGGACACAGGAAAATTAGGGATAAAAATGACACACAGGTTTTTTTCCCTCTAAGTTCCTATACCTAAAAATCGACACAATGACATGGTCCACCTGCTAGAAATCGACACAGCGACATGGTCAAAATGTTGGGTACCCATGTAGAGGCACAGCTTTAGGCCCCGAGGACGATCGGCCCCATGTCCATAATAGCCATGTGGAAGATTGGCCCTATGATTAATGGCACCCTGATTGAGACATACTAGTCTACTCCTGGTATATACAGGCCAGCTAGTCACCTCATGGGCAGTCTACCCTATAGGCAAGGTTACGGTTCTGCTACTTCACAGTGTGGGCTAACAAAGCCTACATGTGGTTAGGTATTAAACCTCACCATGATAGCCACACACCAGGGTCACCAATCTAAATGTTATTTTCCTTAATAATTTGAATTGCCTGTGTCTTGTTTTGATATGTATTGATACATTTGATATGTTTTGACTTGTAAGTGAATGTATTTGCCTCATGATTTAGGACCCATTTGACTAAGGCCCAAAAAAGGTGTGTTTCAGGTAACATGGCAAGAAAATGTAGGGTTGGTAGGTCGGATTCTTTTTTGTTTAAACTTTTTTATTTAACATGAAGGTACTAGCTAGACAGGCTGTCCCGTGTAGGGAACAGTAGTGAGCGCCTGGGAGAGACCGCCCGCCTCTCTAGTACTAGCCAGCCTCTCCGAAGACCCTAAAATCGACCCAAAAAGGTTAAAAATACGAAAACTTCTTCAAAATTGCATAAAAAACCGTAGAGTAGGCCCTGCTTTGATAGAGTCGGTTTGGTGACCTGAAACAAACCTTCTTTTTTCTTTGGCCTAATAATACATAAAGGCCTGACATAGTGCGTAAGATTATTATTAAACCTAGGGGTCACAGTCCAGTGGCTTGTTTGCCCACCGCACCTCCCATATAAATACAAACAATCAAACTATAACCTTCCCTATTATGGCCTATACGATAGGGAAGGTTATATATACAGTTCTGCTACGTCATACTGATTAGGCCACTCAAAAAAAAAGTGGTTTCTCATCACCAAGGTCTGAAAAATTTGACGAGGGAGGCTTTTTAATTTTTTATTTATTTTTCACTCGCGGGTTCAAATGCATGGGATGATATACCTTTTTCATGACCAAAATTCACATTTTAGTAGTTAAGAATTTATGGATCTTTAAAAGTAGGGAAAATTTAAGTTATTTCTATCCTACTGCATTACTGGCAGTATTAGCTTTGATTTGATACCAAATAACCCAATATTTGTCCATTTTTATCATATTTTTCATGAAAAATTATCAAAAAAAAAAAAAAAAAGTTTTCCTCAAAAAGGTGATTTTTATGATACGCGTGGTGATGAGAAACCATTTTATTTTTTTAAGTGGCCTTAAGTACTGTGAACAAACAAAGGCAACACATGCTTAGGTAACCTCACCATGATAGCCACACACGAAGGTCATTACATCGATTAAATTACATTTTTGATTGTCACTGGGCTATAGGTAGTAAGAGGGGGTGGTGAGATTTTGCGCGGAGCGTGCAAAAGTTTTTCACCCCCCGCCCCTAGAGGGGTCAAAATTTTTAACCTCCCCCCCAGCAAGCTGAAAATTGCGCGCGTTCGTGCCCCTTTGTAGCATAGCCTACTTTATATCCCTGAGCATAGTAATGCGCGGGCTTTTTCCCTCAAATCAGGTCGACTTTTTTTTACCCCTCCCCAAGAGGGATCCAAATTTTTTACCCCCCCCCGGTCAAGGGGTCCAAATTTTTTACCCCCCCCCCCAAATCCATCCCACCCCCCCCCCCCGTTGTTAAAAATGAGCACTCCCTAATGAGCTTTTACTATACAATACATTACCTTTAAAGTTTTATGCAAGTGATCATGTGTACCACCTCATGAAACATGTAGAGCTATTAATTATATATAACTGGTCGATTCAGAGTTACCTTACCTAGAGTAGGGGGGGTGGTTAGCGCAAAAATTTTGCGGAATGCAGCCTAAAAGATGATACTCATCATGAGAAACAAGAATATGACCTTCATTTTTGATTTTGAAAACTCTAACCCCCCCGTACGCCCCCTCCGAAGATAAAAAGTTCGAAAATAATTAAATAAATCAATTAAAAAATTCCCCACAGGTGTGCATCCCTTGAAATACTCATTAAATCACTTTGAGGTGAAATATAAAAATATAGTGCACCAAAATGAACTATTTTGAAGTTTCTGCAAAATTCAAGATGGCCGCCATTAGCGAAAACTACCGTTTTTCACTGTAATTAAAGCTATATTTGGTTTTGCACTCATGAAATTTATATGAAAGCACTTGGATATGTAATATGATATAATACTGGATCAAATTCAGCTATTTTGAAGTTTTTGAAAAATTCAAAATGGCCGCCATGGGCCAAAAAAATCACTTTATTGATGTAATAATATCCATATTTGATCCACCATACATGAAACCCAAATAAGGACACTTCAACATGGATTGTAATATAATACATAATTTTGAGCTTTTCTAGCAACATCAATTGGTGCAGAAACCCTACTGTAAAACCTTATCTATAAGCCGTGGCTATTCCGTGAGTCAGATTACCAGTTTGGCTTATAGGCTTAACACAGAGTTTGGATGCGGCTTATACGCAAGTTTTTGCTCCAATAGTACAGTACAAAAGTCACCATAATCAGATGGCCGGTGCTGCTTATAGGATCGACACAAGGACATGGGTCTGCCTACAGGATCCATTATGTGTAAGGCTATGGTACCCTGGCCTGTACAACACTATGGGCAAGGTATAGTTTTTGGGAGTATCAACCAGCAACTCCTTGAAATGACCATGCCAGTGACCTTTCAGTCCGTAGTCATTTTTCACCCTGGCTTCCTTCACTGCATCCCACATAGAGCGCTGAGTTATGAAGCCATGGTGGAAAATGAACCTGCCCTTTAAATCATAGAGAATGCATTTTATAATGGTTATATGAGATATTTGCCTTTATTTTCCAACTGTAAAATCATCCTAGATGGAAGGGGAACCATATATATAAGCAATTTAGTATTTCAAAATATCTCCTAATCACTTTTTTTTAGGTAATATACCAAGTACTTGCAGTAGACATGGGGGAGGATAGCTCTCTATTCTCACAAGAATGCAAGTGTGACTGTTATGCCAAATTTGTGACAGAAAAAAGTACCCCACCATTAGTACCAAGTTGAAATCTAGTATAACATGGAAAAGAAATGTTGGTTCCATAAGTATAGCAGTTGAGAAAACTGGATTTTAAACTATATTTGTATGTGTATTCTTTACTAACATACCAGAAACCCATTATATGGCTGGCGAGACAAAGCTAAGTCAACTGATAAGGCATAGAGGGATGTGTAATAAATGGGATTACTTAACAGGCAGAGGAATAGGGCATCCCCGAGAATGAACCTGCACAATGGGAGCTGGGAGGAATGGGGAGAATATGCCATGAAGAGCATTGACCCAGGCTTCATAAGCTTTTCTAGGTTCATTTCTTGGCCTCTTCTTTGACCTGTAAATCTTTGGTCCTCATAAGACATATACACTTTTTAACCAGATGCCATCAATCATCTCATATGGTACACTTGCCCCTTAGATTCCTCTAAAATCCTAGTGCTATCCCTCCCAATGGACCCAATGAAATTGGTCAAATTCAATGCCAACCCAGTGACCTATTTGATGCCTACCTTATTGTTTAGATGCCAAGCTGATATTCTATCTGGAGTTGAGGCTTACAATACAATAAAATGAAGTAAGAAGGTAGGGGGTTTGGTAAGTTGTATGGATAATGTTTGGGTGTCTGCAACATCATTTGTACACAATAAGCAGCCCAATCAAAACCCAATGCTTCCATCATGCAATTGATCTTCCCTGACAGCATTTGGGATAACTAGTTCTATCATAATTTAACCCAGTCTGCAATGCCCGTCTATACTTGGGTAGTACAGCTGGTCTCTCCTTTATGATGCATTGCCTTCAGTCATTATGCTCTAAGCTTTTTGTAGAGTAAACAGCATGTAGTACGGTCTGCTTCGATACATACACTTTCTGTATATTGCCTCAGTTTTTCCTACTTGAAGAATTCTAGATTTTCAAATAATCTTCTGATTATAAATAATACAACATGATCCAGCATTAAATCCCAGGAACCAATAACTCAAACAAATCCTATAACCTACACTTGGGATCTCAATTGGTACTTCTGTCCATTCAAATACCCTCCTATAACCCACACCCTGACTTTAAGTGCGTTCTATAACCCGTTGTGGGGATATAATTAGCATATAATCAGTGGATACTGTGTGAGAATTCATGGTGTTACAATTTTGCTCCAGTCCATTGCTATAAATCACTGACTTTCCTGGCAAGGTGCTTGGAGTATGCCTTTGTATACCCCTATACAGCTAATAGGGGTAGGGTAGTGGGTACTGAACCATGGCTGCCATATTGAAATTTTCAGGCACTTCAAAGTACCTATTTTCTATTTTAATTCTATGCCAAGTGTTAACAAATAGATTTCTTATACGGTATACCACTTAGGAGTATGAAATCAAGAACAAAGACAAATTGCATGTGTTTTTTCATCTATGGCAGCCATCTTGAAATGTTCAAATTCAAAATAGCTGACTTTAGGGGAGTATATCGTTATATTCCTCATCCAAAGGCATTTGTTTGGGTTTCGTGTAGACCAACTATGGATAAAATTACAGCGAAAAACAATGTTGTTTTTTCAAATGGCAGCCATCTTGGATTTTTCAGAACTTCAAAATAGCTGACTTTGATGCAGTATTTTATCATATTACATATCAAAGTGCTTTCATATAAATTTTATGAGTGCAAAACCAAATATAGCTATAATTACAGTGAAAAACTGTAGTTTTCGCTAATGGCGGCCATTTTGAATTTTGCAGAAACTTCAAAATAGTTCATTTTGGTGCACTATATTTTTATATTTCACCTCAAAGTGATTTAATGAGTGTTTCAAGGGATGCACACCCTAGGGGAATTTTCAAATTGATTTATTTAATTATTTTCGAACTTTTTATTTTCGGAGGGGGCGTACGGGGGGGTTAGAGTTTTCAAAATCAAAAATGAAGGTCATATTCTTGTTTCTCATGATGAGTATCATCTTTTAGGCTGCATTCCGCATTCCTAACCTCATTTTGACAAAATAACCACCCCCCCTACCTAGAGGTCACAGTCTACGTGGCCTGGTTGCCCACAGCACCTGCCATATAAATAGAAACAATCAAGTATATGTAACCTCCCCTAATACAGTAGGCCCTATACTGTCCAATACTACTCACATGGGAATGATAAACAACACACCCACCCCTGTAGGCTGTAGCAGGTCGTCCCGGCAGTGTGTAGCCTCCCGCCCCCTGTACTGTAGGCTGTAGGCTGTAGCACAGAGCTACAGAGCAGCCTCCCTGACTGTAGACTTGTCAGGTCCTGCACCCCTGGTGCTGCACGTCTGGTGCCGTCACAAAGTTGTTACGTATAGCTGAGGGTACAACAGACCCCGTCCCGACGCAGCCACCCTGACTGTCTATACTAGACGGTATACACTGTATGTATACAGGTCACCCGGTGTGTGGACAGCCTTCCCGACCTCCGGCCAGGAGAGTTCCACCAGCACGGCCCATGTGGGGACCACCGAGAGACAAGGCTGTGTGCGTCCATATAACACACTGTGAGCGTTGGCTGCACTTTGGCGTCGCTCTCCCGCGCTCACCACGAACATGGCCCTGGTATGGCATTGCAGAAGACATTTTAGTTCAACTTTGCCTCTTATTGCAGTGTATAGAATTGATTTGATTTAATTAAAAGTTGGATCACATCAATTTAATATACTGAAATGAATTAAAAAGAAAAGACCAGCACAATTTTATGTGGCTTTCTATCACTAGTATTGGTATTGCATTGCAATATTCGGACATACATATGATCTAAGTATGCAGCATGTAGCATTTTAACCTGAATAACGAAGGACAGACCAAGTAAAAAGTGATGTCACAAGAGAACAAAAGTTCACAGAGCCATTCTAGTGACTGCAGATGGGTCAAAAGCGACCTGGCGACCTGGGCCATTTTGGAGGCGACTTTCGACCTAATGCAATAATAAAAGCGACCTAGCGACCTTTGGGCAAAAATGACAGTAGGATAAAGGGTCCAAAAAACCGACTTTGTGACCTGGACCCCTTAATTTCGGCAACTTTACGACCTCAGGGGGGGACCCCTCTGTACCCCCATTCTAAACCTAGACAAATACAGTACATTCTAGCATCATTAGGCCTACTAATGCATCAGACCGTTACTCTATTATTATTGAGTTATTGTATTTATCAAGTAATTATAAACCAATTTCCCTTTCCATTTCATGAAGAGAATTATTGAGAAAGCAATTTGAAAGGAACAAACCGAAAGCATAAAATCGTCTGCACCTGCATTGCCCTATGATTGGCCCCTGAGTGGCCCTTGAGCGGTTGTTAAGGCATACTCACAGTGGTGTAGATTACCGAACAACCAATCAAATAGATGTTATAATGGTGTCTAGACCAATCGATGGAGATGGGCTGAGTCTCTGGCTAGATATTTGTTCTCTTGTGACGTCACTCTGTGTTTATCTATTTCAGATTTGTACCCTAGCTGGTGCATATTTAGATAATATGTATATCCGAATGTTGCAAGCCAATACTAGTGATAGAAGGCCCCATAAAATTACGCTGGTCTTTTCTTTTAAAGAGACAAAGTTGGAGTTTCTTCTGTAACATGTAATGTGTTACTTGATGAATTATAGTTGGACAAGCAAGGCATGCCTTTTCTGTGTCCTTTGAAGTTGTATAGGTAGAAATACTGGCTTAAAGGCTAAGGCTTTTCAAACCAAATCGTAAAATCCTTTGCCAGGGTTGTTGAGTTTATATAACACCTCAGTTAAATTTAGAATCGCCCAAGCACAATCCCTGAGATCCAGGCATGTCCTAGTCCTGTAGGATCGTATTCCCTAGCAAAGTACCCCAAAACTAATGGCTCAGGCAACCAAGAAATAGGATTCTGGTTGTTCCCTTCCAGCAATTCACTGCTCTACATAAGTTGCACTGGTGTGACCAGCAGTTAGACTATGCCAGTGGTAGTATACAATACTATTGATACTAGTAGTATAGTATGTATCGGAACGGGACTATAGTTAAGTACTGTTTATTACTCAATCGACCTGCAGCCAATCAGAGGCCTCCATTTGGTCACGTGACCGGAAGTGACCTACTTAGGGGATTAGTGGTGACGTCACGTGACCTAGTTAGCCAATCAGAGGCCGCCATTTGGTCACGTGACCGGAAGTGACGTCATATGACCTACTTATGGACCGGAAGTGACGTCATATGACCTACTTAGGGGACCGGAAGTGACGTCATATGACCTAATTTAGGATCACGTGACCGGAAGTGACCTGATGAGTCACGTGACCGGAAGTGACGTCACATGACCTAATGGCCAACCGGAAGTGAGTGACCTCATTGAGGATCACGTGACCGGAAGTGACCTGATTGATCACGTGACCGGAAGAAGAAGTGACGTCACGCGACTTAATGAAGAGATGAGCGTCTTTAAGGGGTCACGCGCTTTAAAATGTGATATCTTTTTTTTTGGAGGAGGAGGAGGAGGAGGAGAAGGAGAGGAGGAGGCGAGTCTCTTATTTTTTTCGGTAAACTAATAAAAAACACTACGATATAAGTTTGTTTTTTTTTTCATTTTTTATTGTTTTACGAGCGACTGGAAGTGACTTATTGAACTAGGTAGAAGCGTTCTTTAGAGTGTATAAGGGGGGGGGGAAGGAGGGGAGGGGAGGGGAGGGAAGGGGAGGGGGGCCCCTTTAAGATGCATGGGGAGGGGGGCGCTTTTAGGATGCATGGGGCGGGTGGGGGGGAGGGGGGGAGGGGGGAGGGGGGCACTCTAGGGCGGTGGGGGGGCACTCTAAGGGGCGTTTGTCTCTTTTAAGAAAAAAAGAAAAGAAAAAGATTTCAATCGAGAGACACGCTTCTTCCTCTCGAGAGGAAGAAGCGTGTCTCTTTATTTTTTTTTGTTTATCACGTGCCTCGATGAGGCGATCAGCTGCGACTGGAGGAAGTGACACTTTAAGAGGGCGCGCGTCTTAATTGTTATGATATTTTTTTTTACTTACTAATAAAGAAGACGTATGAAAATAAAACACAACAATTCACATGTCCGTCGTTCTCGTTGTTTCTTGCTTGATAAAGTCAAGTAATATCGCGATGCCGAGGTCAAACTTTCCCATGTCCTCAGTCAACACTCGAAGGAGTTCAAAAGGTGTACCGCCGGCACCGTCAGCTTCATCTTGCCACATTTTCAACACTCGGAAGGCCCACTCAGCGGGACTTCCTCCGTATTCGCATTCTTCAGCGATCTTATCTAACCTCTCAGGCGACAATTTTAAATGGTCCCCCACCTCTTTCCACCTGCTACCTAGACGTCTGCCGAGGGTGCCCAAGTGCTTATGCATCGCGCGCGAGTCGGGGTTTTCGAAATCCAACCCCTGTCTGTGGAGAAGGGACATCCACTGAGCCAACAGTTCCACGCGTCTAATGCGGGTGAAGACGCGACCGAGCTCTCCCCATCTATGACGATGCGGGGTTTCACCCCACCAGACTCGGAACATCGCCGTACACAGCTCCTCCGGTGTCTTGACACTGCGCTCTACTAGAGCATCCATACGGGCGGCGGTAACTTTTAAGCTACTGCCCAACTCTCTCCAACAGCCGCTCAACTCTTTACCTAGTTGACGAAGCAAGGCGTCGCTATAGGCTAACCGCCGCTGTCCTACCTCTCTGTTCTCCCCATCGGTCTACTCGCGCGTCTCACGTCGTCAAGCCGCATTAACTTTTTTTCAGGTGGACAAGGCGGTGAAGGCGAGTTTGAAAGTGGAATAGCTTGAGCCATCTCGTCTCGTCTTGGCGGCGGCGGTGGCGGCGGCGGCGGCGGCGGCGGCGGCGGTGGTGGCGGTGGTGGTGGTAGTAGACGTTACTGTGGTCAGAGGCGATATGGTTTTTTTCCAACAGAAATCAGAGCTTTTATACAGAGGGAGTTTAATCCCATTTCCAACAGCACTCCAGCTGTCTAGCGACCTGTCCGCATGACGCTTTTTCAGCCGCTCCGCTCCTTAAGAGCTTAGATGACGAGGGGTATGTCATCGCTATCCGTGGAGACCAGCTGAAAACGGTGTTTCTACCTCATCCATAGCCTTACCTCCTACCCCCTACCTGAGGACGTCTCCCTCCCTCTGACATTCATTGTAACAAACGTCAGAGGTCAGGTGAAAATCGGATTTTTTTCATGCACAGCCTTAGTCAGCTGTCACCCCTCCCTATTGAACTAGCCGGCCGCCGCCTGGCCGGCCCGGTCTACTCACCACGGCAGGAGGTGGTGATTTTTTTTTGTCTTACACTTAAGTCGCTCACCACATGCACACGCCTCTACTCACAGACAGACACGTTCGTCTTAGGGGGGTCCTGCTTCACGCCACACGCCTCCTGTAGTTTTTTTTGTATACACACTCTAAGCTCATCACCGTTAATCCTTTATACAGCTAACGCGCGCTGAATTGCTGAACAGGGTGGTAAGTGGCTTAGCTCATGACAGTGGATCCCTCAAAAAAAAAGAGGGGAAAGGGATCCAGCTGAAAACGTCATACCTTATGTCTTTGTGAATGGCCGCCGGTCAGTCGACGGCAGCAACCGCTTAATCCTTTATACAGCTAATGCGCGTTGAAATGCTGAACAGGGTGGTAAGCGGCTTAGCTCATGACAGTCGATCTCTCAAAAGGGGGGAAAGGGATCCAGCTGAAAACGTCATGCCTTATGTCTTTTGTTTCTCTTTGTGAATGGCCGCCGGCCAGCCGGCGGCAGCTGAACAGGGTCAGTAAGTAGCTTAGCTCTAGAAGCGAGAAGGCGTATATAAGGGGCCTGGAAACCTCCATTCACTCACTCATTCTTTTGCTGCTCTCTACAGTCACCACCATGAGCAAAAGACAACACCTAGCGCCGTCCAAGAACAAGAAGACTACGCGGAACAGCGCTCGTTTAGCGTCAGTGCCTCCTCTTGCTACTGAAAATGAGACTACCGCCGCAGCCGCTTGGTCTTATCACCCTCCCGCTGTAGCGAGAGCTCGCGGCAGTAGTAGTAGTAGTAGCAGTAGTAGTAGCAGTAGTAGTACTAGTAGTAGTAGTAGTAGTAGTAGTAGTGGTAGTAGTACTACTGGTAGTAGTCGTCGTGCTAGCGACGTTGTTACACTCGCGACGGTACACGTTGCTGCTAAGCACGCTGCCGCTGCTACTGCCGCCCCGCCTGCTGGTGATCCTCGGGCTGCGGCTGCTGCGGCTGCTGCTGCTGCTGCACCTGCTACCGCTGCGCCTGCTACGGCTGCGCCTGCTGAGGCTGCTGCGCCTGCTACTGTTGCGTCTGCTGCTGCTGCTGCTGCTGCTGCTTCTGCTGCACCTGCTGCTACCGCTACTACTACTGATGACAACGCTCCTGGCACAGCGCAGTACTGGCAACCGGGTTTTTACCTCCCCTTTTGTGTAAAATTGTCTTATGTATTGAAGATTATATGTAATGGTGGGTTAAGGGTAGACTGCCCTGTCCCCCTGACGTTTGTAGGGATTATTTTGCCCTAGTTGTCAAACGTCAACTTTAGTCTTTATATCTGCTCGGCATTATTGACACCCGTCCACTCCGGGTAGTTGTTCCCGCATGACTGACTGGTGCATCTAACGGCCTCGATGGTGGTTTTGGCGGAGGTGGATGCTTCGGAGCCAGTTGTGGTGACGGTGGTCGTTGCAGCCTTGGAGACGTATCTGAGGTAGGCGGATGTGACGGCCTTGGAGACACAGGCGGATGTGATGGCCTTATAGGTGTTGTCGGCTGCTGAATCTCCAATGGTCTTCCTTCTGGTCTTTCTTGTAGATGGACTCGATTACGCCTAACCAGACTTCCTCTCTGGTTCTCCACGATATATGATCGAGGTGCTGCATCACTTGGCTCAATGACCTGTCCTGGACGCCAAGCATGTGTCGACTTGTCGTACACACTGACCCGTTGCCCAGGGTATAGTGGTGCTAAGTCTTTCGCTCCTCTATCATGGTAAGCCTTGCTTTTGGTCTGCCGTTCCAGCATTCTTTCTTTCACTGGTCCACTTGCAGTTTCTTCGCTGCGGAATGGAAGACTTACTGTTAGTTTTCTGTTCATCAAAAGCTCCCCTGGCGACGGAATGACATTGTCTATGGGGGTTGCTCTGATGTTAAGTAGGACCTTTTGGATGTTTTGTCCTGACTTCATTGCTTTCTTTAGTATTGGCTTAATCCATTTAATCTGTCGCTCTATAAATCCATTGGATTGTGGGAATTCAGGCGATGATGTTACGTGCTGGATCTCCCACTCTCTGCAGGTTTTCTGGAAGGCTTCTCCTGTGTACTGGGGTCCATTGTCAGATCGGATGGTGTTAGGCTTCCCAAGCACACTGCATATACCTTCTACGTAGCTTGCTACGGAGGCAGAGGTTGCTGAGGAAAGTTCCTTCACAAATGGAAATTTCGAATAATAGTCAGACACAATGATAAACATCTTGCCTTTTATCTCAAATAGATCAGTACCTATTACCTTCCAGGGACCATCAGGAACCTCTGTGGGTAACATTGGTTCTTTCGTGTTTGCTTCCTGGAACTCCTGGCAAAGTGGGCTGGTCTTGATCATTTTGCTGATATCATCGTTTATCCCAGGCCAGTAGATGGTTTCTCTTGCTAACAATCGTGTCTTCTCGATACCCTGGTGTCCTACGTGTAGTTGCTTCAGTAGCTCAGGCTGCATCGATGGTGGTATCACAACCTGCTTTCCCTTGAAGATCACACCATCCTCTATTCCTAGCGTGTCACGGAAGCTCCAGTAAGGCCGCAGGTCAGTAGGAAGCTCTTTGATGCTTTCCGGCCATCCAGTATAGATGACTTCTGCGAGTGCATTCAACACTGGACACTCCCTGGTCTTGGTTCTCAGGTGGTGTTGTTTCTCGGGACTGAAGTGTATCAGATCCAGGGTGATATCATCGACTCTGACATCAAGCGTGACATTTCCTGTATCTTTCGGGTTAGGCAACCGGGAAAGTGTATCAGAAATGACCATTTGACTCCCTGGACGGTACAAAACACTGTAGTCGTAACCTTGTATCTTCAGTAACATACGCTGCAGTCGTGGCGGGGCAGATGAGAGTGCTTTACGCGCAATCATCTCTAACGGCTTGTGATCGCTCACTACTGTAAATGATCTGCCGTAAAGGTATGATGTGAATCGTTCAACCCCATAGACAACGGCAAGCATTTCTCTCTCTATGTTGCTGTAGTTGCTCTGTGTTGTGGTAAGTGTCTTGGATGCGAAGGCAATTGGTTTTCCTTCCTGTACTAGACATGCACCCAATCCCTTCATCGACGCATCAACTTCTATGCTGATGGGTTTGGTAACATCGTAGAAAGCGACGATACGGGATGTCATGACTTCTTTCAGCTTCTTGACTGCGATCGTATGAGTTTCTTCCCAAATGAAGACAGAGTCCTTCTTCAAGAGATCTCTCAGCGGAGCGGCAAGTGAGCTGAGGTTGGGAATGAATGTCCCAAGGTACGTCAGTAGCCCTAAGAATCGTTGTAGGTCTTCCGGATTCTTTGGTTCTGGCATTTCATTGATAGCTTGTACCTTGGCAGGATCTGGTGATATCCCTTCTGCACTGTACGTATTGCCAAAGAAGGATATAGAGCTGGCCTTGATGGTACACTTTTGGGAGTTGAAGACCAGTCCATACTCTTTGGCTGCATCCATCAATGCAATCAGATGCTTGTCGTGTTCCTCTTCGGTACGACCGAACACGCAAATGTCGTCAGCTATGCCCACACACCCATCGAGATTCTCTAGAAACTCGTCCATCCGTTGTTGGAAGATATCTTGGCTTATGTTCAGGCCGAAAGGCAATCTCCTGAAACAATATCGTCCAAACGGAGTACGGAAGGTGGTTAGCAATTGACTCTTCTCCTCGAGTGGTACACTCCAGTAGCCTGCTTTGGCATCTAGCTTACTGAAGATTTTGGCACCAGCGAACTTTGGATTGACCTCTTCTAGGGTAGGCATTTTATGAGGACATCGCTTTATGGCATTGTTCAGAAATTTAGGATCCAGACATATCCTGAGACTACCATCTTTCTTTGTGCTGTACACAAGACTGGAGTACCAGTCGGTGTGCTTGGTAACCTTGCGGATCACGCCTGTTTCCTCCATCTCCTTGAGTCCTGCCTTTATCTTTGGTAACAGATTGACGTTGGACTTACGAGGTCGGTTAATGTGCGGCTCAGCGTCTGGCTTCAGGAGGATTTTGGCAGGCTCCTTGAAGCGACCAATGGCATCGAACTGATCTGGGTATCGGCTTTTCAGATCGTCCACGGTGGACACAGATCGGGTGATCAGGTCAACTGTAACCCTCGTACAGTTGATCGTGATGAGACCAAGGGCCTCGCACGTTGGTAGTCCTAGTATTACAGGTCCGTCGACTTCAACAACGTAGAATGTAGCCTCGTGCCATTCGGACGTTCGAGACTTGCATCTAACTGCCATGGTTCCAAAGCAGTTAATGGTGTTGCCTGAATACGACGTCAGCTTCGCCTTGGTAGTAGGCGTCAGGATCTCACGGGGGTCGCGGTCACCATACATCTGACGGAAGGTACGTAGTGGTAAAGCATTAGCATTAGCACCAGTGTCAAGCTTCACCTTGAGCGTGTGCTTGCCCTTGACATCTGGTATTTTCACATCAAGGTTGGTGAATGCTTTGTCCTGCTCAACTGCATCAAGGTCTCCCAAGGTGACGGCATAGAACCCTTTGATAGGCTCATCGGCACTGTCGCTGTCTTCTGAGGTACTTGACGCGTTGTTTTGTATGGCATGTACTTTCTTACGACCTTTCTTCTTGTGGTAGTCTTTCTTTCGTGACTCCTTGTCTGGCGCGCTGGCAGTTGCACCGCTGTTCTTTGGATGACCCAACTTCTTGTTGTGGCAACAGTCAATCCAGTGGCCCATATTACCGCAGTGGCCACACTTCGAGTTGTATGCGGGGCATTCGCGGTACTTGTGTATTCTGCCGCAGTTCCCACAGGGCTTTCGTTTCCCTTTTCCATCATGATTCTGAACGTAGTCGACTTTCGGATCTTCCTTACGGGAACGTCGTTTAAGGGATTCCAGTCGGAGAGAGCCTTTAGTTGCAGCTTCATGCTGTCGACCCTCCTTCAAGACTTGTTCGAGTGTCAAATCCTTGCCCTTGTCAAGCAGGCTTCGACGGAAAAGCTCTATTGGCGTAGAAGCTATCACTAACTCGATGACGCGTTCTTGAAGCTCGGCATCGGTAAACTTGCATTGTAACGCCTCACCGAGTTCTTGCTGAAGAGACACAGGAACCAGCTTTCCTCTTGCCGACAAGTCAAGTTGCGCTACGTAGGTGGCATCTACCAAAATTCGAGAACGATTTTCGAAGCGCTAGCAGACTTCTCCAGTTTTCCCCCCGACGGACATTCCGGAATCTACCCTTACAAGATCGCCTTCGATTTCGAGGCTTTCTTCAGACCGTGCAAAGAACCGTCGACGGAACACGTGTCCCTGCTGTGGGATCACGTCCCTTTGTCGGCTAGCGCCGCATCCGACTTTCCGGGGTGGGAGGGGCCCGTCTGCTTCGTCAGAGAATCCGACGCAGATTCCGACCCCTTGTTGGACCGAGTTTTAAATCACATAAACGAGAACGCCAAAGTCATCGGGGAAGCTGTGCTAGAACTTTACCGACCGACCTTAGCGAAGTTAGATGCGGCGATAGGTGAAGCTCTCCTGCTGGAGGAGGCGACGTTCACCCCTTCTCCAGGCGGCTTCGCTGCGGCTCAGACCAGACACCCGTTAGTTCAACTGAAGAAGCGTCTTCTGAGATACATCCGTCAAGCTCCAGTCGTGGGCTTCAACTCGGGGCGTTACGACTTGAACCTGATCAAAATACGCCTTCACTCGTTCTTCGCCTCCGGAGACCGAAGAAACCAAGAATTCAGCGTCATAAAGAGAAGCAATCAATACTTGGCGGTTTACACACAGCACACGGTTTTCTTGGACGTAGTCAACTATTTGGCACCCGGTTACAACTACGCGACCTATTTGCGAGCTTTCACCAGGAACGAAGAGAAAGGTCACTTTCCTTACGAATGGATGACGTCTACCAGGAAACTGGCAAACAGAACGCTGCCACCGAGATCGGCTTTCGACAGCGAGCTGACGGGCGTCAAAATGTCCGAATCCGACTACGCCGCATGTCAGAAAGTTTGGTCCGACGAGAAGATGCAAACTATGGAAGACTACTTGATCCACTACAACAACAAAGACGTCAAACCTTTCATAGAAGCTCTGAAAAATCACGCTAAATTTTTCCAAGATCGCGGCATTGACATGTTGAAAGACGGAGTTTCTCTCGCCGGTTTGACTTTACGGTTCCTCTTCCAAAACCTAGAAGATGCGTTCACAACGTTCCCCCAGTTCGACGCCGTCCTCCACGCTCTGATCAAAGAAAATCTAGTCGGCGGTCCTTCCATCATCTTCCATAGATTTCACGAGAAGGGCACCACGCGGATAAGGGAGCACAAGTACGGCGAAGAAGCGAGACCGTGCCAACACATCCTAGGACTAGACGCTAACTCTCTGTACTTGCGCTGCATGAGCGAAGCGCACTGCACGGGCTATTACGCGGTGAGACGGCCCGAGACCGAGTTCAAGCCCGAAATTAGGCAAAGAAACTCTCACAGCGCTTTGGAGTGGTTACGCTTCGTAGAGCACGACCGCGACGTGAAACTGCGCCACGCTTTGAACGGCGGCGAGATGGTTGTAGGCTGTCGGAGAATTCGCGTGGACGGGTTTCACGCGGCCTCTAATACGGTTTTCCAGTTTCACGGGTGTTGGTTCCACGCTCACGAGTGCATACCGTCGCACCGATATCAGTGCGCTTCACTGAGAGAGGAGAGACGCGACAGAACGACCAGAGTAAGCGCTTACTTGAAAGCGCTAGGTCACAAGCTGGTCGTCGTGTGGGAGTGCGAATGGCGAGAGATGAAGCGTCGAGATGAGCGGGTCAAGGCCTCCCAACAACGCTGGAAGGTTGACGCTTTGAAAGTGTCTCGAAACGCGATGAGCGAGAGCGACATCCTTTCCGCTGTGAAAGAGGAGAAAATGTTCGGTTTAGTTCAAGTGGACATCACTACGCCGCCTCACCTACGAGACTACTTCGAAGAAATGACCCCCGTTTTCAAGAACGCGACCGTTTCAAAATCGGACATAGGACCTCACATGTCAGACTTTGCGCAGGAAGAAAAGCTGTTGAACACGCCTCAGAGATGTCTGATAGGGAGTTACCACGGAAAAAATATTCTCTTGGGAACGCCGCTTCTCAAGTGGTATTTAGAGCACGGTTTGATAGTCACCAAAGTGCAGCTGGTGGTAGAATACCTACCTAAACGCTCCTTTGCCGGTTTCGCGGACGAAGTAACGGCGGCGCGAAGACGTGGCGGCGTGAACGAGAACGAGAAAATTCTGTCAGACTGTTACAAGTTAATGGGAAACGCTACGTACGGTAAAACAATCTGCAACAAAGAAAAACACACGGCGGTGAGATACACTGACAGTCGGAAGTTCGAACTATTGGCCAATTCGTGGCGCTTCAAAAAGGCGTCCGAGTTGAGTTCCGATCTGTTTGAAGTCGAACTACAACCGAAAACAGTCAACAACAACCTCCCTATTCAAATAGGGTTCATGGTATACCAGTACGCGAAGTTGAAAATGTTAGAGTTCACATACGACTTCTTGGATAGATTCGTCGATCGGCGCGATTATGCCCTTTGTCAAATGGACACCGACAGTCTTTACATGGCTCTCAGCGGTGACACGTTGGATGACCTAGTCAAACCTCGCCTGAGAGAGACGTACTTCAGAGAGAAACGAAAGTGGCTTCCGACAGCGGTGTGCGACGATCACTTAGAGCTTTTCGTGAAGACAAAAACGGAAAGAGTGCGAGAATGGTGTCCGCCGCCCGGCGGATGTTGTGAGAGACGGTACCTTCACGATCTGAGAACTTCGGGGCTTATGAAAGCGGAGTGGGAAGGTGACGGGATCCTAAGTCTCAACCCTAAGACTTACATTTGCTACGATCGAGTCAGCGACACCGGTGAAAGAAAATCCAAAAAATGGAGTGCAAAAGGCGTACAGAAGAAACAAAACCCTCAGGAACCAGACGACTTCTTGGATGTTCTTCGCCAACGAAAAACTCTCATTGCTGTAAATAGAAACTTCAAAGTGGTGCGAAACAAAATGGTCACCTACACCATAGAGAAAGACGGCGTGCGCTACTTGTATTATAAGCGTCGCGTGCATTCTGACGGTGTGACAACGAGTCCTTTAGAGATATGAAAAAAAATAAATAAGCGTGTGCATCTTTTCAAAAATAGAGTGTTTATCAAGATTGAAAAAAAAAGAAATAAAAAAAATAAAATAAAATATTGTTGTGTTTTTATTTTCATACGTCTTCTTTTACTAGTAAGTCGCGCAGTCTCTTAAAGCGCCGCTTCTCAAGTGGTATTTAGAGCACGGTTTGATAGTCACCAAAGTGCAGCTGGTGGTAGAATACCTACCTAAACGCTCCTTTGCCGGTTTCGCGGACGAAGTAACGGCGGCGCGAAGACCAGAGTAAGCGCTTACTTGAAAGCGCTAGGTCACAAGCTGGTCGTCGTGTGGGAGTGCGAATGGCGAGAGATGAAGCTTCGAGATGAGCGGGTCAAGGCCTCCCAACAACGCTGGAAGGTTGACGCTTTGAAAGTGTCTCGAAACGCGATGAGCGAGAGCGACATCCTTTCCGCTGTGAAAGAGGAGAAAATGTTCGGTTTAGTTCAAGTGGACATCACTACGCCGCCTCACCTACGAGACTACTTCGAAGAAATGACCCCCGTTTTCAAGAACGCGACCGTTTCAAAATCGGACATAGGACCTCACATGTCAGACTTTGCGCAGGAAGAAAAGCTGTTGAACACGCCTCAGAGATGTCTGATAGGGAGTTACCACGGAAAAAATATTCTCTTGGGAACGCCGCTTCTCAAGTGGTATTTAGAGCACGGTTTGATAGTCACCAAAGTGCAGCTGGTGGTAGAATACCTACCTAAACGCTCCTTTGCCGGTTTCGCGGACGAAGTAACGGCGGCGCGAAGACGTGGCGGCGTGAACGAGAACGAGAAAATTCTGTCAGACTGTTACAAGTTAATAGGAAACGCTACGTACGGTAAAACAATCTGCAACAAAGAAAAACACACGGCGGTGAGATACACTGACAGTCGGAAGTTCGAACTATTGGCCAATTCGTGGCGCTTCAAAAAGGCGTCCGAGTTGAGTTCCGATCTGTTTGAAGTCGAACTACAACCGAAAACAGTCAACAACAACCTCCCTATTCAAATAGGGTTCATGGTATACCAGTACGCGAAGTTGAAAATGTTAGAGTTCACATACGACTTCTTGGATAGATTCGTCGATCGGCGCGATTATGCCCTTTGTCAAATGGACACCGACAGTCTTTACATGGCTCTCAGCGGTGACACGTTGGATGACCTAGTCAAACCTCGCCTGAGAGAGACGTACTTCAGAGAGAAACGAAAGTGGCTTCCGACAGCGGTGTGCGACGATCACTTAGAGCTTTTCGTGAAGACAAAAACGGAAAGAGTGCGAGAATGGTGTCCGCCGCCCGGCGGATGTTGTGAGAGACGGTACCTTCACGATCTGAGAACTTCGGGGCTTATGAAAGCGGAGTGGGAAGGTGACGGGATCCTAAGTCTCAACCCTAAGACTTACATTTGCTACGATCGAGTCAGCGACACCGGTGAAAGAAAATCCAAAAAATGGAGTGCAAAAGGCGTACAGAAGAAACAAAACCCTCAGGAACCAGACGACTTCTTGGATGTTCTTCGCCAACGAAAAACTCTCATTGCTGTAAATAGAAACTTCAAAGTGGTGCGAAACAAAATGGTCACCTACACCATAGAGAAAGACGGCGTGCGCTACTTGTATTATAAGCGTCGCGTGCATTCTGACGGTGTGACAACGAGTCCTTTAGAGATATGAAAAAAAATAAATAAGCGTGTGCATCTTTTCAAAAATAGAGTGTTTATCAAGATTGAAAAAAAAAGAAATAAAAAAAATAAAATAAAATATTGTTGTGTTTTTATTTTCATACGTCTTCTTTTACTAGTAAGTCGCGCAGTCTCTTAAAGCGTCACTCATGTGACGACGTCGCTTCCAGTCACGTGATCCTAAAGACCCTCACTTCCTAAACAAAAAACTTCTTCTTCCGCTCACGTGATCAATCAGGTCACTTCCGGTCACGTGATCCTCAATGAGGTCACGCACTTCCGGTCGGCCATTAGGTCATGTGACGTCACTTCCGCTCACGTGACTCATCAGGTCACTTCCGGTCACGTGATCCTAAATTAGGTCATATGACGTCACTTCCGGTCCCCTAAGTAGGTCAGTAGGTTACCCAGAATGCACCACTAATCCCCTAAGTAGGTCACTTCCGGTCACGTGACCAAATGGTGGCCTCTGATTGGCTGCAGGGTTACCCAGAATGCACCACTAATCCCCTAAGTAGGTCACTTCCGGTCACGTGACCAAATGGAGGCCTCTGATTGGCTGCATGTCGATTGAGTAATAAACAGTAGTTAACTATAGTCCCGTTCCGATACATACTATACTACTGATACTGACCAGTGTACTGACTGTCTAGACTACCACTTGTGTGGCTATAGAAAACGGTATACTACCCCTTGAATAGACCACATCCCATAGATTCGGTTAAAAATAAACACTTAAATACACAAGGATTCCTTTCTGCATTGTGTATCCCTAGAAGCCTAGTTCAATGATTAATTTAAGGAGATTATGGTAGCTTTATCCTGGTTTAATAGCATATTTCATACCAAGCCAAGACTGATTCTTGGACCCCCTACCAATTTCACCTGACCAGGCCGGGTCAACTGGTTCAAGGTAATAGAGTTGTCCAGATGTGCTATTTACGGCTGATTGGGGATCAAACAAACGCAGTGCCCTGTGCTGGGTGCAGTCAGTAGGGTCAGTCCAGTTAAGGTGGCTCGATCCCTTTGGTAGTTCAGCAACACACCACAAGAGGGCATCTTTCCAAGACTGTCACATAGTAGTGGGCAAGTTGGCAAAATCCTAAGAGAGGGTCTGACCGAGGCTAGAACTCTCCACCTTAGCGTTGTGAGACAGGCAACAAACCACTGCGCCAATCTGTCTGTGGTGGAAGTTGCACTCATAATCTATACAGATAGGTGTCCCAGTTTATTCCATTTCTTTTCAACTTTTTTTTTCAATCACCCAAAACCTTCAAAATATGCCGGGACCATATATCCAAAATGCATTTTCAAGAAAGAAAACATTAAGGACAATGCTCTGACAGAATTATATAGGAATTTAGTTACTTTACAATATGATGTTATGTAGATACTTGGAAAAACACTATATATCAGATGTCACATGGATTTAAGCTTCAATATCTCAAAAAATAGCTGGGGACCCCCCTATTTTCTCAGCTTCTTTGGAGAGTATATGCTATTATGGTCTTATTGCAAAGATCTGATGACAATCTAGCTACTCTTAGACCAAAGGATCGACCCACCTTAAGACCAGCTAGTGGCACAGTTAGGAACTACATGAGTCACTCTCCTCCACTCTCAGAGATCGGCCCCTTTAATACAGTGAACCTCCGTCAACCATTATGGTAAACACTGTAAGAAGTAAGTACTGTACACCTACAGCAAAAGTTGCTGGCAACTTTTGTTCCAGTAGATTTTGCTGTAGGTGTACAGCAACTGACTTGCTGTAAATTTACAGCAACTTCTACTGTAAATTTACAGCAACTTCTACTGTAAATTTACAGCAACTTCTACTGTAAATTTACAGCAACTTCTACTGTACATCTACAGCAAAAATTGCTGGCAACTTTTGTTCCAGTAGATTTTGCTGTACATGTACAGCAACTGGGTGCTGTAAAGTTACAGCAACTTCTACTGTAGGTTTCATATTGTTTTCATATTGATTTAAATCAATTAATACGCATGCATGGTGTGTACTTTCCTGCATAATAGTTCAATCTCAGCTAGGATAATACACACTACACACTGCTATGGTTTAATCCCGCTTCAATACAGCTGAACCGTATGTGATACCAGCTTTTCCCCAGTCCGGGCACTTAGGCATTTAACTTTTCCCACCAATGTGGTGTCTATTCTATACTTTTGCTGTTTTTTTGTATTATTCAACACAATTATGCAAATATCAATACACTTTATGATAACTGCATTTAGTCTCTCTCATCCATTCTTATTCTACGATGTCTTAATAACCAACTACAGCAACCAACTACAGCAATAAGTGCTGTAAATGTACAGCACATTGTGCTGTTTAAATACAGTAACTTCTTACAGTGAAGCACTGTTATTTCCTTAACACTGAAATTCCGTAGTATAGGAAGTTCAATCTTTTCCAACTAGGTGACAGCCTGTAGTTCCAGAGGAGATTTCTCTGAAGCTTCAACTATGAAAAGTGGACTAAATCTATTAGAAATCAAATAGTTCTCCATTACCTTTATCAATACAGCATCAACATTCTAGTCCAAACCTTAGCTTGATCGAATATTCATAATGAATAGATAATTAACCTTTGTGGGACACCGGCAAGTAGTTTGGATACCATAGACACCTCTTGTGTGGTAATGAGAAATCTTTATATATATTGATATCACTGGAGTGGTTGTTTTATCCTAGCATACTTCTGATTGTAGATTGTAATGGTAATGTGATATGAGACATTTATCTATGTCTCTTAGTGGTTACTTCATGATAATTATGATAATTGAGAAAATAATTATGACTGCTGAATAATCTGTCTATGCAAATCACTATACATGTATAAGAGAAAATAATTCTTAAAAGTTTGAGCCACTGCAATAGCTAATTAAGCCTCCTTAGTCATTGTTTAAAAATAACGCTGAAAGTCCGTTTATAATTACGGTGACTTCCAAAAAACTGTGACCCTAAAATAGATGGTAAAAGCTTGGCACCCATCATTGCCCCGTTTTTTCTACGGGGATTGACATAAAATAGACATAATTTGATGATGTCTAAAATCTCTCTCAAAGGTATCCAAATTATCCTATCTAATTTATTATCTCCAATATGCTGGGGGGAGGGTGGTGTTATATTCAAAACTGGTATAATTGTCATCCCTGCAACATGGCGTGTAGGTATCTCCATATTGCATCTTTCTGACATGTCTAAATGTGAATGTTTTTTACAGCTGGTCATTTATGTCATTATTGCTATGTTCAAGGGTATCACCGCTAAGTATGTCTTTATTTCATAAAAATGATGTTTATGTAAAATATATATACAAATATTGGGTGACCAAAACTGATCAAATGATGCCATTACCAATCACAAAATGATGTAAAAGGGTTGTGATTTCACTACAAGTTTTGCTACCTGGGTAACGATCCTACACAGAGAGAGAATGATCCGAGTCATAGGGGGAGTCCAGGCTATAAAAAGAGAGCCAGGCCCCCTTTGGCTCACTTTTCGCACTGTCTGACTCCCCCTACTAATGGCCCTGACTCCTTTTCAATTAGATCAATCAGAGTCCAGGTCAGCTGAGGTGAGTAAATGGTTGCCTGGACTCCCTAAGGGAGTCGCAGAATTAAGCATACAAGACAGAAATAGGGAACACACTAGGTGGCACTACCGTACAATGACTGTAATGCCATCTAGCATATATGTTTAGAAGTTATCTGACTCTCTTTATAATCAGAGTCAAGGTCAGTTGGTTATGATTAAGCCTGCTAGGTGGTAGCACTATACTTAAAATGGTATTATTCTGTATGCTCAGATCTCTTGATCCACATAATTTGTGATATTTATAATTATGCTAATACATGTATATCATTGTAGCATCAAATTTTAATGTCAGAATTAGATTCAATAAAATAATTGTAGTTAACTTAAACCTATAGCATAAGCATGATGTATTAGGTATAGACACCCAATTTGTAGAAACATGTGAAAGTTAAATCCAGAAAAGCTCAGATGTTCTTTTATATAATAACTAATGTGCACTAAGGGATCTTTCTGAGATCCCCCCTCCTTGTGAGACATTGCACCAAAATGATGTAGAAACAGCAGCTAATGGAATGGTTATATAGAGGGGTAAGGGATAGAAACTACCAATGTACGAAAGGGAGTCATGGTCCAATGACTCCCTGTGCCTAGACTCCCTTTCTAAAGGGAGTTCGAGCATGGACCTGGACTCTGTTTGTGGCAGGGAGTCATAAAAGGGAGTCATTTTGGAGGCAAAACCTGGACTCTCTTAGGGGAGTCACATGACTCCCTTTTAAGGGAGTCAGGTAGCGAGGTAGAGAGTCAGAAAAGGGAGTCATTCTGGAGGCAAGCCTGGACTCCCTTTTGACTCTGTTCCTTCTCTCTGTGCAGGATTGGTACACTCCCATTGGTGCATCTTGCCGACAAATGTTATATATGCAGTCTTACTCTGGGTCCCAACACATGACACAGTTGATGTGTAGTCTTAAAATGTCTTAGAAATATTTTTTAAGGAAATTCTTAAGAGATTTTGAAGTTCAATTGTAGTCTTTACTATCCGCACATGTTGATCCTCTCCAACGTCGTTAATAACATCTTTAGTAATGGTAGAACCCCATGCAGTTTAATACCCCTTTTAAGACACTTTTAGGCCTAAAAAATAAAGTTGTGTTTAAAGAAAGAAAAAGGGTTGGTTTCAGGTCACCCGACCGACCCTATGAAAACAGGGCCAACTCTACTTTTTTTATGCATTTTTGAAGAAAATTTTCGTATTTTTACCCTTTTTGGGTCAATTCTAGGGTTTTTGGAGGAGCAGGCTAGTACTTTCATGTTAAAAAAAGAAAAGTTAGAAAAAAAAATCGACCTACCGACCCTTCATTTCCTTGTCATGTTACCCTGAACAAACCTATTTTTGGCCTAATAAGGCAGCCAGGTCATTTATGGGACTAATGCAGACAGCTATATTACCATCATCTGCCCTAAATAAACGTTTTTTTATTCAGGCCAGTCAGAGATGGCACCCGGTCAGAGGTGGCATCCGGTCAGAGATGGCACCCGGTCAGAGACGTTAACATTGGCCCAAGTTTGTGAGACACAGCCAGGAATGTTTGATATCAAATGAAAGCCTTACTCGCATACAAACCGCGGCTTCCACATCTCATTGTATTATTAACCCCTGTAAACAATGTATGGGAATCTACAAATAGTCATCATACTGTGTCCTTTATAAGTTCATACTTATAGAATTGTGAAGCGAAGCCTATGCACCAACAAGATAGTTTTAATGTATTTATGAGTACAATGTATTTTGGGCCAGACCAAATAAAAAAGTTGGTCTACTGATTTTGTTTTCCAAAAAAAGGTGCCTACTAACAGCAGAGATATTTATTTTTCTGAAAGTCATCATTTTCCCGGGAGCCATTTTGGAAAAACGTCTTTTACGGAATTTCCCCGGCGGTGCCAGCTTGGCACCGTGTGGGATTTTGTTCAGTGGGGTCTCACGAGCCAGAATCACCAAAAACCCTCCGTACGTCGTTCGCTGCGAGGTTCAGGTACATAGGCCAGTTTTGGCAACTGGACTAGTAGGGTGATTTTTTTTTTCAATTCTTTTTTTTTGTCTGCGGATTTCAACATTGAATAAAGTGGAGCGGACGATTTCTTTTTTGAGGGAAATCTCTTCCTTTTATATAGTAGCCAAAATATCCGGCCTCCTCGAGAAAAAAATCCAAATCTCCATTAAATGGTGCTGTCCTTAGACACTTTTTTTTCCCAAAAAATTTGCATTTCCGAAAATATGGTGCGGGAAATCCATAGACCAAAATATTTTTTCTGTCTGGCCTTGTTTGCATTATTTGCCTCACTACCTAAAAAAAATATCTTGCTGCATTCATGCGTCATGACAATTTGTAAAGGACATTTAATCATGAAGTTGCTAATTTGCAAACAATAAAAATATGCCGATACACATTCTCAGTCCTCCACTCCTAGAAACCCTGGTTACGGAATAAAAATGCAGGGCTAGGTTCTTATTACAGTTCATAAGGATCAGCCTCTAACCCAATGCAATGTTTGGACTAAACTAGCAAAAGTCAACATAATTCGCCTTTTTGGGGTCATATCTGGACAATTTCTGGGGGTGGGAACTGTTATCGTATCCACACGATAAAATATTGTATTTATTTTTATTGGTAAAATATAAACCAAAGAGAAAGAGGTTCATCTTGAAAAAAACGTTTGTCATATTTAAGTTTATGTATAGTTACATGTCTTTTAACATACCGTTTCTGATAATTCAGTGATATCTGGCAACACAAGACTACCTACCCAAAGGGTGTCAGACTTGATTTGTACTCCCTATTATCTTTAGATAATCATTTAACCAAAATGGAAATATAATACTTTTGCTGGAAGATGCCTGAAACAATATATTTCTCGTATGGCCTCAGATTCAAGGCCAGCTGACACTTTTTACACTAACAAGTGCTAATAAAGTAGTAATTTCCTCTACATGTGGCATTCATAACACCTCATCACTGCTGCCAGCAGTTTCCCCCCGGACTCCAGCAAGGCAGCTAGGACACAGAATACAAGCGGTTTAAAGTGGCATAATCAATGAGCCTTTCCCGCTCACAACTCTAGTACCGATCTAGTCTAATATGTGGTTAAGTGTGAGTGGTGAGAATGCCCCTTTAAATACCGACTAAATATACCTATACCGATAGCCCCTACTTCCAATCTTTACACAATACTTTGTGTTCACGTTGTTTGGACAACGATACTTGGACTAACCTGAGACAGGGTCTAAGTACAGAGCTGTCAGCACTAACACAAGAGGGGCTGACTGCCAAATAAGGACATCCAAGTAGCACATTGTGGACAATACTAAGGAGACTACGCCCCACACGCAGGGACTCAGGACACAACAGGAGACTGGTCTCTCGGGCATCTGAACTGTTCTAAACTTACAGTGACACAGCTTTATTAGGGACTTCCAGTAAGTTACAAAAGGATCAAACACAAAATGGCAGCAGTGTGGATTGCATATATTGTCACGATTGGGATCATGGGAGTGGCAGCCATGTTGTTCAACCTGCTGACAATAGTCTGTGTGCTGAAGAACAACATCCTGCGGTCATCAGGCAATGTTCTTGTCACTGCTCTGGCACTAAGCGACTTTCTACAGGGCTTTACGTTGGCAATTATAATCCCTCTTCAGGAATTCTTACATTCTTCGCACCTAAGGTATCAATTTTGCATGACAAAATTTGGCCTAGTGTTGATTACTACACAGATTCCGTGTGTCACTTTAGCCCTGATAGCTTTGGAAAGGAGGAATTCCCTGCTGTACAAACTGAACAGAAGCAAGAAGTGGAGCTCCAAGAAAGTCCTTCTGGGTCTTGTCATCACGTGGGTAGTCTCTGTGGTATTTGCCATTGTTGTTATATCAACTTCATCTGGTGGCTCTGAGGAAATAATCTACATGGCCGTGAAATTCCTCCCACGGTATGTCATCTATATCAGTAGTATACTATTTGCTCTATCATTATTTGTACTCACTGCTAGTTATAGCCATATTGCATATATAGCATACAAGAGCAAATGCCAGACAACAGCAGCGCTGACACCAGGCCAGAGGGAGAACATAAAGAGGGACTTAAGGATCACAAAGATGATGGCCATGGTGGTGGGTGTGTACTTAGCACTGTACAGCCCCTTTGTAGTTACTGTCGTCACCTGGACCCCAGCCTCACCTGCCTGGCACACCACACTATACCATGTCTGTAGGCTTATATATCACATCAACATCTGGGTCAACCCTTTCATCTATGCCTGGCGTGACAAAGATTTCTCTAAGGCACTACATAAGTTGCTGACATCTTGTAGATGTGACTGCCTATTTGGAAGGGCTGAAGTTGCGCCTCTAAATGCTCCCATCATGCTTCAGATTGCTCCCAGATTGATAAATGTTTTGCCAGTGGGAACACCACAAGGGATCTTTGGACCATCTGGACTACCAGAAATATGGCAGAGGGCTGGAACATTAGGAAACACTCAGACAGGGCAGAGTGCTGGAACATCAGGAAGCAATCAGACAGGGCAGAGTGCTCGAACATCGGGAAGCACTCAGACAGGGCAGAGTGCTGGAACATCAGGAAGCACTCAGATAGGGCAGAGTGCTGGAACATCAGGAAGCACTCAGATAGGGCAGAGTGCTGGAACATCAGGAAGCAATCAGACAGGGCAGAGTGCTGGAACATCAGGAAGCAATCAGACAGGGCAGAGTGCCGAAACATCAGGAAGCACTCAGACAGGGCAGAGTGCTGGAACATCAGGAAGCACTCAGACAGGGCAGAGAGATGGAACATCAGGAAACACTCAGACAGGGCAGAGTACCGGAACATCAGGAAGAACTCAGAGCATCGGCACAAGATTTGTGCCTAGAGACCCATACATGGAGAGATATTGAGTTCTGAATCAGAGTTTGTTATTGGATGGCAAACTGCATTATTGTCTGATCTGTTCACAAATCATCAGGACTATGGATAGGTTATCTAATGAACTTAATCTGTTAGCCTCAGGTCAACGGTACTTTTGGATGGTCATCTGTCTAACTATAAATACACTTATAAATGGTGGTTCTTGGAATTTGGCTTCTACTAGGCATGGCAGTGTAAAAATAATTATTGCAGAAAAAACTTTCAAAACGCAGCAATATGTTGGTTTTGTACCCGTTAAGGATGATCCAGTATCAACATTCAAAAATGAGTGTGTTTTCCTTAGGTGCTGATATGGTAAAGTTGTGTCAAAAGGGAGCTGCTTGTGTTAAAATGGCCCCAGCTGGATGAAACCATAATCTTTCACTGATGGGCCTTTCCCTGCACCACAAGGACCCCTATGGATAAATGCTTCATATGTTAACATTAGATCCAATGCAAACCAACATCACAAGCATGCTGCCATCTGGTGTACACTATACATTATGTAGGAGTCCACATAAGAAGTAGAAAGGGGAGTGATCACTGAATAGAACAGCCAGTACACTCACCAAGCATATGCAGGCACCAGTGTGCTACAACTAGGGGACTGCTGGCTGGTTGGAGACTTGCAAATCCATTGAGTGGCACCCATCCTCTGCTATATATTTTGGTGGGTATCTTGTCTATGACACATTAAGCCATGGGCCATTGGAAATAATTTCACTGCTGCATTTTACCTAAATGATAGCTGAAGGGATCCATTTGCATTTTCAAGTGGTATGCACAGTTTGGAAATTTTGGTGACTAGTTATAAATTTAAGAAGCTGATTACTTGTTTTTCAGGCCAGATAGGAAAATCATTTTACAACATACCAAAACTTCAATATTTTTAGGGAAACTTTTCTCTTTTGACCCATCATGAATTTCAATCAATTGAATGAGTTAGGTCACAGCCGAAGTCTGGTGTCCTTTGGGGCCATAATAGGCTGCCAATGGTGGCGCTGCAGTCAGGTACCCTGCCATGCCTACTTCTACTACTATTTTGGCTATATCCCTGCTAACAAAGCTACGTTATTTTAGGTCAAAATAACGTTTTTAACGTTATATAACATTTTGCCATGATGAGCCATGGAGAAACATTATATATATAATGTTGTATAACTTTTTTGTTTACTGCTATTCATTACATTTGGATTGATTCAGAATATTCCATTATTTTTTTGTGGATAGATAAGAACTCTCGTAGCTTGATGTTATATGCTGGATCTTTATTCCTGTACTTTGATTTATTTTATTTTTAAACAACCATCACATACAACAGGTGATACATGAATGTCTTCCTCCTTAGTTCGACGGGGGTAATCCATCCAGTCAAGTAGATTTAGTTTAACAAAAGCTTTTACAATTTTAGATAACCTTTCAGCTCCACCTGGTTTAACTGCTTAGGTGACAGTCTGTTACTAAACTGAGTACATATTTATGATATTTACAAATGGATCAGGTGGTACAACGATTGATGACTTAACTGCTTGTATCCAATAGTGAGAAGGTTTACGTAGAGGTCTGAATGTAGAGGGTGGAGAGGGGAAGTATGTTTAATATCATTGCTACAATCCAACAAGATGAACTGGTTTAACATCAACAGCCAACAAACAGTATCAGGGCATCAATTGGATCCCCCCTATATTGAAGTGAATGCTCCAGAAAACATGGCTTCCAGCTTAACAATGCTGACCATACCAGATTGATACACAACTTGCGCTCACGTTTACTGATACTGTCGGTGATGTTGACATTGAGGATGTTTTTGATGACAGTGACAGTTTTTTGAATGAATTTGACCTAAAAAAATGGTCAGATGAGTCATTCAAACACTTGGCTGCTGACATGAATAAAAACAAATCTTCAAATATTGAAAATGTAAGGTCTGAGGTCCTGAAACGGGTATTTAAAGACAAGCCCTTTCTACTGTTGCACATGATAAATGGTACAATTAATTTGTCACAGGTTCCTAGTTCCTGGAAGATGGCTTCAGTCATTCCATCGCCAAAAACAGGTCATCTCCACAGAGTCGCTAATTGGAGACCTATAAGTTAATTGAACCTTGTTGGTAAGACTAAGGAAAAGGGTGTACAGTGTCATTAATTGGAACTTGTGTTGTCAAATAATTTGATGACTCCTATTCAATTTGGCTTCCTACCGGGTAAAGGTACAGACAATGCAATTTATGAGCTTACTAATGATTTGTATTCTGCCAGAAATGCTTAAATGTATGCAGCACTAGTCTTCCTCGATCTGAGGAAGGCGTTTGAGACTGTAAATCATTATAGGCTGTTGTTTAAGTTAAAATCAATGGGCTGCTCATTTAAGACTGTTCTTTGGTTTAAGGACTAGTTCCTCAGGGGTCCATTCTGGGCCCCTTGCTATTTATCCTTTATATTAATGACTTGGTAAAATGCATAAAAAATGCTAGTTGTTACTCGTATGCGGATGATTTGGTCAGTGCTCGCTCAGTGGAGCGTGTAAGAGTATTGTTACAAGGAGATCTAAATGTGATAAGAGAGTGGTGTACACTAAACCGTCTAACAATAAATGCAGAAAAATCTAAGGTTATGTGGATGCACTCCAACCGACAAAACCCTGATTTGTCAGGTTGTGCTATATTTGTACAAAATAGTGCGCTCGTCGTAGTTAAGGAGTTTAACTACTTCGGAGTAAATATTGATTACTACCTGAGCTTTGCTGGCCATGGCAAGAAAATTAAAGGTATGCTAAAAGGTAAGATGGCGCAGCTCAAGCATATTAGAAAAACAGCAAACAGAGACTTGTGTCTACTTGTGTATAAGCAGATGATTAGACCCACAATGGAATATAGTAGCTTCATTATTGACGGTTCTGCTGAGTGGGTGCCGAGGTGCTTTCAGGTGATACATGATCACTGTCTCAGAGTTTGTGAGAAAATAAGAAATCCAAGAGACATTGATATTGATCATCTACATGAACAAGGTAATATTGTAGAATTAGTTGATAGAAGGGAAACTGCTCTGTTATCTTTAATATATAGAATGTCAAGAATTGAAGAGTGTATTATCGAGCCAGCATGCGAACTTAGACGCTTGAGCAAAATTAAGCTAAAAAGGCCAAAATGTGAAGTGTACAGATGTAGTCCATTGTATCGAGGCACTATGTGTAGATAGGTGTTAGATATTAGCACGAATAATGTTGCAAATTTAATTTATTGTCCATTTGCTCAATATTTGTAATCTCAATTATAATTTGAAGATAACACTCAGGTCGCTGTTACATTGATATCATTGGAAGGATATCCCTAAACACTGTTTATAACCACGTTGATATTTTGTGGAGTGCAATAAATATTTTTTCAAACCCAAAAATTCATGTTGACATTACGGTTGTTGTCTAGGTTTGATGCTTTAATTAGCCATGTACAATGGCTTGGGCAAATTTAAAAAAAGGTTTGTTTGAGGTTACCCGACCCTACCTAGCAAAAAAGGGCCGACCCTAGAATTTCTTTATCCAATTTTGAAAAAATATTTATGTTTAAAAAAATTTTGAAGCTGTTTCAGACTCAGTTTGATACACAACGAGTCGAGGCTGTTGTCTGCGAGTCAGCGCGGAAATTGCGGGTCAATTTTTGTGTACTTATTACCTAGATTTTCAGAATATGTAACCTGAAACACCTTTTTTTTTGGCCCTACCATGAATTCTTGCATATATGCCTAACTCACGAATAAGCCACCCCTTAACTTGGGAGAAAGTCACAGGATTTTACTGTAGTAAGTAGGCCCTACATCTAAAAACTAGTGTCCTGACACTCGGCTGATCCTATAATGGGGATGGACCACTAAAACTTTTTTTTTCATTTCATGTTTAAATAGGAAAAATATTGGCAAATTTGGTATTAGATCAAAGCTTATATGCTGTCAGTAATGCAGTCAGCTAGGAAGAACCTGCATTATAACTTTTTATTGATCAATAAACTCCGAATTACTAAAATGTGAAAATTGATTGCAAATAGTCCCTATGTATTCAAGCCCCTTTCTTTTGAGTGGCCCAAGATTTTTTATAGAATTTGTAATTTTCGAAACTAAACAAAATGTGGATACAGAAACTAAGTAACAATGAATATCATTCAAGAACTTTGGGATGACGTAAACTTGCAATACTTTACATCCCAGCTAGCACCACTTGCCTACTAGGCCTCTATTAAAATCACGTCAATAGTATGTAAAAATAATAAGAAACACGTCAGTTTTATATAATACTGATGTAATTAAGACGAGTGGTGCTAGCAGGGGTGTCAAATCTTGTGTTTTATATAATTTATGCCCATCAGAAGAATATCACAATAATATATACCAAAATTCACATTTAACTAGTTAAGAATTTGATATTTGAAAGTGGGGAAAATGTAAGTTATTGTTATTCCACAGCATTAGGCCTACTTGCAGCATACACTTTACTTTGATACCAAATATGCCAATATTGGTCCAATTCTTATATATGTTTTTCATAAAAACAATTACCAAAAGAAAAAGTTTTTCTCCAAGCCCGATTTCTATGATGCGTGCAGTAAAATGGCTGAAATGGGAGCTATGTACACAGAAATGGGGGGAAAAGGTTAATGGATATTTTAACAGTATATACTACAAACTTTCCGGCATTTCTGTGTACATAGCTCCCATTTCAGCCATTTTAAAACTTGCTGGTCAAAGACTACACCGGTCAAAGACGACACAGGTCAAAGACGGCACCCGGTCAAAGACGTTTCAATTGTTACAAACTCATGAGACCCAGCCTATTATCTCCCTCTTTAGGGAGTGTTCATTTATCAATTAATCCTAAATTACCAAGGGGAGGTGGTGAGATTTTGCGCAAGGGGCGACATTTTTTTACGCCCCTCCTCGAGATTGCGTGGAAGGTTTTGCGGCCACCCCGCCGAAGGCGCCAACATTTTTTAGCCTTCCTCCCTTTGGATTATAGTAACGCACTGGCTTTTTTGCTCAAAAGGGGCTAATCTTTTTACGCCCACTCCCCCTTCAGGAGGGGTCGGAAATTTTTGCGCCCCCCCCCCAAAATCCACCACCCCCCTGTAACTAACAAATGAACACCCCCTTAGGGGTGAAGAGGGATCCCCCCTCAGGCCCGAAAGTCGCCGAAATTAAGGGCTCCAGGTCACAAAGTCGCTTTTTTTTAATTCTAAAAGACTATTTTAAGTATTTTAATAGGCCTATAGCCTACCCCAGCTAGCATTCTGACGTTGTACCAACGTTGGTCCAACGTTATCTGACGTTGGACATTGATGTTGTCACAACTACCTTTTGGCCGGCGATTTCTACTATGTACCAACGTCGCCAACGTCGCCGTTGGCATGACGTTGGCTTAACGTCGTACCAACGTCAGATATTAACGTTGTGCCAACGTCAATCCTACCACTTTATGGTTGAATATGACATTTGTTTGGGGTGTTTATCCAACTTTGATTATTAATGTGTGATTGGAGAGAATTAGTGAACATAGTTTGTTCATCACATAGGCCTAATGGCTGTGAACAATCATCATTTGAGAGTATTTCTCTATTTTCATTTCACCTAAATCTTATCCTTTCCCTACACCTTATCTACCTGTCATTGCCTACAAAGAGGTGTCCTCATCGGAATATTGCCAGGATTCTTTTATATTACATAATAAAGGTGGTATTAAGGAATACAATGGATTATAAAGAGAATATACTTGGTTTCAAATGCTAAATAAAACACCCATGACCCCCAATTATTAGCCAATTATGAGAAAGATAATGTATCTGATGGGGAAAGTATCTTCTTACAACCTCCAATGCCATCTGGTGGAGGTTGGAGATACAGCATGATGCCAACGTTGGAATGACATTATTTATCCTCCGTTGTATCAACGTTGGCAAAACACTGGGAGTATTGCCAATGTTTGCACAACGTAAATTTACCAACGTTGTACCAACATCGGCAGACCAACGTTGTGCCAACGTTAAAATGTTGCTTGCGACTTGCCGACGTTGGCCCAACGTACCGTTGCTTGCTGGGACCATAGCCAAATCTGTCTAGGTCGTGACTAGGCCTTAGTACCGATAGGGTCTACTGAGTTAAGGCGGTAGTTGTACCACCACTAGTTCTCACCCAGTCTACTAGATGGCAGTACCAGCCCAACTCCGTGTGGCGCCATCTGAAGTTGCATACTCACTCTCCAAGCACAGCCTCCCATAGCTGAGGGATGAGGGCATGCCCAAGGGTCTGCTTGGAGGTTAACAGATGGATTGTGGGATACATATGGCGGTGGACTTGTTTTCCTGTGCAGGTTGTTCTGATATTTGTTCCAAAAAGTTCTGCTTTCTCCAAGGGGGGGAAAACGCTGCGTAGTTGCCACGTAGTGACAGAATTATGAACTAGCCTGTCAAACCATGGATGTCAGCCCAGCTGCAGTGGAAAAATGGCTCAGAGGTGCCATCTAGTGAGTACTAGGGGAAGTGGTCAAATAAGAACAGTACTGATTGTACTTGTGAAATATGCCATTTAGTAGTTGATGAAAACCTTTTGTTCACCCACAAGAACAGGGTCTCTTGTGTTCTCTAGAGGATATATCATGTATCATGATCCATTATATCCATTAGTTATAACAGGTTTAATAGACTTCAACACAACAATGTGTATCAACTGCTCAAAGTAAGTTAATTACTGATCTCAGGAAAAACACAATGTCAACTGAACCGGTTGAATTCTCCTTTCTCATGCATATATCTTCCTTTAGAATGTATCAGACACAAAGAGGAGAGTGTATTTTATGTTGGTGTAACATTGAATGATAGCCACATGCTGTAATATTACTGTAATTTGGATTTCCCTAGGGTATGCTGAGCTAGAGACCAAGACTTGTGCCCTTTAGTTCACGATTTCACCACCAGATGACCTTGTTGCGGCGTTCTCCCCCCCTTGCTTTCTCCTGGTGTAAGTAACTATTGATAATTATAAAACTATGCAAAACGTTGTAGTGATACATTGTGTATCTACCCTGTTACCTTTCTAACCAACATGGGCTTGTCATACCTTACACTTAGTCATACCAGCAGAGAGGTATTTTTGTGTGTGACAAAGTATGACATGTGGGGGGGGGGGGGGGGGGGGGTTGCTACACCATGGGGACTGCTGGCTGGTTGTACACGTGAAAATCCAATGATGTGGCACATCCTCTGATATATTTTTGGTTGGTAACATTTTAAGCCATTGGCCAATGAACATAATTTCACTGCTGCATTTTTTCTAGATAATAGCTGAAGGGATCCATGTGCATTTGCAAGTGGGGATTTTTATCTAAGGGAGTGTTCATTTATTAATTACAGGGGGGTGGTAGTGAGATTTCGCGCGGAGGGATAAGGGAACATTTTTTATCCCCCGGGCTGCCCCCTCGAGAGCGCATAGAATATTTACCCTCGCTCCCCCTCTCCAAAGATGCCGACATCTTTTTAGCCCCCCCTCCCCGTTGAACTATAGTAAGTAACATGCGTCTTTTTTTTGCTTAAAATGGGCTGAATTTTTTACGCCCCTCCTGAAGAGGGGTCAGAATTTTTTACGGCTCCCCCCCCAAATTTTGACCCCCCCCCAATCCACCACCCTCCCCTGTAACTAATAAATGAACACTCCCTATTACATACACTCCAAATGTATATATCCGTCGATTTTTAAAAGTGCTATGTTGCCAGATTTTAAAAGGGCCGTGGTCGTATGCCATGGGCTATGATGTCATAATACAAGCATATTTCAGCCTTATTTCTCTGTGTGATCTTCCTAGATTACAATATATATATATATATATATATATATATATATATATATATATATATATATATATATTATATATATATATATATATATATATATATATATATATATATATGATGTCATGTCGGCTATATATATATGTCATGTCGGTTAGAATCGTGTCCCATATCCCCTCTAAAGAACCTGTCATGTCCCATGTTGAATTTAATAAATACCCTGTCATGCCACTGTAAAAAAAACACCTCGCGTCACTGAGCTCCATGTCCCACGTCATTTTAAAGAAAACCCCATGTCTCAATATTGGATTTAGGCATCCGCCCCTCCCCCCCCCCCCCCACTGCCTACTCCCTTAAGGTGGATAGACCCTATCGTAAACACGTCCACTGCGCAGGGTTCTGACCAGGGAGTGCCCTTGTCTTTCCAGTCTATATGTACATGTCTGGAGTAAAAGGTTCTTCAAAAAGTGATTGGGGTTTGAACTGAGGATCTCCTGCATGTAAAGCAAATGCTTTACTCCTACTCTCTGAGGATTTGGTAGTATGCCTGCTAAACCCTATACATACATCACAGAGATTGTGTACTCCTTTTTAATGTTTTTTTTTATATCAGCACCAAAAACCTTTAAAATATGCATGGGACCATATATTCCAATTATTGTTTCTGGATGTAGAGCATTAGAGAGTATATTCTGAACTATAGAGAAATTGAACTAGTTTAAGATGTTATTTCTTGCAGATATGTGACTCAATACTCTATGGTCCTATTACAGATACCCCAAAGACCAAACTCATAGTCAGGTATCTTAGAAACTAGCTCGAGACCCCCCTATTTTCTTTACACTATTTGAGAGAACTTTGGTCCTCATGGCGAAAATCTTGCTGAAATTTGATTACTTTTAGACTATGGGGTCTACCCACCTTAATGTATCGGAGTACAGTTTGTTTATACCAGACTATGATACAAATGTTTGTTTCCTTTTCAGGTAATAATCAGGAGGTTCAAAGATGCAACTGCATACTATGGTGAAGGATTGATTCTGCTCTTCTATGTGTACATATATCAGCCTGGTGTTTGTATAAACACTGTCTACCAGGTCATGCATTCCTGCCACATAAATAGAATAAATTCAAAATAAATCAGCCATGGTCTCAGAGAAAAAAATGCTAATCATGACAAGGCCAGAAGATATTGGCACTGTAGTGACATCCCTCCTGTCTGAGAGGTTTAAGTTCTGGATAGCTACACAGAGCGTGGATGAGTCTGTAAAAGACTGGGAGACCCGTGTACGGCAGGACTGCAGTCTGTGTCACTATGGAGACTTTACAGATGAGATGAGCAGAGATAAATTTGTGTTTGGGCTGCGTGACAAAGACATCAGGGCCGAGCTGCTAAAGTCCCATCTCAAAGCTGACAACACTCCAAAGACACTGAAGGACTTTGTCTCAGAGGTTGAGGCAGCCTAGTTGATAACACAAGCTTCACTGATTGCTGCAGCCACAGAGTGTACTGAAAATGAAGTGTACTTCAACTCAGGAATTTGGGCAGAGGCTCAGAAGAATCAGTCCGCAGAAGAAGAGAACAAACACACCCCTGGTGGTCAGTACGCCTACTCAATAAGTAAATATGACTTCTTTTCTACAGCAGAAATGTATCCCCAACTACAGGACGAAAAACACAACAACACAGCAACAGTCACAGATGAGGCTGACAAACCCACAACTGATGATCAAAGCAGTGTGAATGCTAAACCAAAGGTTGAAGACCAAACATGCAATGACACCAGCTCATTTGATGGAGATAAGATGGCAGAGGATCCCGTCAAGATGTCACATGGACAACATGAAGTAGAGGTCAGGCATACAGATACAAACACAGAGCAAAGGTATCAGCTAAGGCCGGACTATGGTGAGGAGTTCCTATCAGACAGGCATGGAGTAGAGCTAGGTAATGTAGAGACACACATGCTAACCCCCCACGAGGAGAAACCCCATGTGTGTTCAGACTGTGGTAAAGCATTCAGTGAATTGCGTGCCCTAAAGCAACACACATTGTTCCACACAGGAGAGAAACCCCATGTGTGTTCTGTCTGTGGTAAAGCGTTCAGTCATCTATGCAATGTTAAGAGACACATGAAGAACCACACAGGGGATAAACACCATGTGTGTTCAGAGTGTGGTAAAGCATTCTGTAGGTTATCTGCCTTAAAGAGACACATGCTGATCCACACCAGAGAAAAACCTCATGTGTGTTCAGACTGTGGTAGAGGCTTTGGTCTTCTAGGTCAATTAAAATCGCATATGGTAACACACACAGGAGAGAAACCCCATGTGTGTTCAGTATGTGGTAGAGGATTCGCTCAGATAGGTTCCCTGAAGAACCACATAATGATCCACACAGGAGAGAAACCCCATGCATGTTCAGACTGTGGCCAAAGATTTATAGAGTCTACTTCTCTGAAAAGACACATGATGAAACACAGAGGAGAGAAACCTCATGTGTGTTCAGACTGTGGTAAAGGATTCCTTTTGCCAGCGGACTTAAAAAGACACATGTACACCCACACAGGGGAGAAACCCCATGTGTGTTCACATTGTGGTAAAGCTTTCTCTCAGCGAGATGTACTAAAGGCACATTTGAAAATCCATGTGAGGGAAGCGTCCCATTTTTGCAGACATTGTAGTCGAAGCTTTCCAGTACTTGAACAGCTGCAGACACACTTATTGACGCACGCAGAGGACCATCTCTGTCCAATCTGCAGCAAAGCATTTCAGGACACAGCTAGCCTTGATGAGCACGTATTAGAGCACAAAGCAGAGAAACCATATGAATGTCTACAGTGCAAAAATGCATTTAAAACGGAAGAAGCCCTCGGGAAGCACATGCTGATCCATTCACAAATCAAGCCTCATGTGTGTTCATTCTGTGGTAAAGGATTTCCTGTTCCAGAATACCTAAGGATGCATGTGAAAAATGTCCACACAGCGGCTACTGACAGACCGCATGTATGTTCAGTCTGTCACAAAAGGTTCCTCCATACTCATCATCTGAAGAATCATATGATGACACACACTGGAGAAAAGCCATTCAAATGTTCCAGTTGTGACAAGGGATTTTTACAAGCAAGCAGTCTCCATAACCATAACAGAAGTCACCATGGTGCTCCGGGGTTCATGTGCTCACAGTGTGGTAAGATGTTCCCAGAGCACGGTAGTCTAAAGAGGCACAAGCTGACGCACACACAGAATAGACCTTACATGTGTTCAAACTGTGGTAAAAGCTTTAAAAGTCAAGATTACCTTAATAAGCACATGAAGATTCATGCAAACATTAGACCCCATTCTTGTACACAGTGTTCCAGCTCATTTATCAGTGTAACCGACCTAAGGCATCACATGAGAACCCACACAGGGGAGAAACCCTATGTGTGTTCACAGTGTGGTAAACGGTTCACTCGTCCAGATAACCTGAGGGTCCACATGAGAGCCCACACAGGAGAGAAACCTTATATGTGTTCACACTGTGATGAAGGGTTTCATCGATTAAAACACTTGAAAATTCATATGGCTACTCATGGAGGAGACAAGCCGTCAGTCACTCCCAGTCTCTGAACAGACATTTAGTGATTTAAACCAGCTGAGATCAAGATTTTCTTGTCCATGCTCCCACGGAAGTATATCCACTTCTGGCCCCTATAGCTAAAAAATGAACACTCCCTAAGTAGTCAGCCAGTTGAATGTTTCATGCAGTCCTGCCACTAATCATTCAATATCATGATTCAATTATGGTATTGTATCACATGGTTAGTACTAGGATTCTTCTTCTACCACTACATCAAAAGTGATAAAGTTATAATATAGGTGCTATATGTATAACTACATTTATATTGTGTATTTTAGATTATGTATAGTAGAAAAATATCTTAATACCCGTGTATTCTAGCATTATTTATGCTTTTACTAATCTATCAATGTTCACTGTACAAACCATTCATCCGCATTTTTTATGAGGTTCCATGTCCCCCTTCCATCAGAACGTCAATGAGGAACTAACCGGGCTGCATTGGTGCAACATTCCGACTCTGAGAGTGTTTTAACCACTGTATGAATGTGATGGAACACATTAAACGAATTTAAGTTCAGGAATTCCATGTAAATGTCACGGGAAGGTGTCTTTTCTAAAGTGGCTTTAAGTGGCATTTATTCGAATCAGATATACTTTAAAAGTATTCCTTTTAGGTATATGTAATGTACTTAAATGCAAACATGTCATGCAGTGAATTCCAAAAGGCCAGCACAATGTAGGCCTTCTGTAAGTTGTTTTGTAGAATCTAAGTCAGCTTTATCTAATACCAGCAATGCCTACACAGCGTGCAGCCCTATATGAGGGTTTTATGAGTATATATACTTTATTTATAAGTGTCAGATCAGGAATTGTCAAACCCTGTTTAGATTGTAGAACTAGTCAAAGTTAGGAGTGTGGCTTATACATGATTGTCCATGAGAATTACCGGTATTCATGAATGTAGAACTAATACTCAGGGATTCTGGATGCATGAATCATGCTGACAGAAAGGCATCAACACACTATTACCATAATGTGCTGCTCTTAGGCCACACCAAAATAAATGTTGGTCTACAGACTTTGGTTTTAAGAAATTGGTGAGGGTAGGCAATTTTTTTTTCAAATTTCTTTTTTGTCTGCAGAGCGGGTGGAAAAAACCACTTCTAAGGCCAAATCTCTTCTCATCTTCTTTACAAACTTAAATTTCCTGGCTCCCAATCAAGAGCAGACCACCAAAAATTCAATTCTTCAGGAAATGCAGCCAAGAAAAGCAAAATTTGTAGTTCTGAAAATATGATGCGGGAAATCCGTATTTTTGTGTGACCTTAGAATTGTGCAGATAAAGGTAAAGGTGCCGAATAACGAGGGCCCAAAACAGGTTACATCTTTTTTGACCACCTAGGTGAGTCACATAAGGACCTGGGCTCCCCTAAAGAGGGGAGTCATTCTGGAGGCAACCTGGACCCCCTTTTGACTTATGCAATTATAACACAGTTAAAATGTTTAAAAAATTTAAGTCATATGCCCCAGAACAAAGAGTTATCTCAAACCTACATGTTAATAACCTAATAGCATTCTGTCTGAAGCGTGGTGCTGCTGAAACCATTGGAAGATGGTCCAGCAAGTAAGCTCCAGATATCTAAGATAATCTCACTGGTTCAAATGTATAAATTCTAGCAGGTAGTAATTTAGTGTTGTTAGTTTATTTAGTATCATATGGTTGTTCAAAGTAGATTAGACAGTGATATTGTGCAGATCTAGTCTGAAGTTAAGTTGGTGCCCTAAGATTATTATTGTGGGCGTATTATCTTGAAATAACAACCAAACTACTCATTATATAACTCATTCTCATTATAAAATACTGTGAAAGTACTTTTTTTCACTGATGTAAAAGTGAAAATCGACAGTTTCGCGAGTATTTATTCAGTACTTTAGCATATAACAATTTCGGGGATTTTTCATAATATAATATATACCCAGCGATGATAAATTATGATATTATACCCAGCAAAATAAAGTACTTTCATAGTATGGACATCACTATAACATATGCTTCTGCATCAAATTTGTATATACCCAGGTTTAGAGAAATAAAATCATTGTCATTGTCATTGTCAGTTGCATATACTTGGCATGTAGGGGCGTCAGTGCTGTGGTCAGGGATAACACTGAGACCTCAAATAAACCAAACTTCTGGGATTTGTTGATTAATTATCAACTGATTAAGCCCGTCATCCACACTACTCCCAAGTCTGCTTTAGTCACAATACGAAGCCACGCTTAGGCCACCTTTATTTTTACATTTTTGATGAAAAATATGTTAAAATTGGAAAAAATATAGGGAAATTTGGTATCAAATTAGTGCATATATGTCAAATGGCCTAAACATACCCTAAGTTACATAGGATTAGAACAAAAGTCCATACAATCATAGAGGGACATCTAATCTATTGAATCAGGCTGATATATACCTCCAGGAAACT
Organism: Harmothoe impar; assembly: GCA_947462335.1. Classification (NCBI taxonomy): domain Eukaryota; kingdom Metazoa; phylum Annelida; class Polychaeta; order Phyllodocida; family Polynoidae; genus Harmothoe; species Harmothoe impar. Next base: position 74,260,389 of record OX381711.1, read on the forward strand.
ATAAAATGTGGGCCAGAGAGTAGTATAGTATGTATCGGAACGGGACTATGGTTAACTACTGTTTATTACTCAATCGACATGCAGCCAATCAGAGGCCTCCCTTTTGGCGGGAAATTCAAAAGCAGCCAATGAGAGGCCTCCCTTTTGGCGGGAAATTCAAATAGGTCACGTGACCGGAAGTGACCTACTTCCGGTCACGTGACCTTTGGGCGGGAAATTCAAATAGGTCACGTGACCGGAAGTGACCTACTTAAGAGGGTCACGTGACCACCATGTTGGCGGGAAATTCAAATAGGTCACGTGACTGGAAGTGACCTACTTAAGGGGGTCACGTGACTACTAGGTTGGCGCGAATTTCAAATAAGTCACTTGAGATTTTTATGGATAAATAAATTTTAAAAAGAAAAAGCAAGCTGAAAGCTTGCTAAAAAATATTTTAAAAATGTGGCTCTTTTTTTTTAGGGGGGGGAGGGGCACTCTGGGGGCACTCTTTAAGATGCATGGGGGGGGGAGGGGGGGAGGGGGGGAGGGGGGGAAGGGTTTTTAAGAGTAAGACTCGCTCTCTGCCCTCTCTTTTAGAGGGCAGAGAGGCGAGTCTACTGGTTCGTCTACTTACAATGAAGATTGAAATGTATCATGATGCGTTTATGATGATGTGCATCATGATGTGACTATCTTACACCCCTATAAGAAATAAGCAAGGTCTCTCTCCTATACATAGGCGTACTTACACTGGCTATTTGTAAACTAATGAATACGACTTCCTCGTTAAAATTGTCATCTACAACTCTTTCAATCTTAAGGCTTTTGGTTTAGTTTATGGCTCACTCTCACCAGATCGATGCAACTATTATTTGGACGTACATGATCGGCGGACGTACATGATCGGCGGACGTACATGATCGGTGACGTACATGATCGGTGACGTACATGATCGGTGACGTACATGATCGGGAGTTATTGACTGCCCTACCCTTTCTGACCATGTTAAAACATAAATATATCTTACCAAGGTGTGCATATGGTGTGTGTCTTGACATGTTCTATGTAAGACATGTGTATATTCGACTAGGAAGAGAATTTTACTTGACATTTCAATACCGATCATGTACGTCATGTGACTTACATGATCGGTGACGTACATGATCGGTGATTATTGACTGCCCTACCCTTTCTGAACAAGGAAAAACATTAATAAACCTTACCTAGGTGTACATATGATGTGTGTCTTGACATGTAAGATGTTAGACATGTGTAGATGCGACTAGTAAGAGTATTTTACATGACATTTGAAATACCGATCATGTACGTCATGTGACGTACATGATCGGCCATTATTTATTGACTGTCTTAATTACCCTTTCTGACCATATATAAAACATAAATCAATCATAGCAAGGTGTACATATGATGTAGGTCTAAATATGTATAATCATAGACATGTGAAGCAGTGGGTAATGAGGACATGTTACATGACATTCCAAGCCGATCATGTACGTCATGTGACGTACATGATCGGTTACACATTGAGCCCCCCCCCCTCCGGCCCCTATACATATTTTGGGAGTTGTTTTTTTCTAATAAACTCCCCAAAGATACATTACAGCCTGTAGGTATGGTTGGGAGAGTTAAACATCGTAGTGCAGGGGGTAAAAGATGGGTTTTGTACTCTGCCGATCATGTACGTCTGCCGATCATGTACGTCCGCCGATCATGTACGTCACTTTTTTAGTTGCACTGATTTGGTGAGAGTGAGCCTTATTCTTTTGTTCAATTTCGGTCCCACCTCAAAAGAGGAATAGGACCTCTGCAACAATTGTCGCTTGCTCATCAGAGCCGGGGTGTAGAAGGCCCCTGCCCTGTCGGGTACGTTCTAATGAGATAGATCGCACTCTGGTACGTTTTGGTTGGTTTGGAGCTCTCGGTCGACTGTCTTATGCACCCGAAAGAACCAGACTTTCGGTGTCTCATGATAAAACTGGCGTGTTATACTAAGTGCTGGATTACTTTCTCATTTTTTTATTGTTCTATCCGATGCTTATTTAATTTTTGCACTGATAAAAACGGCTAGCTTGTACAAACACGTGTTCTATTTAAGCGTTAAGTGTAGAAAATTTCGCCCAGTCACTCAGCGGAGAACAAAAGAACTACTGACGTAGTGTACCCGCTATTCCGACAGTTGGCGCCACCGTTCGAATCTTTATACTTTTCCCGCGTGCGACATGAAGCCCTGGGGTGGGTACTGGCTGTTTGGTTGTAGGTACCGAAACATAAAAAACTACAGCCAGCCCATGCCATGGTGAGACAGCTCTCTTATTCCCCCTTGAGTAGCGTCCGTAGGGCATATGACAAAACCTAGTCCCGTACACTGAGCAGCTTCAGGTCTGAAGTCTCATACAGAAAAATGTGTGGGTGTGTGGGTGTGTGGGTGTGTGGGTTGCTTTACGCCCTAGTTAACAGCTATGGTCACTTCAAGGGCGGTGATGGTGATCGAATCTATTGCCCTTTTACCGAGACAAGGGTTCTTTTACATCCCACACTACATAGGGGTGTGTGGGTGTGTGGGTCTGTGTGTGTCTGTTCGGTCTGTGTGTGCACGCGTCTTGCACTCCGGAACATGTTCAGACACGTTCGAACCTGCTCGGACGTGCCTGGACAGGTCTCACACGCCGACCGTGTCTGAACATGTTTTCACCTTATAGCTGCTGCCGATGCTGCTACCGCTGCTGCCGATGCTGCTGATGTTAGTAGTCGCGTTGACAAAGAATCGTCATTTGTCACACTTAAGCCTCCAGTTGAATGCGCGACGGGTAGTAAGGCTACCAACGCGACGGCCGGATTGTGCTCTTGCTTAAAGGTGCACCTCAACTCAGTGCGCCTTTAACACCCGTCCCAAATAGGTAAAGTTCCTGACGCAGCACGGCACCTCCCACCAGTAGCCAATCAGCGCGCCGAACGCCGGACACACCCCCACCGTGTGAGCCTCTAAGTAGGTCACACGAACCATACTAAGATGCCGACAGGACCAATTGGTCCGTTGCGACGGCTGCGAGCGATTGCGCGCCGTCTAAATTCACTGCCGTGATTGGCAGAGGGGGGGGCTGATTACCCCTCGTCGGATGAATTGCGGCGGAACCATAATCAATTTTTCGCTGTTTTAGATAAAAAGAGATCCAGAGCTATCCGCTCGTCCAAGAATTATTTTTCTATCAGCCCGGGATCACCCCCAAATTAAGGCCTAAAGTCCAAAAACCCAAAATTTCTTTCCTATGGGATTTCAAGCTTGAAGCGTTTTTTGTGGCCCCAAGGAGCAGCTCACGGGTTCGAACCCTGTAAACACCTTGACGCGCTTTCGTCGCCTTAGGCGACGTGGCTAGACGTCTTGACTAAAACTTAGTGAGGGTTCGAACCCGGAACGTCCATATTAGCCGCCTAATTTCTACTAGCCCCGAAAACGAGAGTATCACATCTATATAGGTCACCCATGTTAGCCTTGGTTTAAGTGCGTGCAGAACCGTGTATTGTGCATTTATGCAGCATACATATATGGAGACACGCTGCTACAGTGTCAAATTGATCGACACTGTATGTAACTGGACATGAAGAAGGATATTTTTACTTAGTTTTCTAAAAAGGGGGTAGTTCTCGGTACTCTTCCAGCAGCAGTGGTAGGGGAGTCGGACAGGTACTTAACCCTATTTATAGGGGCGCTAAGGGTTTGAGATGAACGTGTATTGTCATGAAAAGAGGGTCTTTGTACTTATTGTTATGTAACCCCTTTGCGGGGGTCTGGACGTGGACGTCACGGGGAGTGCTTTTTTAAATTTTTTTTGGACACCACTTATTTTTTTTGTTTAACCTCATCTATGTTGTTATAGCAACAAGACAAGGGGGATCCGCGAGAAATCGCGAAAAATATGTACAGCGCGAAATAAAGTATGTTTACAGTAGATGGGGGGGGGGGGGGTCCCCATGTCGCATGTCGATTTTTAAGAAATGACCATGTCACATGACACTAAGTGAAAAAAGGCGTTGTCACTAGTGTCACTAAGGGGGAAAATGTAGGGGCACCGTAATTGATACAATCGGACTCTTGGGACCATAGACCCTAGGAATGTTTTTTTTAAATTTGACTACCCGCAAGGCCGGAATTTGAAGGAAGAGTTGGGGCGCCTACTTATACAGTAATTGAGAATTTTTTATTCATGTCACATGTCGATTTTTAAGAATGGTCGTGTCACATGTCACTTAAATGGTCTAATGACACAGATAGCACTAAACCTAAAGACCTACCCCCCGCCCCCTTAGTCTTTCTATACTGAATCCGGGACTTGCTGGCGAGGCCGACAAAGGGCTTACCTAATGAGCTCACAGCTGGACTAGATACCCAATGTTTTGGATTCGAGAAATCAGCAGAGCAATAAAAAAGCGGGGTGGGGCTGGTGTTATTTTCAAGGGTGGCCCCTGTGAGTTGTAAAATTGGTGCTAAATGTGGTAACCAGGAGGATGCTAAGTTTATTGATATTGCCCGTTAATGATACTTAAGGTGGGTGTTGTCTAAAGTTTTAATTGATATTACCAATGTGGCCAATAATGACTTCACAGTTGGGGCCCTCGCCCGCAGGTCCCAGATTCAGGGTATTCTTTGTTTATTGTGTGGCCCCTAAAGAGGGGCCGACTAACTCCTTAGAGTTAGTTAGATGCTGCCGCTGTGCTGTGCAACATCAGCGTAATTAATTACGCCTCATGTTGGGCAGCATGGATCCTCAAAGACCTCAAAGCTCAAACACGGCAGGGCCGTGTGTGGCATACGAGGACCAGTGGGAGTGATCCGTTGCAGACAGAATACCGATCCGTGTGAGGTTCTGACTTTCTATAGCTTTTTATATCGCCTTAGATATGGTGTAGTATTTTTCATCTCGCTATAGATTACTTGATATTTAAAGAAACTGCCTCATTCTATCAGAAATACACAACGTTGACTTGTTTTTTTATATTTAATATATTAGAAGCACACTTTGTTGCTTTATATAGCTCATTATTGCGTTAAAATGTTCGCGAGTATCGTGGAAATGTACAAAAATCCTATTGTGGCGCCATCTGACGAAAGAGCGGAGAAGTATACTAGCGCGTTCGTTATTCACATCTTTGACAGGGACTTGGTTGGTTGTTGGGTTGCTTTACGCCCTAATTAACAGCTGAGATCATTTCAAGGGGGGTGATGGTGATCGAATCTATGGATGACTGAAGGTGGAAAGCACGCCCCTACACTTTTACCGAGGCAATGGAGCTGCTCAAAGGGTGTAGCGAGCTAGACTGGAGGATGTAATAACTAGGCGGCAGAGGGGACAAAAAGACAATCTCGTAGTAGTAGGTCTACTTGGATCTTGAGTAGCCGCCCTTGTGGTTATAATTACCTAGACTAGTTGGCTCTGCCAGCCTGGTCAAGTGAAAATTGGTAAGGAGACTATGAACTAAGCTAAGCTCGGATTTTAAAATGGCCTATAAAAGTATAATAAAACTATAGCACCCTCTTAGATTTGATGATTAGACACTGCCTACTAGGTATACACATTTGTACAAGGGTATCATTGTGTATAAAATGCTCTTTTGGTACATCATCCCGACTCTACACGAGCACCATTTGCAACGACAGATAGTGCTATAGTGAATTTCCCATCTCAAGGCGAGCCCCCGCGCTGGGTGGTGCTTATGCCTCGTAAGAGCTGCATCTCATAAGTATTAGTTACCATCACCTCACACCCGTTTAACAACGGATTCAGGGTCTAATTATGGAGACCTTGGAGTAGGATTAACATTATATCCCAATGTCTGTGGTGGTCATTTATGACATGCAGACTGCACCCTGGAGGTGATAGATCTGACCACAGGCCCGCAATATGGGGCTCCCCTCTGAGAGTATCAAGGTTTGCGTATAGTCTCCTGCAGTTTAATCTGTTATCTCCCCCTTTGTCGGCCTCGCCAAAATCCAGGGAGATTCACTTTAAACCTAAGACCTACCCTATTCTTTGTTTATTGTGTGGCCCCTAAAGAGGGACCGATCGGTGTTATTAATTACACCTCATGTTAGGCAGCATAGGATCAAGCCTCAAAAGCGTCAAGGCTCAACAGGAGCCCTGTGTGGCTTTTCAAGACGAGTGGTTGAGTGATCCGTTGCAGAATACCGATCCGTCAGAGGTTCTGACTATATATAGCTTTTTATATCGCTTCAGATATGGTGTAGTATTTTCAATCTCGCTATAGTTTAGTTGATATTTCAAAGAATCTGCCTCATTCTATCAGAAATACACAACATTGACATGTTTTTTATATTCAATATATTAGAAGTGTGCTTTGTTGCTTATTATAGGTCATTATGCGTTTAAAATGTTCGCGAGTATCGTGGAAATGTACAAAAACCCTATTGTGGCGTCATCTGACGAAAAGAGCGGAGAACTATAACTATACTAGAGCATGTAATCGCCAGACTAGCAGGCGGCAGCAGAGTGGTCAAAAGACAATCTCGTAGTAGTAGGTCTACTTGGATGTTGAGTAGCCACCCTTGTGGTTGTAATTACCTAGACTAGTTGACCCTGCCGGCCTGGTCAAGTGAAATTAGTAAGGAGACCGCACATTAACGTGCTCCACAGTCTTTAGACAGTTAAGACTATAGTCAAGACCGGAGAATTTGGCGAGACGTCCCTCTGGGAGGTCATAATCCTCAATGTTAGGTGTTAGCTCATTAACATCAGATACCATCACCTCACACCATATAAACAACCCATTTAAAATGTTCATTTTAAGAGCAACTCACCCTATTCTGACAAAATCCTATTAGCAGGTAACCTCTGTATAAACCATACTGCAAACATCTGCTACTTCGAGCGTCTGCCTCGTGCCTGATAGTGTACAACAAGACGAAGTGGGCAGAGATAAAAAAAATTGAGGCTCTTTATATAGCCGAGAGAGCGGCTAATCTGGATGTTCTAAGCTTGTTTTCACCTATAGCTCCACCCTCTTCCAGAGAGGAATCAAATCACTTTTCACCTGGACCCTTCCACCCCTAATCCATCAGCATGAAAAGAGAGATAACAAGTGTAACGTGCGCTACATGTATATGGGATTATAGCTGGTGAAGAGATAAAGCCGGGTCAACTGTGTATACAAAGACTACAGGGGGTGATTAACGACAGGTGTGACGCGCCAGCCCGTGGACGGATTATCTTCTAAGCTGACGCTTATTCAACTAGCCAGCCGCCGTCCGCTCCACTCACTGCGGCAAGAGGAAGTGCTTTTGTTTTACACTTGAGTCGCTTACCACATGGACTCGTCTCTACCTCACAGACAGACACGCGCCCCCTGTAGCTTTTTTTTTGTATACACACTCTAATCTCATAACCCCTTTATCCGTTATACAGGTAACGGGTATCCTTTTTTTTAAAAAATAGCTGCCAGTCAGCCTGCGGCAGCTGAAAACGCCGGTAAGTAGCTTAGCTCTAGAAGCAAGAAGGCGTATATAAGGAGGCTGACACGTGTATAGGCGCCTTATAAGTCGGCAGGGGGTAAATACTAGTGAAAAAGGAAGGCAGGTGTGCAAGTAGCTTTTCTAACAGACACGTGTGTGCACTAAGCTGCTTAAGTCTAAACCCGCCCGCAGTAGTCAGGCGGCATGTGAAAACTTACTTAACAGATCTCTTAAATTGAGTAGAGCCTCTGTACTGAGAGAGTCTTTTCGGCATAATCATACATTGGGTGTCCCACCGGCATGGTTGGGTATCCCTATGGGTCCTATAGCATTGTATAGCTGGTTGGATGGAAAATTTGGATTGGTGTATGATACAGCTGAAATGGCACACATACGTAAATCTGTTCCCATTTATCTAATATTAGAGATAAATGAACCAGTGTAAATGCACAACTTCCTTTGCATTGAGCTGCATCATTTTAACATTCAATTTTCCCCATTTCTGTGGCATAAAGGCCTCAAAAAAAAGAAAAATAGATTAAGGTCCCAATGCAAGTAGTATATGGAGTATTAGCATTGCCACAGGCAAAGTCTGTTCACCTGATTAACTGGGAGAAACCTAGGATCTCATGCTTCAATACCAGGCGCCCAATACCATCCCTATAACTCAACTGGACTCTGTGGCCCTTCTGTCTAGGGCGCTGGTAAAGTAATTTGAAGGTTGATGGTTCGAATCTCAGCCATGACAATTTTACTAGTTTGTCAACTGAACAGATTTAAACGATATCTAACCACTCTGTTTTCTATATATTGTTTAAATTGGCAATATTTTCGTTTGGCATTTGTGTTAACTTGGTACCCATACCAATACCAGGCACCCAATACCATCCCTGTAACTCAACTGGACTCCGTGGCCCTTCTGTCTAGGGCGCTGGTAAAGTAATAGGAAGGTTGATGGTTCGAATCTCAGCCAAGTCATGACAATTTTATCAATTTGTCAACTGAACAGATTTAAACCATATTTAGCTTCTATATATTGTTTAAATTGGCAATATTTTCGTTTGGCATTTGTGTTAACTAGGTACCCATGAAACTGAAACTGAATAAGCCAGAAGGTAGCTAGGTATATTCATGTATACCTCTATATGTAGATATGTAGCTATATCCTATAAAAGATGATATAGCTGGTGGTCAGAATGGCTTAGTGGTTAGAGGTGTCAGTGTCCTAACAATGAGGAGGTGGGTTCGAATCCCACCAGATCCTTACCACGGTACCATAGCAAACCCTTCTATATTATATTTTTCATACTTTTTTGTTGTTGAATTAAATGAAAATTGAATAAATTGAGATAATTAACGTGTAAATTAGATATAAACTATAATTTACAGTTATAAATCTCATGATCATTATTTTCGGAAAAATGGGGTTTGAAATCGGGTTTGTAACTTAGTAACCCAAAAGAAAACTATTCATACATTAGAAAAATGTCAAAAACTCTTTATAAAAATAGATTTAGCCATATCCAGGCTCTTAAATGTGTGGCTTCCAACCAATTTTGTTGTTTACTTTATAAATGCCTGACATTGCTACAAAACTGGCAGTTATCTTGGTATTACTGAATAAGCCATCTAGTAACTTTATGTAATTACGTATCTAGTTGTTTTTTCACTATTATGTAGTCAAGTTTTTATATATAATTTCTTTTGGTTTTACTAGTTATATGCACGGTAAAACCCTGCTCAATTTGAGTATTTCACATTTATATTGGGAATGTAGCTTATAATTTCTCATATAATTGTTCATTTGATAGTTTCAAATGTTGTTCTTTTGGAATACAGTCAAATGCATTTTACAGGGTTTTACAGCATGTGTATCAATAATTCCTCAAAGGTACCATATTAATTATGGAAATCTACAAAGGAAGACAGGACACAATATATATATTTGAAGGATGCATGGCTCCAAATTATTTTTATTCACATTTAATCAAAACTCGAAAAAAATCAAATGCAAACAGAACTTCAAAAGTTACGGTAAAGTAGGGAGACACAGGCCCATACAAGCTTAACCCAATATGTCTATCCCCATCAAAATAGCACTCAGCTGCCTCTGTCAAGTTCATGTAATATCTGAATAACATACAGCACTCTATACTGTGTCGGTTGGCTTTGATCCAGTAGAACTTGGGGCTACTGTCAATTATGGTATAAGGAACATGCTATCATATGGAATACACACGTTGCCATGTGGGGTTTCTTTGAATATGGAAATCAACAGAACTATGCCCTTAGGGTCTATGTTATATTATAGTGAACAAAATATAGGAGCAAACAAAATAATGCCATGTCGGTTTCCTTAAAGTCTAATGAAGGACATATACCTTGAGTTCAAGTGAAGAATATAATGCAAATCAACAAAACCTTTGTGCAACCTTGTAGTCTAATGAAGGAACTATGCAAATAAACAAAATATTGTCCTGTGTGGCCACCTCGTAGTACTTAAGGGATTACGCAAATCAACAAAACATTGCCCTGTGGGGCTACCTTGTATTGAAATCAAGGGGATATGCAAATCAACAAAACATTGTCCTGTGGGACTACCTTATAGTCTATCAAGGGAATATGCAAATCAACAAAACATTGCCTTTTTGGGCTAATTTATACTATAATGAAGTGACTACGCAAATCAACAAAACATTACCCTGTGGGGCTAATTTATACTCTAATGAAGTGACTATGCAAATCAACAAAACATTACCCTGTGGGGCTAATTCATACTCTAATAAAGTGACTACGCAAATCAACAAAACATTACCCTGTGGGGCTAATTTATACTCTAATAATGTGACTATGCAAATCAACAAAACATTTCCGTGTAGGGCTACTTGGTAGTCTAATAAAGTGAATATGCAAATCAACAAAACGCTGTCCTGTGGGACTACCTTATAGTCTATCAAGGGAATATGCAAATTAACAAAACATTGCCCTTTTGGGCTAATTTGTACTCTAATTATGTGAATACGTGAATCAACAAAATATTACCCTGTAAGAATACCTTATAGTCTATCAAGGGAATATGCAAATCAACATAACATTTCCCTGTGGGGCTACCTTGTAGTCTGATAAAGTAAATATGCAAATAAGCATGGGTACGTTGTATTCAAGTGAGTTTCAAAATCAACAAAACATTATAGTTCAATGCTATCTTTTTTTGCCATATTCTTCTCAAGGGAGTATGCAAATCAATAAAACATTGCGCTGTGCCTATGGGCTGCGTTGAAAGTCTATTTTTGGCCACTTTCAGGTTCTTTCTTGACCTTCTTTTTTGGAGCCTTAGCCTTCCATCCTCCAGGGCAAACACCCACAGCCTTGGCTGGGTCTCTGGCCTTCCTGCCTCGTCCTCTTCCTCGCCCTTTTCCCCGGCCTTTTCCTGTTCGACCTGACACTTTAGGGGTTACCCTGCCCGATCGAGTTACACGACTATCCATGAATTGGTCCTCTTCATCAGGGTCTGATGGTAATGGCTTTGGTGGTATTTTCCTCTTGACCCCTGCAGTCTTTCTTGATGTAGTTTTCAATTTTGGTACCAGCACAGGCAGATCTTCGGCAGTGGGCTCTTCAGACTCAATCTGGTACTTCAGGTCCAGTGTTCGCTGTTCCACCTGCCATTGCTCTTCTTCAATTTCATGTTCCATCATCGATTTTTCCAGTCTTCTTCTACGCTCCTCCTTTGCTCTCATCCTAGTTATTACTTTACTGTAGTTGTCCCTGGCCTTCATGATTTTTTGCAGATCATCTTTGTCCCTTTTCTCATAAAAGTCTGTTTCCTTCTTATCAAGTGTTAATAGGTCAACCGGCTGTAGTTTAATGTCTTCTTGTAACTCATCTGCCCCACGTGGCTCTCCTTTATCATCAGGCTGTGTTGCAAAGCCTAACATTTCTATCTTGAAGGAAGCTCTCTGTGTTGACAAGATAGAAGAAGTTGCATCATTTGTACTTTGGGGGTTACTTTGTTGGCATCTGTTCTCAGCTCGTTTGGCCTGTAGTTTTTCCATTCGGAGGAATTCCTTTCTGTCGTTAGAAGACATAGAGGATAGTTTGACTGCTCTTCCTTTTTCTTTGGCCTTTTCTCTTTCTGCTCTGTCTTCTGCTGTTGCCTTAGGCATGTGGAAGAGGGCTGAAATGGGTGTTAGTTCTTGAAACCACTTCTTCCCTGGACTTTTTCTGAAGAGATCTGGTCGCTGAGTCATCTTGTTTTCCAATGTTTCCTCTGCTTTATTCACCTCTTTTTGAGTCAAAACTAGTTGTGGTGATGTGTCATATTCCATTACTGGAGAATCATGATCTTGACCTTTTTCCTCTGCTGCAGATGTAGTAGGAGGAGATTCACATTCAGCACGATGTTTTTCAGGCTGACTTCCACTTACTTGTAATATACAAGTTGAAAGAGCACCTGACTTCTGACATGTAATATTAGCAAAGGGAGCAGTTTGTTCTAGATGGATTTTTTGGGAGTCTTTGGTCTCTTCGAACATCAAGTTGGCAGTGGACTCGCACCTTTCTGTGTTCCGAATCTTCACCAATGCCCTTTCCATTACAAGACGAATTTCTGCTGCAATCCTTTCCTTCTGGGCTGCTTCAGTTTTCAAAGTCTTCTCCATCAATTGGGCTTTTGTCAGAGCCGCCTTAGCAGACGATTTAGGCTGAGGAAAACTCTGCAAAAATAGAATGTAAAACTATGTGCTGTAGCATTTACCTAACATGGGAGCAGGTTGACAGGTCCCCTATGCTATTTCTTTGAAGAGATTTATGTTGCAATTTGTTACTAATTGATAATGAAAATATTTGGTTTTATTATCAATAAAATTTTCACAGATTTTTCTGTAGTACTTTATTAAGTAACAACAAATACTCTCTTTATTTAGTTGATATGAACAACAAATTCAGTTTTATTCCCGTTATGGTGAATTGTTCTAATTGATACATATTCTCTCAAATTAAAACAAACACTTTGTAGGTGGTTAACAAAAAAAAGTTATGAGTTTGAATAATTTATATGCATTTATATGTCTCACACATTTCATTTTGTAGTACTAGGGTGCATAAATTACTGAATAAAGGGTGTATTATGTGGTTGTATTTAGTGTACCGTAAATTCTCGCGTATAAGCCTTACTCGTATAAGCCACACCCCGACTTTAGGCCTATCCTATAAGCTGCACTGGCGATTTGATTATGGTAACTTTAGTACTGTATCACAGTGGCTAAAACTCACGTATAAGCCGCACCCTGACCCTGGGCCAATCGTACTAACCATGGCTTATAAGCGAGAATTTATGGTACTAGACACAACTTAGAAGTATTAACTGCAGGTGGAAATCCCTCCTTAACTTTACCTTTTTCTTCATCAGCTTCTTCTCAGGAGATGAATCAGAGCTATCACCACGTACTTTATCCTTCATGCCCTGCTGTAGCATCACAGGGTCCATTGTCCTTGTGAAGGATCTGCCTCGACTTGTAGAAGGTAGAGCTGCTGATCTGCCATTACCTTTTGGAGTTGCATTAAGGGGCTGTTGCTTAAGAGTTGCTCCCTGCACTCCACTACGAACTGTACCTGCTGGTGCTATTATGGGGAAGAATGAAAGACTAAATCAAATACTTGTAGCTCTTGAACCTGAGGCAAATACTAAGCTACATTTCTATAGTTCCCTTCCCCCAAAAGCAATAACATAAAGTCATGACTGTAGAAGCTAATGGCTCAAACATTGGTTTATATGTATTGGCTAAAATGTACCAAATATATTTTGACCAGCAACCAAGATGTGTTATCATCATAATTAGTTAGGAAATAGGCAACATAGGTCTATAGATGACCCTATGAAATGATGTGAGCCTGGGCTATTTATAGATAAATTTACCTTTCGTGGAGATCCGGTTGACAGGTTTAGTTGCAGCTACTGCAGCCACTGACTTTCTTCTTGATGTTGGAGGCACAGGTTGGTCATCAGATGAATCCATCGAATCCAGGCAAATTAACTCAGATGATATGTTAGTCTTCCATGCTGCCCTATTCATCACTGGTGATCCACCATCTGTGTCATCCAGCACTGTCAATTATAAAGAAACCCTATTGCTTTCAACATAATAAACATCCCTTTTGGGAATTTCTGTGGACTAAAACAGCCTAAATTAAACATATGTCTTTACTAAAATAGTCTAGAATGATTGACCTGAGCCCTTGTTACTTGTTACCATAATTGGTATTTCTTTTCAAAGTTATTGACTTGTTCTGCTTCTTCTGGACATGATGAGAAAGATTGTGTACATGATTGTCCGTGAAACATCTTTAAACAAGGGTTTCAGTGCTATTATTAACCAAGACAATAACATTTGCCATACAAGCTATATAACCTTTATTTTCACGGCAATATTTGAGCATAATGACAGTTACTTACCAATAACAGGGACCTTCTCTGCATGACAATAATGCCTTCCACCACTTCCAGCTCTAGACTTACAAGAACCTTCATGTGTAGACAAGGACATAGATTAATATCCACCCTTGCTAGTGCCTTTATATCAAATAGAATGTATTGCCATGTCATGCATCCCATTCGACATAGTTAAAGTTATGGGTCATTACATCCAAATGGGCTTACAGTCTTGATGCAGTTGGTCTATTATCCTACTTGACGTATTATAGGCAAACATATTTACCCTTTGGAGATGATGGATGACCTGCGTTCTTCTGCACATTGTGATACGTAGCTCTTCCATCCTGACATGGTGTGGAGAAGGAGTTACTTGAGTCAGTTGCAGCGTCACTGGGGTTGTTTTGACTGTGTGTTCTTGACTGGTCTGATGCTGAAAATAGTTGGGATAATTCACTATACATGTACAGGTGACACAGTTGCGGATATTGTTCTGCCACACAAGATCACTATGAGTTGGTTTTAGCTATATCTACATAGCTTTTTCAATAGTATCCTAACACACACCCTGATACCCACACAGGGGAGAAACCTCTCTTGTGTTACCTACCTTGCAACTTATCTCACAATATAAAAGGTTTATATCAGGATCAATTCCAACCGCTGGGAGACATTTATAGCTCCTGGGGTTGGTACCTGTATTACTCACCAGGTGGCATCAAGGGTTGTGTGGCCCCTGGTACCTGTACTACTCACCAGGGGGCATCAAGGGTTGTGTGGCCCCTGGTACCTGTACTACTCACCAGGGGGCATCAAGGGTTGTGTGGCCCCTGGTACCTGTATTACTCACCAGGGGGCATCAAGGGTTGTGTGGCCCCTGGTACCTGTACTACTCACCAGGGGGCATCAAGGGTTATGTTTGCTCAGCAGCACTGAGACTATGTACATTGAATCTGCAGCCAAAAACTACTGACCTAACAGGCCATCGTAGGTATATGAGTCATATATATGTATGACTTTCATACATATTCTCTAGTTTCACTATTCACTAAATATGAACAATAATTGGCAAACAAAAGGTTTGTAACGGAATAAAGGTCATTTTCACTATATTGAAAACAGTTAGGATTAATCATATATGATAGGAATGACCTTTATTTCGTTACTAACCCCCTGACTCATAGTATATATGCTTTTTAGTCTGCACTAAATATGAACAATAATCGGCAAACAAAAGGTTTGTAACGGAATAAAGGTCATTTCAGTATATTGAAAACAGTTAGGATTAATCATATATGATAGAAATGACATTCATTCCGTTACTAACCCCCTGACTTATAGTATATATGCTTTTTAGCCTGCACTAAATATGAATAATAATTGGCAAACAGAAGGTTTGTAACGGAATAAAGGTCATTTTCACTATATTGAAAACACTAAGGATTAATCATATATGATAGAAATGACCTTTATTCCGTTACTAACCCCCTGACTTATAGTATAATTATATGCTTTTTAGTCTGCACTAAATATGAATAATAATTAGCAAACAGACTGTTGAGCACACATGTCACATACAAGTATAGTACTCACCATATACTATTGTAATCTCATCAGATATAGGCCTGATGCATCTCGGCATAAATTTAGATGGTCCAAACAATGATTCTGTCAGGATGGTGTCAGGTGTCAGGCTCCCCTGTGACGTGACTGTTGACTGTGTCACAAACTCAGTATCAGGTACAAAGTGCTGCTGGTTATTCTGACTAAGAACCTCATCTAGAGACGGGAGGCTATCATCAGTGTCCCAGGATATGACATCCTTCTTATCCAAAGAGCCAAAAGATGCTGTTGGTTGTCGGTTTCCTATAAGTGATATTTCCTTGATTTTCAGGTTCTCAGGTTGATATTTCTGTAAGAACAACATGGCAAGCTGTCATATGTTGTATTTTATCTTCATAAAACGATATCTTATAAAATAGTATAATATGAAATGAAGTATAGTCTTTAATTTGATAATATTACGTTAAGAAAGGCTTGAAATTTACAGTGGCTGTCCATTTTTATGGTCTATTTTGTAGAGGTGAAAGGTAGAAAATATAAAATAGTTCACTATGGTGACAGAGAAGGTTTCTAGGGTGTTATCCTTACCTCCTGCTTGCTAGAGTGGACACCATCATCACTATCTTCCCCACCGTCTGCATCTCCCTCATCATCTGCATCTTCGCCATCATCTGCACAATCCCCACTGCCACTAGCCTTGCCATTGTCTCGGTCATTCCCATTGTCTCCAGTGTCCACAGTGTCTCCTTTTTCAGCAGCCTCGCTATTGTCTCCGTCATTCCCACCATCGCCAGCCTCCCCATTGTCTCCGTCATTCCCACCATCGCCAGCCTCCCCATTGTCTCCGTCATTCCCACCATCGCCAGCCTCCCCATTGTCTCCATCATTCCCACCATCACCAACATCCCCATTGTCTCCATCATTCCCACCAACGCCAGCATCCCCATTGTCTCCGTCATTCCCACCATCACCAGAATCCCCATTGTCTCCGTCATTCCCACCAGCATCCCCATTGTCTTCGTCATCCCCATTGTCTTCTTCATCCCCATTGTCTCCGCCATTGCCAGGGGGCTGCTGGGCTGCTGGTATCGGGTCATCGTCTGGCATCGCATCATCATCTGGATAGATGTTTCCATCCTCATCACTATCTTCATCATTCTCCACAGCCTTCAAAATAGAAAGGAGGATACACTGCAGATTATTACTTTTTCTAGTTATTAGGTTCTTACATGTGTAGATGCTTTGGAAACCAAATGTCAAATGTGATGCTCTTTAAATGTTTTTGCCATTGTTTAACTATTCTTTTTCCCCATTAATACTGCTGCTCAAACACCTTAGATCAAATACATACTATTTACATGGCATTTACATTTTCTACTGTAAAATATGGCCAGCTATTTCAGTCTCCATAAGTGCAAGAAATATGCTAAACAGTAGGTTGAAGTAAAATATGGAAGAAGTACACATATTAGGCCTAATGTATGGTTGTTCAGTTATAGTTTGTAACGGAATAAAGGTCATTTTCACTATATGGAAAACAGTTGGGATTAATCATATATGATCTTTATTCCGTTACCAACCCCCCTGAAAGATATAAGTCAATCAGGGCTAATATAGTAATGATAGATCATTCGTGAGTTCATATTTTTGTAAGGATAATAGGCATTAGAATAAATTACGTCAGCCTGAAACTGTATATGAAACACCTATGAAACAATTGCAATATGAACAGAATTACAATTATTTCATTGGTTTATAAGTGTGAATGTTGTTAGTTCAAAACAGTGCATATATTTACATGCATTACCCAAAACACTTACCCTTCCATGAACATGTACCCACGTATGAAATAGTGGGTATGGTACCTCGAACTGGGGGTGGTCCAACAAGGTATAGGTTTGAGTGATGAGCTCAAGGAAGGCAACATTGTGTGGCCTAGGGGTGTTGCACCTCCACATTATTTCAGCTAAGTGCCCTTCAAAGTTGTATGTGCTGGTGCCATTCTTCACACGCAAGTGGTCCTAAAAAATTGTTCATTTTTATTTAGGGAGTGGTCATTATTTAACAATGAGGGGGAGGGGGTTGGAGGATTTGGGGAGTTTCTAGTTTGGCATATTATTATATCTGGAGCATATGCTTTGTTGTAATTTGATAATTTGTGTGATTCACCATTTACTTTTAAAAAAATGTGCCAGTTATCATGCACTTTAAATGTGTAGCCTGATATCAAAGGTGCAATTGTAATCAGATTTAAACGAAATCTTATGGCACCATTTATGGGAATGAGAACGGTAAATTTATGTCATGTGGACAATTTAACCATCAGTAACATCATGTTTACTATCATTGATAATGTAGGTGCTACTTTTGACTCTCTTATGTACATACTTTGGTGTGCTTCCATTTGCCTTCCATTCTATTGGTGTGGCACCTGATTTCCTCTCCTGTTAACTCATTTATATAAGTCACACTAAATGCGTGCTTGTGAATCACGCTGTAGTGCAAGAATCCCAAGTTGTTCAGTTCTAGGTATCCTGCCCATCCATCAGTGAAAACTGTTGCGCCCTGTGCCACATATTTCAAGATGATTGCTGTCAATGTTGGCCCACTCCTATCATCTACCGGGAACAGCAGGACCCTATTGGTAGCTCGCTCTATGAGGCCTACAATCCATATCTGCAATCCCTTGAAGGGGTTTCCTCTATGATATTTGATACGTCTTCCAAATGCAGACTCATCAACCTCAATTTCACCTGTGAGAGGATTGTTGTTGGCAACATCCTCTAGGAAGTCAATCAGCCATCTGGCAATCATGGTTTCCCGAAGGTCTTTTGCCCATAGACAGGCTGTGGAACGGAGATTAATCCCTGTATCTTCAGCACATTTCATAAGGCTAAGTCCATCCCCATATTTAATCAGAAAGTGTAAGATATCTTGACTGAAAAGATGGGAGCCTGAAAATATGCTGTACTTTCTGACACTTGTCTGATGTCTGTCTTTGCATTTCCATACAAAGCCATCTATACGGTCAGACCGCTTCTGCCATGTGCATGTTTTGCCACACTTTGGGCAGAACATAATGGCCGCATACAAGCCATTTGCCTTCATCCATGACACAAAGTCAACTGGTGGGGCCATGAGTACTGTATATATATTGAATGGGTTTCTGAAGTCTTGGAATGTTATTCTGGCAACATCACTTTGTCTCTGCACCCAGTAGGATGTTCTAGCTGCTTGTCTTCCGAGAATGTGGGCATTAAGTTGGTGATGAGGAGGAAGGGGAGGAGGGGGAGGAGGGGGAGGAGGGGGAGGAGGGGGAGGAGGGGGAGGAGGGGGAGGAGGGGGAGGAGGAGGAGGAGGGGGAGGAGGGGGAGGAGGGGGAGGAGGGGGAGGAGGGGGAGGAGGAGGGGGAGGAGGAGGGGGAGGAGGAGGGGGAGGAGGAGAGGGAGGAGGAGGGGGAGGAGGAGAGGGAGGTACTACAGGACTTGGTGTTGGAGATCCACCAGGGGACGATGGTGGAGATCCAACTGGGGATGAGGGTAGAGATCCACCGGTGGGTGAAGGGACTAGTGCACTATGGGGTGTCATATCTATGCATGCACTTTGGTTTGCACTCTGTGAATAGTGTGTCATAGAATGAGGACACACAGGTCCACGTTTTGGCTTTGGGGGATCTACTCCAGCTGAATCAATTAGGCTCTGGGCACTAGCAGACATAACATACTCCCCTTCATTATTCCCGGTTATTCTTCTCCTTTTCTTTGGAATTGAAGTATTATCCATGTTGAATATTGGGCAGTGACAAACCACAGAACTTGAGCTGACTGACTGGTGACCATGTGTGCAGGTAGTACTGAGGGCCAAAGGCATGTGGGTGCCGGAGTGGTGGTGGCTGCACCACAACATACAGTGCCCTGCTAGGTGGTCCGTGCTACCTTAGTAGCCCTCCTGCCTCACTACTCATGGTCCCTATATATACCCTGCCATGTCCACTGTGTGACCCCTGTCTGTGTGAGGCGACTGTGGTGCTTACTCTAGTATTAGGAGCCTCCCCCTACATGCAAATCTGGGCCAACTTATACTTCACTTCTCAAATATCAATCACGACATTATTTCATATATATATGATAGAAATGACCTTTATTCCGTTGATAACCCCCCTGAAATTAGTCAAGCAGGGCTTATTTAGTTAACATTCGTCTTCAGATTCGAACTATGCACCACTGGGGATTGAACCAGCCACCCTTGGATCCAGAGTCCCAGGCTCTAACGACTGAGCTAACCAGGCAATTGACTAAGGAGGATGAAGTGAGAACTCTATGTTTAAATGGGTTATTATACAGTTTCCACTATACAATATATAATATATGTAAGTTGTATGTGGTCATGTCTACCTCGTGGCTATTCATCCTTATTACAAAGCTGGCTGATTCAAAGTTACCCTATCTAGAGGTTACATGCCAGTGGTCTGTTTGCAAGCCCCACGTCCCATAAATGGAAACAATCAAGTATATGTAGCCCTATAGCGGTGGATCTCGGTTTTTGAAGGTGGGGGGGGGGGTGCTATTTGAATGATTTTCACCTGAGCTTGAACGTTATACAGGGTTCACTTAACGTTTCTTGTAACCTGGGATATTTCCAGATTGGCACCTCTTTTTTTATTACAGAAATCTCGTTATAAGGAAGGACTTTTGGCAAGGCAAATTTGTTCCTTTTAAGCAATCTTGCTTATAACCAATACTTAAAAAGAGATAACAGGCAATTTTGGCAACGCAAATGTGTTCCTTATAAGAAGTTTCTTATATCAGTCCTCCTAATAACGAGATTTTACTTTTTAATAAATTGGTAAATAAATTATGGTTGAAATATAATTGAACAGCACAATACTAATAATGACTTAAAACAACCCCGGGTTGTTTTGGGTATTGGTAGGAGGAGAGCGCCAAACCTGCCACCTACACCCCACCTGGGGGCTGGAGTCTGAACTATGCTTGCCACACGGCGTTGCGCGCCACCTACAGTATTATGGAGGTACCACCACTGGGTGGGAGTTCTTTGTTCATTGCTGCTTGTCACGGCCCAGAGAAGGTCGAGCTTCAAGTATCGAGTATCAATATAGGAAAAGAGGAAAAGACAGTGCACATGCAGAAGAATAAAATGCATACATAAAGTCGGGCTTAACAATCTAAATTGTCCTTTAGTATTCTGCCAACTTCCTGTGGCCTTTACACATAAATGATTAATAATTATCTCATACCAGTCTTTTCTCTTCGACCATATTATGTAATTGAATAATTCCCACACAACCAATAAACTAGAGTATTAGTAATATTATTAGGCTTATCAACCCTATGGATGAGCTGCTATTTTAGGCAACGTGTTATATGGGCAGCAAAATATAGGCATAATTAACATTTTAAATTGATTTATCAACCGATTTGTTAAGGTTCATGTCGGCCTCAATGTGTCATGCATGTCGTCTTTAATGTCATACAAATATGGTAAGAGATGTATACTTACATAGTAGACATAGTGGTTGTCAACAGCCCTCATTCTGCTGGTCGTTTTGTGCAATATCGGCCGTAATATCTAGGGGTCCCGTCCAGATATTGAAACGTTCTCATTGAAATGTTCCAAGCATATAACCTGTATGCCCTTCCTGCTTCAAAATACCGAAAAAGGGCGGCTATATGCCTTTTTCCTTCACTGCTGCTACGATATAGTCCAGCTAGAATTGCCCACTCATGCAGGACCAATGGGTTCAGCCCATTCACCCATACAAACGCTGATATTATGACTCTCTCCCAGTGGTTTAAGTTGCGTTTCCAAAACAACTTCCTGATCAAATGGGGCCAATGCTTGGCTTCACCTATGACAAATTGAATGTCAGTCCACAAGATATACTTTTTTGATGTGGCAAATCGGCCTGCTTTTCGTAAATGCTGGTTGTGATCCATAGCCTAGGACAGGTGCAGCAGGAGTGGAACAGGACCGTGTGTGGCATTGGCCTGAGGTGGTCGGATCCTAGATCCTACTGGTGCACCCCTACTGCCGGCATTGGTGTGGCTGTGGTGCCGGCAAATAGCTGCATATGATCAAGTGACAAATGGAGCGTAACAGGTGGGGAAGGGGTTCCCAGTCAGGCACCCAGTCAGTGGTTGAAGTGGCAGCCAGAGGCCGAAATATTGCTGCCCTAAGAACAGGTATGCACGGCCCTTTATGTCCCAGGTGCAACACAGAGCCCCACAGTTCCAGTTACCCAGCACACATTCCATATTTTACCTAATTCTGGCGGGACACCCAATGTATGATTATGCCGTCTTTTCAGCCGTTTAAGAGGCTTATCTAGGACAGGGTACATAAGGAGTGAAACGCCGCTCTCACCCATCACACTTTCTCGACCCGCCCTTCATCATCGTAGCATCGACCACTCTACGCTCGCTCAGCATGTCATGAGGGTTATTTCTACTTTTACAGCTTCTTTTCTCATCGAAGTGTCGAAGCTACAGAGCATCGAAACTCTCCAAATGAGTCCAAGAAAGAAAAAGCAACTCCCACTTGAAGCAGGAAGAGAAACAAAGCCCTATGATGCATGTGAGGTAAAGAAACATTGGAAGGACGTCACCAAGGAGCAATGGATAGAAGCATGCTTCAACTTCATCTGAACGGAAGTAGTTTCATTTGGACAGAGGGAGAAGATTTTGTTGGAGCTATTTTTCTTAGCTCCGCATGCTTGGCCTGACTGTGGTGAAATTCCTTCAGGTCTTTGTTCAGTCTTCACCATACAAGTTATCAGGTCCTTTAAGGAGCTTCGATATATGCAAAGCACTCAGGAGGAGGAGATTGTTCAGAAAATGACGGAATTCGAAACAGGAGAAGACACAATATGGTGCGAGGAGACGACATATACGGACGATGATCTGGAGTACATCACTTGTAGCCCGTTGGACCATTATGTTAAAGACTTTGAGGACATGCTACACAGCACTGCGATGAACTCAAAAGAGAGATCCCTTATTGCACAGAAAGAGGCCAAAGCTGTGTTGGAAAAGCTCAAGTTTGGTCAAGGATTCACTCTTCAAAGCAGCTGTGTGAGTGTGATAAAAGGTCTTGTGTTGAAACATCTAGACATGAAGTTTTCGCGTGCTGTCGACACACTTCCTTTGCCTGAACTGATGATGAACATGATCGACCTCATCGTACCAACACGTTTCGACTCTGCCAATTGTCCCATGTATAAAATGGTTTCAAGTTTTGCCCGTGGCCGATGGCTAAACGATCCACTGAAGTCAGAAAACCTCCTTGATTTAATGAACTGACTAAATGTATTTTCTCATACTAGTATTAGTAGCATTAGCATTAGCATTAGTAATAGCGGCTACTCAGTCTCGTGCAGCACAAGCAGCAGCATCTGGCAGCGGCATCCGTGACATCGTCAGCAGCAGCAGCGGCTGCACAAGCAGCACAAGCAGCATCCGTGACATCGTCAGCAGCTGCAGCAGCTGCACGAGCAGCACAAGCAGCCAGCAGCTGCTGCAGCAGCTGCACGAGCAGCACTAGCAGTAGCATCTGTCAGCGGCATCCGTGACATCGTCAGCAGCAGCAGCAGCAGCAGCAGCAGCAGCAGCAGCAGCATCTGTCAACAGCATCCGTGACATCGTCAGCAACTGCAGCAGCTGCTGCTGCTGCTGCAGCTGCAGCAGCTGCACGAGCAGCACAAGCAGCAGCACCGACAGCAGCAGCAGCAGCAACAGCAGCAGCAGCGGCGGTGTGGACCGCTAAATTCGAGATGAAGCCTAGTGACATTTGACATGAAGCTTGAAAAACATAGTGACAGGTGACATGAGCAATTCTTAAAATTGACATGAGATATGAGCATAATTAAGCGACATCGACATGCGCCATGGCTATTTTTTTTTAAGACAAACGCCATAGCCTCCTCATCCAGACCTCCACTAGTAGGGCTCTATAAGCGCAAGCTTTGCCTTAAGAGAGCTGTAGCTGTGAACCCTCTCCTCCCCTCGTGCACACAGGCGAATATCAGAGTCAGCCAATGGCGCCAATACTACTCTCATACAAGGGTCAGGCGCTGCTGGACTATAATAGATGGGTCAAGGACCGTTCTACTGAGGGTCAGGCAGGCTAGGTTGGACATTCAATGACAGGCTGGCCTTTGGCAAACTTGCTTGAAAGTCTGGCCAGCATTGACAGACTGTGGCATAAGGATCCAGCATGGTCAGACTTTCAAGCAAGTTTGCCAAAGTCCAGCCTGTTATTGAATGTCCGGCCTAGCCTGACCCTCAGTAGAATGGTCCTTGACCCATCTATTATAGTCCAGCAGTGCCTGACCCTTGTCTAAGAGTGGTTTAGGCGCCATTGGGTGACTCTGATATTTGCCTCTGTGTAAGATGAGAAAAGGGGGGCTGTCGCTGACCAAATGGCTGTAAAACAGGGGGCTGTTGAAGGCCTATATTTCAAGCCCAGAAAACTGTAATTAGCTTTATTTAACAATATCTTGGCCTAGCAAGAAGCTGTCAGATGACATCTAAGAAAAATGTAAACTGTTAATTGATCAAGAGAGCTCGCCTCTCTGCCCTCTAAAAGAGAGGGCAGAGAGCGAGTCTTACTCTTAAAAACCCTTCCCCCCCTCCCCCCTCCCCCCCTCCCCCCCCATGCATCTTAAAGAGTGCCCCCCAGAGTGCCCCTCCCCCCCCTAAAAAAAAAGAGCCACATTTTTAAAATATTTTTTAGCAAGCTTTCAGCTTGCTTTTTCTTTTTAAAATTTATTTATCCATAAAAATCTCAAGTGACTTATTTGAAATTCGCGCCAACCTAGTAGTCACGTGACCCCCTTAAGTAGGTCACTTCCAGTCACGTGACCTATTTGAATTTCCCGCCAACATGGTGGTCACGTGACCCTCTTAAGTAGGTCACTTCCGGTCACGTGACCTATTTGAATTTCCCGCCCAAAGGTCACGTGACCGGAAGTAGGTCACTTCCGGTCACGTGACCTATTTGAATTTCCCGCCAAAAGGGAGGCCTCTCATTGGCTGCTTTTGAATTTCCCGCCAAAAGGGAGGCCTCTGATTGGCTGCATGTCGATTGAGTAATAAACAGTAGTTAACCATAGTCCCTTTCCGATACATACTATACTACTCCAGAGCCATTTTTCGTTGTGAATCCATTACTGTCACAGACACCCCACCAAGCGTACCCCGGTTTGAAATTGCGAAATCCAACATGGCAGCGTCCGTGACATTAATGGCAAGCACTCGAACGAAAAAAAACAACGATCAAGTCTACCTAAAATGTCCCGTTCTAGACAAAAATAAATGTATCAGCGTGGGCCTGGGACAGGCTGGGTGCAAAATGAATCAAAATATAATGTATTTCAGTCTGATCCCTTACCTTTCTCGGCGCAAATAGCTGAAAAAGAACTCTGAATTGTTGGATTGGGAGTCGCTCCAGCAAGATCAGACGCTTCTATGCTCGCCAAAACTGTACCCGGATGTGAAACACTTCCGGCGGGTAACAGGAACGCCGACTGTTTCCGCACTAAATTTTGGGCTATTGTCATGGACGCCTCCGAGAAGTATAAATACCCCTCCCGCGGTGCCCGTTCACTACATATCGAAGCAAACGCTGTTGACGATCCTCAAATACAACCCAATAGAGTACACAGGGTACAAGAAATATATATATAAGCATAATTAAACACTGGAAAGGCTATAATGCTTGGAGGCATCTGTGACAGTAACTCGAGTTCCAATACACTTTATTACACATAAGGGAGAGAAAAAGTGGGCATGACTCAAATTATTTTTTGCCATGAGCACAAAAGCATAGTTGTTTCTCATCACCAAGCAGTGAAAAATATGACGAGGGTTTTTTTTTTTTTTAATTTTTTTATATTTTTACTTTGGGCACAAATACATAGCGAAATTTGGACTTTCGCGATCAATTTTAACATTTTAGTTATTCAGAGTTTATTGATGAACAAAAGTTATTATAATGTAAGTTATTCCTAACAGATTGCATTAGTGGCAACATATATGCTTTAATTTGATACCAAATTTCCCTATATTTCTTTCCAATTTTAACATATATTTCATCAAAAATGTAAAATGCTGTCTGCAGAATAGTCATGTGGGGCTGCCCCCAGCCCCCCTCTCTTCTTCCTATATTTTTTCTTCTTCTATTCTTTCTTCTAAAATTCAGTCAGGATAGAAAGTTGTATAAGATACATATATATTCTTAAAAAAACATATGCCCAATAGGACAGTAAGAAGCATAGCTCGAGGCAAGTATGGACATCATGGGAGGATGTGGACGTTATTCTATGTGTTACCTTAAATGTGTTAGTGTCTTATACTATATTTAAGACGATGCAGTTATTCTTTGCGGTATCTTAAGAAATAACTATACAATAAACAAAAAAAGGGGGTTCGCGGGCCAATATACCTATATAACATGGTCAGTACTATTAAGATAACGCTAAGACTAATAGTTGTCTTAGAAATTAAAGGGTTTAAGACAACACATTTAAAATAACGCATAGAATAATGACAACGCCTTCCCATTGCAATGTCCGTGCGAGCTGGATCAAGAGGTTTGTTAGGGAGTGATCATGTTTTATCACTGGGGGGGGGGGGGTAAAAAGATTTGAACCCCTTGATCGGGGGTGTGTGAAGAATTTGGTACCCTCTTGGGGTGTGTAAAATATTTTGTGCGCTCCGCCCGGAAACCCGCCCATCAATGCTGTGCTGGTCCCTTACCTTGCCATCACCATTGTTCATGCATCAAGACACAACGTGTTGTGTGTTGCAACATTAAAGAGGCCCTGACGCCTCCAACACTACTCACACATACCTATTAGCTTATATCGCCGTGATTACCATGGCACACACTCAATTGCCTACACCATTACCATGTAGCAGCTACCACAAAACAATGCAAGCCACCTGTGAGGTCAGGCCGCACAGGTGCGAAATTTACAGTTTTGGGAAGAAGCAGGAAGTGGGTTAGGAGCTCATTTGGGGTATTTTTTTTTCAGTTACAGAATTTGATATTTTTTTAGAACTTCATAATGTCCATGTAGATACATGTGTAGCTTTTTAGATGATTGTAATACTTATAAATCCATAAAATGTTAAGCAAATCGTTGTCAGAATGGTCTGTTTAATTACTGTGACTATAAGGCGGATGTGGATGACAGTGGGTTATAGTGGAAAACAACGGAAGAGCAAAAACGCTTAAAAGGCACATTTATTGGTTAAAAGTTACACATGGTATAGCATGTGGGGGAAGGGGGGGACAGTATATATATACACGTATGTATGGGTATAATAGATATACTAAGTAGATAATGGGAAACTGTATATACAATAGTACAGTCCAGAAGGACCAATATAAGAGGGAAAGGAGATATTGTTACACTGCACAGAATCACGTGAGAATCGAATAGATTTGGTACACAGGCTACACAAGCAGAAATGAATATGAGATATATATAAATGCAATCATAATGTCCGAAAATAAGCGGCTTGGCTACAATAAGAGTCAGAGTTCTCTGGACTAAAGATTGAATATATTCATGGTGCGGCCAGGGCGCAGAACCCAAACAGGGCGCAACACATAGAATAAGATCCGGGCTGAAGCAGCTGGTAGGGAAGATAACAGCGGGATAAATCCAGGTCAGAAGATAGACTCGAATGGTAGAGAGGGACGCGGAGCAAGGCGCCCAGGGCCGCGGGGGCAGGTAGTAGCACATAGAGTTGGGACTGGGCGTCAGGCGTAGCCACAGCCAATAGCGACACCAGAGCCAGGGAGTCGCGGCGTCAGGGGCAGGCAGGCGGCGGAGGCTGGTAACCATGCCTCGGGCATGGCATGGCCATGGATGGTGGTCGCCTAGCCATCGATCGGCGAGACCTGAAATAAGAAATAGAGAATATAAGCTGAGATAGGGGAAGGAGTAGTCAGTTACCAGTGAGCGTTTGGGGGAGTACAATCGAGAAGACCAGATGTCATTGTGTAACTCCTGAGGAGTGTGTGTGTGGAGATAGTATCTAAACTAGTTGATTATATCAACTTGGAGGATTGGAATATGTATATCACTGGAGCTGTGGAGTTTGCCTAATGATTGTTGAATAAGTTGCACCTGGAGTTCTCTAAATATCAGGGTGTAACATCAACAGATATGATGGAGGAGTGTACATGTCACTGATAGATCACGTTGATACGTAACCGCAATGAACAACTAGGGTATAAGTATGAGTATGCATGGGGTTCATTGGTCTAATGGACGTTGACTAGCATCACCGGATTCACATAGGAGAACCCTGCTAGATATTTATATGAATACTTTGCCTATTTTAAGGCCGTCTCATATGATTATCGGTGCAAGCCCTGGAGCAAATCAACTCTAACGAAATACATATCGTTATATATATATGGAGAATGCTGTGATTGGGATATTGCCTGTGAAATTGCTGTATGTTTACTATAACATCAACAACAACATAAGTAGTATAGTATGTATCGGAACGGGACTATAGTTAAGTACTGTTTATTACTCAATCGACATGCAGCCAATCAGAGGCCTCCATTTGGTCACGTGACCGGAAGTGACCTACTTAGGGGATTAGTGGTGCATTCTGGGTAACCCTGCAGCCAATCAGAGGCCACCATTTGGTCACGTGACCGGAAGTGACCTACTTAGGGGATTAGTGGTGCATTCTGGGTAACCTACTGACCTACTTAGGGGACCGGAAGTGACGTCATATGACCTAATTTAGGATCACGTGACCGGAAGTGACCTGATGAGTCACGTGAGCGGAAGTGACGTCACATGACCTAATGGCCGACCGGAAGTGAGTGACCTCATTGAGGATCACGTGACCGGAAGTGACATGATTGATCACGTGAGCGGAAGAAGAAGTTTTTTGTTTAGGAAGTGAGGGTCTTTAGGATCACGTGACTGGAAGCGACGTCGTCACATGAGTGACGCTTTAAGAGACTGCGCGACTTACTAGTAAAAGAAGACGTATGAAAATAAAAACACAACAATATTTTATTTTATTTTTTTTATTTATTTTTTTTTCAATCTTGATAAACACTCTATTTTTGAAAAGATGCACACGCTTATTTTTTTTTTTCATATCTCTAAAGGACTCGTTGTTACACCGTCAGAATGCACGCGACGCTTATAATACAAGTAGCGCACGCCGTCTTTCTCTATGGTGTAGGTGACCATTTTGTTTCGCACCACTTTGAAGTTTCTATTTACAGCAATGAGAGTTTTTCGTTGGCGAAGAACATCCAAGAAGTCGTCTGGTTCCTGAGGGTTTTGTTTCTTCTGTACGCCTTTTGCACTCCATTTTTTGGATTTTCTTTCACCGGTGTCGCTGACTCGATCGTAGCAAATGTAAGTCTTAGGGTTGAGACTTAGGATCCCGTCACCTTCCCACTCCGCTTTCATAAGCCCCGAAGTTCTCAGATTGTGAAGGTACCGTCTCTCACAACATCCGCCGGGCGGCGGACACCATTCTCGCACTCTTTCCGTTTTTGTCTTCACGAAAAGCTCTAAGTGATCGTCGCACACCGCTGTCCGAAGCCACTTTCGTTTCTCTCTGAAGTACGTCTCTCTCAGGCGAGGTTTGACTAGGTCATCCAACGTGTCACCGCTGAGAGCCATGTAAAGACTGTCGGTGTCCATTTGACAAAGGGCATAATCGCGCCGATCGACGAATCTATCCAAGAAGTCGTATGTGAACTCTAACATTTTCAACTTCGCGTACTGGTATACCATGAACCCTATTTGAATAGGGAGGTTGTTGTTCGACTTCAAACAGATCGGAACTCAACTCGGACGCCTTTTTGAAGCGCCACGAATTGGCCAATAGTTCGAACTTCCGACTGTCAGTGTATCTCACCGCCGTGTGTTTTTCTTTGTTGCAGATTGTTTTACCGTACGTAGCGTTTCCCATTAACTTGTAACAGTCTGACAGAATTTTCTCGTTCTCGTTCACGTCGCCACGTCTTCGCGCCGCCGTTACTTCGTCCGCGAAACCGGCAAAGGAGCGTTTAGGTAGGTATTCTACCACCAGCTGCACTTTGGTGACTATCAAACCGTGCTCTAAATACCACTTGAGAAGCGGCGTTCCCAAGAGAATATTTTTTCCGTGGTAACTCCCTATCAGACATCTCTGAGGCGTGTTCAACAGCTTTTCTTCCTGCGCAAAGTCTGACATGTGAGGTCCTATGTCCGATTTTGAAACGGTCGCGTTCTTGAAAACGGGGGTCATTTCTTCGAAGTAGTCTCGTAGGTGAGGCGGCGTAGTGATGTCCACTTGAACTAAACCGAACATTTTCTCCTCTTTCACAGCGGAAAGGATGTCGCTCTCGCTCATCGCGTTTCGAGACACTTTCAAAGCGTCAACCTTCCAGCGTTGTTGGGAGGCCTTGACCCGCTCATCTCGACGCTTCATCTCTCGCCATTCGCACTCCCACACGACGACCAGCTTGTGACCTAGCGCTTTCAAGTAAGCGCTTACTCTGGTCGTTCTGTCGCGTCTCTCCTCTCTCAGTGAAGCGCACTGATATCGGTGCGACGGTATGCACTCGTGAGCGTGGAACCAACACCCGTGAAACTGGAAAACCGTATTAGAGGCCGCGTGAAACCCGTCCACGCGAATTCTCCGACAGCCTACAACCATCTCGCCGCCGTTCAAAGCGTGGCGCAGTTTCACGTCGCGGTCGTGCTCTACGAAGCGTAACCACTCCAAAGCGCTGTGAGAGTTTCTTTGCCTAATTTCGGGCTTGAACTCGGTCTCGGGCCGTCTCACCGCGTAATAGCCCGTGCAGTGCGCTTCGCTCATGCAGCGCAAGTACAGAGAGTTAGCGTCTAGTCCTAGGATGTGTTGGCACGGTCTCGCTTCTTCGCCGTACTTGTGCTCCCTTATCCGCGTGGTGCCCTTCTCGTGAAATCTATGGAAGATGATGGAAGGACCGCCGACTAGATTTTCTTTGATCGGAGCGTGGAGGACGGCGTCGAACTGGGGGAACGTTGTGAACGCGTCTTCTAGGTTTTGGAAGAGGAACCGTAAAGTCAAACCGGCGAGAGAAACTCCGTCTTTCAACATGTCAATGCCGCGATCTTGGAAAAATTTAGCGTGATTTTTCAGAGCTTCTATGAAAGGTTTGACGTCTTTGTTGTTGTAGTGGATCAAGTAGTCTTCCATAGTTTGCATCTTCTCGTCGGACCAAACTTTCTGACATGCGGCGTAGTCGGATTCGGACATTTTGACGCCCGTCAGCTCGCTGTCGAAAGCCGATCTCGGTGGCAGCGTTCTGTTTGCCGGTTTCCTGGTAGATTGCTTCTCTTTATGACGCTGAATTCTTGGTTTCTTCGGTCTCCGGAGGCGAAGAACGAGTGAAGGCGTATTTTGATCAGGTTCAAGTCGTAACGCCCCGAGTTGAAGCCCACGACTGGAGCTTGACGGATGTATCTCAGAAGACGCTTCTTCAGTTGAACTAACGGGTGTCTGGTCTGAGCCGCAGCGAAGCCGCCTGGAGAAGGGGTGAACGTCGCCTCCTCCAGCAGGAGAGCTTCACCTATCGCCGCATCTAACTTCGCTAAGGTCGGTCGGTAAAGTTCTAGCACAGCTTCCCCGATGACTTTGGCGTTCTCGTTTATGTGATTTAAAACTCGGTCCAACAAGGGGTCGGAATCTGCGTCGGATTCTCTGACGAAGCAGACGGGCCCCTCCCACCCCGGAAAGTCAGATGCGACGCTAGCCGACAAAGGGACGTGATCCCACAGCAGGGACACGTGTTCCGTCGACGGTTCTTTGCACGGTCTGAAGAAAGCCTCGAAATCGAAGGCGATTTTGTAAGGGTAGATTCCGGAATGTCCGTCGGGGGGAAAAATGGAGAAGTCTGCTAGCGCTTCGAAAATCGTTCTCGAATTTTGGTAGATGCCACCTACGTAGTGCAACTTGACTTGTCGGCAAGAGGAAAGCTGGTTCCTGTGTCTCTTCAGCAAGAACTCGGTGGTGAACGCCGCCTTACACTTGCAACATTTGTATATGCCCGCGTACGCGTTGAAGTCCGTGACGAGAGAGACGTGCAAACCGCCTTTCGCCGTCAGGTGTAGGTTGACTTTACCTCGGGCGGCCAGAGTTCTGGAAGGCGGTCTGATCAGAGTAACGCGTCTTCTCAACTTCCGCCCCGGCACTTGACGCGACGCGGTGTAAACCGCTATTTGTACGTCAAACAAGTTCTCTAACGCGGGTAAGTCGCGGATGTTCAGACCCGGAAAGGATTCAGGTGTGGCAGCGGGACAGAACTGACGTAACAAATCTGAAGCGCGCTTGCTGGTGTTGTATAAGTGAAAGGAAATGCAGCGGAAGATGCAGAGGTTGTCCTTGTTGGGAAAATCTAACACGCCGCTTCTCTTTCCAACTCGACCGGCCTGAGTGATCCTACCGCCTATGGGGAATTCCCCCGGTCCCATGTAAACGCAAATGTTCAAATTGGTAGGAAAAAGAACGTGCCACTTGGTGTCAGCGTCGCAAAGTTTCCGTACTTCCTCGCAAGCGACGGTGTTTTCCATCTTTGAGAGGAGCTCTTCCAAAGTTTCTGAATTAGTTATAGTAGGGAGCGGTTGTATGAGAGTTGCGTTGTTCTGGGAGGCGTGAAAGTAGCGCAGTTTGCTCTTGTCTTCTCTGTGTTGTAAGAGTAAGCCTACCGAGAAACCCACTTTGTATCTGAATCTTTGTGTCAAGTGAATGCGACGCATAGTATCTACAGCGTCACTCAACTCGCCGGTTGGTAGCCTGAAGTTTGTTACACTCACGCGAGTCCCGTGCATCCTGACGCCCGTTTGTATCGCAGGCCAATTCGCCGTGAACGTTTCCTCCCCGTTCGGTACAGCACATATGCGCGGAGGGACGGTCACCCCGTCCAGAGATTCGCGTCGACAGGCGATCTTTCGGCAATCGCCTTCGCCGCATAGAGGGCAAAACTTAGGTACTACTCTACAATTTTCTACGTGTCTCTCGTGGTTGTACGGTCTTTTAAACATTTTGAAACACTTTTCGCATACGTACTGTGTCATGTTTTTTTTCACTCAGTTACCAACTACTTAGCCGTCTAACTATCTATCTATCTATCAATCTATCTGTCTATCTATCTATCTATTTATCTTTCTGTCTGCTGTCTGTGTATCTGTCTGTCTGTTTCATACAGCGTACGTCAAACGCTGTGTGTGTGTGTGCGCGCGTGAGCGTTGAGCGTCTCTCATTCCGAATCTATGCCGAGATATTTCAGAATGATCTCTGTTTTGTCATCCAACTCTTTGAGCGCTCTGGCGGACAGCGTCACTCCCTGCTGTGTGGGTTTTTTGTCAGGACCTTCGTACTTGCGCACGTGGACGAGGTTCTTACCGCTGTAGTAGCTCACAGCTGCGTACACTTCGCCCTCCTCATCCAGCACTGCGAACCAGGGGGTGTGATTAGGTCTTCCTTGCACGGCCGCTGTGTTGCGTATGCGCACCACTGCGCGGATATCGGCGATGCGTGCTATTAGCTCGCGCAGCGCGTCGGCCGTGAAGTGCACTCGCTTGCTTCTGGTCAGAGACGCCTCTTTCACCTGGCCGTCTTTTGTGTAGCGCGGCCTCCTAGACAGTCTAGCCACGTCCTCCCAGATCTCCAGCGTCAAAGCTCCGTCTAAGCAGAACTCTAACCCGAGAAGACGGGAGAAGGTTTTCTCTGCTTCTTCTCGTCCATCTCGTTCTTTTTCTTGTATTTTTCTCTTCTTACTAGGCCTTGTTGTTCACCTTAGAACGTTTCACACCCGCAGGATGAGTAACACCATCAGCGTGAGCTGAATCAGCAGCAGAACCGATAGCAGGAGCAGCGTCAGCGCTGGTGGTATCCGAGGCCTCGTTGTTGGAACAGAGCAGCCACACGCCGTCGGTGCTGAGTGTAGCGGTAGAAGATGAAGCGCCGCCGCCCTCGTAAGGTGGCGGTGAGGGCAGTCACCACGGACCGGACGGGGCGCTACTAGTGGAAGTGAGGTCGAAAGGTCGAAGAGGGGAGCCGAAAAACGTACCGCCCACCCCTTTCCCTTCGGGTTCTTCGTACGCCTCGTCGTCAGCGTCGTTCTCTGTCTCACCCTGTTGCTGCTGCTCCTCCTCCTCCTCCTCTTCTTCTCGGTTTAGGGGCTGAGTGTCCGAATAGCTGTCACTCTCAGCGCGAGCGGCGTCGAGGGCGTCGGTCGATGTAGTGGTGGAGGAGAGGGGCTGTGCAACGTGCGGCAGGTCATCAAAGTCATCAACAGTAGTGGGGAGGTAAAAACCCGGTTGCCAGTACTGCGCTGTGCCAGGAGCGTTGTCGTCAGTAGTAGTAGCGGTAGCAGCAGGTGCAGCAGAAGCAGCAGCAGCAGCAGCAGCAGCAGACGCAACAGTAGCAGGCGCAGCAGCCTCAGCAGGCGCAGCCGTAGCAGGCGCAGTGGTAGCAGGTGCAGCAGCAGCAGCAGCCGCAGCAGCCGCAGCACGAGGATCACCAGCAGGCGGGGCGGCAGTAGCAGCGGCAGCGCGCTTAGCAGCAACGTGTACCGTCGCGAGTGTAACAACGTCGCTAGCACGACGACTACTACCAGTAGTACTACTACCACTACTACTACTACTACTACTACTAGTACTACTACTGCTACTACTACTGCTACTACTACTACTACTGCCGCGAGCGCTCGCTACAGCGGGAGGGTGATAAGACCAAGCGGCTGCGGCGGTAGTCTCATTTTCAGTAGCAAGAGGAGGCACTGACGCTAAACGAGCGCTGTTCCGCGTAGTCTTCTTGTTCTTGGACGGCGCTAGGTGTTGTCTTTTGCTCATGGTGGTGACTGTAGAGAGCAGCAAAAGAATGAGTGAGTGAATGGAGGTTTCCAGGCCCCTTATATACGCCTTCTCGCTTCTAGAGCTAAGCTACTTACTGACCCTGTTCAGCTGCCGCTGGCTGGCCGGCGGCCATTCACAAAGAGAAACAAAAAACATAAGGCATGACGTTTTCAGCTGGATCCCTTTCCCCCCTTTTGAGAGATCGACTGTCATGAGCTAAGCCGCTTACCACCCTGTTCAGCAATTCAACGCGCATTAGCTGTATAAAGGATTAAGCGGTTGCTGCCGTCGACTGACCGGCAGCCATTCACAAAGACATAAGGTATGACGTTTTCAGCTGGATCCCTTTCCCCTCTTTTTTTTGAGGGATCCACTGTCATGAGCTAAGCCACTTACCACCCTGTTCAGCAATTCAGCGCGCGTTAGCTGTATAAAGGATTAACGGTGATGAGCTTAGAGTGTGTATACAAAAAAAACTACAGGAGGCGTGTGGCGTGAAGCAGGACCCCCCTAAGACGAACGTGTCTGTCTGTGAGTAGAGGCGTGTGCATGTGGTGAGCGACTTTAGTGTAAGACAAAAAAAAATCACCACCTCCTGCCGTGGTGAGTAGACCGGGCCGGCCAGGCGGCGGCCGGCTAGTTCAATAGGGAGGGGTGACAGCTGACTAAGGCTGTGCATGAAAAAAATCCGATTTTCACCTGACCTCTGACGTTTGTTACAATGAATGTCAGAGGGAGGGAGACGTCCTCAGGTAGGGGGTAGGAGGTAAGGCTATGGATGAGG
The DNA here is from genome assembly GCA_947462335.1 of Harmothoe impar. Classification (NCBI taxonomy): domain Eukaryota; kingdom Metazoa; phylum Annelida; class Polychaeta; order Phyllodocida; family Polynoidae; genus Harmothoe; species Harmothoe impar. The sequence continues at coordinate 74,295,529 of OX381711.1, forward strand.
AAGAAACACCGTTTTCAGCTGGTCTCCACGGATAGCGATGACATACCCCTCGTCATCTAAGCTCTTAAGGAGCGGAGCGGCTGAAAAAGCGTCATGCGGACAGGTCGCTAGACAGCTGGAGTGCTGTTGGAAATGGGATTAAACTCCCTCTGTATAAAAGCTCTGATTTCTGTTGGAAAAAAACCATATCGCCTCTGACCACAGTAACGTCTACTACCACCACCACCGCCACCACCGCCGCCGCCGCCGCCGCCGCCGCCGCCGCCGCCGCCGCCGCCGCCGCCGCCGCCGCCGCCGCCAAGACGAGACGAGATGGCTCAAGCTATTCCACTTTCAGAGGTAGGACAGCGGCGGTTAGCCTATAGCGACGCCTTGCTTCGTCAACTAGGTAAAGAGTTGAGCGGCTGTTGGAGAGAGTTGGGCAGTAGCTTAAAAGTTACCGCCGCCCGTATGGATGCTCTAGTAGAGCGCAGTGTCAAGACACCGGAGGAGCTGTGTACGGCGATGTTCCGAGTCTGGTGGGGTGAAACCCCGCATCGTCATAGATGGGGAGCTCGGTCGCGTCTTCACCCGCATTAGACGCGTGGAACTGTTGGCTCAGTGGATGTCCCTTCTCCACAGACAGGGGTTGGATTTCGAAAACCCCGACTCGCGCGCGATGCATAAGCACTTGGGCACCCTCGGCAGACGTCTAGGTAGCAGGTGGAAAGAGGTGGGGGACCATTTAAAATTGTCGCCTGAGAGGTTAGATAAGATCGCTGAAGAATGCGAATACGGAGGAAGTCCCGCTGAGTGGGCCTTCCGAGTGTTGAAAATGTGGCAAGATGAAGCTGACGGTGCCGGCGGTACACCTTTTGAACTCCTTCGAGTGTTGACTGAGGACATGGGAAAGTTTGACCTCGGCATCGCGATATTACTTGACTTTATCAAGCAAGAAACAACGAGAACGACGGACATGTGAATTGTTGTGTTTTATTTTCATACGTCTTCTTTATTAGTAAGTAAAAAAAGATATCATAACAATTAAGACGCGCGCCCTCTTAAAGTGTCACTTCCTCCAGTCGCAGCTGATCGCCTCATCGAGGCACGTGATAAACAAAAAAAAATGAAGAGACACGCTTCTTCCTCTCGAGAGGAAGAAGCGTGTCTCTCGATTGAAATCTTTTTCTTTTCTTTTTTTCTTAAAAGAGACAAACGCCCCTTAGAGTGCCCCCCCACCCCCCTAGAGTGCCCCCCTCCCCCCTCCCCCCCTCCCCCCCCCACCCGCCCCATGCATCCTAAAAGCGCCCCCCTCCCCATGCATCTTAAAGGGGCCCCCCTCCCCTTCCCTCCCCTCCCCTCCCCTCCCCCCCCTTATACACTCTAAAGAACGCTTCTACCTAGTTCAATAAGTCACTTCCAGTCGCTCGTAAAACAATAAAAAATGAAAAAAAAACAAAAACTTATATCGTAGTGTTTTTTATTAGTTTACCGAAAAAAATAAGAGACTCGCCTCCTCCTCCTCTCCTTCTCCTCCTCCTCCTCCTCCTCCTCCAAAAAAAAAAAAGATATCACATTTTAAAGCGCGTGACCCCTTAAAGACGCTCATCTCTTCATTAAGTCGCGTGACGTCACTTCTTCTTCCGGTCACGTGATCAATCAGGTCACTTCCGGTCACGTGATCCTCAATGAGGTCACTCACTTCCGGTTGGCCATTAGGTCATGTGACGGCACTTCCGGTCACGTGACTCATCAGGTCACTTCCGGTCACGTGATCCTAAATTAGGTCATATGACGTCACTTCCGGTCCCCTAAGTAGGTCATATGACGTCACTTCCGGTCCATAAGTAGGTCATATGACGTCACTTCCGGTCACGTGACCAAATGGCGGCCTCTGATTGGCTAACTAGGTCACGTGACGTCACCACTAATCCCCTAAGTAGGTCACTTCCGGTCACGTGACCAAATGGAGGCCTCTGATTGGCTGCAGGTCGATTGAGTAATAAACAGTACTTAACTATAGTCCCGTTCCGATACATACTATACTACTAACATAATAAACTGGATCTCACTAACCTTGCGTTATTCTTGGGCGGAAGGCCTACCTCTGACTAGTTAACCCCATAGAGTAGTACATGACGCATTGAATTTGGAACCCCATTCAAATATACTAAAACGCTATATATTGAGAGAACATTTACTATAGCCCAACAGGCCACCTGGGGTATGCATTCTGTGGCTTGGGATGAATGAATTAATCTATATTAAAGTGTTAATTAACAAATAATTAATATACCCCCAGCAGCCTGTCAACTGCAATATACCATCCTGGCTGCTGAAAAGTCATGTTAAGACATACGTCTCTGCCCCCAACTCCCATATTTTCTACTTTTCTTTTCTTTTTCTATTATTCCTACTAAAATTCAACCAGGATAGAAAATTGGATAATGCAGTTGGTAGCAAACTATTTAGATAGAAGATGACGCACTATTTGCATTTCAGGGAGATATCCTCTTTTAGCAACGGGGGGAGGGGGGGTGGTGGGTTTCTGCGCGCAGCGCGCGAAATCTTTTACACCCCCCCATCAAGGGGTCGAAGTTTTTTACCCCCTCCCCTTACGGGTCGAAAATCGGTGCGCGCGGACCCTTTGAGGCTTTGAGGATGTGGACGTTTTTCTAGGCATTACCTTAAATGTGTTATTACCTTAAATGCGTTAGTGCCTTACACTATATTTAAGACGATGCAGTTATTCATTGCGGTATATTAAGAAATAACTATACAATAAACAAAAAAGGGGGGTTCGGGGCCAATATGCCTATATAACATGGTCAGTACTATTAAGATAACGCGAAGACTAATAGTTGTCTTAGAAAAAGGGTTTAAGACAACACATTTAAAATAATGCATAGAATAAAGACCACGCCCTCCCGTGGCAATGTCCGTGCGATCAAGAGGTTCGTTAGGGAGTGATCATGTTTTATCACTGGGGGGGGGGGGGCAAAAAGATTTGAACCCCTTGACTGGGGGTGTGTGAAGAATTTGGTACCCTCTTGGGGTGTGTAAAATATTTTGTGCGCTCCGCCCGGAAACCCGCCCATCAATGCTGTGCTGGTCCCTTACCTTGCCATCACCATTGTTCATGCATCAAGACCCAACGTGTTGCGTGTTGCAACATTAAAGAGGCCCCGACGCCTCCAACACTACTCACACATACCTATTAGCTTATATCGCCGTAATGACCATGGCACACACTAAATTGCCTACACCTTTACCATGTAGCAGCTACCACAAAACAATGCAAGCCACCTGTGAGTTCAGGCCGCACAGGTTGCGAAATTCACAGTTTTGGGATGAAGCAGAAAGTGGGTTACGAGCTCATTTGGGGTCTTTTTTTTTCAGTTACAGAATTTGATATTTTTTCAGAACTTCATAATGTCCATGTAGATACATGTGTAGCTTTTTAGATGATTGTGATACTTATAAATCCATAAAATGTTAAGCAAATCATCGTCAGAATGGTCTGCTAAATTATTGTGACTATAAGGCGGATGTGGATGACAGGCCACCTGGGGTACGCATTCTGCGGCTTGGGATGTATGAATTAATCTATAATAAAGTGTTAATTAACAAATAATTAATATACCCCCAGCAGCCTGTCAACTGCAATATACCATCCTGGCTGCTGAATAGTCATGTAAAGACATACCTCTCTGCCCCAACTCCCATATTTTCTACTATTCTTTTCTTTTTCTATTATTCCTACTAAAATGTAACCAGGATAGAAAGTTGGATAATGCAGTTGGTAGCAAACTATTTGAATAGAAGATGACGCACTATTTGCATTTCAGGGAGATATCATATTTTAGCAACAGGGGTGTGGTGGGTTTGTGCGCGCAGCGCACAAAATCTTTTACACCCCCCCATCAAGGGGTTGAAGTTTTTTACCCCCCTCCCCTTAGGGGTCGAAAATCGGTGCGCCGGACCCTTTGAGGCATTGTTACACGCAGGCTTTTTGGCTCAAAACAGATTAAATGTTTTTGACCCCCCCCCAAGAGGGGTCCAATTTTTTTTGACCCCCCGGTCAAGGGGTCCGAATTTGTTTAACCCCCCAAACCCACCACCCCCCCTTGTTGATAAAAAATGATCACTTCCGTAAGACATGCATGGTTTGTAATATCTAGGCATGTGCGATGTCAGCATAGATAATTTTTGGTTTGAGAAAGTGTTTATTGTTTTCCACAACAATACAAAGTGACTATAGACAATGTCCAGGGATGTGCTCTCAACATAAAATCAATTTAACCAAAATTGTATGACATTCTATTTGCAGGAGGATGAGGAATGCTTTTGTGATAGTCAATGTATCCTTACAATATATAAACAAAGGAATATATGAGAGGTGAAGACAAAAGTGAAAATGAAATACATTTTAAAAAGAGAAAACTATATATATATATATATATGTAAGGGTAGAGGTCTTACTTCAGTTTCAATAACACAGCTTTCTTTTCATGGCAGGGCCAGCAGATACTTAATATGTGTAATTGGATGTATATATGATTTTCATCCAAATGTAGTGTCTCCTCTGAGTCTCCGGTCTGCTTATCATACATCACACATCTGGCTATTTATTTCCAGCAACATGTTGAATATACTTCCACTGATACGTGTGTAGAACATGTTCAAAGTTAGCTAACATTAGGGTTTCCAAAGAGCAAATGTCATGTGAAATTTCTGCATCTGTATAAGCTTACACATCTTCAAAATTATACCAGGAAGATGGAAGAGTTCCTAAATAGTGTGACTGTACCAATACAATAACTGCCATATGTAATACAAATTCATTATGAGGTGATTTTGCATGACCTTGGTCAGATCCATGGGACCTAGACGCTTTAGTTCCCTTTTTCTCCACCCCTTGTCAGGTCGCTTCACACCTCCTCTGGGGTATAATAAAGTGCTCTGCACTAGAGTAAGCATCCTGTGCAAAACAGTCTTTTCATACTACAGAAATCTTTTTATCCAGAGGAAGGAATTAACCATACCGTAAAATGCTAGTATCATCTTACAAGCAGCGTGTTACACAAAGGTGTATCAAATACGAATACGAAATAGGGAAATATGTTATTTGAAGAATTTTAAATATCATTTATCAGAATAGACAGCTGGAATATTCTGATTTGATACAAATGTCTAACATGTACAAAACGATAATAATAGTCAATATAGTAGCAGAGGTCAAATTTCACACTCACCAATGAAGATCAAAAGTGTTAATATAGAGGAACATTAAACGGATGACCATCAAACAGGACCGTTGACCTGAGATGCCCTCTCTCAAGTGTAAATGACTTATGAACAGGTCAAGCAATACCGTTTATTATAACAGATGTTGGTTCACAACTCAGGGTCCTTCCTGATGTTCCATCTCTCTGCCCTGTCTGAGTGCTTCCTGATGTTCCAGCACTCTGCCCTGTCTGAGTGCTTCCTGATTGCCCAGCACTATGCCCTGTCTGAGTGCTTCCTGATGTTCCAGCACTCTGCCCTGTCTGAGTGCTTCCTGATTGCCCAGCACTATGCCCTGTCTGAGTGCTTTCTGATGCTCCAGCACTCTGCCCTGTCTGAGTGCTTCCTGATTGCCCAGCACTATGCCCTGTCTGAGTGCTTCCTGATGTTCCAGCACTCTGCCCTGTCTGAGTGCTTCCTGATGTTCCAGCACTCTGCCCTGTCTGAGTGCTTCCTAATGTCCCAGAGCTCTGCCCTGTCTGAGTGCTTCCTGATGTTCCGGTACTCTGCCCTGTCTGAGTGTTTCCCGATGTGTCAGCACTCTGCCCTGTCTGAGTGCTTCCTGATGTTCCATGAGTGCTTCCTGATGTTCCAGCACTCTGTCCTGTCTGAGTGCTTCCTGATGTTCCAGCACTCTGCCCTGTCTGAGTGCTTCCTGATGTTCCAGCACTCTGCCCTGTCTGAGTGCTTCCTGATGTTCCATCACTCTGCCCTGTCTGAGTGCTTCCTGATGTTCCAGCACTCTGTCCTGTCTGAGTGCTTCCTGATGTTCCAGCACTCTGCCCTGTCTGAGTGCTTCCTGATGTTCCATGAGTGCTTCCTGATGTTCCAGCACTCTGCCCTGTCCGAGTGCTTCCTGATGTTCCAGCACTCTGCCCTGTCTGAGTGCTTCCTAATGTACCAGCACTCTGCCCTGTCTGAGTGCTTCCTGATGTTCCAGCACTCTGCCCTGTCTGAGTGCTTCCTGATGTTCCATCTCTCTGCCCTGTCTGAGTGCTTCCCGGTGGTCCAGCACTCTGCCCTGTCTGAGTGCTTCCTGATTGCCCAGCATTCACAGGTACAATGGGAACACTCACAGGCATGATCCGAGTGCTCCTAAATAGGCAGTCACATCTACAAGATGCAAGCAGCTTGTGTAGTGCCTTAGAGAAATCTTTGTCACGCCAGGCATAGATGAAAGGGTTGACCCAAAAGTTGATGTCATATACAAGGTGACTGACCAGGAGCAGGGTGGTGTGCCAGGTAGGTGAGGTCGGGGACCAGAAGACTAAAACAACTGCAAAGGGGGTGTACAGTGTTAAGTACACACCCACCACCATGGCCATCATCTTTGTGATCCTCATGTCCTTCTTCACATTCTCTCTCTGGGCTGGTGACAACACTGCTGATATCTGGCGTTTACTCTTGAGTGCCACCCGTGCTATATGGCCATAACCAGCACCTATTACAGATAGTGATGCAGAAAATAGTCCAGCTGTCAAGTAGATGACATACTGTGGGAAGTAGTTGACACCAAGACAGATTGTTCCTACAGGAACAGCAGGTGAAGTCATTAGCATAACAATTCCGCATGCCACAAGAACAACCCAGATGAAGACAAGACCCAAGAGGACTTTTTTGGGGCTCCACTTCTTACCTTGGTTGAGTTTAAACAGCAGGGAATTCCGCCTTTCCAAAGCTATCAGGGCTAACGTGATGCACTGAATATGTGCTGTAACCATCCCCAGAAGGACGTTGACCTTGCACAATGAATTGGAGATGTGCCAAGAAGGTAAGAGTTCCTGAAGAGGGAGAATGATTGCCATCACAATGCCATGTGCAAAGTCGCTTAGTGCCAGACCAGTGACAAGCACATTGCCTGATGACCACAGGATATTGTTCTTCAGCACACAGAGTATTGTCAGCAGGTTGAACAACATGGCTGCCACTCCCATGATCCCAATCGTGACAATATATGCAATATAAGCTGCTGCCATTTTGTGTTTGATCCTTTTGTAACTTACTGGAAGTCCCTAATGAAGCTGTGTTACTGTAGGTTTAGAACAGTTCAGATGTCCGAGAGACCAGTCTCCTGTTGTGCCATAAGTCCCTACGTCGGGACGTAGTCTCCTGAGTATTGTCCACAATGTGCTACTTGGATGTCCTTATTTGGCAGTCAGCCCCTCTTGTCTTAGTGCTGACAGCTCGGTACTTAGACCCTGTCTCGGGTTAGACAAAGTATCGTTGTCCAAACAACGTGAACACAAAGTAGTGTGTACGGATCAGATATAGCAGTTGTTGGCTTAAGTATGTTTTGTCATGAATCCCTGGTCAGGTGTATAGCTGATATGCCTTCCTCTGGCTTAGTGGTATAGCCAATGAGCGAAGAGGTGCTATTAATGCCACATATCTACACCTGTGCCTTAACAAAGCTGTTTGTTAATTGGTCCTTTATCTCAGGTGTTGAGGGAAATATGCCTTTCAATAATCTGAGAAACAGTTTAGCAGTAACCAGCCTTTCTGAGAAGTGAGATTGGTGAGATTGGTGCCTTGATAGTTACCAAGGCAACCCAACATATTAAGTGTCTAGTACAGACAAATTAACACCTTCATGATTAATGGCACACGACTGTCCCTCGTCTGGCTGACGTATTTGACACATGAAATCATGATTTCTTTGAACCATCCATTGTCCCACGGATATTCTTGTATAGTATTAAATGTCTGCCACATGTCCTATTTGCACTATCTTTCCCATAATGAATTTGACCGGCAGAGGAGAAAGTTGTTTCATTCCTTCGTGATAGTGTGGGAAAATGCGCCAGAATACACAATTTAGCTTCTAGATTTCCTAACTTTCTACAGATGAAAAAAAGAAAGAATTTCCCAATCCAGATAGTAGAGCCTGTCAGAACACGCAAGGTTTTAGGCTTTAAGATGTAACAGATAGTGGAGGCTAGAGTCTAGAGTATATTTTGTCCCACAATGCCTGAAAATACACCATTTCAAGTCTAGATCATTAAAACCTTCTTGGCAGGGAGGCATTAAATTTACATTGTCCCTTGGTGATGGGAAAATGCACCAGAATGCAACATTTAGCCTCTAGATTTCCAAATTTTCTTCATATGAATATTAATGTCTTTATCACTAAAAAGGGGATTTCCCAACATAAATAGTGGTACGGTCAACTCCCTCTAATCCTCTAATGTGGCCACCCTTGGGACTATGAAAGAGTGGCTGCATTGGTGCACAGGTGGCTGGATTATAGGGAGTCTTTTTCTATTGGCTGCACTAGAGGGGTGGCCGCTAAGGGGGAGTTGGCTGTAAAACATGTTGTGCCAAAATGCAGGAAAATGCACAATTTCAAATCTAGACTTTCAAATTTTCTTGAGGGGGCATGCCCCAAACCCCACTGGAGTGCTTGCGGTGCTTGGGGGTAACAGACAATCAATCTAAGTTGGCCAGGTTTGGCCCATTCTAGACAATCCTGGATCCGCCACTGACCCAAGCCGCCAGGGACCAACTATAGCATTCAGGGGCCTGCTCAACCCTCCAGGGGCCTCTTTCTGCCTAAATTGATGCATCCCAGAAATATCCCCAAAATGGTGATTACAACCCCCTCCCCCCCTGAATAAAATACAAACACCCGAAACTACATACAGAAACGATGAGGCAAACTCATGATTCAAAGTACCAAAATTGATGATTATAACTCATCATTTTGATAAGTTAATGATGACAACCTCATCAAATGATGAGGCCAAACTACTTGCTGTGTGCTTCATCACTGGATGAGGTCAAATCCATCATATATAATTAGTTAGCCCCTGATTTATGAAAATAGCACCAATCTGAGGACAAAATCGGCCAGTGGAGCCACAGTAGCCTATGGTCATTCACAGGCCTCCAGCACCAAGTCATACATTGTAATACTTATCGAGTAAAAGAAGAGAGGTCAGACACTTGAACCAACATACAGATTAGAAAGCTATCTTCTTTATTTTCTATACATTTTTAAAGTGATGAGGTTGATGGACAATGGTGTGGAGTTCCTACCACACCTATTTATCATTTTGCACCTAACGCATTGAACATAAAATGAGCCTATTAACATATTTCTTTAGTACCGGGTCGCCACTGACAAGGTATTTCTGACATTTCCCTGATTTTATATCAATTTACGACATAAAGACAATGTTTATAAATGGCCTCTAAGGCCAAAAAAAATAAAAGGAGTGTTTCAGGTTACATGGTCTGAAAATCTAGGGTAGGTAGGTCGGATTTTTTTTTTTTCTAATCTTTTTTTTTTTTTACTTCGGCCTGGAAACTACCTACAAATTGACTTTAATGCTGACTCGCCGACGACCGCCTCGACTCGTGAATTATCAGAACAACTCTTAAACTGCCCCAAAATGACCTAAAGTATAAATATTTTTTCAAAATTGGATAACAATTTCTAGGGTCGGCCCTGTTTTGCTAGGTAGGGTCGGGTAACCTGAAACACACCTTTTTTTTATTTGGCCTAACTGTGAATATGTCATGAAATTAATTATTTTCTAGTTAGCGAGCGTTCAGTATTTGAGCAGACAGAGTTGGGTACATTCCCGTGCTGGAATGTAAAGGTTACCCCAGGTAACAAGAAACGTTAACTGAACCTTAACCAACGTTCACTAATGGTTAACTAAGAGTTAACTGGTTGAGGTTAGTTTAATGACGTTGTTTCAACGTTAAATTAATGTTTTGAGGTAAATGTTATTTAGAAAAACGTTGGTTCAATACCCTTAGCTTTTGGCCATTTGGACTTTCCTGGGAGATCTGGGAAATGGGAGTGGGGTGAGGTTAGGGTGGAGCCGCTCTAAGGGACAACCTCTCTGCCCATACCTTTTACATACACACCATACTAGTTTGCTTTATTACATGATTGGGCCACTCATCGTGCTATTTAGGTGATATCCCTGATATATAGTGATATCAGCACGTTTCCGGTGGATATCAGCACGTTTCCGGTGGATATCAGCACGTTTCCGGGGGATATCAGCACGTTTCCGGGGGATATCAGCACATTTCCGGTCATTCTGAGCGATTCTGACGTTTCATCACCCATAAAATCCAGAGTTTCATGGCGATTCGAACACGGTACCCCAAGAGTTCAAGTCGGATGCTCTACATGCTACGCCGTTGAGGCGCTGGTAATGGAAGGGGACAAAACAAGGACTCTATAGGCAGAGTTTCAGCTCCGTTGGGCCATTATTTACTGAGTTATAGAAGAAAAGACATTTTTTTGGTATAATTTCTTTGAAAGTCAATTTCTTTTTATTTATTTATTTTTTTATTATCAAGGTAGAAGTTGGACTTTACTTATCTGTTTGTTAAAATAGGGACAATTTCTTAAATATATATATGCACTTTAAAAAAGGGGCGTTTTCACCCAGGTACGAACCGGGGACCTGTGGTGCGTCAGCCGGACGCGCTAGCTGCCATGCCTCAGTGACTACAGTACAGAGCGAGGGAAACGCTGGTTATAACTTAGGCTGGGGGAGCGGTTAGTTTTCAAACCAGCAGGTCGTGCGGTGGAGTAGCATCGTATACATTAACACTGCGGATAGGTTGGGGGGGGGGGGGAAGTCGTATAGTCCATTTGAAATAATGGATGCTCCCAGCTCAGCTCCACCAATCAGGAGGCAGGGCCGGTGGGATGTCAAAATCAACATGGCGTTTTCCTGGCTGGAGATACTCTTTGTAAATATCCTTCAAAATGGCCAAATTAGGACAATTTTTATTATAAGGCAAGTTTTTACGTGCCTTGTGCCAATATCCGATGACACAGGGCACTCGTGCCTTGATATCCATTCATTATTGATTAAATAGCCCGGACTCCACTAGGGTACCTGTGAAACAGAGCGATTTTTTTAATGTTTTGTTTTGTCATTTCCCCCCATTTTGTCCCATTTCGCGACAGGGTCACCCCAAGCATCACCCAGAACAGGGCCACAATCAGGGCAGCACTGAGGCGAAATGAAGTGAAATGAGGCGAAATGAAGCCAAATGTGCAAAACGAAACATGAAAAAGGATCCCAACGTTTCACGGACAACAGTGTTGCCCTAGTGGAGCCCAGGCTATTGAGATGACTGTGGTGTTTGTGGAAGAAAGCCAGGGTAAAATATGAGAGGCAAGTCTTCTTGTTGAATGGCTGGGCTCGTCTCCACCTGACACCTATAGAGGAGAGTCGAATGAGTTGACCCAGCAAAGAAGGGGGAGTCAAAATTTGAATACATGAGGGCATGCAGGTCAGGTGGATTGTGGAATTATGTCAGGCTAGGCTAGGCAATATAGGTGCACACAATTAGCAGACAGGCCAGATGAAGCCTGTGAGAGAAGGGAGGAGGTGAAGTTATTGCCCAAGAGAGGTCAATAACAAGACATGGTGTCATGTCCACCACTTTCCTTATGTGAGAGGGCTAAGTTATATTTGCCATATTTGGGCAATAACTTCAAATTTTGACTCTTCAGGAATGGAGAGTCAGACTCATTCTACTCTCCTCTACAGGTGTCAGGTGAGAGACAAACTGTGACTATAACTATCTACTGGGTGTGGGTCTGTTAGGAGTAGTTGATTGACATACCGATTAGAAGGGACTGGTGGCGCCAACAAACCAATTACCTAATCCTTTTAAGGACGGCCTGTCGCTATTGTCATAAAGATGCACCAATGCTTGCCAGTACTGCATTGGTGCATCAAGTCGACCCTTTGGGAGTATCTCAACCATGTAGGGTCAGCATGATGCTGGAATGTACCACTTTCCAGTTACTCACCAGGGCTGCATTAATGCATCATGACGACCACGGGCATGATACATTCATTACATACATTGGCAGAATGCAATATTGCGTCCTTAAAGCACGTGGGGACGAACCTGCGAAGTCACTGGACGCCACCCATTTTAAAAAGTCCACTTTTCCGGTAATCTTCTTTTTTTTTCCAGTAGGTGGTGCCTCTGTAGATGTCACCCATTTTACCTGTATTCTTAAAATGCCCACTTTTCCAGTAATCTTATTCAATATCCAGGCCTATCCTCTAGATGGCACTACTGTAAGTTTGTCACATTCGACCGGTCACATTGTTGTCTATATCGGCGGATCTGTCCCCACACCCGCTTTTTCTTTCTCCCTACTTTCTTCTTTTTCTTTTATGAAATGGGTTTTTAAGATTACAGGTAAAATGGGTGGCATCTAGTCAACCCATTTTACCCGTAATCTTAGAGGCCAACAGTGTATCACACTTTTGTGGGGGGGGGGGGGGGGAGGGGGCACTATTAAGATTACCGGAAAAGTGGCAATTCAAGATTACGGGGAGAAAGTGCGGCGTCTAGTGACTTTGCAGGTTCGTCCCTTGTTGCGTCATTAGGTGCTGCCCGGTGCTTTAATGCAGTTTACGCTTTATCATTATAATGCATGTAATGCTGTTATGGCGATTTACTCGCAAGAACTTCACCCGAGCACCATACCAACCATATACTTGGATAATCGACTACCCATGATGCATTCATGTGTTTATTCATGAATTCATGCATCATGATGACCATAGACATTGAAGTAATAATGCCCCCCCCCCCAAAAAAAAAAAAAAAAGTTTTTTTTGCAGGTCACCCAATCAAAATAGGGCCGACCCTATACTTTTTATGCAATTTCGAAAAAAAAAATCCTTATTTTTTCCCTTTTATGGTCAGCTGATACGACCTACCGACCCTATATTTTCTACCCATGTTACCTGAAACGAACCCTGCTTTTTTTGGCCTAATGCCATTCAAGGTCTTGTGTACGTGATTACTGGTTGTTGTGACCAGAGGATCAGGTTTCTATTTTCCATGTAAAGTAAACGGTGGCAGGAAAGAATTGATCCGCAACCTAAACATCATCACTAGTTTTGGGCTTCAATAGTCATGGTAATACCATCATCTAGGGTTACTGGGACGGAATCAATACACAATTTAAACATCTGTGCTGAAAGGTTAAGCCTTAAAGGCGAAACGCTTGCTGCCCCTCCAGTAACAGTCAGGGTGCAGTCGGGACAGGTACCCAGCCCTATATATAGGGGTGCTAGGGGTTTAAAGGCTCACGTATGCTACAATGCTGATGTTATGTCCTTTATCGTGATGCTGTTTGAATGCTGCCCTAGAAAGTGAAACATCAGGGCTTCATTCATAATAAGGATAACCGAGAATCATTTATATTTACTGCATTATCCCTTTGACGGCCACCAAATAAATTGTTTGCTAGTGATGTGGTGAGGATGTTTTGCAAAAGAATTCCCTCTGGGGCGAGCCTTTGCTTGATGTACCGACTATAATCGAGCTCTGCCAGCCATGGCATCAACTATAGTTCCGCCATGAAGGGTTTTGAATTAGGTGACCGTAAATTGGTTAAAGCCCCAGCTCTCCTATAAATAGGGCTGAGTACCTGTCCCGACTGCGCCCTGACTGTCGGTGGAGGGGTACCGAGACCTGCGGGTTTAAGGTTAAATGTGGACAATATCAGGGCTACATATAATACATGAACCGGCAAGATCCTAGTCAGGGCTGCATTCATGCATCATGACAACCGAGGCAATGATGCATTAATGCATTATGCCATCCTTAAAGCCGCAGATCTCGGTGCCCCTCCAGCGGCAGTCGCAGTGAAGCCGAGACTGGTACTCAGCCTATATATAGGGGCGTTGGGGCGTTAATGGGCTAATGACAACATAAATAGACAGGGGAATGTTTTTAGCTATTGTACATATAGTGTATGGCCTTTTTCAGACAATGTTTTCAGCAAGGCTGCCCTGGGTCTACATCCTGCTACAGGTCGCAGTAAGAGCAGTCGTCCACTCCTCATCAGGTAATTATGAGTGTTGTCACTCTAAAGGGTGCCTCCCGGGGGTGCCTCCACCAACGGCTGTCCATCCGTCCATCCATTCCGTCCATCAATCTGTCCATTTTGGGGTCTAAAACTGGATGTATTGATGGACGGGATGGACGGACGGATTCCGTCCATAAATCCGTCTATCAATCTGTCCATTCCGTCCATCACATGTGGACGGAAAAATCTTTTTCCTGATGGAAAAGTGGACGGACGGAAATATCAAACCTTTTTGATATTTCAGTCCGTCCATTTTTCTACAGAATTCGGCATTTTTCTGTTGATCTGTGATGGACGGATTGATAGACGGATTGATGGACGGAATCCGTCCGTCCAATCCGTCCATCAATCCGTCCAGTTCTTGACCACAAACTGGACGGATTGATGGACGGAATGGACGGACGGACATTGGTGGAAGTGGGTTTTGTCAAATCCGTCCATTTCCCTGCTTTTTTGGACGGTTTTTATGGACGGATGGATGGTCAGTCATTGGTGGAGGCACCCCTTAAGGAAGCAGCCATTGCTCTAGCAAGGAGTGGGTGAGTGGGGAGGGGGGTGGTCAGTAGATGTTCACGCCAGTGGGACAAAAAAGATTCTGTCCCAACCCCAAGTTGTAAGACTAAGAGTATTTGTTTCATAAGCATCACAGTATGTAATACAATGATCACTCTGAGTGCTTACCAAATAATTTCAATCAAATTTTAAAACTATAGTCTAACCGTCTAAAAAAGTGAAGAAGCATATTTTTCTATTTATAATGGAAGGGGGCTTTTATTAAGGGGAGGCCACTTGTCAGAAAAATATGGTATGTCTTATTCAACCAGTTTAAATGGATTGTTCTTTGTAGAGCCTGGGAAATCTTGAAAGATATTCCGAAAGTCTTTTTAGAAATACAAGTTATGCAGTACTGTATTTTTAATTCCCAAAAGCTTTGAACTGTCTGAATTTATGGGATTCTATTTCAGCCTTGATTTGCCAGTCTAAGATGTATCGCCGTAAGACCATGTGCTACTGGGTGGACACCACTGGAGATGTATTCACCGGGGCCCAGCAGAGGTGTGCCGCACACGGCGGTAACCTAGCAACCATTGAGTCTGCACAAACACAACAGTTCCTCAAGGACTTCCTGGATGAAGTGGGGTATGCGTTGAGGATGTACACACATATATATTGCCTTTTAGCCGACCTTATTCCGCACTAGCAAGTTGCAGTAATTCTAGCTTGTGATACCTTTCGCTGAAGCTGGTTCCTGATCTGTCTAAAATCGGGAGTTTTAGGGGTTATATGTTTTTTTAAATGGGTGCTCATTGAATGTTACTTATGTCATCTCTTCGGATTGGGGGAGTGGTTAGGACACTGGCCTATCAATGCAAGGGGCCTTACTTCGAATCCATGCCAAGGCTGCATGGTTAATTGAAGTTTCAAGGTGTTTTTTCCCTGGTCAGTCCAACCATACAAAAGCATTATTCTTGCAACAATACAAAACCGTTTTAATTGCACTATAAATGTCTATAGTGTTTAAATGATATTTAACACAAAATTGTACACAATTACGAATTTTGACTGAAAGAACATTCCAACAAGTAGCCTTGTCGGTTTATGCTCAGGACCCCTGGGGTCTGTTACATAATATGTACCCGTTATTGTATGGATTTCAATAATAACGGGCACGTTTTTGCGGGTATGCTAACGGGGACAAAGTGATGGTGTTGCAGGGAGAATAAAATAATTAAAGGACACCAGATCTTTTATGCCCGTTAATTTAAATAAAATAGTCATGGCCGTTAATTTATACCCATTAAATGATGCTCATAATGGGCAGGGTACATGGTAAAGTACACAAATTTGTGTACAACGTCACAACTTTGTAGCAAACATATATCAATGAAAATAGGAAAGGTTGCACACAACAAAGAAAATATCATACCATTGAAAAATTAACGGGCACCAATTTGTCAATGAAAATAATATAGGGCCCCAAATAACAACTATAATAAATCATTCACAATCACCAATTGTTTTCTATCATTTAATTAGTGAGCATGGCTGTACGGGTATCAATTTATATGACCTTTTTTTTCTATAAATGCAATAGGTATGACACTTTTGACATACAGATCCTCTTAATGTATTTTATATACTACCCCTCTAAAATTATTTGGAAGAAAGAAGGTTCATTTAAGATTTAAAGTTAGTTATACATCCACGGGAGGTACGTATAACTTTGCATTTTGCAACACTACATATTTAATATTAAAGGGTACAATTATTTATTAAAGGGCAGCTTCTTGCGGCCATGGTAACACTGCCTAAATTTGTATAGAAAACCTACATCTTACCCTCTCCCCCTAAAGGGTACCATAAATTAACGGGTACAGTCATTTACAGCCTTGCAACACTGAACTTTATTTATGCCATCTTTTGTACCCGTTAATTTCTTATGTAACAGACCCCTGGGGTCTGTTACATAATGAATTAACGGGTATGAAAAATAGCATAAATGCAGTTCAGTGTTGCAGGGCTGTAAATGATCATAC
Source organism: Harmothoe impar (assembly GCA_947462335.1). Classification (NCBI taxonomy): domain Eukaryota; kingdom Metazoa; phylum Annelida; class Polychaeta; order Phyllodocida; family Polynoidae; genus Harmothoe; species Harmothoe impar. Next base: position 74,312,209 of record OX381711.1, read on the forward strand.
CTGTTAGATAATGGTGTCTGTTAATGCTAAAGGGTACGATCTGTCTTTTCTATATAAAGTTGTGCAGTGTTACCATGCCGGCCGTTAATAAAGAAATGTACCCTTTGATAATTTTATATATGGTGTTGCATAGGTCAAAGTTATACATGTGTCCATCACACGTTTAACTTTTTTTAAACATATAATACCCCTATATTAAACTAAATTTGAATAAGTATACATATATAAAGGTTTGTATACATATTTATTGTGACATTTATACATTTATAATGGCTTTTTATTCGAAAATGATAAAGGAGATGTGGTACCCGTACAGCCATGCTCACTATTTAAATGCTAGAAAACAGTTGGTTGTTGCGGATATCTTATTATATTTGTCATAGGTGGCCCTATATTATTTTCATTGACAAATTCGTGCCCGTACATTATTCACTAGCATAATATTTTCTTTGCTGTATGCAACCTTTTCTATTTTCAATGATATATGTTTGCCAACAAGTTGTGACGTAGTACCCAAAAATGTGTACTTTACCATGTACCCTGCCCATTTTGGGCACATTTGGGCATAAATTAACGGGTACAGATTAGTGGGCACCAATATTAACGGGCATAAGATATTATAATGTCCGTTAATATATTTAATTGCCCTGCAACACCATCATTTCATTCCCGTAAGCATGCCCGCAAAAACGTACCCGTTCTGTTTATATTCCCTATACTAACGGGTACAGCTTATGTAACAGACCCCTGGGGTCTGTTACATAAGGAATGAACGGGTACAAAAGATGGGATAAATGAAGTGTAGTGTTGCAAGGCTGTAAATAACTGTACCCGCTAATTTATGGTACCCTTTAGGGCTAAAGGGTATGATGGGGGTTTTCTATACAAATGTAGGCAGTGTTACCATGCCCGCATGAACGTGGCCTTTAATTAAAAAGTGTACCCTTTAATATTAAATGTTAGGTGTTGCTGAATGCAAAGTTATACATACCTCCAGTGGAAGTATAACTGTTTTTAAATCTTAAATAAACCTTCTTTCTTCGAAATAATTTTAGAGGGGTAGTATATAAAATACATTAAGATGATCTGTAAGTCAAAAGTGTCATTCCTATGGAATTCTAGAAAAAAATAGATAATATGAAATGGTACCCGTACAGCCATGCTCACTAATTAAATGATAGAAAGCAGTTGGTGATTGTGGATGATTTATTATATTTGTTATATGGGGCCCTATATTATTTTCATTGACAAATTCGTGCCCGTTAATTATTTACTAATATATTATTTTCTTTATTGTGTGCAACCTTTCCTATTTTCATTGATATATGTGTGCAATGAAGTGATGACGTTGCACACAAATTTGTGTACTTTACCATGTACCCTGCCCATTTTGGGCATATTCTGGGCATAATTAACGGGCACAAATAAACGGGCACCAATATTAACGGGCACAAGAGATTGTATTGCCCTTTAATATTTTTATTCACTCTGCAACACTGCAATTTCTTACCCGTCCCTACACCCGCTAAAACATACCCACTAATTTTTATACCACCCTACTAACGGGTACACATTATGTAACAGACCCCAGCATTGATAGACCAGTATCCTAACCACTCCCCTATTACGGACAGGTGAAATAAGTGTCATTCAACTATAACTTATTCAAAAGGTTCTGACCCCTAAAGCTCAAGATTTCGGACATGACAGTAACCAGCTGCAGCTAATCAACTTGCTACTATAGTTTGCAGCGGAAACAGTACTGGTACCAGACAAAAATGGTGCTGCAAAGTGATCATCTTACTCATGCGGAATAAGCCATACTGATGATCTGACTCGCGTACTATAGCCATGGCTTCTGCGCGAGAACGATTCCATGGCATCTGGCCCCATACACAGGGCACCATGTTACATGGTCCCAAGGACATATGGCCCCACTTACACATAACCCCCTGACACATGGCCCATAACATAGGACACATGGCCCTTAACATATGACGGAGAAAATTAAGTTCAGTGAAAATAATATTATTTATAAAAAAGAAGAAAAGATTTCTTACTTGACATGATGAACACATGTAGAACACATGGCAAATATATGACGAACATATGACGAACATGTGGGGTGTTAAGGTGATTGAAAAAAGATTTGTTGAAAATTGATTAGTAGAAATTAATGTATACTATACGATGAGGAGCATTATACATGTTGGGGCCAAAAGCCCTGGGGCTGTGTGTCCTGGGGCCATGTATGACTGGGGCCAGTTGCCTGGGACTCATCAGGTGGTGACACCACTGGCAGTTTCAGGAACTAGCTATTATGGCTCAGAATGGCATGTTGGTCTTAATGGACACAATCTCAAATATTCTTTTCAACCATAGACACCGATGCTCCAATATGCTCTATTTGATATCTTTATTCATAATTTATCATTCTATTCATTTTTAATTATAGGATCAGTGGAACCTCCCTTAAAGGTTTGCAGTAACATTTCAAAGTTGACTAATTTAAAGCCTGATGGATAACCCAAAGACTACACCCGGTCAAAGACATTTCAATTGTTACAATCTCATGAGACATAGCTTTATACACTTAAGCATCCACATATTATATCCATTAACCTATTTCTACCCTTGATTAAAGCGTTAAAGATCATTGCTGGATAGGATATGATGAGAGGAACCCGACATGGAATGATGGCTCTCCCTTTTCATGGTCAGACTATGCCCCGGGTGAGCCAAGTTCACCTACCGAGTACTGCACACTCTATGTGGTCAAGTTCCAGGCTATCGCACATGGTTGGATAGATGGTGGCTGCTTGCATTGGGTTACCACAGCTCTCTGTCAGATCCAAGTCCCACCACGTAAGTGCTCCACAGGTCAAGCTGGTCCTGACTCGTCCTCGGACACATCCGAGCGACATCGCTGGTATCTGAAGCAACAAGGGACAAACTTGCCAAGTCACTAGACGGCACCCATTTTCCCTGTAATCTTAAAAACCCATTTTCCCTGTAACCTAAATGATTCCCCGCTCTTCTCTAGATGGTGCCACTGTAATAAGGCTGCAGGTATGAATTTCCTTTCCCTTAGCTCTAACCACCCCATCCTTTAATGGTAAATAGATTCGGTTATAGTTCTGTTATAGTTTTAAAAAAGAAAATGAAAAAAAAAGAGATAAAGAAAAAGGGGGTGCGGGGGCACAGCCCCCGATATATATAGCAATGTTACCAACTTACACTAACTTACAGTGGTGCCATCTAGAGGAAAGGCCTGGAAACTGATTAAGATTACTGGAAAAGTGGGTCTTTTAAGATTACAGGTAAAATAGGTGGCGTCTAGTGACTTGGCAAGTTGGTCCCCACGTGCATATCTGAGGGGCCATGGCGTCACTTCCCCCATATATTGGGGGGATCCTTCCACGGTACCCATCCACATGTTTAATAATACAGCATCAAGCATGCGAGAACTACTTCCCAGCTACAAAATCCATTAACAAAAAAAATTCCTAGGAAAAAAAGAAATTTTGCTCACTCACACTATTTTTTGAAAAGTAAAATCCATTGACCAAATTTTTTTGTGGTGTGGCCCTTTTTCTTAATTTCCAACATATTCTTGATCAAGAGGACCAAACTCCTACTCCCCTCAGTGCCATAAATAATAGTCTAATTGCTTATTGGCTTTTGTCTAACTGCTTAATGGCTTTTTAAGATGAATGTCAAAGAATATCTTGATATTTCTATTTACTGTAGGAACTAATAAATCATTCTAATGAGTTGCGAGTCGATGCTGCAATTCGCGACATTTTTCTGGAACTTTCAAAGTAAAAAATAGATAAATAAACAAACAAAAATTCCCTACCTACCAACCATAGATTTTTGTACCATGTTGCCTGAAACACACCTTTTTATTTTTGGCCAATACTGACTAGGTGCATGATGACATAGTAGTTTTTATATGACACTAATGTGCCTCTACATGGGTAAAAATCGACACGCGCGACACGGCGACACGGGGGTTTTAAAAACCGACACGCGCGACACGGGGGTTTTAAAAATCGACGGACATGATAAATTTTGGGGTAAAAATCGACAGACACAGTGAACCTTGGGGTAGAAATCGACAGACATAGTCAATCTTGGGGTAAAAAATGACGACCTATAGGTTAGGTTGTTGAAGTGTGTGTGAGGTGTGACCGCCACAGAAGCTACCAGTCCTTCCTGGGCAAGGGGGGGAGGGAAGGGGAGAGGTGTGACCGCCAAAGGGGCTACCTGCCCTTCCTGGGTAAGTGTGTGAGTGGGGGGGGGGGGGGCAAGGTGTGACAGCCAAAGTATGGCTTGGCATTTTGGAAACCCCTGGAGTATTTACAGGACTGTGCCTCTTTAAAAATCGACGGACACAGAGAGATTTGAGATAAAAATCGACCCACAGAGATTTTTGAGCAGAGTGTGTGGCATAAAAATCGACACGACGACACGGCCCTTTCTTGCTAAAAATCGACACGGCGACACGGTCAAATATCTGGGTACCCATGTAGAGGCACACTAATGCTCACTCATGTTTTCTCTAATTGCAGGCTTGCACTTTGCCGGTGTTGCGGCGGGCAGCAGTGTGTCGGTGGGTGACCGTGTGGTGGTGGTACAGGCAGTGTCACGTGTCGCGTGTGGCGTACAGTGTTCACGTGACGCAGACTGCTCCGTGTTCAGGTACACTCAGGCTGACAGAGGCTGCACCATGTACAACTCTGGGAGTGTTGTCATTGAGACATGTGTTAACCAGGGTGAATGGTTTCAGTATAATGAAGGATAAACTCACCTAAGTGATGGGCATAGACCCCTAAGAACCACATGGCGACATGGGCGTCTATTAAAATCGACATGTGACATGGGGCTTAGTTACATGAATAAAACATCTCATATAGAGTGAAGTAGGCTACCAAACCCTTTCTTCAAATTTGATCCCTATGGGTTTTCAAATTCCTGAATTTTCCTGGGGCCTGCGGCCCCAAGACCCCCATTTATAACTCTCTCTCTATGCACCTAAACTCCTTTCCCAAGTGCCACTAGTGACATGGCCTTTTCCTTAGTGACATGTGACATGGCCATTTCTTGAAATCGACATGCGACATGGGGACCCCCCCCCCCCCCCCCCCCCCCCCCCCACCCTCTATCCAAGTAGCAAACGCAGTATGGCCCCAAGTGGGGAAACAGCGGGCTCCCGATGTGGCCCTGAGTGGGCAACCCAGTTTGAGCCCAGTGGGTTTGGTCAGGAGTTTTTGCTGTGGCCCCACATGGGCTAACCAAGCTTGGGTTTTGGCTGGGTTGCCCAATAGGCACCACCTTATTAGAGCAATCCAATAATTGATAGATATTCTACATTTGAATTGAAGTGTGCTGAAGTAGTTTAAACTGTGAATTTTAGGAATTTCGTCTTGAGGTTGGTGTATTCTAGGGTATTTTGATCTGACTATGATTTGCTTACCAAAGATTGGCCCCCCTGTTCTGCCGTCTCTAAATATTAGATATGTGGTTGATAATCACTGGCTGATGAAGTGCATTCAAATACATGGAATGTTGTGATTAATTTACTCCCCCCCCCCCCCGTCTCTCGATGTACGTATATCCTGAATAAAGCTACTATAACCCATAACTTGTCTGGTTTTGTGGGGAAATTGAGTTTACTCGGGTTGACAATAATTGATTAAAATGGCAATATCCAATTTTTCCTCAAATTGTAAATCTTACTTAAAAGACTGTAGAGTATAATGTTCAGGGGATGGAGGTCTATCAAATGTGATCCTTGGACAGTAATAGGTCAGTGAGGGATCCCATATGGTCAAACCATGGGATTCTCTAGTGTCTATGGGGGAATAAAATCCTGCACGGTTTTATTCCAAAATGAACATGTATCAACAATATCAAATTTGAGCAAAATGTTTGAGAATAAGGGGGATATGGAATAGATAGGAGGGGAAGTATATTATTTGTGAAAATCCCGAAAAATAATTGCTGAGCTCCAATCATTGGATATGGCCAAATAAAAAAAAAGGTTTGTTTCAGGTAACATAGGATGAAAATCTAGGGTCGGTAGGTCAGGTTTGTTTTTTTTTAAACTTTTTTTCTACAGCCCCTCTACGATACAAAAAAATGGGGGAAAATTGGGAAAAATTTTCAAAATTTTTGTAAACCTAAAATTGACCCCGAAAAAGTATAAAATAAAAGTCGGGTCGGCCCTGTTTTGATAGGGTCGGTCGGGTGATCTGAAACAAACCTTTTGTTTTTTGGCCTATACTAATTTAGATGAGACCTCCCACGTAGAATCACATGTTACATGGTTGTATACATCACGATACATCTGTCTCATCCTGGAACATAGAGGAATTCATCAGCTGGTGGCAGGGTTAGCACCTGGTAACAAATATGTCTACACTGTTGGAAGTAAGTACTGTAGCTGTACAGTATAAAAGGAGGTATTTGTTTGTTTCCAGTATCACATACTGTACAGCTACAGTCACCTATTGTAGAACACCACACACAGGAGATTGTGGGTTCGAATCCCAGCTTGACACAATAGGCACTACTGTTGTTTATCCATAGAAATTTTAAATTATGCACATGTACATATTCGACATATTCAAATATTCACTAACTAACATTTCTATGCCAATATAGGTATTAATGCATGTCAACTGGGTTAAAGAAAAATGAAAAGAAAAACGTATTTCCCATTGTACCAAGGTTAGACTCGAACCCACAACCTTCTGTGTGGGGTTTTTACAGTAGGTAAGTGTAGCTGTACAGTATGTGATACTGGAAACCAAAAATACCTCCTTTTATACTGTACAGCTACAGTATACCTCGCTGTGCAGCTACACTAACTTCTGACAGTGTAGCAGTGAAACAGGAATTTAATATGACTTCATGCAGCCATGGGGGAGGTTAATAATCAATATAATAAACAAATATCTCCACTAAGTAAGATACATGTGACACATTGTCCATAGAATTCTTGCTATTTGTGGTGAGGCCAAAAAAAAAAAGGTGTGTTTCAGGTTACATGGTCTGAAAATCTAGGGTAGGTAGGTCGGATTTTTTTTCTTGAATTTTTTCAAAAAAAACTTTGGCCTGAAAAGTATGCAGATATCGACTCACGAACTTCAATGACGACTCGCCGACGACCACCTTGACTCACAAACTATCATATCGACCCTTAAATAGCCCCCAAATGACCTAACATTTATCATTTTTTTCAAAATTGCATAAAAATTTCTAGGGTCGGCCCTGTTTTGCTAGGTAGGGTCGGGTAACCTGAAACACACCTTTTTTAAAATTTGGCCTGAGCACCCAGGAATTGAATGTTCGCAACTGAGGCAAATCTGCTCCCATTTTCCTATAATTTTCAGAAAAAATATATAATTTTTCGGAAAAAAGTTTAAAAAAATTGTTTTCTGATAGAAAAAACACAAAAATGCCTTCCAAAAAAAGTTTAAAAAAATAAAATTGGGTAGGGCCAAAAAAATAGGGTCGCTAGAGATACCTGAACACAACTACTTTTTTTTTTGGCCCTATGTTGTATCATCTACCGTCAGGTTGATATATCCTACAGGTAGCTTATTAACTACAGGATGCCTAATTAACGCTTTAAGGACTGCATGTTGCTAAAATATGAATTTGTCGCCATGATGCATCCATGCAGCCCTGGCGAGTAACTCACTGGTGCTGCATTGGTGCATCATGCCAACACTTCGAGAGTCTCAACCTCATAAGGTCTGCATGATGCTTGAATGCAGCAAGGGCAGGTTACTTTCCATGGCTGCATTCATGCATCATGATGACCAAGTTCATGATGCATTAAGGCATCATGCCGCCTCTACAGGTTTAACCGGAAATTACCTTTACCAAATCCTGTCCCCAGGTTGAGTGGTATCAAGTACAAGAGGCGGCAGTAGGACACACAGACAGACAGTGTGAGAGACCCCTGGCTGCAATCTGCGCATGTCTTCACAGGTAAGGACCCGCTCACCACCCCCATACCACATATATGCTCTTTATTTTTTATGGAATACGACTCTCTCATTGATTTAACCAAGGAATGCCGTATTTCACACCCCCTGTGAAATAACCCTCTTCCGTATTTCACGGCCTGTGACATCATCAAAGATGGCGGTTTGCTTACATTTGAACAAGGTAGAAACGGGATGGAAATAAGCTATTTTAGGCTCCCCCTATCATAATTTTGGTAGATTCAATCGAAAATCATAAAAAATAAACACAAAGGTACACTTATTTCAGTTCGTTGACTGGGTTATTTCACTTGTTGACCCTTGGGCCGCATTTCACTCGGCCTACGGCCTCGTGAAATACGGCCCAAGGTCAACTCGTGAAATAACCCAGCCAACAGACTGAAACTCGTGCACCTTTGTCTATTTATTTGGTCCTTTTGGGGGTTTTCTTCCTGTTTCTCATATCGCTTTCATGATTCTATGTGACTGCTGAATCTTTATTTACGTCAAAAAATAAATCTACAATCAGTGTTAGCTGCTCCAAACTACAATCGAGTGACTCAATTTATATATAACATTATATATGGGAAAGGGGTGAAGCAGAGAAGGATTAAAATACAGCAGTGCAAACCAAGGAGCGCCGTATTTCACTCCCCCGTGAAATAACCCACGGCCGTATTTCACGGCCCTGTGACGTCATCAAAATGGCGGTTTGTTTACATTTGAATAGATTAGAAAAAGGCTATTTCAGCTAATTTAGGCCCTCTCCCCCTTTAGTAATTCAATTTGAATCGAAAAAGATGAAAAATAAACGCCTTAAGGCCTTGTAAAATAAGGCCCAAGGTCAACTCGTGAAATAACCCACCCAACAGACTGAAACTCGTGCACCTTTGACTATATATGTAATGAATTCATTCAGGCGTATGGCAACAGAGGTTTTTTGGGGGTATAAAGAAGGGTTCTTTGTACTTCTAATGTGTATTTCTAAATGTGCTGTTATGAAAGGATAGCTAGTTATTGACTAAAAATGGTGATACTCAGTCTATACTAGTAGTTCAAGATTCAGCCTACATATCATTATCAATACCCTGTGAAATTCTGTTGTGTTTTGGTTAGTCCCTTATAGAGCGTGTGGTCAATATATCATGTGTACCCTCCAAACGGAACTCGGGAATAGCGGACCGCCCCAGTGACGTCACCATCAGCCCTGAGCTATGCAAAGTTTACATAATTATTAAGGGCATCAATGACGATGTTATGATATAGGTTTACTATTTTTTTCTTTCATGTAACCCTTTATAGGATTTATTGCAATTAGAAACATTTTTCTGTATTTTTGTGTCATTTTAGGGAAGGGATGTTGGTAAGATAAAGGGCACAGTAGGTGTTATATCTCACCTCATCCCTAAATGAGCAGCTCTGGCCACCTGCTGTGAGGGTATGGTGGGGCAAATAGAGGGATGGTAATGGGAGTTTTATGGTAGAGGAGGGTCCACTTCAAACAGATGATGAGATAACTGACTGTATATATAAAGCACTGGACTATGGTATTGATCTATTGATATTTTTAAACCCAATATTGTATTGATAGACAATGGGCATCGACATCTCCTTGACCGCAGCTTTCCAACAGTGAAAGAATTTTTCAGATATTCCATGAAACTATCAAAACCATGGAAATAAAATGTAATTTTTACCCAATCTTTTTTTTACATATTCTTGTTGATATTGAGATCCCATATATTAAGTTTCATCATGATAATCAACAGACTGTGGCAGAAACAATGATAATAAGTGAGCTACTTCATACATCCCCCGTGTGTGACTGTCCGAAGAGCGTGTTCTTAAATTGCATTCCTTAAGTAGTCTTAGGCTATGTATCTTTACTTTACTTTACTACGTGCACTACACCCAATAACCGGGTTGCTCGAATGTTCCTATTGCCAGTATTGGTGTACGGGTGAAGCTGTGTAACTCTGCTTACCCCTGCTTACCCCTTGTTTGTTTTTTCATTTTATTTTTTATTTTTAGGCTTAGTTCTTGTGGATCGCAGTGCGCTTGTTTATGACATGATTCTGTGCTGTCACCTTTAGGCCACAACTTCTGCATATCATGCCCCCATGGTTTTTCCGTAAACTCAGACATACAATCAAAACCAGCTTCCATTTGATATCCAAACATACATGTATATAGGGTGGCTTATATGAGGGTTTTTGAAAGTGCGGCTTATATACAAGGGTTTGACTTATACACACGTTTTTACGGTATAGTGAACTGTTAGGAAGTGCTCAGTTTTTAACAATAGGGGGTGGTTGATTTGGCATGGGGTTAAGAAATGTCACACTTCTTAGAGTGGTCGGAGATAAAAAAATTTCACCTGCTCCCATGGGGAAGGCCTTTGTGTTAATTTAGATTAAAAAAACCTGCATTCCAACAATTCTCGACCCATTCTGAGCAAACAATTCTGACCCATTTAGGGGAATAGAGTTTCGGTGGTCACCGCAAGAATTCACCACCCCATTTGCTGTTAAATATCAAGCAGCTCCACAATTATGAATAATGTGCAGTATATTGCTGGTGGTTTATGTAAAACACCCATTTTGAAACTGACTTTTTTTCTTACACAGTTCTTTGTCAATCTTTCGAAATAATGGATCCATTTCCGACAGAAGATCCTACCGACAACGATGTCACACCAACTGTCCACCCCTACATGTGGAGCAGTAGCAGTCTCTCCACCACCCAAGATGTCTACAGTGCCACTCAAACAAACTGGACTTCTGAGGAGAACTCTACAACTTCTGGTAGAATAGTGGACAGCTATGAGCTCTCCCTAACAGTGTTATGGGTGTACTTTGCAGTGCGCATTGTCTGGGGAGGTCTGGCTATATTTGGTAACGGGCTAACCATCTATGTTGTAGCTAAGTTTGAACGTCTTCAGACCTGCACCAACTACCTCATCTGTAACCTAGCGGTGAGCGACATGTTGGCGGGTGTAATTGTGCCACTGATGATGGCTCATCACCTCTACCCTACCAGCAGCTTCTTCATCCCTGTCTGTCTACTTGAACAGGTGAGTCATCCCATTATATGACAACAACCATGAGCCATGAAAAGTAAAAATAAAAATCAGTAAATTATAATGTAAGGTTACAGTATATCTCAGGACAGCAAATCTACTGTCCAAAATGAGGACAGTAAAACCCCACACCAGGGTAGCTTTGGTACCCAGGAGGCTGAAAAAAATGAGAGGTAAAGGGACCCAGTGTAGGTTACATAACATGTTGATGTAAGAGATGGCCGTTGTGAGGCCCTCGACTGGTTTACTACATTTGACAACAGAATAAAACTTTCTCTTATATTACTGGAATGATCTGAAATGTGCTGAGTGTTAATTGATTGTTGTTTCACCCACACAGACTTTGAGTCTCATGTCCACATCTGGCAATGTCATGCTGATCCTCTACCTGTCCATAGACCGCTATATCTACATCGCCAAACCTCTCCGCTACCAAGACCTGGTCACACCACAGTGGACATTCATCCTCCTCGGCATCACATGGAGCATCATCTTTCTCAGCACCCCATCCATAATGTTTTACGCCAACCACCTTCAAGTAGGCATGCCTTGCAAGTATTTTATATTTCTTGACATCTGGGTAAAAGAACTACCTTGGATCGCAGTTCATCATGGTTACTTTACTGACTATTGGCTTTCACCTTGCTATTGCAAGAATTGCCCACCAACAAGCTTGGGCCATCACAGCAGAGACGCAGCCATATGTCACACTCGCAACAGCCACGATGCAAAGTACAAAGAAAATCAGCCGCACTTTGGCTTTAGTACTTGGGGTCTACCTGCTATCTTTTATGCCACAGTTCATAATGGCAACGATAAGCCAACAGCAAAAGAATCTTTTACCGCTGGAGAAGTTTACCGTCTGTTTGTACTGGGCTAATACTTGGGTAAATCCGCTCATCTACGCTTGGAGGTTGAAAGACTTCAAGATCGCATTCAAGAAAGTCTTTACAGGAACTGGCAGCTTCAATGAAGTACCAGGAATTGCTGCTTAATCAAGTGCCATGAACCTCACAGACAGACCAGTGACATCAGGAGAGGGTGGGGGTCGCGGGATTTTTTGTGCGAGCAGGTCAATATTTTTTCACCCCCCAGGCAGGTCAATATGGCGCGAAGCAGACCCTTTTGAGCTATGATAATGCATGGGCAATATTTTTTGTCCTCCCCTTCAAGAATTAGCATACTCAAAAGGTTTGAAGTAGTTTATCATACTTAGGTAAAATATGTTAATTTTTGGGCATAATCTATGCTTTATATACACCGTATAAACCTATGCTAGTATAATTCCAGATCAGTGGGCGTGGCAGGCCGCGGTGGTAGGTTCCTGCCCAGGCCGAGAAGGTGGCGCCCCAGTCGCGCTTGCTGGTTCCTGCTCTCTCCGAGAGGTGGCGCGCCGGCGGCGCTGACGTCACGTATCTTAGCAACCACTCCAAGTGTTGTCACGTCACTTTAAAAGGGCACTCCGGGCGGCGATTCAAACAGTTGTTGATTCCCATCCGTCCGAGCAGGAACCTGCGACACTGTTCTCAAAAAATATTTTTAATTGGAGTATAGTGGGGGTGGTTGCTGGGATACGGGGGCTGTTAGTGTTCTAGCCATCTGTGATTATGTTGGGACATTGGGGTATTTATTGGATTGTTGTAATTTATTCTGAGATTGTTATATTGATTCTGATATTTATTGTGTAAATATTATGTATTTGTTGCTGTGACTTAGCTGCTGTGTCTGTTTAGACCTGTGTTAGGCTCTAATTCTTCTAATGTTATTGCGATATGGGAGCTTGGATTGTCCCCTATTTATACCTGTGGTATTATTTATTGGTATTATTGGTATGATATGTCACTTTAAAAAGCTGAGTGTGACGGTATTTGTAACTGTAATATTTTCTCAGTTTTAATAAACTACAGGCAGATATTCGTGTGCTATAGATTTCCACCACACCTACTGGCTTGTCTTCTCACTTTGTCATACATGTATATAAGTACCGGTATTATATTAATTACATTATATTAATAGTAGATCTACTTAGTGATTACCATGGTTACTTAATTATATATTAATTGTAGGCCGGATGCAAAGTACTTAATACATAGGCCTCTAAGCTGTTTCTCATTGCCATGGTAACTGTTTCCTATTAGTAGTTAACTGGGCCAACCCCACTATCAACTATAGTGTTATCATGGACATTAGATATTGTTTGTGTCAGGGTAGAAGGTGTGTGGTGGTTTTTCTGGATATTGTTTTTTCGTGCTGGCGTCTTCTTGTGTAGACGACTTCTCATATTCATTAGACTTGTGTAGGTCGCCTTGCAGTAGTTCTAATAATAAACTATTCATCCTTTTCTTGGATTTTGTAGATGTTTTTTGTGAATTTATTTGTACTCTTTGTGAGGCTGGAGTTTGGAGAGTTAGTTGAGTTTGTTAAATGAGATGAAGACAAGCATGATGCATAACTGTAACCTTGACAAGTAACTCGCCAGAAGGTGGAAGGCTGATCAGGAGGGATTTTATGGTACTTAAGGTTTTGTGGACGGTAATCTATTTGTTATTGTTGAATGGTGCTGTGATGTAGTGAATCCTTGACCAAATAAAAATATCTCAAGCTCAAAATTTAGATCTAACCCCTAGAATGGAGGCTTTTTGCATTTAATCCCCCCACCCCTGCACTTCACCCCACCAGGATCTGTTTTCATGATGACCCCAGCCCACCATTTATCCACAAAGCCTGCCCAGCTGGCAATAAATCACTCGTCCCCAATACACCCAGTACATACAACTATTCCAAGTTCATGAAATAATGTTTACTCATGATGGTACAAGCCTATTGATATCCTGTATTGTACCCACTGGATTATGCTGTTTCGCTAGAAGCAGTATAATATACAGGTTGTATGTATGTATGTATGTAAATTCTTTTATTTATACTGAAGACATATAGGCATGAATGGTTGCCTGTAATTATTTTGTTTCCAGTCAAAGGCATATAAATTCCACTTGTACATGTAGCTTAACAATGATATGGTTTAAGACCATGGAGAATAAAGATGTAAGTATGAGTGGCAAGAGGAGTAAAGTTTGCACATTGTTTCAGTCATGGGTGCGCACCCAAAGGTCCCTGCTCTTGTAGTGCGCATCCATGCACCGTGGCCGTTAGATATGGCCGTTTTATGGGAAGGTGAGCCTGATGGTGTACTCAAATCCCAAGGGACAGATGTTATATACTTCTAATACTTATGTTTATATATGTTGGACTGGTGTAGCCCATCCCTTTTATGGTGACACTGATCCATCACATACCATGTATAACTGGACTTACATCTAGATATACTCCCCACCTTACGCAACAAGGGACGAACCTGCAGAGTCACTAGACGCCGCCCATTCTGTGCGTAATCTTAAATCCCCACTTCTGGCGTAATCTTAACGTCTTAATCATGATGAATGAATGCAGCCTCGCCAAAGCTACTCACCAGGGCCGTACCTGTTCAGAGGACCTCTAATTAATTAAAACCAAAAGTTGCAGTGAATGAATTAAAATAACCTCTGTCCTATTTATATATCCACTATTCATAAACATCTTTCCAGAATGATCTATATATACATGTATATCTATATACAAGGCCACTCCAAAAATAAAGTTGTTTCTCATCAGTGCGCATCATGAAAATCATGATTTGGAGAAAACCTTTTTTTCTTTTTACATTTTTGATGAAAAAGTTGTTAGAATCAAATTAAAGCTTATGTTGTCAGCAATGCAATTAGCTAGAAATAATTTACATTATAATAACTTTGCTGATCAATAAACTCTGAATTACTAATATGTGAAAACTGATCGCGAAAATCCAAATTTCCCTATGTATTTATGCCCCGAGTAAAAAAAAAAGGATTTAATCAAAGACGCCCTTGTCATATTTATCACTGCTTGGTGATGAGAAACAACTTTTTTTTGAGTGGCCTACGTGTCATGTCTTCTTGCCTCAAAAAGACGCCACTTCGTTTATAATGTTGAATCCCACCTTATCCCTAACCTGGCAAACAATTATTTCTTTTCTTCTTATTAAATACTGTAAACATGACATGTGCGTTTTTACTTTCTTTCAAAAATAAGCAACATATTGCTGTCTCCCTTTGGTTTCGGCTGCACACACAGAAAAGTGAGAGTCATTGTCGCTAAAACTACCCTCACCTGAGGGTCAGGCAGTGTGAGGGTAGTTTTAGCGACAATGACTCTCACTTTTCTGAGGGTGTGTATAAGGGAGAATGAGTGGTTTTGTTGTCTCTTTACTTTACCTGGGCTTCAGTGTAGAGAGGCCTATATATAGGCTTCTCATAAACAAAATATTCAGCTCACCAAATACGCAAAACCCTCCTGAATCTCATGACATATTCTAACAAATAGAACCAATATGACCAGGCATACTGAGGAACCATATTTATCCTGAATGACAAGTCATGCCATGTGCCACCCCAGGGGTCAGGATACAATTACTACAAAGTGTCAGCCTAACGGTATGACACCTGGACATGCACCATGCACCTGTTGGTAACCATGGTACAAATTGAAAACCCATAGTCAATTAATGCCATGGACACCACCTTATGCAACCCATCTCCGACCTAAGACTAAGAGCAGCAGCCCTCTATGAAACTGACCTGTACTCGTTGGGCAGTACATATATTTACCCAAACCCAAACCCTGTGACAAAAACCATTGTGGTTGTATGAGTATCTCACTGGTAAACCCAGTCTATAGTTTGCAACTGGCATTCTTAGTTTAGCTATAGGCCATTTCTCATTGGTTGCTTGTCAAGATTTTTAATAAAAGAAATTCCGCCGCCAAACAGCTATGTTCATGAAGGATTCAGGACAACGATGCAAACAAGACATCTCAATTCAATTTTGTTTCAACAGTTTTATTGCAAAAAAGTCTTCTTCAGTTTCAATACTGGGCCAACAAGGAATCAGAGCCAGATAGTTATGTAATTTTTTAGAGCTATCAGAATCATTTTGAACCATAGAATATTTGACAGAGATTAAAACAATAAATAAATAGTTTTATTAAAGCCGTATTTCTGCGCATTATCATAGAATTGGGACAAAGTGCCCGACATTACAGCGGGAGACGGCCATTAAGGAATATAGTCATATGCAAGTCATCCAATGGTAGTTACCTTAGTGGCCTGTTTAAAGCGCCCCTGCGCTTATACAGGGACCTGCGCTTATATGATATCCCTTTAAAGAGAGGTTTTGGGTTTCAGAGGGGTCCTAGACTTGCGCTTAAACGAGACCTGCGCTTATTTGAGACCTCTGTGCTTATACGGGCCATTACCGTAAATGGTTTTCGACTATACTCTGTGTCAAGAGAATATGCATGCAGCACATTATCATACAAAGGTTCTTCACGAAACAACACCTATACAATAAGAGTACAATGAAACAACGCTTACATAATAACTGCAAGATACTCACACAATTCTCGAGTCCAGGTAACCATGGCTGTCGTACTACTCCCCTCATACAATATCTATAACCAGTTATGCAAATATGACTATAATCTAAAAAATACATACATGATCCCAGATAGTTGTAAACTTTGCTTATGATGCAAAATATGTAAAGTATGCTGTTTAATCTGATTCTTCAACCCGGAGAGAATTACATTAAATCAGACCATACATTTCTGCAGTACGATGAGTAAATTACTTGTATACGATAAATGAAGCCAAAGAGTCAATTATCATTAGATTGGCAGCGCACCGGGATTTATTCAATCCCAACTCCCTCCCTCAGTAAGGAATCCAAATTCTAGCAACTGACCCCTTTGAGCAAGAGTAATATGCTGGTATATTCTTTATAGCTGAAAAGGAGCTGAATTACTTTGGTCCACCCCTAAAGAGGCATCCAAATTTTGTTGGTTCCCTGCTTTTAAGAGGTTTTGATCTGCCCCCCCCCCCGCCCCCCTGATCCACCAACTCCCGATCCCCCCCCCCCCCCCCCACCTTTCTTGTGAAAACTGACCACTCCCTTATACCTTGCCTGAGGGCCAATCCGCTGTGCAAAGTGTCAAGGCTTTACATAATTCTAATAGTAAATTACAATGCACATAATCATATCATGTCAGTTGAGATAACAAACACTTTTTCTCATCAGTGATTAGATTATGCATATGACTATTCAAAGAATGCATCAGTTGTACCGAAACCCAAAAGTGGAATTGTGAATCTACTATTGATCACTACTACTTAGATGTTCCAGAATATAGGTCTGCATCACCTTTTTCTTGGATCCTACTGCTTACTTCTGAACAGTATCTTATCTTATCATAGCTTATCATCATAATGGGATGTTGATTGGCGTTTATATAGTAATTTATGTTGAGCTTGTGACCTTGTATTCATTATTATTTTACACTGCAATGCTGGACTTTATGGTCCATCTTACTACCAGACTTTCTCAAACAGTACCCTTTTCCACCACAAGGGCTCCAAATGGGACTGGTGGAACTGCTATGTTTATACTGTTACTTCCTGTCAGGCTGTGCACAGGATTTGGTGTACAGGATTTGATTGGTCAACTCCTGAAGAGAAGTGAGTCAAACAGGTTTTTTATATGAGTTTGCCCAGACTCTACTATCATAGAGTCGGGGCCTGAGACTGTCTTACTACTCGACCTGTATGGTTCATGGTAGGTTGTTGAAGCTGCCGGTTCCTGTCAGCAGCTTCCTGATGTTACTGGTCTGTATGGTTCATGGTACTTCATTGAAGCTGCCAGTCTTCCTGATGTTACTGATGTTACTGGTGTGTCTGTAAGGTTCATGGTACTTCATTGAAGCTGCCAGTTCCTGTCAGCAGCTTCCTGATGCTACCGGTCTGTCTGTAAGGTTCATGGTACTTCATTGAAGCTACCGGTTCCTGTTAGCAGCTTCCTGATGTTACTGGTCTGTCTGTGATGTTCATGGTGCTTCATTGAAGCTGCCGGTTCCTGTTAGCAGCTTCCTGATGTTACTGGTCTGTCTGTGATGTTCATGGTGCTTCATTGAAGCTGCCGGTTCCTGTTAGCAGCTTCCTGATGTCACTGGACTGTCGACGACGTTCATGGTACTTCATTGAAGCTGCCGGTTCCTGTTAGCACCTTCTTGAAGGCAATCCTGAAGTCCTTCAGTCTCCAGGCATAGATGAGTGGATTCACCCATGAGTTAGCCCAGTACATGAGGTTGGTAAACTTCTGCAGTGGAAGCAGCCATCCATATTTGCTGATCACCCATGCAGTTATGTACTGAGGCATAATAGCCAGTAGATACACACTAAGTACCGTGTTGAGGGTAAGCAGTATTTTCTTTGTATTAAGGTTTATTGCGGTGTCCATTGTTTCATATGGCTGTGGCTGAGCTGCGATCGCCTGGGCTTGTGTACAGGCGATTCTCACAATAGCAATGTGAAGCCCACCGGTACTGAGGATGTAAAAAGCCAACAGGGGAATGAGGTAGAAGTTTACCACCCAGTTGTCCAGGAACAGGAAGTATGTGCAGGGCATGCCGATTACGAGGTTGTTAGCAGTGAATACAAAGACTGGGATGGTGAGGAAGGCAAATGCCCAGCTGATGGCCAGGACCAGTAGTATGCGCTGTGGTGTGACCAGCTCATGGTAGCGGAGTGTGTGGGCGATGTAGATGTAACGGTCTAGAGACAGGTAGAGGATCGATGATAAGTTGCCACCCGTAATTAGGAGGGTCAAGACCTGTTTGGGTAAAACATTAAGATTTAGACTTTTTTGGAGATAACATTTTCAAATTTAGATTCCATTGCTCATCCCCCTCTGTTCACATTTCAAGAAACCTGCTACTTCTTCCTCCTATTAAGGTAAAAAATTCTTGAGAACTGTTACTTTAAACATTACAGAATGATTCACGATGCTAAGTAGAAATTTGTACATGTGTTTTAATAGTACTGACCTTATCATAAAGACATGTTGGGATAAAAAAGTTACTGCCAGGGAAGAGGTCGTGAACTATCATTAACGGCACAACGACACCGGCCATCATGTCGCTCACAGCCAGGTTACAGATGAGGTAGTTGGTGCAGGTCTGAAGACGTTCAAACTTAGCGACGACATAGATGGTTAGTCCGTTACCAAATATAGACAGGCCACCACAGACAATGCGCATGACAAAGTACAGTGACAAGACTGTTATGGAGAGCTCATAGGTTTCTACCAGTCCAGCAGGAGTTGTTGAGTTCTCCGCAGAAGTCCAGTTTGTCTGAGTGGAGTTGTAGATGTCTTGGGCGGCGGAGAGACTGCTACTATTCTGTATTAATGGGTTCATTGTGGACATGTTGTGGCCACTAAAATCTTCTGTTGGAGCCTTGTTCATCATTGTTTTTTTTAGTGCAGTAATCTTTGAGAGATAAAGAAAGTAAGCTGTTTCATAAATTCAGAAAATTATCATTGAACGGATCATACTTGTACCTAATGTAGCTTAGGCCACTCCAAAAAAAAGTTTTTTCTCATCACCGCGCGCATTATGAAAATCGTGATATGGGAAATATTTTTAGATTTTCTTTTAAGATTTTTAATGAAAAATCCATCGGAAAGTGGATAAATAAAGCGGATCAATAAACTCTCAACTACCAAAATGTGTAATTCAAGTGCCAAAAATCTTAATTTCCCCATATATTTCAGCTCCCAGTAAAAATAAAATGAAATGAAAAAAAAAAAAACATGCCCTATAATATTTTTGACTGCCAGGTGATGAAAAACTACTTTTTTTTTAACGGATCATACTTGCACCTAATGTAGCTCATGTAGATATAGATTTAGCCAATAAGGGTGATTGCCATGTACGTGAGTCGGTCGCCTGTGCTGCATTGATGCATAATGGACATAAAGCCATCAACACTGTCATTAAAGTCATTGAATTAAACATTTTAGTTGTTATATTAAGTATGTGATAATTATAGTTCTTATCTCAATTATGTGCTTATTCTAGTCACCATCTCAATTACAGGCTAATTTCAAGGGTGTGTCCTATTTCATTAATGCTAGTGTGCTGTCATAAGTGATATGACTATGCAATTATTTCCAATTACGATAAGTGTCCCAATTGTTCATAGCCTAATAGTGGTCGTTTCACAGTTATATACACCTTAGCACACCTGTGTAGAACAGTAGGACATAATTGTTAACTATGTAAAGGTATGTTTGGTCATCATGTGCCACAGTCCCTTGTAAACCATACTGCTTTGTCCAATAGTTTTATATAAATTCAGAGTGTGAGGAGCCAAGCTGAAAAGATGCACAGAGATAATAGTAGTCCTGGCTGCCTCAAGAATGACTCTTTTCTTCTGACTCTCATATTCGAGTTTAGTGACTCATATAGTGAGTCATGGAGTTCTGTGACCCTATTTAATATACGAGCCAGGTGACTCCCTAACCCAGTGAACAAAAAACGTTTTATAACGTTATATAGCGTGATATAACGTTTCCCTAAGGCTCCTTACTATAGCAAACGTTATGTAATGTTTATAACGTTATTTTGACGTAAAATAAAGGTGTTTTTTTTGTTAGCTGGGAAGGCACACAGGGCTCACCTAAGGTCCAACCCAGTAAACAAAAAACGCTATACGATGCTATGTACGGTTTCTCTATGGCTCCTTATTGTGGCAAAACGTTAAATTACGTTAAAAACGTTATTTTCACAGTAAAATAATGTATTTTCGTTAGGAATGTGGAATTTGCTGGGAATGTGGTCCTGGGCCTTGCTTTATGATGATTATAACACATACATACTGATAATAGGCCCGATTTGTGAATGTTATCGGTTAGTGGAGCCTCACCTTTACATACTATAACAAGTGTACCACAGGTAAGGAGACCCTGTAGACCCTGTCATAGGCTTATGTTAGTAAATGATGTTCATATTTATAAACAAGTGAAATATAGAATTGCCAAACAAACTTTAAGCTTTGATTTAGGTCCTGGGTTTGCACCTTTTTGACTTCTGATACATGTATTACATTAAGCATGTCTGCCTTTTAAAGGTGAGGCTCCACTAGCCGATTTTATTCACAAATCGGGGCTATTCTCACGAATCTGACTCAGTTGTATACCATAGCAGTTACAGGCATTAAACAGGGGGGTACTATACACCCTGCCACAGGTCTATGTTTGTAAATAATATTTATGTTTATAAACAAGTGGAAAATAGAATTGCCAAGGCTATGTATGACGATTTAGGTCCCGATTTATGTCCCGACTTTACAACCAAGGCCGATTTTGGCTCCCCATCCCATATCTAACAGGTTTGATTTTCATTGGTCTGATCTGCAGGCCGATCTATATACAATTTATACAGAAAATGAATGGATTAATCGGCCAGATAGATTTCTGAAGGCTTTATTTATACTTGGACAAACTGTAAAGACATGTATGATCGGATCGTGAGAATTGCCCAAAATATCGGTTAGTGGAGTCCCAGCTTAAGATGAGGCTCCACTAACTGATTTTATTCACAAATCGGTGCTATTTTCACGAATCTGACTCAGTTATAGACCATAACAATAACATACCTTAAGCAGGGAGGTACTATATACCCTACCATAGTTTTATGTTTGTAAAAAATGCTTATGTTTATGAACAAGAAACAATAGAATTGCCAAGGCTATACAACACAATTTAGGTCCCGTTTTAAGCCCCGACTTTGCATCTCAGGCCGATCTGGGCTTCCAATCTCATATCAAATTATCAGATCCTCCCCCATGCATAGGGCTCTAATCAGCCGATTTATGCACAATAACAGGTAGGAAGTATGTGTTTGTTTTGACTTGATCAGACTGTAAAGACCAATATGATCGGTTTGTGAGAATTACCCAAAAAAACGGGATGTGGAGTCCCAGCTTTATTTGCCCAATACTCCACTGTCAGCATGACTGTAGCCGGCCGATCTAAGCACCATCTATAAAGGAACTAGGCCTTTGTTTTTACCCGATCAAACTGTACAGACCTGTTTAAAGGGATTGTAAGAATTGACCAAAATAGCATAGTGGAGCCACAGCTTTAGTGTCTATGTATGTGGTGTCGGGGAGATGACTAAGGTGAGATGGTATGACCAACCTGACAATATTAACTAAGGGAGTGATTACCTTTTAGCAATGGGGAGGGGGCGGGTTTACTCACTCTGCAAATATTTTGACATTCCCTGGTCAACTGATCGAAAATTTTCTACCCTCCTTATGGGTCAAAAATCAGTGCGCATGCCCTTTGAAACATAGTTACGCGCAGGCTTTTTGGCCCAAAGCAGGTTAAGATATTTTGACCCTCCCAAGAGGGGTCCTAATTCTTTACACCCCCCTGGTCAGGGCATCTTTTTGCCCCCCCCCTTTGTTGATAAACAATTTTCACTCCCTAACCTAGGTTGGGTGTATAGGGAGCCAAAAAAATACTATTAAACTTGGTTAGGCTTTAGTGACTGATAGATTGGTGGTAAAGGGAGAATATCAGTGTTAGACTCACCTGTGAGTGGCAGCTGTATGAAGCATCTGAGTGTGCTGCTGCTGCTGGCGGCTCAATGTGAACCATGCTGCTGTCTTTAAGGGAGTGTTCATTTATCAATTACAGGGGGGGTGATTAGATTTCGCTCGGAGGGGTGAAGTTTTTTCACGCCCCTCCCCTCCAGAGCGCGGGGAATGTTTCGCGCCCCCCGTTACCGAAGGTGAAAATTTTTCGCCCACCCCCCTTTGAACTATAGTAACCCGTGGGCTTTTTGGTTAAAAAGGGGCTACATTTTTTACGCCCCCCCCCCCCCCCTCAACAGGGGTCAGAATTTTTACTCCCCCCCCCCCTCAGAAGGGGTCGGAAATTTTTACGCCCCCCCCAAACCCACCATCCCCCCCTGTTACTAATAAGTGAACACTCCCTAATGATTGTGTCACCGACTGGCGGGGAGGGGGGGACACTCTGTGGGGCCTTTATCCAACAAAATGTCCTTTATCCCACAAAAGAGTATAGTTTTGTTAGATAAAGGCTGACCACAGGCCTTTATCCCACAAAATTGGCGTTAAAGCACAAAAGCCTTTATCCCACATGAAAAATGCCTTTATCTCACAAAAGACTTTATATCACAAAACCTATGTAATTATCATCTCAACTGGCCTCTATATCACAAAAGCTACGTAATTGTAGTATCAAACAGCCTTTATCTCACAAAACCTATGTAATATTCATATCAACTGGCCTTTATATTACGAAACCTATATACACCGAAGTTCCCTCAAATAACAAATACTCTCTTCACATACCAACTTGACTTTATATCACAAAACCCATATATATTGGTCTCAAATACTGAATTTCCCTGGAATATCAACTATGCACCTTATGTATCAACTTGCCTTTATTTCACAAAACCTATATATATACTGCTCTGACATGTCAAATTGCCCTAATATCTACTTTGGCCTTAATATCACAAAACCTACATCATTGTAGTATCAACCGGCCTTTATCTCACAAAAGCTATGTAATAATCATATCAACTGGCCTTTATATTACCAAACCTACATAGTGGTCTGATATACAGAATTCCCCCTCAAATAACAACTATTCTCCTCTCATACCAACTTGCCTTTATATCACATAAGCTATATATACTATTCTGCCATGTCAAATTGCCCTAAAATCTCCTCTGGCCTCTATATCACAAAACCTACATAATTGTAGTAACAACCAGCCTTTATCTCACAAAACCTATGTAATATTCATGTCAACTGGCCTTTATATCACAAAACCTATATAGTGGTCTAATATATCGAATTTCCCTCAAATACCAACTATTCTCGCATACCAACTTGCCTTTATATCCCAAAACCTATATATATTGGTCTCAAATACTGAATTTCCCTGGAATCTCAACTTTTCACCTAATACAATGTATATCAACTTACCTTTATATCACAAAAGCTATGTATACGACTGTAACATGTCAAATTGCCCTAAAATCTCCTCTGGCCTCTATATCACAAAAAGGCTGGTTGATACTACAATTATGTAGGTTTTGTAATATAGAGGCCTGAGGAAATTAAACGATTATTTTATAGCTTTTGTGAGATAAAGGCTGGTTATGTAGGTTTTGTGACATAGATGCCAGAGGAGTTATTAGGGCAATTTGACATGTTAGAGTAGTATACATAGCTTTTGTGATATAAAGGCAAGTTGATATATACGGCGAATGGTTGATACCCCAGGGAAATTCAGTATTTGAGACCAATATATATGAAGTATCTATGGGCCATGTCCCATAGAACTTGTATGCAAATTTAATTCCTCTGACTATCACAGGGGGTCAGTAAAGTGCTATAGAAGGCTTCATTGAGAACCAGTTACGCATCGGTTGCCCTCTAGGGGCAGGTGGCTTCTCTCCTCCTCTGCTGGGGGAGCAGGGCCGTGTGGCATCAGATTAGTTCTGGGGCGGAAATTAGTTCAATTTTGTTTAAAATGTAAAAGAAAATGCAGTAAACCAAAATCATGTTATTGCCTTCAACATACAAAAAAATAATTTCAACAAGATTAATGTCAAGAAGGCTGCAGTACAGGTGTATAGCACCTTAAATCCCTTGTCCTTAACCTTGCCTTAATGACATTGCCTGTGCTACCACACAGTCCTGGAATCAGGACAAGCTGGTTAGGGTCCAACATAGCAGCATCTAGTAGAGATTCCTAAGCTCCCAAGGACATTAAAGGGCCACTGTAACATCCCCAACTACTTTGTATCATTGTATTTAGAATGTATTTTTATGCACTTTTTCTATGCAGCAGTCATTGACCTTGTTGTCTGACATCAGTGTCTGCAGAAAAGAACAGTTGCAATTTATTTTTTCACTTTGTTAAAGAAAAAAAATGAAGGTGTGTTTCGGGCAATATGGTCCAAAAGTTTAGGATAGGTAGGTCGGATATTATTTTTTATGTTGAAGGTACCTGGAATGAGTTGCGAATTGTCACATTGACTCACAGGTCCTCAGGAATTCTTACAGTAACTAGAAATATCACGATATTATCGGACATTTTTGTTTAATTGCTTGATTAGGAGTGGGATCTGTTCTTACTCACTAATATCATGAAGCTACCCTTTGCTAATGTGATGGGTGCTAGGCTACCAAGAGTATTAAAGATATTCCAAGTCTCACAAGACAATTCCTGCATGTCTTATTGACAGCACATCAGTAGGATTTGAAATATAACTACCATAAAACCGCTCCTTTAAAACTTATTCTGGGATTCATTTCTCCAAACTAAGGGATCGTATTAAAGGCTGTTTCAAAACTAATGACCATTAACTATAATGGGAAATAGATAGTTTCCCTATCAGAACTGGTGTGGGCACATACTTGCTTAAAGGGCCCTGGCACATGAGACTGGAGGAGAGTTCTCTCCAAATTGATTTAGGAGAGAAAAAGATCTAGTCTCTCTCAATCGTATGTTGGGGCTAATACCTTGCCCCTAGTATATGATCTCAGCCGATTCTCAGCCATTACCATTATATATATGGACAAAAGCATCAGTCCTTACAATAATTATACCAAACCTCTTATCTTACTCTATTAGATACAAGAACAGGCTGTAAAGCTCATAGCCCTGTTAAGACATTCTATTTTGCCATATAAGCCATCAACTCGAAATTGACCAATACATTATCAGTCTAAATAAATGATTTTACACACATACATACATACATACATACATACATACATACATACATACATGCATACATACATACATATATTCTTAAATACATGTATACATGCATGCATACAAACTTACATTTATATATACATACATACAAACATACATACATGTATACATACATTCATTCATTCATACATACATACATACATACATACATACATACATACATACATACATACATACATACATACATATATTCATACATACAAGCTGCGGGGCTGCAGTGCTGTAGCATGCAGATTATTCATGCACACCATAAGTAAGTGTGAAATATTTCACTTCACAATTTTGAAATCACGTTTGATTCCGTCTCATTATTTTGGTTACAACATGCTTGATATTGACAAAAAAGAATTCTTTTATCCGGTTCTTGTTTCTGACTCATCTTGGGACTTCCGCATGAACTGATGTAAGCTTATTTTCTAATAGTGTTTATAATTAATGCTTGGCATTAAACAGAACTGTTTAAATGTAAGATGGAGGAGACCACACAAGTGGGTTTCAAATACTAACTAGTGGCACAGTAAATTGGTGTTGGCCCAGAGGGAATTAACACCTGTGTAGCTTCCTCTCAAGATAGCTGGAAGTACACCCAAAAACCCAAAAACTCCACAAATGTGAATTCAATCCATTTCATAAGGCACGCTTATTTTCCATTTGAAAGTACAAAACAAACTGTCAGTTTAATGTATATGGAAGCTGTGTCCATTTTCTGTTCTCATTTACCTGTGTGAGAGTGAAGATAAGAAGTTACCAATTTTGTTGCACCTTCCCTATGAAATTAGTTGAACGTGACTTTCCACACAACCCCCTACCCCTAGCTCAGACATAAGCATGAGTCGTCAGAGACTGACTTTGGAGGGGAGGGGAGGGGCTGCCTGGTACAATGATCTTTATTTTCCAAATCTAGATTAAAAACCTTTTATCTGTGCTCCGATGCATTGGTGCTTGGATGTAGTGGTGGTAAGGGCCTTATTCATGCATTATGATGACCGAGGATATAGTACTTTAAAGCACTTCTTTAAGAGGCAAACACCATTTTTCTGTCCATACAAGGCTTGGTTATGACCGGTCACTCATTACTGTAGATGGAAATGCAGGTGTCAAATAGGAACCATGTTTTACATGGCTATTTTAGTGTGAAAAACAATTTTTACACGACTCTAATTGACATTTCCGCCTTACATTTTCAAGTGCCAGTAACATGATCTTGTGATGTTGTACGTCAGTAATAAGTATGGTGGTCAAACCATATTTAATCTGACTTAGCTAATTCAATTTCAAATGCAACTACCCTAATTGATATGTGACATGCCATGTCAAGACCATCTGCAGGAAAAGTCTCATTGTGCTTGCTAGTGAGGAATGCAACCTGATACATAGTTGGCCTGGTCTCTGCCTACATATTCAAGTAATTTTATATCTCCATAGTGCCAGTAACATGATCTTGTGATGGTGTACGTCAGTAATTAATTTAGTGGTGCCATGAACTAATTTGTTGCTACCTGTTACAAGCAAAGAGCAAATAATACTAAGAGGGTCCCTTTTGAGGTGTTTTCCAATAGGTTAGCATTGTCCCTCATCAAACAATGTACCTCAAACATCCATCAACTCTGATTATTCTATAGATTTTTGCAGAATTAGAGTTATGCTTATTAAAAAAGCTTTTTTCATTGGATTACTGCAGTTTACTGGTAATTTATAGCCTGTGGTGCCCCCTGGTGGAATGAGTGTAAAGGCTACTGTTGCCAATAAACACCATGTTAACTACTAACCTCCTGGAGCTACTATTCCTAATAGGATTTCTTCCAAATTCAACGTGGATATTGAGAAAAACACATACACAAAATATATGGAGGCAAACTACTTTTACCAGCAACTGAAATGTTGTTTCATCTGTAGCTAAATTTTACAGGTTTTGAATAGGCTAGCTGGACTGTACACTTCATTTACGAGCGGGCGCCATGGGCTTCTGGGAGACAGGAAGTTGGCCAGTGGACCCTCTTAGTGTTCCTTGCTCTTTGTTACAAGCTTGAATAAAGATGTTGGGTTCCATTGTCCGTCTCTTTGGGGGACGTTACACAAAGTTCATAGAGAGCAAATACATATTCCTAAGCCCTAAAATATCTCATCAGAGCTACGGTAAGTAGGTTACTTCCTTTTCTCTCCCATTAAATAGTATGTATATTCAAAGTTATACCACGATTCTGGCATTTCCCGTGCTGAAAGTGGATATTTGCCGTGCAGATATCTCAGGCTAATGCACCCTCAGGATTCAATTTCTACACCAAGACGTTTTCTGATACTACAATTGAGGCCTATAATGTAGGCCTACAATGTACAAGGTACAATGTAGGCCTACTGCCCGGGAATCGAACCTGGGTCCCCCGCGTGGAAAGCGAGCATGCTACCATTACACCAGGACGGGCTGGCTTGTTTCAGTTACCTAAGCAGGCATAGTGATCCTTACCTGGACATTCCCTTATACCCCCGGCTGGGGGGGAGGGGGGGTTAACGTGGTTCAATGCGGTTCTGACAACAAACAACTAGACAGAAAACTAGAAACTAGACAGAAATCGCTTGAAAACAACGACAACAACCACATCTTCCTGGTTGGCAGGGCTAGGTCACTTTAACAACCATGACATAGCAGCGCTGAAAGGATAGGATATGTCTGGGTTAAATGGGCTACGCCAGGTTTGCTAAAGGTCCCTACTATGGAGACAGATGAGTTGCCACAATGTGGGGCCCATGACTTAGACTCGGCCCCCATCTGTATATAATAGGGAGCTTTAGCAACCATGTAAAAATTTATTAAACGCAGACGTAGCAGTGCTGAAAGAATAGGATACGTCTAGGTTAAATGAGCTACGTTGGATTTGCTAAAGGTCCCTATTACGTGGGCGTGGGGACACGGGAGGGGGGTCTGAAGGTGTGAGACTAGCCGTGACCAAGCCACGGCCCTATAGTCCATTGCGTCAAAGGGGACCACGGCATAGATGGTCTTGTGGTAAAGCGCACGGCTTTAACGCGGTCTGTCCATGTTCGATTCCCGGACTGGGCAGCACATTTTACAGCAAAAACAGAACGCCCTGTTTGAAGAAATGGTGGTATAAACGCATTAAAGGCTTGTTGGGAAAGCATCCGTTCACTATATCACCTTTATAATGCAATGGCCTTCGGCTCGTGCATTATTTGGCGATATACCTCACTCATGCTTTCCCAACCAGCCGTTAGTGCATCAATATCAGAGCTAATGGTTATTATATGTATATATATATATGTGTATATATATGTGTATATATATAGTATATATTAAAAAACTTTAATTTTGAATATGAATATAATTATATGGGCAAACAATAAGAAAGGATTCTCCAAGGTAAAATCTAATTAAAGTTTTTAAATTTTCCAATGAGGTAGGACAGTCATTTAAGCTCATCTCTTTGCATTAAAGTAGCCCTCCAATAACCACTGCCTAATCATTTGTTGGACTTTCAACAGAGACAACATTCTCGTGGATAATCTAAAATGTGCCTACACATTGTCTTGTTGAGGGAACCTTTGCTCACTGCTCAGATCTTTCCTGATAACTTGTTGCTTGGTTCATGCTTGATGAGCACGTAGCTTGTGGAACTCTCCCCTAAGTCAATTTCAGGTATTGAATGTTCTACCTGTGTCAAAGAAGCATGTATAAAGCAGTAACTTGCACACAACATTAGTAGAGTATGAAACCTTAGGTACCACAGAACACTTCTCAACCAAGCTGCAGACACAGTAGGCATTCAGGATCTGAGAATCTAGTCATGAATACTTCAAACATCCAGAATACCACCATGGAGCAGCCTGATGACATATATAAGATCACATTTATTGTCATCCAAAGCATAGTTGCAGTGATAATCTTTCTTACCAACCTGCTTCTTGTGTTCACAATTGCAACATTGAGATCAGGTCATCTGAACTATTCAACACGGTGGTTTCTGGTCTATCTGACAGGGGCCCATCTACTGTTCAGCTTGATGGTGCTCCTCAGGCCATATATCCAACAAGACGAAATATGTGCAGTGACACTGACAAGTGCACTCATCATGATATACTTCATAGCCACTGGCATGTTGTTTCTCTCTCTGGACAGCTTCATTACCATGAAGAGACCATTTACCTACAAACACATCCTGACACCAATACGGGTCAAGTTGGCAATCACTGCTGCTGTCACTTTAGTTTTGGTCCTTTTTCTTGGCTTCTTCTTAACTGGTCAGGCATTATCAAGGAATGATGTACTTTGTAACACCAATGACATTTTCCTGACACCACGCCAAGTGATATTTTTCTCTAGTATTTTGATGGTTCTCTTTGTACTTAGTATTGTATTTCAGGCATGGACCCTGATTCTTGTCAAATGTCTGAATTCCGTTGTACCAACAGTAAGCTACTCCAGTGCCATCCCGACTATTGAACCCCAAACACAAGGATGTGTTGTACCAACAATCCCCCGCTCCCATGGTGCAGCTTTACAAATTATAGTATTGCAAGCACACACAGAGCAGCAGGATATGACACCTTCAGAGCCAGTACCAAGCACCTCCACACACCAATCACAAGGTGACGTGCCTAAACAGGACCCAAGTAGCTCTAACACCAAGGCCATAAGGAGTAGTCAAATTGAAGCAGCTTTGAATGCCTCTTCACCTCTGGCACAATTGCCAAAGCAGGGCCAGTGCCAAGTATTGTCTACTGGAGCACACCCTGACACTGATGACACTGAGACACTGAGACATCCGCAAAAGATGTCCTCAGGATTGAGACTGTCATTTATTGAGACGTCTTCATGGATGGAAACATCATTTACAAGGGCAGACAGTAACACTGAGGGTACTGTAACTATCCATGTGCCACAGTCTAATCAGTCCCATTCGGAGATGGTCCAACGGCATCAAGTCCAAAGAATAAGGAGAAGACCGACTCGCCACAGTCGCCTGCTGAGACTACTGGCCACATCTCTGCTGGTGATCCTTATCTGCTGGCCACAGCAGGTGATTTTAACGATAGTTGCTAGTGTCTATGATCTGTATGGCATTGACAGGTCAAACTTTGATCAGTGGAGATTGCAAATATCTGGACTAGCAATCCTGGAAGGAGCTATTTATCCTTTAATCTTAATTTGTCTGAGTTCAGAACTGAGGGCATCAATGAGGAAAATGCTTCATAAGGTGTTTGGACTTTGCATATGGATGTAACATAGGAAAACCAATTAACTCTCTGCAATGATGATGTAGACTGGTATGCATCACTAAGACAGGCCGAACTCCTGTGTGGAACATCAGACAGAGACTGGTATCAACACATCTGTGTGAGACTCAACTCTGGTTGTGTTATTATCATGAGGGATTTGGTAAGACAATTTCTATAATTGATGGGATGATAAGAAACTGTAGTGTTCATTTTTTTGTGAAACCTGAAACTGAACTAAGCCCCTTGGAAAGTTTGCCCTTGTGTAATGTATGCATATTGTGCCAAGTGATCAGAATATTACTTAAGTAACCCTGATATCAGCAGTTATAGATTTGATGTCAAAATCTTTGGTAAAAGCTCCTTTATTGATGTTGGATGTTCGGATAGAGATTCTTTTTTAAATCCTATATTTTGAAACCTTGTTATTCATCAGCTAATCCGATATCAATTGTTATAATTATTTTTTTGTTTCAATAAAATATTGAAATTATTCAATGAGGTCACTATTAGCATTATGGTATTATTGTACAAAGAGTGTAGTGGAATAATTAGATGTTGTATTAATGATTAAACCCATAATACACCTCAATTATATTTTGCAACAACTCCTGATGTAATGCAGTACCTAAAAGATATGATAAAACCCTGATGAGGGCCGCATGACAACCGAAACTGTAATGTTTTGTGAGGCAACTTGAGACTGAAGTAAGCACCCTAGGAAGTATTCACTTGTGTAATGTAAGTCACACTCTGCTTAGTAATCAGGTCATTGTTAAAGCTAAGGCAAAAGTTTACCTTTGCATTGTACAGTCAGATGTTACACTGATTATTTTACCCATAATATACCTCACTTATTTTGTGTGTGAACAACTTATGGTGTACCACAGTACCCTGACGAGGGCTGCATGACAGCCGGAACTGTAATACTTAATAAAATCTCTCCTATAAAAACCAACTTGGGAATCTGGTTATGTTGTATATTTTTAGAAAATGAAAATTTGGAATATCAATATGAATACATGAAATAATGATGGAGGCAGAGTTATATTTATTGAGTAGCAAAGCTAACAATACATGGTTTTGCTACATATAGAAGTATGCAGAGATATTCAGAAATCAGGTCGAATACAGAAGCCGGCGTATTCCACACTAGAATTGCAATGTCCCTCATTGAAAATTGTCAGTGTCTTGCACGAGTACATGTCCTTTCAATGACTAACTGGGTAGAGGCACTCTGTCTGTCTGTCAATATCTGCATTGTAGTTTTTGACAGGTATCCTTTAAGTCTAGAAGTACTAAGGTATAGAGGTGTGGGTAGAAAGGTGGGCGTTGATGAGTTCAAGGGAGGGAGGGAAGGAGGGAGGATATGAGGGCGGGAGGAAATGAGGGAGGGAGGATATGAGTGAGTGAGGGAGGACAGGCGGGAGGAAGCGAGGGAGCAGAGTAGGTGTGAGTGAGTGAGTGAGGTAGAGAGGAAGAGTGGAGGGGAGGGAGGAAATGAGGGAGGGATTGAGAGAGGAAAGGAGGGTGAAAAGGAGGGAGTGATTAAAGGAGGGAGGGATAAAAGAAGGGCTGGAGAAAGGAAAGGAAGAAGGGAGGGGGAGTGAGGGAGGGAGCAGAGTAGGTGTGAGTGAGTGGATGAGTGATGAAGGGAGGACGAGTAGAGGAGTGAGTGAAGGAGATGGGAAAGGAGGGCGGGAGGAAATGAGGGAGGGAGAAGGGAATGGAAGAAAGAAGGGGGGCGGAGAGTGGGAGGGAGAGAGGGAGGGAGGGAGGACAGGCGGGAGGGATAGGGAGGGAGGTAGTGGAGAACAGTGCGAGGGAGTTAGGAAAGCAGGGAGGGATAGAAGCAAGGAGGGAGAAAGGAAAGGATGAAGGGAGGGGGAGTGAGGCAGGGAGGGACGGAGGGACGGAGGAAAGGATGCAGGGAGGTAGGGAGGTAAGATGAGTAAGTGAGTGAGTGAGGGAGTGAGGGAGGGAGGGACGGGTGGGATAATGAGGTAGCAAGTGAGGGAGTGAAAGAGTGAATGTATGAGTGTCTGAGGGAGCTAGGGAGGGAGTTAGGGGTGAGGGAGGGAGTCAGCGAGTGAAGGGGTGAAGGAACAGCTAGGGGGTGAGTCAGTCAGTGAGTTAGTGAGAAAATGGGGGAGTGGGTCCTTGCCCCCCCATCCCCCATGTTCCATGTATCTGTGTATCCATATCTCTCTCCCCGTCCATCCCTCGTTTCTGTCTCTCTGGTGATGTGCCCCACAAATTCGCTTTAAAAGTACCTCTGATCAAGGGCCGTTTTTCATTGAATTGTGTCCAAAGCTGATAGAGTGGCCCAAGGCAATCCCCCCACTCCCCTGATTGTCTGCCGACCCGTGTCTGGGCTTCACTTTCCAACACTGCATGAGTGTCTGGCTGGGTTCCCGCAGCAGCCGCTGGTTTCTATATCAACACATGTCTAACCCTATACATCCTGTATACTGCATTGATGAGCCCTACATTTTAAAAATAACTATTAATTGAGGCCCTTATAAGTGTTGCAAACATATCATGTTGGTTTTATGAGGTTGATGCACTCCTGAAGGATCGCCATGATGCAGCAATGCAGTGCTGTGCATCATGATGCCAAATTGGTATAAGGCCTTGAGACGGCATGCTCTCAGTGAAGGGTAATGCGGTTCAGACTGGTGGGCAATATCTGGCGGCAGGAAACATACTGGGGGGGGGGGGGGGGATAACAGTGTAGAATTGTTGAAGTGCTTGGTGCAAGAAGGAAATAATGGAAGAGATACAGAGACAAAGAGAGACTTTCCTTCCTTCCCTCCCTCCATCCCCCCTCCCTCCCTGCCTCCCTCCCTCCCTCACCCAGCCCTCCTTCCTCCCTCTCTCACTCCCTCCCTCATTCCCTCCGTACCTCCCTCCCTCACCTACTCCCTCCCTCATGACCCCCCTCACAAACCCCCTCACGTACCCCTTCCTCCCTCACATTTGCTCATCATTTACCCATCTACCTACCCTCTCCTACCTATGTTAGTGATTATAGAATTGAGGGATACCTGTCACAGACCACATACAGAAATTGACAGACAGACAGGGTGCCTTTTCCCAGTTATCCAATGATGAACCAAGCACCAATGCAGAATGTATACCTACTACATGAAGACTTAGGCACATATTAGTAGGAGACAAAGTTCATATCTAGTGCGGCACATGTCGGCTTCCGTAGGTCGGATGTTGCACCGTAAATCCCAATTATGGTGATACACCGTCAAATTTAACACTGCTTCACCATAATTTCAACAGATAATTTTTACAGTTTAGGCTGAAGGATAGGCAGTGTGCAGGATAGATAGAGTGGTACACAGTGAGAGTGCCTGTCAGATTCAGGGATAGGTCAACTTTTGAAGAGGTAGATTGAGGTTCTGAATTTGATTGACAGGTTTATATAGAGATAATCTTTATATAGAGATAACATTTTCAACATGATTTTGTACATTTTCTTAATACTTTGCACCATTGATCCTCATTGTTGAGTGGTTTCGGTCAGTTTCTAAGAATTAAGACCTCCTTATCCTTTATAAGAGTCAGAACTGAACACACAAGGTCGCTTTCTTTCATGGGGAGGGGGTGTAGAGGGGGTTGCCTGTCACACTATGCCCAAAGGCAACGCTCTGACCTAAACCTCCTATTCATATGAGCTCTTTGCTTGAGAGACCATAACTAAATCAGTTTTGAGCCTTTGATGCTTCTAAATTGAGAACAGGCAAGTTGGTCGTGCCAATAATGCCTATGATGGACTTGTGATGGCTACATGGGTGCATAAGGATGACATCTGGTGCTTGAGGCATCATGCCATCCTTTAAAGGTTAGAGTTACTGCATACATAAGTCCTTCTTCATTACCATTTTTAGTCTTTTACTAGTGCCTTTGGCATGCAAGTGAGGATAATAATATCAGTGATGAAATTAAGATGGGGTGGCGTTTTTCACACCATATGATAGAGGACAGGACAAGCCTATAAGAAAAAGGCTTAAAGTCCTGCCCCACTAGTTTCTACCGTGAACAAAGTGACCTTAGTAGAGAATTGGACGCATTTCATAAAAAAACTGCGAACCATCCAATTCTTTTTTCGGAGACTCAGAACACGGCTGAACTGGTTGAATAGGAAACAAACTGATCAACCCACCACTGCACACTACTCCAGCATGGAAGATTTGAAATGGGTCTAGCAAAGGGTGAAAGGGTCATTAATCAGAAGCAAAATATTTCCTTTGAAGAACGCAATGCCCTAAAATACCTAGCCAAAAACAGAGACCTCACTATCAAACCCCCTAACAAATGGGGTACTCAAGTAGTTATGGACACATCAGACTACATGAAGGAAGCTTTCAGACAACTCAATGATGAGAATATCTATCGATGTCTGAGAGATGATCTCACAAAGATGTCATAAACTAAGATAAGAATTATAGCTGAGAGATAGAACCAGAAACAGAATGATAATCTATGTAACTACTACAGATAAATTGAACCCACTTGAGCAAAGATGATATATCTGTGTTGCTTAAGTTCAAAATTGGCTAGCAGCAGCTTAAACCCACCTAGCTACCATCAACATAATCCTCTGATATGTAGTTGGAAAGAGGAAATCACTAGAAAGCTGGTCATTTTGGTTTGTTCTTGATATGACTTAACCTTTGATGCATTGTACCCTTTTTCATAAAAATAAATTTAATATGGAAATAAACCTACAGAAGGGCGAACCCTTGAGCGGAGTTTAGATGAATTATAAAAAGGTGTCCCCTAATAACCAAGTCTCAAACTCATATTCTTAATGTGAAACATCTTTCAATTGCATTTATTGACATGTGACATGTGATGCTAATTCCACCTGCAGAGAAGTCTCATTGTGGATGCTAGTTAGGAAGGTGACCTGATACATAGTGTGGGTGTGATGTCCTACACCCATGACAGATGGACAAAGGGCTGGTCTCAGCCTTTCTCAATTAATTTGTATCCCCATAGTGCCAATAACAAGGTTTACACAGGTGCTACACGGGATCTCGTACAAATAAATTGTGTGAGTCTATGCGCACAGCAGATGAACAAATGGTTTGTCCAAACCTTATATTTCTCATTACTTTAATGTCTCCATAGTGCCAATAAAAAGGTTTACACAGGTGGTAAAATATTGTGTTATCCTTATTAAGATAACGTAATTCCCCATTATAAGGAAGACTTGTGAGCCAACAGTTGAGAGACCATAATGATATGGGTTTTGAGCCTTAGATGAGTTTAAATTGAAAACAAGCGAGTCTTCCCATATGTCTTGTACATATACTTAAGAAATATGTATGTACTGAACGTAGATAAACGTATAAACGTTAATGTAGATCTACGTATATTAAACGTTTTTGTGAATTTTACGTAGTAATTCGTCTTTTCAATGTATATATTTAATCAAAAATACATCAGAAGATGTAGAAAATATGTGTTTTATCATTGCATAAACGTTTATTTTCAGATATTTAGGTAGAAGAATGAAAACCTATAAAATACACGAAGAGAAAATATATAATTCACCACTCAAATTATTTTAGTTTTATCCTGTTTTACACATCCAAGGCTATAGGGATAGGCAAACCCTTCAGTTCATCATTATAGGACAGCCATCAGATGTCACCAGGGCTCATGTATTTATTCATAGTGGTACCTGGAACAGGTTGGATATATCTATCCTTCAATGCCATGAAATGGGTGTTCAGCATGCTGCACATCGTAATACAGGCACCATATAATTATCTAAAGAAGTATTTTGTCTAAACATATTTAAACATTAAATTCAGATGCCAGATTGTTTGAAGTATTAATAAGTCAGCATTATTGTTGCATATTTTAGAAGAATATTACTATGCAACTATCAACATAGTACTATCACATGCTAAACTGCCACCTGGTGAGATCAGCCAGAAACACTAAAACCTTTCAACGTTCTAACTACGTAAATTATTACCAGAAATATATGTAAATTATATACGTAGATCCACGAAGTTTACTAACCTTCTTATCTACGTTTAATGTACGTTTATCAAATGTCTGGTAGAAGACCAACATAATCCTCTATACATAAAGTCTTCTCCATCAATTTACTATATACATAAGTCTTTATTCATTACCATGTTGGGTGTGTTACAGAACGAGGCTATGCCTCAGTGTTGGTGAGTATAAGTATTGGCAGAATTGTGAGCTTGAAGTGTTTGGTATATTTTGTGTATTTCTCAATGGTTCTTATTTATCTGCACGGTTATTCTGGATCTTTAATATTTGCTGAGTAGTAGGTTTGTGATAACCTTTTTCCACAGTAAATTTTCGACCAAATGTCTTTTTTAAAAGTGAGCCTAGTTGAAGCCTAGCCTATTAAAAGGCCACTGCTGGGCTTTTTGCAGTGGCCAGAATTCAGGAATTTCATGATTTCATGATTTGCAGCATTCAATGGACAGTTTCAATGGTATATTCAATATCTATGGCTCACATGAGTAAAGATTGAATAATAATTAGATTTGTAAGAATTGACTGTATGTATGAAATCACTTTGGGATGCAATATAAAACAAGATGCACTACACCGGGCTATTTTTGAACTTTCAGATAGAGGACACCTGACCTTGAACCTAAGTTATGTACCCATTTCTTTAGGGAACTAAAAGTAAACAAACAGCAACAACCCATTTGGATTTCATTACAGCAATAGAAAAATTAGAATTGGAGCATGTCACATTGTGGTTGAATCTAGTTATTTGTCACAAAATGCATGACTTTCACGGGTATTGTTTCTAGTCACAACTCACATGTTGTCACGAAACCATCACATGTTTGTGATGTGACACATGGGTGTGTCTGGTTGTATTACACAACATCTATATGAGGTAACAGCTGTTTGTATGGTTGTAGTCTAGCAGTACTAGTTTGTATGGCTGTTGAGGAATACTTCATAATTATATTGTTCTATGATAAGAAACTCTGATTGTAAGGATGCACCACATGCATGATATGTGGTATGGCTTTAGGCTAACATTATGTGTCCTGGTCTTGGGTACAATTGCACATTTGTATAGTTCTTAGGTAAGAGAACATGTTTTTAGGACAACATGCAATGTTTGTACCATTTTAACCCCAGGCAGCCTAAAGGCCACCAGTTCACCTTACAAGGCCCCTGGCGAGGGCCAAGGCTGTTCCAGGAATCAATCCCCTAGCTTCCTCTTTAATTTTCTGCTTCCCTAACTGTATGTGAGATGTTGAAGCCCAAGGGGCGAGGCCAATTTGCTGCTGTTGCTGGGAATCCTGTTTGGCTGCAAAAGATGGGGATTTCAGACTCATCTAACAATTTTGTTCAAAATGTAAAAGAAAATGCAGTGAACTAGTCAGACAAAATCAAGTTATTGCCTTCAACATACAAAAAAAGAATTTCAACTTGTCACAAAATTAATGTCAAGATGGCTGCAGTACAGGTGTACAGCACCTTAAACCCCTTGTCCTTAACCTTGACTTAATTACATTGCCTGTGCTACCACCCAGTCCTGGAATCAGGACAGGCTGTTTAGGGTCCAACATATCAGCATCTAGGAGAGATTCCTAAGCTCGAAAGGACATTAAGATTGTCCCTCTGAAGACCTGTATGAACAGTAAGGCCATGAGAATGAAAGCAAGAGTTTACTGTCCGGGACTTTTGGAAAATAGATGCGGCCTTTTATCATTATTCATTTTTCATTATTAGGGATCTCTCCAAAGAGATGGATTTTCGGAGTTTTCTGGGGCATATTTTTTTTGAAAATTGTAAAATATTGTTCAGATCTTTGAAGAAATAAAAATAATGAAAATTTACATTAATAATGAACTTTTCATGCGGCCCCTTTGGAGGCATGCGGGCGGTGGACGATAAACTCTTTCTTTCATTCTGATGGCCTAACATCAGTTAATAACATCTCTTCAAATTGATATGTTATAGCATTAGGAGAGAAAAAGATCTAGTCAATTAGATATTGGGGCTAACACCTTACCCATAGTATATGATCTTAGCTGATTCTCAGCCATTACCATAAATATATGGACAAGAAAATCAGTACTTACAATAATTATACCAAACCTTTTATCTTACTCTATTAGATACAAGAACAGGCTGTAAAGCTCATATCTATGTTAAGTCATGCTATTTTGCCGTATAAGCCATCAACTGGAAATTGACCGATGCATTATCAGTCTAAATAAGTCTATGATAAAAAGATTTTACATACATACATATATACATACCTACATACATATATACATACATACATGTCCCAGCTAACAAAAAAAACGTTATTTTACGTCAAAATAACGTTATAAAATTTCATATAACGTTATGCCATAGTAAGGAGCCTTAGAGAAACGTTATTTAACGTTATATAACGTTATAAAATGTTGTATAACGTTTTTTGTTTACTGGGGTATGCTTAAATACATACATTCATATATACATACTAACATACATTCATATATACATACTAACTTACACATGTATACATACATTCATTCATTCATTCATACAAACATACACGCTATGGGGAC
The DNA here is from genome assembly GCA_947462335.1 of Harmothoe impar. Taxonomy (NCBI): domain Eukaryota; kingdom Metazoa; phylum Annelida; class Polychaeta; order Phyllodocida; family Polynoidae; genus Harmothoe; species Harmothoe impar. Next base: position 74,351,852 of record OX381711.1, read on the forward strand.
GCCATGGCGTCGCTAGGCTACCGAGGGTCACGTGACCTCTGCGGAATTCAAAATGGCGGCACCAAGGAAGTAAACAAACACCGTGGAAGTAAAAAAACATCGGGGAAGTAATCAAACATAGACTGAGCAGCTATTTTAGATTGGAATACCATGCAATATATACAGAGCGTCACTTAAAATGCCCTCGACGATGGTTATTTCACTCGGGGAGCCCTGGGCTGTGTTGCACTAGGCCTGTGGCCAGTGTGCAATACAGCCCAGGGCTCCCTCGTGAAATAACCACTGTCTCAGTCATTTTAGCGTGCAGCTCTGTCTATATATTCATACATACAAGCTGCAGGGCTGCAGTGCTGTAGTACTTCATGCACTACAAAGGTAAGTGTGAAGTATTTCAATTCACAATTTTGAAATCTTATCACATTTGAATCTGTCCCACTATATTGGTCACAACATGTTTGATGTTGACAAAACAAAACATTATTTTATCTGGTTCTTGTTTCTGATTACTCATCCATTCCATAAAGCACGTTTATTTTCATGTTCCATATATATGTGCCTCAGCTATCTCAAATACTGTAAGAAAAACCTCAAGTTGATACATGATATGATGTTATAGAAGAAGCTGAACAAAAGCACAAAGCATGAGCTGTGTCCATTGTCTGTTCTCAGACATACCCCCCTCACCGCAGTGACGCTCACCTGAGTGTTAATTTAGTGTGAAAAACAACTTTTACACAGCCCTAATTGACATAAGACATGCCAAGTCTAGGCCACATGCACAAAAACGTCTCATTGTGCTTGCTAGTTAGGAATGCGACCTGATACATAGCATGGCCCGATGTAGATCCTAGACAAATGGCCTGGTCTCCGCCTCCATAGTGCCGATAACGTGATCGCGTACATCAGTGATTAGTTTAGTGGTGCCATGAACTAATTTGTTGCTCCCTGTTCAGATACAAGCTTGAATAAAGTTGAGTTTCACTGTCCTTCTCTTTGGGGGACGTTACACAAATTTTATAAAGAGCAAATACATATTCCTAGGCCCTAAAATATCTCATCAAAGCTACGGTAAGTAGGGTACTTAAACAGTATGTATATTTAAAGATATCAGAGCTAATGGTTATGATATATATGTGTATATATCCTTGTGGAACATACCCCAAGAGTAGTCAATTTCAGGTATGGAAGTTTCTACCTGTATCAAAGAGTCTTGTATAAAGCAGTGCCTTATACCGACCATTAGCAGAGTACGAAGCCCCGGGTGTAGCATCAGACAGACAACATCTCTTGTCATGAACACCACACACATCCAGAATACGACTATGGATCAACCTGACGACACCCCTGGGTTCTCCTATGTCATCATTCAAAGTGTGGTGGCACTGATATGCTTTCTGACCAACTCACTACTTGTCTTCACAATTGCAACATTGAGATCTGGCCATCTGAACTATTCCACCCGCTGGTGCCTTGTGTATCTGACTGGTGCCCATCTACTACTCAGCTTATTAGTGCTTCTCAGGCCGTATCTACAAGGGAAAGAAAGTTGTGCCTTAGCAACAACAATTGGCCTAAGTATGATATACTTCATAGCTACTGGCATGTTGTTTCTCTCTCTGGACAGCTTCATCACCATGAAGAGACCCTTTACCTACAAACAGATCCTGAAACCATGGCGGGTCAAGTTGGCAATTACTGCTGTTGTCAGTTTTATTCTGGTCATTCTTATGGGCTTCTTCTTAACTGGGCAATTATTACCAAGAAATGGTTCACCATGCAACATCAATGACATTTTTCTAACACCGACCCAGGTGATAATCTACTGTAGTATTCTCCTTGTTGCGTTTCTGCTTAGTGCTGTATTCCAGGCATGGACACTTATACTAGTTAAACGCATGAATAGTGTGGCCCACCAACAGTCAGCTACTACAGCAATACTACAGTACCCCAAGCCACAGAGCCAAGTTGTAGCAACAGTCAGCTGCCCTAGTACCGCTGCCACTACAGTACCCCAACCTCCGAGCCAAGTTGTAGCAACAGTCAGCTGCCCTAGTACCGCTGCCACTACAGTACCCCAACCACAGAGCCAAGTTGTAGCAACAGTCAGCCGCCCTAGTACCGCTGCCACTACAGTACCCCAACCTCCGAGCCAAGTTGAAGCAACAGTCAGCTGCCCTAGTACCGCTGCCACTACAGTACCCCAACCACAGAGCCAAGTTGTAGCAACAGTCAGCCGCCCTAGTACCGCTGCCACTACAGTACCCCAACCTCCGAGCCAAGTTGTAGCAACAGTCAGCGGCCCTAGTACCGCTGCCACTACAGTACCCCAACCTCCGAGCCAAGTTGAAGCAACAGTCAGCTGCCCTAGTACCGCTGCCACTACAGTACCCCAACCACAGAGCCAAGTTAAAGCAACAGTCAGCCGCCCTGCTACCGCTGCCACTACAGTACCCCAACCTCCGAGCCAAGTTGTAGCAACAGTCAGCGGCCCTAGTACCGCTGCCACTACAGTACCCCAACCTCCAAGCCAAGTTGTAGCAACAGTCAGCCGCCCTAGTACCGCTGCCACTACAGTACCCCAACCTCCGAGCCAAGTTGAAGCAACAGTCAGCGGCCCTGCTACCGCTGCCACTACAGTACCCGAACCTCCGAGCCAAGTTGTAGCAACAGTCAGCGGCCCTAGTACCGCTGCCACTACAGTACCCCAACCTCCGAGCCAAGTTGAAGCAACAGTCAGCTGCCCTAGTACCGCTGCCACTACAGTACCCCAACCACAGAGCCAAGTTGAAGCAACAGTCAGCTGCCCTAGTACCGCTGCCACTACAGTACCCCAGCCGCAGAGACATGTTCAGCAGGGTAGGAATACACCTGCAGGACCTAGCACCTCCAAAGAGAACTCACAAGACAATCCATCTGAACAGAACATAATAAGCTCTGATGTAAACACCAGTGATTTCAATTCACACCATATACCACAGACATCCTCAGGGATCAGAGCATCATACCCGTCCAACCAAGGCCTGCCACACCAGATGCTCCAAAGACATCAGGTCCAGGGTATTCAAAGAAGACCAACTCGCCATGGCCGCTTGATGAGACTGCTGTCTACATCACTACTAGTGATCCTTATCTGCTGGCCACAACTACTGATTATGGCTGTAATTGCAGCTGTCTATGATCTGTATGGCATTGACAGGTCACAGTCCGATCACTGGAGATTGCAAATGTCTGCACTAGCATTCCTGGAGGGAGGCATTTATCCCATCATTATAATTTCTCTGAGCTCAGAACTGAGGGATGCGATGAAGAACTTGATTCTCAAGGTGGTTTGCTAAGGGGATATAGTGATGGGATGACAGGGCAATGGAACAGCCTAGAAACTCAGATTCAGCAATTCAGTGGGAGGGAGGGGGAGAAGGCTGCAGGGGACAGAAAAATGCAATAATTTATGGCTGGATGCATGGGCAGGAGGGATATAGAGACAACCACAGTGCATGCATGTTCTGTATGTACATTGGTGAAATAACAACCAAGCAGGCTAAGAGCTATGAGTAAATCAATAACGTTCAAACAGAGAGTGCATGCGCAGGAAGGAAGAGAGATGACATGGAAAGCATCTGAAGGAAAAGGGCCCACAGAGTGGTACAACAGGGGGAGCAGGTCAGACACAGGGTCGGGGGGAGAGATGGCTTGAATCTTCCATAGCGAGGAGGTGTGAGCAGCTCCTGGAGCAGGATGTCTCTCCACAACAACACTATGCGGAGAAGGGTAAATCTCTCAACCTCCGGTTCTGTGATTTATGAAGGTAGGTGACTCAGTGTGGGTGGGGTGAATTGAGAGGAAGGGAAATGGGGTAGAGAAAGGCAGATATCTAGGTTGAAAGGGAAGACAGAGTGTTTATCATGATTGAGGTAGGGTGAAACTAATAATCCATGGTGAATTTAGGGAGAGGGAAACCTAAGAAATCACGGGGAAGGAAATTGAGGTATGGGAAAAAGTATGGGAAAGGGTATCACGGTGTGAGAATAGGGTGAACTGATTTTTGGGTTGTAAAGTCTCGGCGAAAATGAAGTGAAAACATTCTTGTACCGACTGTTAGGGGTGAATGATATGGGAATTTAGCAGTTTAAATAGAGAGAGACTCATAGTAATGTGTAGTGGATATAATATATGTGTGTATATCTGTATGTGTCTATGAATATCTATACTCCCCCTGGGTGTTTGGTCTATTGTTTTTATTGTAGGTTATATGGCATATTCTCCTCTCTCAGACCACCAGGTGATCTTGAACAGCCTGAGGGGAGTGACCTAGTTCATATAACCTCCTGAGGAGGTTATATATATAATTTCCTCAGAAGATTATATGTCAAGTCTGGGAGGAGGTTATGGGGATCCTTTCCTTTTTAAAACCCTGCCTCTAGTGGCTTTGAACCTAGGCTGGTAAATCCTCTCATCTGATGAACTCTGCCCTAACAGGTAGGCCACAGAGGAATCCCTGTGTAAAGGAACTACTGGATACTTATCTATTGTTATACTCATAAGATACCATTGCCTAAAAACTGTTCGGCCTTATGGTGATTTGAACCCACCATCTTCTGCTTGCAAGTCCAAAGACAAACCACTACACTATAGGGCCCAGGCTGTCAGGTATACACTCAGACCTCCTACTTCGGTTGCCATGTTAGCACAGGTATACCTGTTGAAATGTATTATTTATAAGAACTATTTTCACCATTTTATTGAGGAAAGAGATTCCTGTTGCAATATTGCACTGATATCATGGTGGTGTAGGACTTTCTGTATTTCCTACCATATTTCCATTTTTCTTTTCCAATCTTGATAAATAATGGTTTGACATTATGATCTCAAATTACAAAATGTATAATATTGATCAGGATGTGCTTAGACCCGGGGACCCTTTAACTACATTACTTTCTGTCCTATCCATCTGGCCACCAGGTAACTTGCAAAGCTGTGTGCTGCTTTAGATAATTAATCATGTTAGTTCAAGGAGTAGGGATGTGTGGGTTTGAACCCTACATTATCCAAATGAAAACTAATTTCGAAAATCATGTAAATTCCTTATTGAAAGATGGATATATATCATTTTCTTGATCTACTATGGATAGAGGGCGGAGCTGTAGAATATGGTATATAACCTCTTCGGCCGTGCCTCCGAGGTTATGCACCATATTCTACAGCTCCGCAGAGGTTTTCCATCACATATCCGTGTTTAGAGGGATAAGAGAATAGGCTGACAGTGTGGTTTGCAGTTGTTTCGCAAATTGTTGTATTGCCCCGGTCTAGTTATAGGAGTATGATTGTGTGACGAGTTATTGTACCAACCATGTGGTAGGTGTTTATGAATAATTGTGTAAATGGGCATCAGAATTATCTTCCTGAAAGAATAATGTGTTGGTTTCAGTAGAGTTTAATAACAGAATGGATTTACATTTGGTTTGAAAATGTGTCTATATATCTCTGATTGTAGGGGCAATATCTTGAGCTGCTTGTTGTAAAAGACACATAGAAGCATAGAAATCAAGAGATTTGGGTGTTGACTTAGCACAACCAGATAGTAGGAGAATGGGCAGAACTAGAGGGAATAAAAAGGGAAGATATTATAAAGAAATAGGGGTCATAGAGCCATAGTTGGTATTGGGTGCATGCTATGTTTGTTAATTTGGTATCTATGGTAATTGTTCATCTGAAACTGAAGGTAGCTTTTATTTGAAATAATGATAAGGAAAGAGAAATAAGGTGGTCATTGTTGCCTGTCACCTGTAGTGCATATCCTGAGTCAGCACATGGGTACGACCCCATACCGCTACATACTGTACCGCACCAATCCCATTGAAATGTATCATCCTAAATAATAAAATGTTGGTATCGTGCTGAATGGTTGATTGCTTGCTCTTTCAAGCCAAGGGAAGGGTGACATTGCTAGATTCCCCAGAAATAGCAAATTAATTCATCATGGAAAAGCTCCTCACACTATGAGGATAATCCAACACTAATTGAAATGCACAGCAAAGGAGTCCAAGATTACATTATACTAATATGCGTCAGATAAGGAAAGGAAAAGGTACAATATGTGACACCACTTCCGTATCAAGGGCACTGTGGGGCTCAAAACTCAATGAACATTCTAAATTGGCACATATAAGCTGCAATGTTTAGGCCAAAAAAAAAGGGTTTCATGTTACCCAACCCTACCTAGGAATACAGAGCCGACCCTAGACATTTTTATCCAACTTTGAAGTTTGCGACTCAATTTTTGGCCACTTCTCAGGCCTAAGAAGAAAGAAAAAATCTTTAAAAAAAATCCGACCTACCCTACCTAGATTTTCAGACTATGTAACCTGTAACACATCTCTTTTTTTGGCCTTAGTGAAAACAAGGGAGTTATAGGGAGGGGGTATTTCCATGAAAGCTTAAATAATTGGTAAGTAATTAAAATGATTCAACAGGTACCCAAGCGACATGCATGTAAGGGGATGGGGATTAGACAGACTGAAGCCAAGGAACAACTCCCAAAGTGAGAAGAGATAGGAACATGGTAAAACGGTGCAAATACATATTGGAGTGAGGTTTGGGCCACATTGATTAGGGGTGTGCTGATAGAGCCTCCACATACAAATATACTCACCTAAATAAACATCATAAAAAGACCCCCGCCTTTTGCAAGTTCCATGTTAAAGTTGCTATATCTGATGTTTTTTCACATTCTAAATCTTACTTAAAGGTGTTCCAAATCTCATCAAGGACTAACAAATGACAAAAATTCTTAGCAAAAAGCCAACGCTTTATTATAGCTCAAAGGGGTTAGCTGTGACCAAGTTAAACCCATGTAGGGTGTGGGGCAGAAAAAATTACCACTCCCTAATAGTCTCCAGCATGTACAGCCAGAACTGGATGATTCTTAAAAGAAAACACCACTCTATTTTCATAATATAATATAATTTTATATTAATAATAATATTTCCATATATAATATTATGACGCTGTACATTTCCCTATTCTAATAAGCGAAACACCAGAAAATTTATTTGGTTACAGCCTCCGGTCTTGAACAATGCAGCATCTGGTAAATCTGATAAATCCTATCTATTCTCAGGACCATGTGCCTGAAACGCACCTTACTTTTTGACCTAATCACTACCTCAGGCTAAGTCTCACCAGATCAACACAAGTTGACTGGGTGACCTCTTTGACTGGGTGACCTCTTTGACCAGGTGACATCTTTCACTGGCAAGCATCAAAACGGCTGCAATGGGGGCTATGTAGGCAGAAATACCAACATGGATATTCTAACACTATATCTTATTTCAATTTGATCATAATCATATGCATTTTCCACACTTGCCAGTCAAAGTGGTCACCGGGTCAAAGAGGTCACCTGGTTAAAGAGGTCACCGGGTCAAAGAGGTCACCTGGTCAAAGAGGTCACCCAGTCAAAGAGGTCACCTGGTCATAGACTATCAACTTGTATCGATCTGGTAAGACTTACACCTCAACATGTGAATAACAAGTTTAACTCAGGTGGTAAATACATATATAGCCCTAATTGAGAGACCACCTGTCATTTGGGAAGTGAGAGCAAGCTAAACTGACCTCTTGTAAACATCAGTAATTAGTAACTTTAGAGGTAGCGTGATACACGATACAGCCCATGACAGGTGGGCAACGCCTACGTATAACCTTTTCTCCTCATAATTAATCATATCCGGATCAGGATTTGGACTCTGTATATATAAAGGTTTTTGCCTTGGGGATACAAATGTAATTCTGGATATCAACAAAAAAAATGCTAGGTAGGGTCGGCCTTCTTTTGAATCCTGGGTCTGGTTGCCTGAAACATGTAGACAGGTCATTTTGTATAAGTTACTCACTCAAATGAGAGACTATCCTTTGGGAGTTGATTCTTATGTAGTTTTTTCCAGGGAATCCAAATCTGCCAGGGGACACTGCATATTAAGGCCCCTAATTAGCATATTCTAATCAGGTGGGCCAAATATCAGGTTGCATAAGCAAAAGTACTGTCAAATTGGTCTAAATCTTTTAGAAATGATATTAAACCTTCAAATAGAGCTGAGGTTCAAAATTGCATCCCTTCATAAATTTTCATTAAAGCCTAATTAGCATAATTTATGCAAAACTGAGGATATCTGCATAATTTCACTCTCAAAATACCAGGTGATAAAAAAGCACCTGATTCACTGCAGGACAAAACCTCAATTTTGCACACACATTCCCTGGGCCATGAAAAGCAATTATAAATTTGAGGACATAGCACATATAGACTATAGCCATTGTTGCAGCCATATTTAAAGATGGCCGCTACTGAATAGTTCTAAATCATTTATCTCCTCTTCTAATCAACTTAGAATCATGATTCCAAATGCTAAATATACATTTTTGAGGAATGCAATGGTGTTCGTTTTGAGGAGATGGATGGCAGCCATCTTGGATTTTTATAAGGTTACCCTTAGAAAACCTATTAATTAGCTGATTTTCCATATCAATTACAGATGTTATCATTATGCCAACTGCAGTGATATAATCAATAACCTGCAAACCATGTTAGATTTGATGGTGTTTTAGACATGGTAGCTATCTTCATAATTGCACTTTACTGAGTATCAGTGGGTGGGTGGCAGCAACAATAAAATGAAATACCTAACAAAGAACAATGATATGTATTTCACCATTAAAAGTGTGAATATATCATCTTATTTTTGTGGTGTTCAAAGAAGCCCTAGTTGGCGGTAATAGCCTAACCATCTATGTCGTCGCTAAGTTTGAACATCTTAAGACATGCACCAACTACCTTACCAGTAGCCTGGCCGTGAGCGACATGATGGCCGGTGTAATAGTTTAATGAGGATAGCACAGTTTTAGGTTAGGGTTTAAGATCAATCTTTGATTGATATTTTCCCTTTACTTCTGGTGAAACATACAGGGAACTAAAGTTTTGATAAATAAAAATAAATTTATTTGAGCTGTGTTCTTAAAAAATGCATGTTTAAGCGTTGGCATATATTTCTAAGGCAATGACATACCATGAAAGTTTATCTGCTTTAATATAGCCAAAATCTATAGGCTGATATATCATCCACATTTATTTAGTACTTTACAAAGAGTAATTTATGGGAATCTCAACTTTATGCGGTTATGGCTTCTCATTTAATATTCATGTAGTTAACAATACGTTGAATATGGTATATATTTCCTCCTAAGGCCACACTTTAAAAAAATTTGTTTCTGGTGGAGCGGGAAGCCTAGAAATAGCTCACCCGGGCGGCCGCAAAATCTTTTTCTTTTTCAAAATTATTTTTTTTCCAAAAAAAGAATTTTTCAAAAAAATTATTTAATTTTTTTTTCCTTTTCTAAATATTTCCCCCATTTTTGATGGCTGGGATGTGAGGCTCAATGTTACGCATAGGCCTAGTATTAACCTGATATCGGTTTATTTCTCATCCCTTCTGATCAGATCCATATCAGCTCATATTATAATGACTATAAGCAGTAGGAAATAGGGAAAAAAATTATATTCAAAAGTTTAAAAGAATTAAATAAAATAAAAATTCGGCCGGGTGACCTGGTTAAACAATCTCACCCGGCCGCTCCACCGGAAACAAACTTTTTCTAAGTGTGGCCTAACATAAGAAAGACGAGAGTTCGATACCAATTTCTGCATTACATTGTATTGCAGGTACAGCCTCGTCAGCATATGGATGACGTGCTGCTTTAATTATGATATATTTCTGGAATTCCTGCTGCTGGATATACATGTACAAAACATCACAATTGACTCAGTAATTGGATTGATTGATTGAAATGTATTTGGATGAAGGAAGGAGTTTTGCTAAAAGAAATAGAAATGTCATAGTTGGTTTAGTACAAAATTAGCTTCTTTCCCGTCCTTCCAAGTCCCTCCCCCACCTCAAAATAAAGAGACGAAGAAGAAGAGAAAGAAAAAACGGAGGAAAACGACAAAATACACCACCTTACCAAATACTTTTGGTACAATAAAGTATTCGTGTATTCTGAAAGCATAATACTAGGTCTGGTACAAGAATACATGAGGTTCATCCATCTGTAGATGGCGCTCTAAGTCTGGTACAAGAATACATGAGGTTCATCCACCTGTAGATGGCGCTCTAAGTCTGGTACAAGAATACATGAGGTTCATCCATCTGTAGATGGCGCTCTAAGTCTGGTACAAGAATACATGAGGTTCATCCATCTGTAGATGGCCCTCTAAGTCTGGTACAAGAATACATGAGGTTCATCCATCTGTAGATGGCGCTCTAAGTCTGGTACAAGAATACATGAGGTTCATCCATCTGTAGATGGCCCTCTAAGTCTGGTACAAGAATACATGAGGTTCATCCATCTGTAGATGGCGCTCTAAGTCTGGTACAAGAATACATGAGGTTCATCCATCTGTAGATGGCCCTCTAAGTCTGGTACAAGAATACATGAGGTTCATCCATCTGTAGATGGCGCTCTAAGTCTGGTACAAGAATACATGAGGTTCATCCATCTGTAGATGGCGCTCTAAGTCTGGTACAAGAATACATGAGGTTCATCCATCTGTAGATGGCGCTCTAAGTCTGGTACAAGAATACATGAGGTTCATCCATCTGTAGATGGCGCTCTAAGTCTGGTACAAGAATACATGAGGTTCATCCATCTGTAGATGGCGCTCTAAGTCTGGTACAAGAATACATGAGGTTCATCCATCTGTAGATGGCGCTCTAAGTCTGGTACAAGAATACATGAGGTTCATCCATCTGTAGATGGCGCTCTAAGTCTGGTACAAGAATACATGAGGTTCATCCATCTGTAGATGGCGCTCTAAGTCTGGTACAGGAATACATGAGGTTCATCCACCTGTAGATGGTGCTCTAATTCCTGCACCTCCATGAACCCATGTACACACATGTAGCAGCCTGAGTAAACAGGACTGACATCAATGTGTGCAGCATGAACAGCATCTACACCGGTGTCGTCTTCAGTATGACTCAACTTCTTATGACTCCTCAGTTGAGACATTTTACTGAATGCATCACCGCAGTCTAGGCACACATGAGGTTTCTCATCTGTGTGTCCCATAATATGTCTTTTAAACCTTTTTAAAATATTGAAACCTTTACCACAGTCTGAACACACATGGGGTTTTTCTCCTGTGTGGACTGTGATATGTACATTTAGGTTACCAAGCCGACTAAACCTTTTGCCACAGTCCGTACACACATAAGGTTTCTCCCCTGTGTGACTTCTCATGTGTCTATCTAGGTCCCGTTTACATCTAAATGCTTTACCACAGTCTCGACACAATTGGACTTTGTCGTTACACTGATTTGACTTGTGATACTTTAAAGAAGACTCATAGCTGAATCCCGTGCCACAGTCTGAACACACATGAGGTTTCTCCCCTGTGTGGGTCATCATGTGTCTCTCTAATCGCTTCTTTGTAGAGAACCCTTTACCACAGTCTGGACACTCATGTGGCTTTCCTCCTGTGTGACAATACAAATGACGTTTCAATTCGTCTGACGTCTTGAATCCTTTCCCGCAGTATGTACACACATAGGGATAATCCCCAGTGTGGCTTATCATGTGAATCTTCAGACCTGAGGCGGTAGTATAACCATTGCCACACACTGAACACACATGGGGCTTTTCCTCGTTGTGGGTCAACATGTGATTCTTTAGTTTATAACTCTGTTTAAACCCTTTGCCACATTCTGAACACACATAAGGTTTCTCTTCTGAGTGAGACAACAGGTGTCCTTTCAGACTGCTCGCTGTGGTAAACGCTTTACCACAGTCTGAACACACATGAGGTTTCTCCCCTGTGTGGTTCATCATATGCACCTTTAGCTGACCATCTTCTGTAAATCTTTTACCACATTCTAGACATATATGGGGTTTGATTCCTTCATGAACTCGGATATGTCTCATTAGGTGACTGCGACTAAGACATAGTTTGTTACAATATGAACATGGGTGTTTTTTCTTGTCATGGGACATCATATGTAGCTTAAGGTGGTAGGCGTTTGTAAATGTTTTATCACACTCTGGACATGCATGTACTTCCCTGTGGACCTTTTGATGTTTGTTGAGATTTTGTTGGTTCATAAACTCCTTGTTACATATAGGACAATGAAACCGTCTCCCCTTTTTGTGAATGGCTCTGTGAGATATAAACTGAGAATATACAAGAAAACTTTCCCCACACTCAGAACAACTGTACTGTTTTTCATCTGCATGGGACAACATAATATGTTGTTGTAGTTGAGAATTTGTATCAAATGTCACATCACAAGATGGGCATTGGGTGTCCGACAGAACCCTGTGTGTTTTCATGTGTTTTTGCAGTCTGTTTGGTTTTTTGAACACCATCTCACAAATTGTACATTTATATTCTATCGATCCGCTGTGAGATGTTTTATGATTCTTCAGATCAGTAATCCCGGTAAACCCTTCACCACATTCATTGCACTGGAAAGGCTTCTCTCCTGGGTGGGCCTTCATGTGTTTTACTAAGGCACTACGTCCTGTGAATCCTCTTTTACAACAGGGACAGGAAAATGGTTTCTCTCCTGTGTGGGTCAGTATGTGTGATCTAAGATGTGCAATTTGGCGGAATGCTTTACCACAGTCTGGACACACATGAGGTTTCTCCCCTGTGTGGGTCAACATGTGTGTCTTGAGACCTTTGGCATCACCCAACTCTGCTCCACATTCGTTACACAAATGAGACTTTCCTCCCGCTTTAGCCAAGGAAGGCTCCAGTCCTTTATTCTGTGTATCTCCAATGTCAGCCATCTTTACTCTGTCTCCTACTAGCCTTCTTGTCTACACATCTATTCGATTCAGTGTGTTGGAGTAGCCTTCTGTAGAAAAAGAAAAAAAGACAAACATGAATATAATGTGTGTGAATAGGTTCTAGAAAAGGACATGCATGGCCATGCTAAGGGAGTGATCATTTTTTAACAGCAGGGGGGGGTGTTTTTTTCGCGCGGAGCGTGCAGAATTTTTTTCACCCCCCCAGTCAACGGGTCAACATTTTTTACCCCCCCCCCTATAGGTCGGAAATCGGCACGCACGGGCCCTTTGAAGCATAGTAACGCGCAGGCTTTTTGGCCCAAAACAGGTTTAATTTTTTTGCCCCCCCCCCCAAGAGGGGTCCAAATTTTTTACACCCTCCCGGTCAAGGGGTCCAAATTTTTTTGCACCCCCCCCTGTTGATGAAAAATTATCACTCCCTAAAGGCAGCTGTTCTGAGACAGAGTTTAAATGTAATGCGTGTACAAGTCACGTGGGGAATCCCCATCGAAAGAACTACTTTTATAAAAACATGGGTGTTTTGAATCTGCAGATCCCTCTCTATATACACATCTTAGATCTCATCAGAATTCTCATGTGGCTGCAGATGGGTCAAAAGCGACCTGGCGACCTGGGCCATTTTGAACCTTTCGACCTAAGCAAATAAGTGACCTGGCAACTCTTGGGAAAAAATTACAATAGGTTAAAGGGCCCAAAAAAGCGACTTTGTGACCTGGACCCCTTGATTTCGGCGACTTTTCGACGAACTCGGGGGGGGGGGGAGGGGTTCTGCACCCCCTCTCATAGACCAGAGGTTCTTGGGAGGGTAAAATTAAGTCAAGATTAAATCCACCTTACTGTGAGAGGCTACAAGAGGATAACCATTTAATTTGAGTTGGAACTCTGATCATCGAGGCCAACAGATTTTGACTTGAATTTACGACAATTTTTCTAATAGACTGCAAGAGGTAACCCGATGCAATGCAAAAATCGGTTGACAAAATACTCTCGATTCAGGATAGAAAGCGAGGTCACGCTATAGGGATTTGTAGAAAAAGTATTATTTGTCAGACAGGATAGATCTCTACCGGCATTGCTTTTATACGATTGTGTGTCAGACATTTCCCCTGCTGTACCATGTAATGGCTTACATAGGAAATTTATCTGGAAGGAGAAGTGTTCAAGAGGCGCTTCCTGTTATGAATCGAGGTTATCTTGTCACCCGTATTTGCATTGCATCGGGTTACCGAGGGTTTCTTGCTATACAAGTTAGACGTTGATAGACAATTGTTTATACAGCCTTAATAAATCAAATCGAGCAATATGTGAGTGTATTCAGATTCTTTATTCCATCTTTCTATCTAAGTTCAAGTTCAAGTTCAAGAAGTTTTTATTGCGTCCAATCATTCAATGTTTTTCATGTGCAATAATGGGTCGACAGCCCTCGGAGATATATTAACATGTTCGTCAATAAAGGATGAATACAGAAGATTTCTAAGTGTTTGATTGCGTTATCAACGTATTGATCAGCATTATAAGTCAGTACCATAAGTTCAACAAAAACAAGCGCTATTCAACGTTCAAAGTCATACCGATGCTTAAACTAGTGTAGCCAGCCTAGTGGATACAGGTATTGTAACATTTTTAGAAACAATAACTCGTATTAGTTAGAATAGTATAATAACCTGCAGCCTTCATATCTTGGCTTTGTATGCGATATGACATTGACATTTAATCATTACTTATAAAGTCTACTCATACATACTATATGCACTCAGTGCTTATCACCACACGGCTCCTAGATTTACATACATTTTAATACAGAAATGAAATCAATCCAATCAAAATACATCTTTACTGTGTTGACATCAAGTCTTGGGTTACATTCTAATACAGGAAAAACATCAATCAATTCAGACAAATCACAACTTGTAAACAGCAAGTCTTTGGTTACAAAAAGTTCGTACACATTGTACATATACATGAGCGCATGGTCCCTATGGGTCAATTCTGCCCCCGGTGGTCTTGCCACCGTAAGTAAACGCATGCTAATACATGATGATCTCTAGCCCTCCCTTATTCCCTCTCACTCTATGTTTAACTAAGAAGTAACTCTACAGACTATACTCTTACAATCTAACATATCCTTTTTACCAACCTTCAGTATAAATTTGCGTTAATGCTAAATCCAGTGTGTTATGGTAGTTAACTCTACCCGATCAACAAATACACTTCTTCAAACTATAGCTGGGACGCCACTACCCGATTTTTTGGGTAATTCTCATGATCCGATCATACAGTTCTGTAAAGTTTGCTGAGGGGTAAACAGAGGCATATTTTCTATATAAATTGTGCGTAGATCGGCCGATTAGAGCCATGTGGACAGTGGGGCACCAGACTAACAGAAATCAAACAAGTTTGATATGAGATTGGGAGTCAAAATCGAACTCAGATGCTAAATTGGGACCTAAATCGGGACCTAAATCATGTTACATAGCCTCGGCAATTCCAGGGCTCGACAAATCGCTGTGTTCAGTGTCCATGACAAAGAAAAATTCCACTGGACACAGAAATATTTGACAGTTGTGCCCAGTGGACACAAGTGAAACTGAGCAAATTTTGGACCATATTTCCATGAGCAAAACTACCAGGCAATTAATTTAGTGTTATACACTGTTGGAAAGCTTGCGGTATCAGGATTCTAAATCTGGTAATCAATACCTCAATAAGAGATCCTAAAATATCATCCTAATTAAAGAGGAAATATGTTTCTAAATTTTCATGGCTCAGTTGGGCACAAATTCTATAAACCGGGCACAACATATTTTGGTCTCTGTGCCCAGTGGACACACATTAACTGAACGATTTGTCGAGCCCTGAATTCTATTTTCCACATTGTTTATAAACAAAAACATCATTTGTAAACATAGTTCCTCTCTACTATATATCATTGTCATGGTATACAACTGCGCCAGATTCGTGAGAATAGCCCCGATCTGAGAACAAAATCGGTTAGTGGAGCCTCACTATTTGGAAAGTGCAAGGAAAAATGTCAGAGGAGGCAGATTATCTGAAGGTCCCAAAATAATAAAATATATAAGAGCAGTTATACAAGGGCTACATCCTGAGGAAGTGAGGGATCTAAGATACACTTAGAAAATCTTCTCGATATGGATCTACCGGTACATGATTGACTGTGATAGCAAAGGTGAACTATGATGGCATCAATATAAGACAAATTGGACATAAAAATAATCCATTTAGCCTGGAGATAAGGTGGCTATCCTTCTATGTTAAACATTACATAGGAATACCGTTAGTATATCTGAGATCTAATCGATGTATAAGTCGAACTATCATATACAGTACCTATGGGACTACGGTACTGGTCTGTTTATATAACATTATTGGCACAAGTCTTTGAATGAGCGCCAGGGCAACATACCACTGGACGTATCTATTAGGTGCCCGGGTGGTCATGCATTTACAATTCATGTCTAATAGGCTTAAGCCACTAGGCTCTTTTGTTTGTTTGTGTAGTTTAATGTCCACTGACTATGCAGGTGAGACTTACTCAAGTTTCAGTTTTTCACAAGTAAGAAGGTAGGCTGAAGGCCTACCTTGGATGATTGTATCCAGGATGATCAAATCTATGAGATGAGCCAAAAAGATAGAAATCCCGCTCCTACACATTTACCGAAGCAAGGGTTCTTTAACCTCCGACACCACATAGACATGGTGTGAGAGGGACAGGCCTTTGTTATGCTGTAAGTCTACCAAAGCATGGGAAAGCGCAGCCATAGGTATAGTCGGGAAGCAATGAAAACTCCAAGCTAATACAAACTGTGTGCCATCAGTCTGGAGTGATACATCCCGACTCGCCAAACTAGTCTCCCCCATTTTTTTTTTTTTCTTTTTTTTTTATTTTTTTATTTGTTTAATTTCCATTTCATATTTTGTCCCATAGTTGGGTTTCCTTAAAGAATTTTAATACATTTTCGTCATAAGTGGTGTTGAAAACACTGTACATAGATGTTGTGTCTGCAAGATGTTTTCTTCTACTCTCTGCAGTCCTTCTACAGTGGAGTAGAAGATGCTAATGACAACATAGTTCAGTTCTATCATGTATTCAGCAGGATTGCTCTGTATCAGAACCATAGACAGGAGATACGTCCATGTATAAAACCGGCTATACACCTAGTGAGCTGTTATAATGATAGTACCGGGTGTGTCTAGTTTATAGCGTATCTGCGAAAAACTTGTCATTCTTATTAAGTCCTTGTAGCTCCTCGTGTACAGATTGATTATAACTTGTGTTGAGATATAGAAAGATCTAGGTGCCTAATGAGCTGTTGTAATGATAGCACTTAGTGTTCCTGATTGACTTAATCATACAATCTTTGCACTTGGTTCTTGGGTAGATCCCGTGGTCTTTATATATATAAATTAAATTGAATTGAGTAGCATGGTTAGCATTGGTGAACTGTAATATTGGCCCTGGGTGCCTGCTGGATGTTGAACGTCATAATAAGCTGAATATACACATAATATGGATATTTGTATTTGTATTCGTATTAATGCCAACACTGAAACTTATACTCATACCTATACCGTCTAATGCTGTAATGTTACAATTACAAATGTATTATTACAACCGGTGTCTGTGTTGTACAACAAGCCCTATAAATTGATACTCAGGATATTCGTTCTTGGCTTGGCGCTCATACTAGTGCCTGCTATAAGTCAAATTGCTGTTTTCAGTCGATGTGTGTGTGTGATCTCGTACTGGTATATTATGGTTCATGATATTATTATAATTCTTTTTTATGTGAAATCAACCTTGTATGATAGAATCTTAGAAAAAAGGGGTATCTTTTGTATCCCAAATCTCTAGACTTGTACTTCATCTTTATACCAAACTGTATATACTCATCTTTATATCATCCACAAATGTGTTCAACAACGATTGTTAATATAAAATGACGGGTATCATCATCTATTGTCATAACTACCACTTGTATAACTTGTGTCTTGGCAATAAAAATCATTTTCAAACCTAAAAAAATCTCACAATCCTTTTTCACCTATCATTGCATTGTTGCACTAAGATTTATCTCCAACTTTTACAATATGTCTAGCACTGAGAATGCACAACTAAAACGTTATCATACAGCTACCTTATATATTCAGCCACCAGTAACTTTGAAATGGGTCAATTTTTAACAGAACTTTCCCAATATCCTGCTTATGGACAGGACTTAAATATATTAGATTAGAGAAACGATTCTAATAATTCCTTCCATATGAGTCGGGTTATATTGAAGCCAGCTTCTTTGGTAGGTTTAAGCATCTTTTCCAGAGTGATTTCTTTTCCAGTGTTTTTTCATGGTGCCTTTGTCAGTAAATCCCTTACCACAGTCTGAGCACGTATAAGGTTTCTCTCCTGTGTGTGATCTAATATGTATCGTTAACTCAGAGTTAAATCTGCACTTCTTGCCACAGTAAGGACAAGGAAGTGATTTCCCTCCAGTGTGCACTGCCTCATGCAGCTTAAGGTGGTATGTTGTACTGAACCCTTCCCCACAGTCTGCACACACATGAGGTTTCTCTCCTGTGTGGGTCTGTGTCATGTGATGTTCTAGGGTGCTCAGGGAGGCATAGTCCTTGCCACACTGGTCACACACATATAGTTTCCCCCTCCTGTGGGCTAGAGCATGGTCCTTCAGTTCATCTGTATTATTGAATTGTGTGCCACAGTCGGCACACACAAGAGGATGTCTGGTCATCATGTGTTTCCTCAGTGGCCACGGCTGAGAGTATGCTTTGTTACATTGAGAACATTTGTGTAGTTTCTCTCCTGTGTGAGTCATCTTGTGGTTCCTGAGGAATGATGCTCTTGTGAATGCTTTACCACAGTCTGAACACACATGAGGTTTCTCCCCTGTGTGAGTTCTGAGATGTGTCTTTAATCCCTGTTTAGTACTGTACCCCTTTCCACAATAAGAGCAAGGGAAAGGCTTTTTCTGGTTCAGTGCTGTGTGGATCTTTTCATGGCCTTTTAGTTTAGCTATAGTATCAAATCCTACACCACATTCTGAACATGAGACACTTGTCTCTTGGTGCATCTTCATGTGAACATTCAACCTATTCATCCTATTAAACTCCTTACCACACAGCGTGCATGGATACATAATCCCTGCATGTTCAGACATGTGTCGCTTTAGTTGAAATTGCTGACCAAATCTTTGACCACAGTTTGTACACAAGAAAGGTTTCTCCCCTGTGTGGGACATCATGTGTACTTTCATGTGACTTTTCCTGGAGTATCGCATACCACAGATGGAACACGCATGGGGCTTTATTCCAGAGTGAGTCTGTTCATGTCTCGTCAGACTACTCAAAAGACCAAAAGCCCTACCACACACCGAACACAAATGAGGTTTCTCTCCTGTGTGTATAGTCATGTGTGATTTCAGTGTATTTGCAGAACTCATTCCTCTATTACAGACTGTACATGAAAATGGATTATCTTCCCCATGTGCAATCATGTGTGCTTTAAGACTATATTGGGTACTAAACCCTTTGCCACAGTCTGAACACACATGGGATTTCTCTCCTGTGTGGGTCATCATGTGTGTCATGAGTTGCTGGTTTGTGAGGAATTTTTTACCACACCCTGAACACTGATGGGGTCTTTCCCCCGTGTGAATCATCATATGTACTTTTAATCTTTTTAGACTTATAAGTCCTTTACCACATTGTGAACACAGATGAGGTTTCTCTCCTGTGTGGGCCATCATATGTTCCTTCAGATTCGCTAATCGTCTAAATCCTTTCTGACACACTGAGCATACATGAGGTTTCTCTCCTGTATGGACCTGTCTGTGTTGTTTCAGCTCACCTAGAGAACGAAATGCTTTACCACAGTCTGAACACACATGGGGTTTCTCTCCTGTGTGGATCATCTCATGTCGCTTCAGGTGAGGTAGCTGACTGAATTTTTTACCGCAGTGTGAACACACGTAAGGCTTCTCCCCTGTGTGGGTCCTCATGTGTGCCTTCAGAGTTTGCTGCAAATTAAACCTCTTGTTACACACTGAACAGGCATGAGACTTTTCCCCTGAATGTTGCTCCAGTTTATGGACCCTTAGGTTAGCCGGCCTGAAGTATCCTTTACCAGAGTCTGAACACATATGAGGCTTTCTTTCTTTGTGGGTAGTCACTGTGTGTTTATCTAAGTCACATTTCTTTTTGAATCCTTTAAATGAGCGTGCATGGGGTGTCTCTCCGTTATGAGTCATCATGTGTGACTTTAATAACCGGAGTGTCTTGACCCTTTTGCCACACACATTACACCCAAGAGCTCTCTGCTCTGTGTGAGTCACTTCATGTTCCTTTAGATAGGAGACATTAGTGAATCCTTCAGCACAGTCCTCAGTGCAGTCAGACAACACTTCCTCTTTGTCTGAACACACATGAGGTTTCTCCCCTGTGTGGGACATCACCTGTTCACTCAGGCTACTTTGCTGACTATTGTCTTTACCACAGTCAGAGACCACTTGGGGTTCCTCTTTCCTGCGGGTTGACACATGTTCCTTTCTGCTGGATAGATTTCTGGAGCCAAAATCAGTCTTCATTTCTGAATGTGCTGTCAGATGTCTTTCAAGGTCACCTATCTCATTGAAACCTCTAACACAGAAAAAGCAGTCTTCATTCATTTCACAGATCAATATCTCTGCTTCCTTGTCTTGCACAGTCAATGCCCAGTTACCATCATCCTCTGGTTTGTCCTGTTTTACAGACGTAATTCCCTTACCACGTGCACAACGTGAATTGTGAGCATTCCTATGACTTTGTAGATCAGACTGATATACAAATCCTTTACCACAGTCTGAACATGTAGGAAGTTTCTCACTGTGAATAACTTTATGTTGGCGCAGTTTACGGTCAGAACTGAAGTCCAATTTACAATAACTACAAACATTGCGACGTCCTACGCAGTCCTTTAAGGGTGTTTTTACGTCTAAATCTTCAATAACTGGAGTGAGCCGTTTTCCCCTTTCTTCATCATAGATTGTAGTATGTGTTTGTTGGTTAGGTACCCTGACTGTCCATGCTTTATCATCCACTGGTTCTTCTTCCCTCACTGAGGATGCTTTCGTACCACAATATGAACTTTGTAAATTCCTATGCCTTTCTAGGTCCGACCCATATACAAATTCTTTACCACAGTCTGAACACCGAGGCAGCAGTTCACCATGGATTACCTTGTGTTGGCGGAGAAGGCGTTCAGAGCTAAATTTAACTTTACAATATTTACAAACATGACAACGCTCTACAGCTTCCATCTTTGCTGTTGTTTTTTGGTCTTATGCTCTAGCCGTTGTGAATGTGATAAAGATCTCTTTATTTGTCGTACTGGTATCGCATTGAAGATCCTAGTACTGTTGTGGCACCACCTGGAGTTGTTGTTGTTGTTGTTGTTGTTGTGGCACCACTTGGACGTCCTGAGTCTTGTTGGATCTGCGTCTCGAGAAGCTGTTCCTCAGTTTGTCAGTGTCGACCCAGCAATCTGACAGGTAAAGAAATTCCATTAATATCATGCCTAGAATGTTTGTCCATGCACTTCGGTGAGATATACCGTATTCGAGGTTCTTTCTCCTGCATGGATCACCATATGTTTTTAAGTTCTCCATGCGCGTAACTCACCACGGCTGCATTGAAGCATCATACTGACCCAATTGGTTAGTACAATGTGAATACAGCACTGGTGAGCTACACGCGGGGGCTACATCGATGCATCATGCCGACAGATATTATGAGGCCGCCTGCCTGTGTGGATCCTCCAGTTAACCCTACTTCAGTGAACCCTTTATCACTGCCTGAACACACAGGATCGAGGTATACGGCCCGCTGCCCTCTATCAAAAAGAATATTAAGAAGTAAGATTTGGTTTGTTGAACTAGTAGTTGTTACTGCCTGACTTAATTTTGGACACAGTTATTAAACCTATTTACGACCTAACAGGGGGTGGAGAGATTTCGCGCTCCACCAAAACATTTCACCCCCACCCCTGTGAGTGGAAAGTTGTGTATTTTTTTCGCCAGGTGAATTCTTTTACCCCTCCTCCAAGAGGGGTCTATATTTTTTATCCCATCCTCGCCCCCCCCCCGATCAAGGGGTCCAACCTACTACACCAGGAGGGAGCAGATCTCTAAATTAATGACCTCTAGCCATACTCGTGCCCTTCTGACAATGCCAACTTGCAGGGTGTTTAAACTGCTCACCCCCCCCCCCGACAGGTTGTCAAAATGGTGTCGATTCAGAGAGATTTTGGTCAAAATCCTTCTCAAAAGTGGACCCTTGCTTAGGGAAATTCTGTTGAAAAAGTACCCTTGCCAGCCGGACACATATGCATACAAAGTATACTAAGTGCCCCCCCCCCTTCCCACATCGGTCAAGGGGTCAACTAGCTGTGTGGCTAGACGTGTGATCATGCGGCGGGAGCCGAGGTTGAAAGCTCATAGACTGGGAGCCAGTGTGAGAAAAGGGGCTTAGAAATGCGATTTCGTAGCACCCCCGACAGAACAGGTATAACATGGTATCAAATGAAAGGGGAATCTCATGGCTATCACCTAGGCTAAGGGGAGACCATCTGTGGACCATAATGATGGACATGGCATCATTTTAAAACCTGTTTGAAGGTGTTCCAGGGTTAGGGCATGTCAACCAACAAGATCCTTTTCCCCATTCACTCTATGGACATTATATAAAAATGGTCTGACTATGGTCCAAGTAGCATCCTATGTTCCCAGTCTATACTGAAATTAGGTCCTATGTCTATGATGAGCTATCTGTGTATTGTGGAGTGCAAGTTGCCATGGAAACCAGCATTTTTCTCTATATATGTGTCTGTAGTGACCGTGTAGGGTTACAGGGTGATACATACTCTTATCTGATAGCCATGGGATTCCCCTTTCATTTGATACCATGTTATGCCTGTTCTGTTGGGGGTGCTACGAATTTCAAATCCAGAGTTGTGGGACCCCAGTCTATCAATTAGGGGTCAACATTTGACAAAGTCAAAGGATGTCACTTCAGTTCAGACCGAGGTGTCAATGCCCTTTAAATATATAATGGGCTCTGTCCCACCATGCCCCAACTCCCCCTCTAACCTACAACGTGCCCCTAACCGCAGCTTGCGTCTGCCGAGTAGAGGAGATGTTCTTACCACATAGATACTCATACTGTTAATACAGTGAAATCTCGTTATAAGGAGGACGGTTATAAGGAGCAGACGGTTATAAGGAGCACATTTGCTGTGCCAAAACCTGTTCTATACATTTCTATAGTAAAAAAACACTCTTAGAACGAGCATTTCTAGCCAAAAATTGTTTATAAGGAGCGATTTATTTCAAGATAGTATGTAATTTTTTATTGAAAGGCTTTGTCAGGACTTCTCCTGTGATGTGGGCGGCCTACATGGGTGTAGGTGCAGACCTGTGAGGGCAGGGGGGGGGGGGGGGGGAGGGGGGCTTTGTCAGGACTTCTCCTGTGATGTGAGCGGCCTACATCATACATGGGTGTAGGTACAGACCTGTGAGGGGGGAGGGGGGCAGGGGGAGGCGGGTGGCTTTGTCAGGACTTCTCCTGTGATGTGGGCGGCCTACATGGGTGTAGTTACGGACCTGTTAGGGGGGGGGGGGGGGTAGGGGGAGGAGGGGGGCTTTGTCAGGACTTCTCCTGTGATGTGGGCGGCCTACATGGGTGTAGGTACGGACCTTTGAGGGGGGGAGGGGCAGGTATATATAATATGACCAAAATCGGTTACAAGGAAGGTTGGTTAGAAGGAGCAAATTTGCTTTGCCAAAAGGTGCTCCTTATAACGAGATTTTACTGTAATGCCTTTTACTCACGTCTATCACGGAGCTTGGTCACAGATTCTGCCACCTGCTGCCATGTTGGAAATAGTAAAAGTTGCTGTGCGCAAAGCAGTTACTACGGACGCCGCTCCTGCCCTCTGGTGCACAAGACGCGAACCAAAAAACGTGTCAGTGCGCGCACGGGAAACAACCAAATAATTTATCCGCACATTGGCAGAAATACCTATGCAAACACGACAAATTCACATGGTGAGTATTGTCTAGTTGTCTGCGCGTCCTTGTAATGTACAGGAGCGCTGTGCCATGACAGAGGGTTTGGATATGAGGCAGTTAAATGTCAACATGCCGTATTATCGCTCAGAAGTGACTGTCTCATCAGATAAGTCACCCTATGCCTTCCTACTACTAGACCTAAATGAACACCACTTCGTTGTCACCCAATCAGGGTTCCCACGTGTCATGGAAAGTCATGGAATTTGAAAGCTGTCTGGAATGTCATGGAATTTTGTAAAAAAATTGCCATGTGTCATGGAATGTCAAGGAATTTGAAAATGATAGAATTAATATTACAAAATCTCCGAAATGTACCATATCATATGCTTTCTAGATTTTAGAAATTGTCTCCACACAAGAATTTTATAAATGTCATGGAAGAATTTTATAAATGTCATGGAAAATTGAGATTTTTGTCATGGAATGTCATGGAAATTCCATGACATGGAATCGTGATCTGAAATGTTTGTGGGAACCCTATAAGTTTGCTTTGGGTATATCAAAGTATGCTAGCAACACAACGCTAGCACTAGGTGAACTAGGGAGATTCCCTATGGAAACTAAAATAGTATTACTTAGGCCACTCAAAAAAATAAACTGGTTTCTCATCACCGCGCGCATCATAAAAATCGTGATTTGGGAAAAACTTTTTTTTTTTTGAAGATTTTTTTTATGAAAATCATGTCAAAAAGTGGTCGAATATTGGCATATTTGGTATCAAATCAAAGCTTATACTGCCTGTAATGCAGTAAGCAAGAAATAACATACAATATAACACCTTTTTTAACAACTTTTTGAACATTAAACTCTTAACTACTAAAATGTGAAAATCCTTCACGGAAAGTCTAGATTTCCCAATACATTTTACTCCTCAGTAAAAAAAAAAAAAAAAGATAAAATAAAAAACGCCCTCGTCATATTTTTCACTGCCGGGTGATGAGAAACAACTTTTTTTTTTTGAGTGGCCTTAAGTTAACCCTTTTTAGGCTCAGGCTTGAGCATGGGTCTTCAAACCCATTACTTGACCAAGCATTTCTAACTATTAAAGGGGACAAGCATCCATGGTTAGAAAATATAAAATATCTTCTGTTCAATATAGGATGTCATGATGTCTGGGAAAGGCCGGACGTCTGGACTAAAGCCAGATTGAAATTTAGAGTCAAAACAAGGCTGGACGACATGCATGGCCAATACTATGATCAATATGTACAAGATCATGCCAACCTTGAAAGATGTAAAATAATTAAGAGGTGCCAGAAATTACCATACAAAGTAAAAGAATATTTGAATTGTGTGCGCTCTCCTTATGTACGAAGTATATTAACCAAGCTTAGATTAGATACAAACTGTACCTTAGACAGCCAAAGTAGAAGTTATAGAGAAAAAAAACCCATTGATACAGAGTGTAAGATGGACTGGACTTATAGTACTGTACGATAATCTATATATATACTTCCCAAAACACTCATACCGTAAAACCCCGCCTTTAAGACATTTATTTTGCGATTTATTTTTCCTACAAGACAGATTTTTTCCCAGAGTTGCAGGGTCGTCTTAAAGGCGGGGTTTTGCAAATTTTCATTTGAAAACATGCATGAAAAAGGATATAGGAAAATATAAACAAATTGATAGCATTTATGATCTTTGCTATCACTGATTTCTAGAAATGACCATGTATTGTACTGTAGACTATGACATGACCAAAGACTTGTGATTTGGTAACTTAGAGGGGGTCTGGGGCGGGCAGGAGCCCCAAAGTCGGGGGTCGTCTTAAAGGCAGTGTTTTACAGGGAATCGCTCCAAGCGGGTTTGCTGCTTGGGGGGGGGGGGGGGGGGTAGGGCTGGGAAATGTCGCTGTGCTCATGCATGTGAATGTTATGTTGTGATGTTAAACCTGTTAAATCTCACTGAGATGTCTCTCTGCTACAGGCTGTGTCTGGACGCCCTTAGGCTTAGTGACGACCTTGGTGACGACCCTATTGATAACCCGCCTGCTGAACAACACACGAGACACGACGTAACATAGATCTGAAACGTTGAAACTCCCCCACAAGGGACAACATGACTCAAAACCTGCCACTCTTCAAACTGTCGCTACTCCAGAGAGGACGTCTACACGAAAATCTGCAACTCAACATTTTATCCAAACGAGAGAAGATGTAACGCGTACTGGTAACGCGTACTCCACATCCGCTGCCTGCCACCAACAACTCACGGTAAAGACGCTTTTATTTCTCACCTTAATCCACTTCTTTTGTGCTGCTGGTTTAACTTTAAGTCACTCTGTTTATTGTACAGTAAAACCTCGGCTTTAAGACATTTCTTTTGTGACTTCACCCCCCCCCCCCCCACTCATGTATTAAGGACGGATTTTTATCTGTGTTATGGTCTTTGTGATCTTTGATTTTACCGAAAACATTTCCCAAACGTTATTTTTATATACTATAACTATATTCTATATTGTAGAAGGATCTTTTTCCAAATATTGTTTTAAAGCCGGCGGTCATCGTATAATCTGTGGGTTTACGGTAATTTTACAAAAATTACACACCTTGACCATATTTGCCATTTCTAACTCACCTATACTGTAATATTACGTTTTCGCTCTCATTTTTAACCACTGCAAGCCTAAATAAATTGGTGTGTTTCCGGTCATCCATCAAAACAAGTCCAGTTCTAATTATCTTATGGCCATTTTCGGAAATTTTGATTTCCCCCCCTATTTATTTTTAGCCAAAATGCTAAATAAATAAAAATTTATAAACAGAAAAATTCTGTCCGACCAGGCCTACCTAATTTTTTCAGCATGTTACTGGAAGCACACTTGATTTTTTGGCATTAGGCCAAAAAGAGAAGAAATTGTGTTCAGGTATCCCTAGCGACCCTATTTTTCTGGCCCTATCCAATTTTCTTTTTACCTGAAATTATACAAAAATGGGAGGAATTTTGTTTCCAAGTCCTAAAAAAAGATCCACTTACCCTATTTTTGGGGGGCCATGTTACCTGAACACAACTTTTTTGGCCTTAGGTATAAATGTAAGGACTGGGGTTAGGGGTGTCTTGACATGTCTCTTATGCACTTAGGTCAGGTCAGGTCTTGTATTTATGTGTGCAGATCTTGTATAAGCGCAGGTCTTGAGTCTGTAAGTGCCAAAGAGAATATAGCCCCGAAATGTATAAGCACCGGGCTCTTAACAGCAATGCCACCGTATGTGTAGTACCGTAAATTCCCGCGTACTACCCGCGGGTTGTACGCGAATCAACCTCAGCTTTCATTTGATACCAAACATGCCTATATAGGGTGCGGGTTATACGAGGGTTTTTATTACTATAGAACAGTACTAAAATATGAGTTTTCAAACCCAGAAATGGGTTATAGGATTCTTCTAAGTGGGGGGTGCGGGTTATACGCGAGATGCGGGTTGTACGCGGGAATTTACGGTAGTTTAAGTTAGGAGTATACCCACATATCATACTCGTATCTGATTCTTGCTCAACATGCACCCAACGCAGTATGCTTATCGGCAATTTGTATTTTTGTATGAAGAATACACAAAAGACAGAACTAACTTATAGAGATAAGACAAGAAATGTAATGAGCATAGGCAAGGTGTATTACTGTGGTGAATTTGTGACTAACAATTAAAGATAAGACTAGCAATAAGCAACAGGTAATCCTCCCAGTTCAGAGTAACAAGGATTTAATACTATTACCGTAAAACCTCGCGTACAAGCCGCGGCTAGTACGCGAGTCAGATCGGCGGTGCGGCTTATAGGATCGGCCCATGGTCAGGGTGCGGCTTATACGCGAGTTTTGGCTGCTATGGTACAGTACTGTCAGACTGTACTAAAAGCCGCCATAATCAGATCTCTGGTGCGGCTTATAGGATCAGCCCAAACTCGGGGTGCGGCTTATATGCGAGTTAGGCTTATACGCGAGGTTTTACGGTACCAATCACTATTATGTTCTACGCACAGATGCCACCTTTCCATCCCACAGCTACAATACATGGACATTCTTAGGATATTATTGTGTTGTCGAAATGACATCGGCTTTTGCCGATGTCGAATCGTAATGGCCAATGTGAGGCCATCAGACATCAGACACAAAGCCGGCCATGAGCTCAGCTTTCCAAAAGTGAAAGATTCTTTCAGATACTCCCAGCAAAAGCAGAGCTATGGCCATGAAAAAAATATTCAATCAATTTACACATTTTAATCAATTTTGTAAAGCATTGAAAAGTATTTACATCTATATTGCGACATAGTGATGTATAAGACATCAATGTATAGTGATATGGCCTGTGTAGAGGGTGAATGGCCTGTGTAAGATGCCGCGACAAAGCCCACTTTGGCCTGTGTGCATAAAAGGTTTTCGGCAACACTGTTGATACCTCCTAAATCGATATACAAATATTTCTGGAGTCCCGCTTATTGCAAGATACATCAATAAATTATTTGACTTGAGAGGAGGCCACAGAATTTACCTTTTTAAAACTGAAAGAATTGTGTAAATATTCATTCACTATGAAATTATGATATCATTCAATGATTTAAATGTTTTAGATGAAACTATTTTAATCAGATTGTGGTGGAATCCCCATAGTAGCTGATACAGGGGAAGCCATGGGATTCACCCCCATATTTTCTTAGACAAGATAAGTCATCAAAACTCTTCATTGGTGGAAGCAAACCTCACTTGATTCATTTCTTCTTTGTCTAAGGTTGCCTGCCTACATTCAGACGACCAGCTGAGAATAATCAGAAGACATCTCTGCTGGGTTCACCAAACACAGGCGTCACTCCCCAAGAAGATGCTTGGTCAAACCTGAAATTTAACTGAACACTTCAATGCACATTATGTCGGACATAGGAGAGAAACCCCAGTTTTGTTCAGACTGTGGTAAAGGGTTCAGAACAAAGAAGAGACTTGAGATACATATGCAGATCCACACAGGGGAGAAACCTCATGTGTGTGCAGACTGTGGTAAGGGGTTCCCTTACAAAGGTAGTCTAAAGCAACACATGATGACCCACACAGGAGTCAAACCTCATGTGTGTTCCGACTGTGGGAAAGCCTTTCTTCAGGCTGACTCGCTAAAATCACACATGCAAACCCACACAGGAGAGAAACCCCATGTGTGTTCAGACTGTGGTAAAGGATTCAGTCGGCTAAATCACCTAAATGCTCATATCAGGAACCACACAAGAGAGAAACCTCATAAGTGTTTGGAATGTGGTAAAGGTTCGCTGCAAAGGTAAAACTAGAGAGACACATGGAGACACACACAGGGGCAAAACCCAATGTGTGTTCCGACTGTGGGAAAGCCTTTCTTCAGGCTGACTCGCTAAAATCACACATGCAAACCCACACAGGAGAGAAACCCCATGTGTGTTCAGACTGTGATAAATGTTTTGCACAGAAGGGTGGCCTGACTGCACACATGG
The DNA here is from genome assembly GCA_947462335.1 of Harmothoe impar. NCBI lineage: Eukaryota > Metazoa > Annelida > Polychaeta > Phyllodocida > Polynoidae > Harmothoe > Harmothoe impar. The sequence continues at coordinate 74,381,296 of OX381711.1, forward strand.
CATCTCATGCAGATGAGAAACTTATTTGTTCACACTGTGAGAAGGAGTTTAGTACAAAAAGTGGCCTTTCTTACCACATTAGGCATCACCACATGAAAACCAAGCCCCATCATTGTTCAAAATGTGACAAAAGCTTTACAGAGTCATATGAACTGCGCTACCACATGATGAGACACACAGGGGAGAAACCATTCACCTGCACTGAATGTGGGAAGCGATTTATCCTTAAATCTGAACGTAATGCACATATTAAACATAAGCACAAACAGCAGGAGAAACGGTTCCAGTGCACAGAGTGTGGTCAGCGATTTAGTAGGAATGGTGTACTTCAGATACACATGATGAACCACACAGGAGAGAAACCTTTTGTGTGTACAGTTTGTGGCAAGCGTTGTCGTCAGAAGGCGCATCTCAATACACACATGCTGACCCACACAGATGAGAAACCACACGTATGTACATACTGTGGTAAAGCATTCAGCCTGCCACAGGGTCTGGAATTACACATGAGGACCCACACAGGGGAGAAACCCTATGTGTGTTCAGTCTGTGGTAAACGTTGCCGCCAGCAGGCACATCTAAGGTCACACATGTTGACACATAATGGTGAGAAAAACCTTACATGTCCAGAATGTGGTAAAACATTTAGTCAGAAGAGCATCCTCAGAACACACATGATGATCCACACAGGTGAGAAACCTCATGTGTGTGCAGAATGTGGAAAGGGTTTTACCATAACAACTTCATTAAGAATTCATATCAGAACTCACCATTCTGGAGAGAAAACAGAGAAACATGTCTGTTCAGACTGTGGTAAAACATTCAGTGAAAAGGCTACTTTAGTCACACACAAGAGAACCCACTCAGAACAAAAAACATTTGCATGTTCACATTGTGATAAACTATTTAAAACCAAAAGGCATTTAGACCAACATGTACAGACACACACAGCAGAAAACTCCCATGCATGTTCAAAATGTGGTAAAAAGTACAGTCATAAAGGTTACTTGAAGCAACACATGATGATACACACAGGAGAGAAGCCTCATGTGTGTTCAGTTTGCGGTAAACAATTCCGTCAAAAAGGGCAATGGAAAGTCCATATGATAATGATACACCCAGGCAAAGAACCTTATATATGCTCAGAATGTGGGAAAGGTTTTAGACTGGTAGCTGACCTAAAGACACACATGAGGAGCCACACAGGAGAGAAACCATTTGTGTGTTTAGAATGTGGTAAAGGGTTCAGTCAGTCAGGTGCCCTAAGTACACACATGAAAACCCACACTAGAGAGAAACACCATGTATGCTTAGACTGTGGGAAAGCATTTAGTTCATCAAGCATACTTATTACACACACTAAAACACATACAAGAGAAAAAACCCATGTGTGTTCAGACTGTGGTAAAGGGCTCAGTTCTGTGGGTAACATGAAGAGGCACCTGAGGAAGGCTCATAGACATTCTGATGCTAGTCAAAAGCTGGTCGAATTACAAAGAACGTCTTTGGGGCAGAAACTGTATGTCTATCCTCACCATGTTGATTTATCATACATGAAAAAAGCCGTTGTGATTCTCAAAAGATTTGGAATGAAGATTCACAAATCTATCAATCATGTGGGTTTTGCTCTAGTTACTGATGTTGTGAACCATGTTAAAACACACAGCACATGTCCTGCAGCAGCTCATGGTGGGCACGGAGTATCTGTGTCACAATGTGTGAGCTGTGACAGGTGTGTTAGGGGCTTTGTACATCTGCCAGATCTGGTGCAGCATCTAGAGAACATGTGTCACTGCAGCTACTGTCACATCAACCCAGGAGAACTGTCAGACAACTCATCACCCAGTACCAAACCTGGTGTGGACAGTTTATACACCAACTGTGACAAGTGTGTGCGAGGTTTCCTACATTTACCTAATCTGGTACAGCATCTGGAGTTTGGGTGTCACTGTAAGGACTGCCAACTGTGATTCTTTAAACTTTTGCAAAAAAAACAGCATTAGGTTTCTCTCACAAGTGCTATATATGAAAATATAAAGCTTGTTTTCTATAGATATTGGCCTGCAGAGTAAAACCAACTACAGCACACATGGGCTGGACCATCTTCTTTGTCCCAAAGACTCAGTGCAGAAAAACACATTTTAATTGTATATCCAGCATGTTTTGAAATGCCAGTCATATCTTTGCTTGGTGTTGTATAATGTATAAATTTGCATAGTTATTCGGTTAGCTTTGATATCAAATTAGGTCTGTGAATGTTATATTGGTTGATAATTATAACACATATTGTAATGGCCGTGACTATTGACAGTTTGAACTGTCAATAACAGAATAAGATTCCCTTATTGACAGTTCCAACTGTCAATACCAGGATATAATTCCCTTATTGACAGTTCAAACTGTCAATATGGGAAAAAGGATTCCCTTATTGACAGTTCCAAAAAGGAACTGTCAATAAGAGAAAATTAATCTGTTATTGCCAGTGTGAACTGTCAATAAGAGAATCATATCCGGGTATTGACAGTTGGAACTGTCAATAAGGGAATCTTATTCCGTTATTGACAGTTGGAACTGTCAATAAGAAGATTGATATCTACTATTGACAGTTTGCACTGTCAATAGCCGGCCCACCTTGGGCCAGCTATTGACAGTTCAAACTGTCAATAGTGGAAAACTTTCCTCCTATTGACAGTTCAAACTGTCAATAGTGGGATATTTCTCTCTTATTGACAATTCAAACTGTCAATAGTGATAAATTATACTGTTATTGACAGTTCTTCAGCGAACTGTCAATAGTGGGAATTTCTTCTCTAATTGACAGTTCCTTTACCATTATTGCCACAAACCTGAGAATGGTTTTGATGGAAAAATCGATTTTGACGGAAAAACCGATTTTGACAGAAAAGTCGATTTTGACGGAAAAATCTATTTTGACAGAAAAATATGGAAAAACCGATGTTTGACGGAAAAACCGATTTTGATGGAAAAACCGATTTTGATGGAAAAACCGATTTTGATGGAAAAATCGATTTTGATGGAAAAATCGATTTTGATGGAAAATCGATTTTGATGGAAAAGTCTTTTTTAGTGCAAAACCGATTTTGGGTGTAAAACTGATTTTGGGTGCAAAACCGATTTTGGGTGCAAAACCGATTTTGGGTGCAAAACCGATTTAGGGTGCAAAACCAATTTTGGGTGCGAAACCGAATTTTGGTACAAAACCGATTTGGAGGGCAAAACGCACTCTGTGGGCAAAATCACTTTTGGCAACAAAAATAACACTTTTGGTGAAAAAAAAACTTTTGGCGGAAAAAGACTTTTGGTGAAAAAAACTTTTTTGCCACAAAAAAACACTTTTTGACTGTAATGTCAGTTGAAACTGTCAATAAGGCAGAAATATTCCACTATTGACAGTTCGCATGAGGAACTGTCAATAACAAGAATAATTTCCACTGTTGACAGTGTGAACTGTCAATAGTGGAAATATATTCCACTATTGACAGTTCGAACTGTCAATAGCCGTTTTGGTGCAGGCCGGTTGTAATCCACACTCGCTGAAAACTTACAGTTACAAGTTATTTGCTCCTGGGCAATGGTGCTCTCTTATGTATAACTTGAATTGACTTATCTCCTGGTACAAGATGTCTTCCATGTGCATGCCTAGATAGAGTAAAAGAATAAAGATGGGAATATTTCACAGTATTGCTTTGTTTTGCGCATCTTAGATAGAGAGCCACTATTGCGCTTAGTGTCCACTCGGCACAGTTATTGCTGCATAGGCAGGGTTCCCACTAGTCGGTTAAAAGTCAGTTTTATTTGCTTTAAAAGTCAGTTAAAAAGATAAATTGTCTTATTTGTCAGTTATTTTTCTAGATTTTGAAAAAATGTCAGTTAAAAGTCAGTTAAAAAATATTCCAAACGAGATTTTCAAAATGCTACAAGAGACACCGGAAAGAATCATTCAACTTGTAGATGTTCCAAAAATTTCTGGATGCAATTATACGCGTAAAGCAGGTTATACATGGAAATAATGGTAATAAACTTGTCAGTTAAAGGGATTATTTGTCGGTTAAAAGTCAGTTACATGTCAGTTAAAACTGAGACTGGAAAATAGTGGGAACCCTGATAGGACTTTTAACCATAAGATATAACCATCACCCAGACCTCCGGAGAACCCTTTAACCCCCACTCACGTCTAAAAGTCCTAGTTCAAAAGGTGTGTGTTGCATTTTAGTAATTATATATATGCTGCCAGTAATGCAGTAAGATAGAAATAACATACATTTTCCCCACTTTTAAAGACCAATAAATTCTTAACTGATAAGATTTGAATTTGGGTTGTGAAAATGATATATTAGCCTATACATTTTAGCCCGCGAGTGGCCTTATTACGGTGCATCACCAAGGCCGTAAACAGACTACTGGGTCGTTCATCAACCACATCTCTGCTCATACAGACATGCTTAAGTTTGGGTCATTTTCACGTCGCCTATACTGTTGCTATATGTATACCCGTGTCCTTACGCACTGCTCTTAAGTTCCTCCCTTGTGCCATTTCCCCAAGGGGACCACTGCTTATGGTTTACGTTCTGCTTCCATTACCTGGTGGTAGACGCCACTAACATGCACACAAGTTAGTACCAAGGTACCATGGGGGTTAATCTGTACCTCAGCACCCTCAACTCTTATGTTGGTCTTAGGTTTTAGCTTGTTTTAAGTTTAGTCATTAGATCTATGACTTTTTCTGAAACATCTATTTATGGTTAGAATTTCATTAGTATGGGCCTATAATAGAACTCATATGCTATAGGGACAGCATAATTACCTGTCTCCATTTTTGAATACTTTAGCCAAGCCCTATGTAAAAAAACATGTATAGTCCAATAATGTTTTAAAATATACCAATAGTGTTGATCTTCTTGACTACCTGATTCCTGGATTCTTACATATAATCAATGTATGATCGAACATGTAAATTATAACTTTCATTTAGGTCTAGGGAAACAATTTTTCAGAATAGTTAAATAACATAAAGCTCAGAGTGCATAGGACATCAAAACTGTCCCTGTTGAATAGTAAACATCTGACTTGATTCATTTCTTCTTTGTCTAAGGTTGCATGCCTTCATTCAGACCACATCAGAGTGTCGACCATTCTACAGCAGAGGCGTCGTCAGAAGGCCTCTCTGTGGGGTTCTGTATACCACACATAGGCACCACTCTCCAAGGAGATGCTTGGTCCAGACCTCAAATTCAGCTGCATAAATTAACACATTATCCACTGTTGGATGAAGATGGCCGTGTTCGTACAGAGACGTAGTTGACATTGACAGGTGGCGCCATCTCTCACTGCAGTGTTAACTGCCACCAGAGAGACATCTAGCACTCCCACTGACTGACACCAGCAGTGAAAGCAGCAGATACAATACCACCAACCAGAGGGTCATTTAATAGACATCATTAGAATAGACTAAGTGTACAAAAACAGATTATGTCGGCCACAGAGGAAAACCTGCATGTATGTACAGACTGTGGTAAGGGGTTCAGTAAGAAAGTTAAACTAAAGACACACAAGCTGATCCACACAGGGGAGAAACCTCATGTGTGTTCAGACTGTGGTAGAGGATTTAGCTTGAAGTGTAATCTAAAGCGCCATATGCAGACCCACACAGGAGTCAAACCTCATGTATGTTCACATTGTGGTAAAGGATTCAGCGACCTTTCTTACCTAAATATTCATAACAGGATCCACACAGGAGAGAAACCTCATGAGTGTCAAGACTGTGGTAAAGGCTTCAATACAAAGCAGCAACTTAAAAATCACATGGACAAACACTCAGGGGAAAAACCACATGTGTGTTTAGAGTGTGGTAAAGCCTTTTTTCGGGCTCAAGCTCTAAAAGCACACATGCAGACTCATACGGGAGAGAAACCCTATGTGTGCTCAGTATGTGGTAAATGTTTTGCACAGAAGGGTGGTCTAACTGTACACATGGGAACTCATGCAGGTGAGAGACTGGTGTGTTCACACTGCGAGAAAGAGTTTAGTTCAAAGTATCGCCTCTCTCAACACATTAAGCATCATCATCTGAAAATCATGTCTCATCATCAATGCTCGAAATGTGACAAAAGTTTTACAGAGTCACAGGGACTGCGTTACCACATGATGATACACACAGGGGAGAAACCATTCGCATGCACAGAATGTGGGAAACGATTTGTCTTTAAATCTCAAATGAAGACGCATATCAAACAAAGGCACAAACGGCAGGAAAAACGGTTCGAGTGCACAGAGTGTGGTCAGAGATTTCTTAGAAAACGACAATGTCGGACACACATGATGAACCACACAGGGGAGAAACCGTTTGTGTGTACGGTTTGTGGCAAGCGTTGTCGTCAGAAGCCGCATCTCGATTCACATATGCTGACCCATACAGATGAGAAAACCCATGTGTGTACATACTGTGGTAAAGCATTCCGCCACCAACTCAGCCTGGAAGGACACGTGAGGACCCACACTGGGGAGAAACCATTTGTGTGTTCTGTCTGTGGAAAATGTTGCCGCCAGAAGGCACATCTAAGGTCACACATGTTGACACATACCGGTGAGAAGCCATGTGTGTGTCCATACTGTGGAAAGGGTTTTACTGTATCAACTGCATTAAGAATTCATATTAAAACTCATCATATAAGTGAGAAGGCAGAGAAACAAGCCCCACCTAAACACATAGCAGAAAAACCTCATGTGTGTTCAGACTGTGGTAAAAGATATATCACAAAGAATGCACTCAAGACACACATCATGACTCACACCGGAGAGAAACCTTTTGTGTGTTCAGACTGTGGTGAAGGATTCATCACAAATGAAGCGCTCAAATTACATATGGTGACTCACACAGGGGAGAAACCCCATGTGTGTTCAGACTGTGGTAGATCATTCAATCGGAAAAGTAGCCTCAAAGAACACATGATGATACACACAGGAGAGAAACCTCACGTGTGTTCAGTTTGTGGTAAACAATTCCGTCAAAAAGGGCAATGGAAAGTCCACATGATGATGATACACCCAGGTAAGGAACCCCATATATGCTCAGAATGTGGGGAAGGATTTAGACTGGTAGCTGACTTTAAGACACACATGAGGAGCCACACAGGAGAGAAACCCTGTGTGTGTTCAGACTGTGGTCAAGCATTCAGTAAAGCAAGTGACCTTAAGAGACACTCCAAAACACACTCTTCCAAGAAGCAGTATACATGCTTACACTGTGGCAAAGCATTTGGTTCATTAGGTGCACATAATAGTCACACAAAGACCCACACAGGAGAGAAGCCCTATGTGTGTTCAGACTGTGGCAAAGGGTTCAGTTTGAAGGGTAACCTAAAGAGGCACATGAAAATACACAGGAGAGAGAAGGCTCATCCAGTTACAGATTCTGGGAACCTGAACCATAAACATACCCCTCTGACACATGCTGACACAAATTGTGAGAGGTGTGTGCACGGTTTTACTCAGGTTTCTGATCTTGTGAACCATGTTAAAGCACACAGCACATGTCCTGCAGCAGCTCATGGTGGACACAGAGTATCTATGTCACAATGTGTGAGCTGTGACAAGTGTGTTAGGGGCTTTGTACATCTGCCAGATCTGGTGCAGCATCTAGAGAACATGTGTCACTGCAGCCACTGTCACCTCAACCCAGGAGAACTGTCAGACAACTCATCACACAGTACCAAACCTGGTGTGGGCAGTGTGTACACAAACTGTGACAAGTGTGTGCGAGGTTTTGTACATTTACCTAATCTGGTACAGCATCTGGAGTTTGGGTGTCACTGTAGGGACTGCCAACTGTGACTCATTCAATCTTGACATTCTGCAATTTTGTTAACCATGCTGTTGGCAAAAGTGAAAACAGTTTATTCTGCACGTATTTAACTGTACAGCACAAACGGGCTGTGCCACACACGTTCTCAGCCTGCTCGTATATCAATAGCATGTGTAGGAAAGCATGTTGAACATTGCGTACATATACATATACATATACATATACATATACATATACATATACATATACATATACATATATATATATATATATATGTACACAAATTGGTTGATTATGATACCACATTAGTTAACCCACTGCAATTGTAAAAGTTTGCCAGCTACTGAGTACTCGTTAAAATCATGAATGAAAACCTTTTCCTGATACAACAAATGTGGTATTGCTAATTTTACTAATGTTACTGTCTCAATATGTATTGCTAGAATTGGTTCATTTCATGGTGCGCAATGTATGTACATGCCTATGTACAAGATATAGATTAAAAGATAAAGTCATGTAATATTGAATTCCTAGAAACTGCTTAGAATTCTTCATGCAATACCTCAAAATTACGGGGGAATCAAGAGAAATGTGGGACTGTAATTCATATGGACCTATGCCCAAAAGATTATTTCATATGATCTTTTGAGAGAAAAAAAAACCTGGGACTTGACCTGTCAGTACCTACCTGCCTGGTCTCGGCCACCACACCAGGTATCCCTGTCTACGGAGGGCCTAACAGTCTGCCTGAGTGGATCATGTAGTGGTAGGATAGGAGGAGAGGGTATGCAAAATGATAGCAAAAGTGATGGAAATCACATTTCTCATTTTACCAAAATCTTAACTTGGGGAGTGGTCATTTTTTAACAACAGGGGGGGGGGGGGGGGTTGATGGATTTGGGGAGGGGGGAACCAAAAGAAATTGGACCCATTGTAGGGGGGGGCACCAAAAAAATTGCACCCCTTTTTAGCGAAAAAGCCAGCGCATTACTATAGCTCAAAGGAGTCGGCCGCACTCAATTTCAACTTGCCTAAGGGGGGGACTAAAAAGAGTTCAAGCCTGTGGTGGGAGGGGGGGCGACCAAAAAGATTCCGACCTGCTCGCGCGAAAATCCCCGACCCCCCCCCCCCCCAGTTGTTAAAAAAATGACCACTCCCTTACCTTACAAAAAGTATACATAAGAGTATTCCATAAATTTCCTTTGCATCGTCTATAAATATGCTTGGTAATCACTTATCATTGGGTCTATAGCCAATTTTCGCCAGAATATTTTTAAGACAAAACCAAGATGTTATTCAGATACCTCCATCCTACCTAGTGGTTGTGGTTATGGGGTTTTAGATGATATTTCTGTGTATAAACCACTTGGAGAAGTCAATGTATTGCTGTCTAGCATGATTTAAATAGTAAATATTGTCACATAGATTAAAATAAGATACCTATCTAATCTCTTACCCAAAGCTACAGTCACAATTGTTTAGTGTCTTATCTAACGAACGCACTAAGTGTTATAGACAATTACTTTGGAGACATTCCGGGACCAGTCAACCATGCCGGCACTTCCCAATCATATACCTCTAGTCTACACTCACGACCATTGCAATCAATTGAGCTCTTGCTGGGAGAAGGAATGTGCGCAATGACAGACAGGATTTAGGGAGTTGAGAATAGGTAACAATTACTGCAAAAACTACAATATGTAATTCATATGAATGCAGTCACCTGTTAATCATGGTGTCCCACTCTACGGTTACCTAATACTAGGTGTCCCATTGAAAAGATGTGTCCTGCTTCTAGGTGTCCAACGATTACACTCCACTTTCTATATAAGAGCAACCAGTGCAGGAATGAAAGTTTTTCTCTGAAATCAAGTGGGTTTTTTCAATCAGGCCAAAAAAAGAAGAAGTTTGTTTCAGGTAACCCGACCGACCCTATCAAAATAGGGCCGACCCTACGGGTTTTTTATGCAATTTTGAAGAATTTTTTGTAATTTTACCCTTTTTTGGTAATTTTTTTTTGGTTTTCGGAGAGGCCGGCTAGTACTTTCATGTAAAAAACAACTTTAAAACAAAAAAAATAATACGACCTACCGACCCTACTTTTTATTGCCATGTTACCTAAAACAAACCTTTCTTTTTTTTAAGCCTCATTTGAAATATAATCAGTATATTTTGTTGTAGGCCCTCTTAAAATGTATTTGATATTTTCTCAAAAATTCAATCAAACTAATTATGTGTGTGTAATCCTATGATAAGACAGCAGTATCATCACTGATTCGCCCCCAGTGGTCCTACACATACACAGATAGGCTGCACTACACTGATCTCAGTGTCAAGTCTTTCTCAGACAATCTCAAGTTGACTTGAGAAACCTGGAAGCCCTCTCTCTCTTCTATAGTCCTATGTATTTACACTCTTCACATGAGACTTAGTCACTGAAATTAAGCTGCTATGCATGGAGAGTGTATGGACAGATTTCTCAGCCTCCTCAGCAGGAGATAGTGTCCATATTAAAGGACGGCTGATGGGACCGTCCACACCTCAGGCACTACCTTGATCTACTGGCACGGTTGCCATACTCGCCCCCTGAGGTCAACTTCCGTGGTCAGGGCATTTTCCTAGGCATTCAGTGATGTCATAGACTGCTGATGCATTCATCACCATGGATTCAAGACATGGTTCTCGAAAACTCCTAGGGGTGGAGATAGCGTCCATGCACAGCACTATAGATTAGTGTACATAGACACATATTATAAAACATTCTTTGTGTTCTATAATGTAGTTATGAGGTATGTTACATGCAAGTTTTTTTTTCACATAGCCGACTTTCAGTGGCCCTCCTTGCGAGAGAGAGTCACTTATAGGGGCTAGCTATTTCGCTGAGGGGAGCACAGCTGATGGCCTTTATATACTAACCTTAGGCCAGACCAAAAAAACAAACAATTCTCAATGGATTTCGCTCGCCTCAGTTTTTTGAAATCCATTGACCAACTTTTTGGTTTTGCCTTACCCCTGGTAGTAGACGCTGAGGTAAGCGGACCTAGTACTTACACCCACCACTAACACGCATGGCAGCACTAGGGGCCACTTCTTCAAATTCTTCAAATGGCAGACAACTGACCTGATTTATTTCTTCTTTGTCTAAGGTGGCCTGCCTACATTTAGACGACCAGCTGAGTGTCAACCATTCTACAGCAGATGGGTGGGTAAAGATGGCCGTGTTCGTACGGAGAGGTAGTTGACATTGACAGGTGGCGCCATCTCTCACTGCAGTGTTAACCGCCACCAGAGAGACATCTAGCATCCCCACTCACTGACACCAGCAGTGAAAGCAGTCAATACCATACCACCAACCAGAGGGTCATTTAATAGACATCATTAGAATAGACTAAGTGTACAAAAACAGATTATGTCATTTAGTTCAGGCCTCAAATAGACATCACCAAATTAGCCTGAGAGAAGATTATTGACTCAGGGTAACTGAGTAATACTAAACGACCCAGCCATGGATTAAGACGTTTTTCTTACATGGGAGAATCTTTGTTATTCAGCCAGTATTACAGATAGAGCTGACATGACAAAGAATACAGATGGGCAAGATCGGGGGACACATGTTTCCTTCGAAAAAAAATTTAAAATGTCTTTCCGTCTTGCTGTAAATCGCCTGCGATCTTTACGTATTGATTTCTCTCTTTTCCTTAAACTGTTAACTACTGTTAAATTGCTACCCTCTAAATGAAAGGTACATAGGCTCCAATATTAAAGCAAAGATAGAAATGACAACTTCTGCCAAAATGTGCTATATTTCTCTCCTCACATGCAGAAATGCCATCTTGTACGCTCAAAATACCCTCGTACACACAACAAAAACTATCTAAAACACTTAAATTACATTTAAATGAAAGAATACAAGACAAAGAAATGCTATGCTGGATCAGCTGGCATGGTAAATCCCACTGTTCTCATTGTAGGGCACGAATCTTGCAATACAGATACACTTGAGGCAGCTCAGTCACAACAGGAAAAAAAAAGACATGACATAGGGTAGACATGAAAATGCACATGGCACAGCACAGGCACACAGGAACAAAATGGCACTACATGACATGACCTTTCACTTAGATCCACATGACACACAGGGCCCTCGCTGTCTGTAACCCCATGGCCTACACGACGAACAAACGTGAACGGCGTCTGGTCATTTCCCGCGCTGCTGCAAGGGTATGGATGCTACAGCCACTGGTACTTCTTGTACTGCGCGAGACGTCAACGTGTGCAGACGAATTTGTACCACCTGTATCTCCGCCGTTTATCGTCCGATCGACTCACTTTTTGATAGGGACAAAAGGCGGTACACGCCCGCAGCCTGCAACTGTCACCCACACCCACCTGCACACCCACATCCACCTGCTCTCCCACACCCACCTGCTCACCCACACCCACCTGCTGGCCTGAAATGGAATAACATACATGTATGACACATGACTTGAGGGTACTTTTTAACAAGGAATTCATTTCTGATGCCAGAATTGACCAATGAATGATTCTAAGGGAGTACTATATCTAAGTACATGATAAGCTCCAGCTCCAGCTCCAGCTTACCCTGAGTCATCTGTGAGGCCACTCACACGCTCAATCTTGTCAGTCATAGAGAAAAAAACCTGCCAAACTGGTAAAGTATTTAGTGATATAAATAACCTAAGGCCACACAAGATGAACGATACAGAAGAGAAACCACATGTGTGTGCAGACTGTGGTAAAGGGTTCACTTGCAAAGGTAATCTAAAGCGACACATGATGACCCACACAGGAGACAAACCTCATTTGTGTCCACACTGTGGTAAACGATTTGGTCAGCTTGCTTACCTAAATATTCATATCAGGATCCACACAGGAGAGAAATATTATGAGTGTCAAGACTGTGGTAAAGGCTTTGCTACAAAGCAGCAACTTAAAAATCACATGGACACCCATTCAGGGGAAAAAACACTTTCTCACCACATTAGGCATCACCATATGAAAGCCAAGCCCTTTAATTGTTCAGAATGTGACAGAAGTTTTACTAAGTCACATGGACTGCGTTACCACATGATTAGTCAACACACAGAGCAGAAACCATTCACCTCCACTGAATGTGGTGAACAATTTATCCTTAAGTCTGAACGTAATGCACATATTAAACATGGGCACAAACAGCAGGAGAAACAGTGCACAGAGTGTGGTCAGAGATTTCTTATGAATTCCAAACTTAAGCTACACATGATGACCCACACAGGGGAGAAACCCTTCGTGTGTACAGTTTGTGGCAAGCGTTGTCGTCAGAAGGCGCATCTCAATAGCCACATGCTGACACACACAGATGAGAAATCACATGTATGTACATACTGTGGTAAAGCATTCCGCCACCAACTCAGCCTGGAAGGACACGTGAGGACCCACACAGGAGAGAAACCATTTGTGTGTTCAGTCTGTGGTAAATGTTGCCGCCAAATGGCACATCTAAGAGTACATATGTTGACACATACCGGTGAGAAGCCATGTGTGTGTCCATACTGTGGAAAGGGTTTTACGATATTAACAGCATTAAGAGTTCATATTAGAACTCAGCATACAGGAGAAAAGGAAGAGAAACAAGCCAAACCTGAATACATAGCAGAAAGACCTCATGTGTGTTCAGACTGTGGTAAAAGATATATCACAAAAGATGCACTCAAAACACACATCATGACTCACACAGGAGAGAAACCTTATGGGTGTTTAGACTGTGGTGAAAGATACATCAAAAAAGAAGCACTAAAATCACATATGGTGACCCACACAGGGGAGAAACCCCATGTGTGTTCAGACTGTGGTAAATCATTCAGTCAAACAAATACCCTCAAAGAACACATGAGGATACATACAGGAGAGAAGCCACATGTGTGTTCTGTGTGTGATAAACGATTCCGTCAAAAAGGGCAATGGAAAGTCCACATGATGATGATACACCCAGGTAAGGAACCCTATATTTGCTCAGAATGTGGTAAAGGATTTAGATTGGATTTAGACTTTAAGACACACATGAGGAGCCACAAAGAAGAAAAACCATTTGTTTGTTCAGACTGTGGTCAAGCATTCAGTCAAGCAAGTGACCTTAATACACACTTGAAAACACACCCCTCCAAGAAGCTGCATATATGCTCACATTGTGGGAAAGCATTTAGTTCATTAGTTGTAAGTAGTATAGTATGTATCGGAACGGGACTATGGTTAACTACTGTTTATTACTCAATCGACATGCAGCCAATCAGAGGCCTCCCTTTTGGCGGGAAATTCAAAAGCAGCCAATGAGAGGCCTCCCTTTTGGCGGGAAATTCAAATAGGTCACGTGACCGGAAGTGACCTACTTCCGGTCACGTGACCTTTGGGCGGGAAATTCAAATAGGTCACGTGACCGGAAGTGACCTACTTAAGAGGGTCACGTGACCACCATGTTGGCGGGAAATTCAAATAGGTCACGTGACTGGAAGTGACCTACTTAAGGGGGTCACGTGACTACTAGGTTGGCGCGAATTTCAAATAAGTCACTCGAGATTTTTATGGATAAATAAATTTTAAAAAGAAAAAGCAAGCTGAAAGCTTGCTAAAAAATATTTTAAAAATGTGGCTCTTTTTTTTTAGGGGGGGAGGGGCACTCTGGGGGGCACTCTTTAAGATGCATGGGGGGGAGGCGGGGAGGGGGGGAAGGGTTTTTAAGAGTAAGACTCGCTCTCTGCCCTCTCTTTTAGAGGGCAGAGAGGCGAGTCTACTGGTTCGTCTACTTACAATGAAGATTGAAATGTATCATGATGCGTTAATGATAATGTGCATCATGATGTGACTATCTTACAACTCTATAAGAAATAAGCAAGGTCTCTCTCCTATACATAGGCGTACTTACACTGGCTAATTGTAAACTAATGAATACGACTTCCTCGTTAAAATTGTCATCTACAACTCTTTCAATCTTAAGGCTTTTGGTTTAGTTTATTCTTTTGTTCAATTTCGGTCCCACCTCAAAAGAGGAATAGGACCTCTGCAACAATTGTCGCTTACTCATCAGAGCCGGGGTGTAGAAGGCCCCTGCCCTGTCGGGTACGTTCTAATGAGATAGATCGCACTCTGGTACGTTTTGGTTGGTTTGGAGCTCTCGGTCGACTATCTTATGCACCCGAAAGAACCAGACTTTCGGTGTCTCATGATAAAACTGGCGTGTTATACTAAGTGCTGGATTACTTTCTCATTTTTTTATTGTTCTATCCGATGCTTATTTAATTTTTGCACTGATAAAAACGGCTAGCTTGTACAAACACGTGTTCTATTTAAGCGTTAAGTGTAGAAAATGAACAGAACAGTGCACTGAAAATAGAGCTACCGACTACATTTCGCCCAGTCACTCAGCGGAGACCAAAAGAACTACTGACGTAGTGTACCCGCTATTCCGACAGTTGGCGCCACCGTTTGAATCTTTATACTTTTCCCGCGTGCGACATGAAGCCCTGGGGTGGGTACTGGCTGTTTGGTTGTAGGTACCGAAACATAAAAAACTACAGCCAGCCCATGCCATGGTGAGACAGCTCTCTTATTCCCCCTTGAGTAGCGTCCGTAGGGCATATGACAAAACCTAGTCCCGTACACTGAGCAGCTTCAGGTCTGAAGTCTCATACAGAAAAATGTGTGGGTGTGTGGGTGTGTGGGTGTGTGGGTTGCTTTACGCCCTAGTTAACAGCTATTGTCATTTCAAGGGCGGTGATGGTGATCGAATCTATTGCCCTTTTACCGAGACAAGGGTTCTTTTACATCCCACACTACATAGGGGTGTGTGGGTGTGTGGGTCTGTGTGTGTCTGTTTGGTCTGTGTGTGCACGCGTCTTGCACTCCGGAACATGTTCAGACACGTTCGAACCTGCTCGGACGTGCCTGGACAGGTCTCACACGCCGACCGTGTCTGAACATGTTTTCACCTTATAGCTGCTGCCGATGCTGCTACCGCTGCTGCCGATGCTGCTGATGTTAGTAGTCGCGTCGACAAAGAATCGTCATTTGTCACACTTAAGCCTCCAGTTGAATGCGCGACTGGTAGTAAGGCTACCAACGCGACGGCCGGATTGTGCTCTTGCTTAAAGGTGCACCTCAACTCAGTGCGCCTTTAACACCCGTCCCAAATAGGTAAAGTTCCTGACGCAGCACGGCACCTCCCACCAGTAGCCAATCAGCGCGCCGAACGCCGGACACACCCCCACCGTGTGAGCCTCTAAGTAGGTCACACGAACCATACTAAGATGCCGACAGGACCAATTGGTCCGTCCGCGATGGCTGCGAGTGATTGCGCGCCGTCTAAATTCACTGCCGTGATTGGCAGAGGGGGGGGCTGATTACCCCTCGTCGGATGAATTGCGGCGGAACCATAATCAATTTTTCGCTGTTTTAGATAAAAAGAGATCCAGAGCTATCCGCTCGTCCAAGAATTATTTTTCTATCAGCCCGGGATCACCCCCAAATTAAGGCCTAAAGTCCAAAAACCCAAAATTTCTTTCCTATGGGATTTCAAGGTTGAAGCGTTTTTTGTGGCCCCAAGGAGCAGCTCACGGTCTCGAACCCTGTAAACACCTTGACGCGCTTTCGTCGCCTTAGGCGACGTGGCTAGACGTCTTGACTAAAACTTAGTGAGGGTTCGAACCCGGAACGTCCATATTAGCCGCCTAATTTCTACTAGCCCCGAAAACGAGAGTATCACATCTATATAGGTCACCCATGTTAGCCTTGGTTTAAGTGCGTGCAGAACCGTGTATTGTGCCTTTATGCAGCATACAGATATGGAGACACGCTGCTACAGTGTCAAATTGATCGACACTGTATGTAACTGGACATGAAGAAGGATATTTTTACTTAGTTTTCTAAAAAGGGGGTAGTTCTCGGTACTCTTCCAGCAGCAGTGGTAGGGGAGTCGGACAGGTACTTAACCCTATTTATAGGGGCGCTAAGGGTTTGAGATGAACGTGTATTGTCATGAAAAGAGGGTCTTTGTACTTATTGTTATGTAACCCCTTTGCGGGGGTCTGGACGTGGACGTCACGGGGAGTGCTTTTTAAAATTTTTTTTGGACACCACTTATTTTTTTTGTTTAACCTCATCTATGTTGTTATAGCAACAAGACAAGGGGGATCCGCGAGAAATCGCGAAAAATATGTACAGCGCGAAATAAAGTATGTTTACAGTAGATGGGGGGGGGGAGGGTCCCCATGTCGCATGTCGATTTTTAAGAAATGACCATGTCACATGACACTAAGTGAAAAAAGGCGTTGTCACTAGTGTCACTAAGGGGGAAAATGTAGGGGCACCGTAATTGATACAATCGGACTCTTGGGACCATAGACCCTAGGAATGTTTTTTAAAAATTTGACTTCCCGCAAGGCCGGAATTTGAAGGAAGAGTTGGGGCGCCTACTTATACAGTAATTGAGAATTTTTTATTCATGTCACATGTCGATTTTTAAGAATGGTCGTGTCACATGTCACTTAAATGGTCTAATGACACAGATAGCACTAAACCTAAAGACCTACCCCCCGCCCCCTTAGTCTTTCTATACCGAATCCGGGACTTGCCGGCGAGGCCGACAAAGGGCTTACCTAATGAGCTCACAGCTGGACTAGATACCCAATGTTTTGGATTGGAGAAATTAGCAGAGCAATAAAAAAGCGGGGTGGGGCTGGTGTTATTTTCAAGGGTGGCCCCTGTGAGTTGTAAAATTGGTGCTAAATGTGGTAACCAGGAGGATGCTAAGTTTATTGATATTGCCCGTTAATGATACTTAAGGTGGGTGTTGTCTAAAGTTTTAATTGATATTACCAATGTGGCCAATAATGACTTCACAGTTGGGGCCCTCGCCCGCAGGTCCCAGATTCAGGGTATTCTTTGTTTATTGTGTGGCCCCTAAAGAGGGGCCGACTAACTCCTTAGAGTTAGTTAGATGCTGCCGCTGTGCTGTGCAACATCAGCGTAATTAATTACGCCTCATGTTGGGCAGCATGGATCCTCAAAGACCTCAAAGCTCAAACACGGCAGGGCCGTGTGTGGCATACGAGGACCAGTGGGTCAGGAGTGATCCGTTGCAGACAGAATACCGATCCGTGTGAGGTTCTGACTTTCTATAGCTTTTTATATCGCCTTAGATATGGTGTAGTATTTTTCATCTCGCTATAGATTACTTGATATTTAAAGAAACTGCCTCATTCTATCAGAAATACACAACGTTGACTTGTTTTTTTATATTTAATATATTAGAAGCACACTTTGTTGCTTTATATAGCTCATTATTGCGTTAAAATGTTCGCGAGTATCGTGGAAATGTACAAAAATCCTATTGTGGCGCCATCTGACGAAAGAGCGGAGAAGTATACTAGCGCGTTCGTTATTCACATCTTTGACAGGGACTTGGTTGGTTGTTGGGTTGCTTTACGCCCTAATTAACAGCTGAGGTCATTTCAAGGGGGGTGATGGTGATCGAATCTATGGATGACTGAAGGTGGAAAGCACGCCCCTACACTTTTACCGAGGCAATGGAGCTGCTCAAAGGGTGTAGCGAGCTAGACTGGAGGATGTAATAACTAGGCGGCAGAGGGGACAAAAAGACAATCTCGTAGTAGTAGGTCTACTTGGATCTTGAGTAGCCGCCCTTGTGGTTATAATTACCTAGACTAGTTGGCTCTGCCAGCCTGGTCAAGTGAAAATTGGTAAGGAGACTATGAACTAAGCTAAGCTCGGATTTTAAAATGACCTATAAAAGTATAATAAAACTATAGCACCCTCTTAGATTTGATGATTAGACACTGCCTACTAGGTATACACATTTGTACAAGGGTATCATTGTGTATAAAATGCTCTTTTGGTACATCATCCCGACTCTACACGAGCACCATTTGCAACGACAGATAGTGCTATAGTGAATTTCCCATCTCAAGGCGAGCCCCTGCGCTGGGTGGTGCTTATGCCTCGTAAGAGCTGCATCTCATAAGTATTAGTTACCATCACCTCACACCCGTTTAACAACGGATTCAGGGTCTAATTATGGAGACCCTGGAGTAGGATTAACATTATATCCCAATGTCTGTGGTGGTCATTTATGACATGCAGACTGCACCCTGGAGGTGATAGATCTGACCACAGGCCCGCAATATGGGGCTCCCCTCTGAGAGTATCAAGGTTTGCGTATAGTCTCCTGCAGTTTAATCTGTTATCTCCCCCTTTGTCGGCCTCGCCAAAATCCTGGGAGATTCACTTTAAACCTAAGACCTACCCTATTCTTTGTTTATTGTGTGGCCCCTAAAGAGGGACCGATCGGTGTTATTAATTACACCTCATGTTAGGCAGCATAGGATCAAGCCTCAAAAGCGTCAAGGCTCAACAGGAGCCCTGTGTGGCTTTTCAAGACGAGTGGTTGAGTGATCCGTTGCAGAATACCGATCCGTCAGAGGTTCTGACTATATATAGCTTTTTATATCGCTTTAGATATGGTGTAGTATTTTCAATCTCGCTATAGTTTAGTTGATATTTCAAAGAATCTGCCTCATTCTATCAGAAATACACAACATTGACATGTTTTTTATATTCAATATATTAGAAGTGTGCTTTGTTGCTTATTATAGGTCATTATGCGTTTAAAATGTTCGCGAGTATCGTGGAAATGTACAAAAACCCTATTGTGGCGTCATCTGACGAAAAGAGCGGAGAACTATAACTATACTAGAGCATGTAATCGCCAGACTAGCAGGCGGCAGCAGAGTGGTCAAAAGACAATCTCGTAGTAGTAGGTCTACTTGGATGTTGAGTAGCCACCCTTGTGGTTGTAATTACCTAGACTAGTTGACCCTGCCGGCCTGGTCAAGTGAAATTAGTAAGGAGACCGCACATTAACGTGCTCCACAGTCTTTAGACAGTTAAGACTATAGTCAAGACCGGAGAATTTGGCGAGACGTCCCTCTGGGAGGTCATAATCCTCAATGTTAGGTGTTAGCTCATTGACATCAGATACCATCACCTCACACCATATAAACAACCCATTTAAAATGTTCGTTTTAAGAGCAACTCACCCTATTCTGACAAAATCCTATTAGCAGGTAACCTCTGTATAAACCATACTGCAAACATCTTCTACTTCGAGCGTCTGCCTCGTGCCTGATAGTGTACAACAAGACGAAGTGGGCAGAGATAAAAAAAATTGAGGCTCTTTATATAGCCGAGAGAGCGGCTAATCTGGATGTTCTAAGCTTGTTTTCACCTATAGCTCCACCCTCTTCCAGAGAGGAATCAAATCACTTTTCACCTGGACCCTTCCACCCCTAATCCATCAGCATGAAAAGAGAGATAACAAGTGTAACGTGCGCTACATGTATATGGGATTATAGCTGGTGAAGAGATAAAGCCGGGTCAACTGTGTATACAAAGACTACAGGGGGTGATTAAGGACAGGTGTGACGCGCCAGCCCGTGGACGGATTATCTTCTAAGCTGACGCTTATTCAACTAGCCAGCCGCCGTCCGCTCCACTCACTGCGGCAAGAGGAAGTGCTTTTGTTTTACACTTGAGTCGCTTACCACATGGACTCGTCTCTACCTCACAGACAGACACGCGCCCCCTGTAGCTTTTTTTTTGTATACACACTCTAATCTCATAACCCCTTTATCCGTTATACAGGTAATGGGTATCCTTTTTTTTTAAAAAATAGCTGCCAGTCAGCCTGCGGCAGCTGAAAACACCGGTAAGTAGCTTAGCTCTAGAAGCAAGAAGGCGTATATAAGGAGGCTGACACGTGTATAGGCGCCTTATAAGTCGGCAGGGGGTAAATACTAGTGAAAAAGGAAGGCAGGTGTGCAAGTAGCTTTTCTAACAGACATGTGTGTGCACTAAGCTGCTTAAGTCTAAACCCGCCCGCAGTAGTCAGGCGGCATGTGAAAACTTACTTAACAGATCTCTTAGATTGAGTAGAGCCTCTGTACTGACAGAGTCTTTTCAGCCGTTTAAGAGGCTTATCTAGGACAGGGTACATAAGGAGTGAAACGCCGCTCTCACCCATCACACTTTCTCGACCCGCCCTTCATCATCGTAGCATCGACCACTCTACGCTCGCTCAGCATGTCATGAGGGTTATTTCTACTTTTACAGCTTCTTTTCTCATCGAAGTGTCGAAGCTACAGAGCATCGAAACTCTCCAAATGAGTCCAAGAAAGAAAAAGCAACTCCCACTTGAAGCAGGAAGAGAAACAAAGCCCTATGATGCATGTGAGGTAAAGAAACATTGGAAGGACGTCACCAAGGAGCAATGGATAGAAGCATGCTTCAACTTCATCGGAACGGAAGTAGTTTCATTTGGACAGAGGGAGAAGATTTTGTTGGAGCTATTTTTCTTAGCTCCGCATGCTTGGCCTGACTGTGGTGAAATTCCTTCAGGTCTTTGTTCAGTCTTCACCATACAAGTTATCAGGTCCTTTAAGGAGCTTCGATATATGCAAAGCACTCAGGAGGAGGAGATTGTTCAGAAAATGACGGAATTCGAAACAGGAGAAGACACAATATGGTGCGAGGAGACGACATATACGGACAATGATCTGGAGTACATCACTTGTAGCCCGTTGGACCATTATGTTAAAGACTTTGAGGACATGCTACACAGCACTGCGATGAACTCGAAAGAGAGATCCCTTATTGCACAGAAAGAGGCCAAAGCTGTGTTGGAAAACTGATGATGAACATGATCGACCCCATCGTACCAACACGTTTCGACTCTGCCAATTGTCCCATGTATAAAATGGTTTCAAGTTTTGCCCGTGGCCGATGGCTAAACGATCCACTGAAGTCAGAAAACCTCCTTGATTTAATGAACTGACTAAATGTATTTTCTCATACTAGTATTAGTAGCATTAGCATTAGCATTAGTAATAGCGGCTACTCAGTCTCGTGCAGCACAAGCAGCAGCATCTGGCAGCGGCATCCGTGACATCGTCAGCAGCAGCAGCGGCTGCACAAGCAGCACAAGCAGCATCCGTGACATCGTCAGCAGCTGCAGCAGCTGCATGAGCAGCACAAGCAGCCAGCAGCTGCTGCAGCAGCTGCACGAGCAGCACTAGCAGTAGCATCTGTCAGCGGCATCCGTGACATCGTCAGCAGCAGCAGCAGCAGCAGCATCTGTCAACAGCATCCGTGACATCATCAGCAACTGCAGCAGCTGCTGAGTAGCACAAGCAGCAGCACCGACAGCAGCAGCAGCAGCAGCAGCGGCGGTGTGGACCGCTAAATTCGAGATGAAGCCTAGTGACATTTGACATGAAGCTTGAAAAACATAGTGACAGGTGACATGAGCAATTCTTAAAATCGACATGAGATATGAGCATAATTAAGCGACATCGACATGCGCCATGGCTATTTTTTTTTAAGACAAACGCCATAGCCTCCTCATCCAGACCTCCACTAGTAGGGCTCTATAAGCGCAAGCTTTGCCTTAAGAGAGCTGTAGCTGTGAACCCTCTCCTCCCCTCGTGCACACAGGCGAATATCAGAGTCAGCCAATGGCGCCAATACTACTCTCATACAAGGGTCAGGCGCTGCTGGACTATAATAGATGGGTCAAGGACCGTTCTACTGAGGGTCAGGCAGGCTAGGTCGCACATTCAATGACAGGCTGGCCTTTGGCAAACTTGCTTGAAAGTCTGGCCAGCATTGACAGACTGTGGCATAAGGATCCAGCATGGTCAGACTTTCAAGCAAGTTTGCCAAAGTCCAGCCTGTTATTGAATGTCCGGCCTAGCCTGACCCTCAGTAGAATGGTCCTTGACCCATCTATTATAGTCCAGCAGTGCCTGACCCTTGTCTTAGAGTGGTTTAGGCGCCATTGGGTGACTCTGATATTTGCCTCTGTGTAAGATGAGAAAAGGAGGGCTGTCGCTGACCAAATGGCTGTAAAACAGGGGGCTGTTGAAGGCCTATATTTCAAGCCCAGAAAACTGTAATTAGCTTTCCAAGTTGTTTATTTAACAATATCTTGGCCTAGCAAGAAGCTGTCAGATGACATCTAAGAAAAATGTAAACTGTTAATTGATCAAGAGAGCTCGCCTCTCTGCCCTCTAAAAGAGAGGGCAGAGAGCAAGTCTTACTCTTAAAAACCCTTCCCCCCCTCCCCCCCTCCCCCCCTCCCCCCCATGCATCTTAAAGAGTGCCCCCCAGAGTGCCCCTCCCCCCCCTAAAAAAAAAGAGCCACATTTTAAAAATATTTTTTAGCAAGCTTTCAGCTTGCTTTTTCTTTTTAAAATTTATTTATCCATAAAAATCTCAAGTGACTTATTTGAAATTCGCGCCAACCTAGTAGTCACGTGACCCCCTTAAGTAGGTCACTTCCAGTCACGTGACCTATTTGAATTTCCCGCCAACATGGTGGTCACGTGACCCTCTTAAGTAGGTCACTTCCGGTCACGTGACCTATTTGAATTTCCCGCCCAAAGGTCACGTGACCGGAAGTAGGTCACTTCCGGTCACGTGACCTATTTGAATTTCCCGCCAAAAGGGAGGCCTCTCATTGGCTGCTTTTGAATTTCCCGCCAAAAGGGAGGCCTCTGATTGGCTCCATGTCGATTGAGTAATAAACAGTAGTTAACCATAGTCCCGTTCCGATACATACTATACTACTGTTGTATTTAAAAAACACACTAAGACCCACACAAAAAAGAAACCTTATGTGTGTTCAGACTGTGGTAGAGGATTCAGTCAAGCAGGTAGCCTAACGTATCACATGAGGACCCACACAGGAGAGAAACCCCATGTGTGTTCAGACTGTGGTAGAGGATTCAGTCAGCCAGGTAGCCTTAAGATACACACAATGCTCCACACAGGAGAGAAACCCCACGTGTGTCCAGACTGGTGAAAGATTCAGGCGGGTTGAACACATGAAGAACCACCACATGAGAAGACACGGGAGAGAGAAGGCTCATCCCTGTTCAGATTCTGGTAAAGGGTTTGCTGATATTCAAGTCCTAAAGACACACATGTTAATCCATAAAGAGAGTAGACCAGATCCATCATCATATCTTGATAAAGGTTTAAAACAGTTAGAGACACAAAGGGGAGTATCTATGGGAGACCAACTGCAAGTATATCCTGGTGACGTTGATGTATCATACATGAAAAAAGCTGTTCTTGTTCTTACAAGATGCAAAATGAATGTTTTAGAAATTGTTCATGTGAGTTCAGCCTGTGGTAAGGGATTCACACAAGCATCAAACCTGCAGCAGCATATGAGGACACATAGGAGGCAGTGTAACCTGAACCATGAACATCCCCCTGTGACACATACTGACACGAACTGTGAGAAGTGTGTGCAGGGTTTTGCTCAGGTTTCTGATGTTGTGAACCATGTTAAAACACACAGCACATGTCCTGCAGCAGCTCATGGTGAACACAGAGTATCTGTGTCACAATGTGTGAGCTGTGACAAGTGTGTGAGAGGCTTTGTACATCTGCCAGAACATGTGTCACTGCAGCCACTGTGACATCAACCAAGGAGAACTGTCAGACAACTCATCACACAGTACCAAACCTGGTGTGGACAGTTTATACACCAACTGTGAAAGGTGTGTGCGAGGTTTTGTACATTTACCTAATCTGGTACAACATCTGGAATATGAGTGTCACTGTAAGGATTGCCTGTGATTCATTACATCTTGACAAAAATAATATTTCTAGGACAGTTTATCTCTCTGACAAACACTACATTGTATCCATGCATCCAACATGATTGGGAATCCCAGTCATATCCCTGCTTGGTTGTGCATATTGTATTTACATAGTCATGCATCAGGTTAGTTTTAACATGAATCTAAATAGTGTATTGACGTCCATGGTTTTAAAATGTAGGTATGTGAATATTATATTTGTTGAGTATTATACTGCATACAGTTAACCAACTGTAATAGTGAGCAAGTGAATGAGGCGTTTTTCCCCACGCCAAATCGGTCCAAATTGAGTGCCTTCTGGTGAAACCCGACTGAAAAAATAGATCAATTGGAAAAGAAAAATCCTAACCAACTGCAATAGGTTTAATGTATTGCCAGCTACTCATTAAAATGATGAATTTGAAATACATATGATATGCTGAGTACTATTTAATTGCTTTCCTTTGGTTTAAACATCTTAGGCAGAAAACTACAATTTACTCATTTTGATATTCTTCATTCTTGATATTGAAAATTCTTTGAATTAGTTTGACATGTATTATTGTATATCACGCATTACTACTAAGATTCAAAGGACACCGTGGACATTACCTCATTAGACGCCCAGCAAATGTATTCTGCGCTTATACTAATTCACCGGTATTTGTGCAGTCTACCCAATGTATCTCTCAAATGATGCTGAACAGAACAATAGATCTCAGTTTGCGACTTTGGTTGATTCTGTAATTCAGATTTGCTTACAATCTATCAATTCGCCCCTATGAAGTTAGACCTTGATTATCTGGTCTTCAATAATCTGGTACCGAGCTGCTTCTGGCATGGACACATCTAATACATAGGCATATGAATATACCTCATTAAACCGGCCGGTTCAGTATCCGGCCATGTTTTGGCTGGAACAGGGGAGGTCAGATTATCCCTGGCATGCACTAATCTTTAGATGCAATCAAATAATCCTTCTATGCATGACATAGAATTGTGACCCCATGGGGGCACAACTAGAGAATAAATCTGGTGTGAATTAATTCCAAGACAAATTTGATTTGTTGGATTATTTGTAAAACCACACAGTGGTAAGAGTTGACTTAGACTTGACCTAGTCTAAAGACAACGTCCAATGAATGATCAGTGTAATGGGTCATGTGGTCACATGACATGAAAAGCCGCCAAGGAGCTGTGGAATTTTCCACCTACCTGTCAGATTTGAGTATAGTGGCGCTGGGTGTACATCGTCTTTCTAACAGACTTTGTAGAATTCTGTTTTCACTAGCAGTGAAACGACACATGTGATGTTGACTTTCTGATGAGACAGTGGAGTTTACAGAGAGATTACAGCATGTACCAGTAAATACTGTATGAACCAGTCACTAGCTGGATCCTGGCCGGCTCACCGTGGTAATATCTACAGGTACACAAGATATTACACACAATTCTCAATAACAGCCATTCTTTTCTAAAGATTAACTTGGCAGGCAAAGAGCAGACCAATATCAAGTTACGATAGGTTAAATACGGTATTTGGGGTGTTTTTATCCTTCATATGAATCTCCGTCTTTCTTCCATAGTTTGGTTATGAGGTCCTCGTTCGGGTCAATGAGTCTGTGTATGAAGTCATTGTTTCTCACGTGACGTACGAGTTTCAGCCTATCTACATGGACTGGGTTTTTCATTGTCTTCATTGTGATGACAGATTTGAGGAGGACGGATGTTTTTGAGACGAATTTGCACACTATGTATGGGCCGGAGTACACCTTCTGAAGTTTCAAACATTTTGTTCTATCCATCAGTCGGGGTACCTTGACATACTCTAGTGATTCTTTCTGCACCTTTGTAGGTTTTGCCTTTTTGTCGTGTTGTTGTCTCATTTGTTCTGTCCTCTTTTCAATGTTTTCAATGACCTGATTGTATGTGTAGTCTATTTTCTTTAATTTGTCAATGATGTGGAGATTTAGACTTTTCTCTTCTTCCTGATTGAGTTTGTTGTCTATTATGGTGTTTGGATTCCTTCCCTTCATAATGAAGAACTGTGTGAAGGCAGTGGTGGCGGACTCTGTGTTGTTGATGGAGAACACGAGGTGTGGTAGGAATACATCCCATGTGTCCTGGTGTTCCTCACAGTAGGCCCGTATGCCTTCGGACAGCGTCTTCACATATCTTTCAGCCTGGCCGTTCGATTTTGGTCTATAGGCCGAGCTGAAGACATGTTTTATGTTGAGGGAAGATGTCATGTTTCTGAATTTTGAGTTTTTATATGACGTTCCATTGTCTGACTGGAGGTATGTTGGTATACCCTCGGCCAGGACAACCTTTTCTATGAATTCTGCGGTTGTTGTTTCCGCGTCCAATGATGTAGTAGGGTAAGCTATGCAGAATTTAGAGAACCTGTCAACCACTACCTGAATGTATACATTCTTTCCTGGTGTTGGTGGTAGTGGGCCTATGGCATCTATGTGGACAAACTGGAATGGGTAAGAAGGGGTACTATGGGCCGTCATTGGCAGATTGTTGGTTAGGTTCATCTTTTTGGCTTTCAGGCAGACGTGGCAGGTCGCTGTGAATTTCTGGACGTCGGCCGCCATGCTCTTCCAATATACTTTGGGAAGCATGGTCGACAGCATTCTTTGTGCGCCAGCGTGGCCTGCCATTGGTAGGTCGTGAAAAAGCTTCAAGATGGGAAGTCTCATGTCATCTGGGATGACGGGTTGGAATGAGAATTCCTTGTGTTTCTTCCATAGTACCGTGTTGATATGGACCAAGATATCATTCAGCATGATGTGGTCATCGGCTATTTTGATAAATTGCTCCGTTTCCTTCTTGTTTTTGTCATTGGGTACCTGTCCGTTCTCTAAATACGTGATGATAGCTTTCGTATGTAAATTGTATCTTTGTTCTCTTTTGAGGTTGAGTATGGAGATCTGTGGGTCGGAGAGGCTCTCTATCATTTCAATCAGATGATTGGTCTGATTGGCCAGGTGTTTTGCCATGTCTGTGGCATCTCTTCTAGGCTTCTCATTTTTCTTCTTTGGCTTTGGTTTATCTGTGGTTTTCTTAGGTTGCGGTGCCGGGGTGTGGCCTGGGACCGGTCGGGTCGCCGCAACCTGCTCTATTTGTTCTGTTTGAGTTTCTTCTATGAATGTTGATAGGGCTTCTAGGGATGTAGAGGGTACTGTCAGCTGCTGTGGGGCGTGGCCTGGGACCGGTCGTGCAGCTGAATCCACTTCCTGTTGTACCGAGGCCACTATGGCTGCTAACAGTCCCTTGTATTCTGTTTGTGGAAGCCCAAAATGATGTAATTTGGTACTTGGGATGTCAGGATTTGCTCTGAGGTTGGGGGTAAATCGTTTTACTTCTTCTATGTCTTCTGTGTTTTCCTCCATACATTCACAATAGAAGTGATGGGTGGAGTTTCTCTTCAGAATTGATTTGGGTAGTCGTTTTGGTAGCGTCAATGGTGGTTCGTCTTCTTTGAATTTCTGTGTGTGTATGTCATCCTCAAACATAATTCTATGTTGCACCCTTATGGCTTTGGGTTTTGGTGGAGGATCTGTCATTGGTGTCTTGTCTAGTGGGTAGTCTCGTCTTGACATAACGTCTGATGGTATATTTAATTTGCCTCTTATGTGTCTGATATTAAATTGAAATTGTTGAATTTTGAGTGCCCACCTTGCCCACATGTTTTTGTTATCTGATTTTGTCAACATGTGGATGAGGGCTTGGTGGTCAGTATATAACTCGAATGGTCTTCCTTCTAGGTAGTGTCTGAAGTACTCTATAGCAAATACTACTCCCAATAGTTCTCTTTGGGTGGCACCATAATTCCTTTCGTGGTCATGGAGTGCTCTGCCCGCAAAGGCTACTGGTCGTAGAACGCCGTCGTTCTCCTGGGAAAGAGTAGCTCCCAGGGCTGTACCAGATGCATCTGTTGTAAGATGGAACTGTTTGTTGTAGTCTGGGTACAGCAAGATGACGTCATTGCATATAGAGTCCTTCAAGGTCTGAAAAGCAGTCTCACATTCTTTTGTCCAAACAAATTTGTTCCCATTTTTGAGTAGGTTGAATAGAGGTTGACCAATTTCACTGAACCCTTTGATGAATTTCCTATAGAATTGGGCGAGTCCAGTGAATGACCGCACCTCTTTTGTGGTCTTCGGTGTGGGGAATGTCTGGATCTTGTGGACTTTGTCTGGGGATGGTTTGATACCGTCAGTGGTGACTTTCATTCCTAGGAAGTCTAGTTCCTCTAGGAAGAATTCACACTTGGTTTTCTTCAACTTTAGTTTGCCATTTCTTAGTACTTCGAATATGTTTCTTAAATCGATGAAATGTTGGTCTATGGATGGTGATAAACACAAGATGTCGTCTAAATATGGGATTGCACATTTGTACTGCAGGTTCTGTAGGATCAAGTTGACTACAGCTTGGAAAGCCTGAGCACTGCTGGCGAGTCCCATGGGCATGGTCTTGTATCTATACTTTTTGGTCCTAGTGAGGAAGGCTGTGATGTCCCTGTCGTCCTCTCTAATTGGTATCTGGAAGTACCCTTGTTGGGCATCCATTTTAGAGAACACGGCAGGTCGCATCTCACCAATCATTTCTAGGCTGTCGTCTGCTCGTGGTGATGTGAGTGCTTGGTTGATGGATTGGGAGTTCACGTATCTTAAATCTGTCACTAATCTGTAACCTTGCCCGTTCCTTTTCTCTACAAGAAAACTTCTGGATGACCAGGGACCCGTTTTGGTTTCCTCCAGAATGTCCTGCTTTACCAGCTTCTGACATTCAATTTCAAGTCGTTCAGCTTTGTGCGGGGCCATTCTGAATGGGTAGAACTGTAAGGGTTTGGCGTCTGGGATCAGGTTGATTTTATGGGTGTACAGATGGGTTCTTCCAATCATATTATCTTTTCCCACGAATATGTCGTCGTATTCTTCAATTAATTGGCAAAATGTTGTGAATTGATCTTCTGTGAGGCAGTCTGGTTTTTGGAAGACGTGTGATTTTTCTTTTTCTGGTTCTATGTCTATGTCCTTCCCTATGTACATGTCTTTGTCTATGTCCTGTTCCCGTCGTGACCTGTCGTATCTTGTACCATATTTATATGATCTTCGTCGTCTGACATGGATTGATCCATGTCAGAGTCAGAATACTCTGAGTATGTTGGTGTTGGTACGTAGAATGTTTTGTCTGACCCTGTTGATGAAGCACTGTCACTGATAGTAGAGTTGTTGTCTATGTCTATGTCTATGTCTGTCTCCTCGGGTTGTGTGTCGTCGTAGCCTGTCGATAATATATGATTTTCTTTGTCTATGTCTGTTTTTGTATATAAGGCTACGATTTCACCCTTCTGGATTTTACAGATTCTAGATGTGATATTCAATAATATCAGTGGGTGTCTGTCTCTTTGGTCAGGTGTCACGACTGAACGTTGTACAATGTAATTTGGAAGTTTGTCTGATCTGTCAAAATTGTCTGTTATACCATTGATTTGACTGACTGAGTGGTAGCATGTGACTTGGCCTGTTATGGCCATTTCGGAAAATGGAGGTATCGAAATGGCTCTCACTGCCCTGATTGGTTGAGATTTTGGAGTTGGGTCAGTGGAGTAATTGATTTTGCTTTTAGTCTTTGATAGAAAATCTGTTCCCAATATGATTGGTGATGAACAATTTGGAAGAATTGCAAATTGATGACTGAATGTTTTGCCTTGAATTTTGAATTTGATTTTGATAGCTCTTTTGATGTGACACAATGCTCCATCGGCAAGATAAACTTTGGACCTGATTCGTGAAAACTCATGAGGAACTAGTTTCGATAGAGTGGAGGCTAGGCCCTCTCTCATGCAAGAGACGGTGGCTCCTGTGTCTACTAGACTGGGGATGTTGGTATCTTTGAATTGTAGATCTATATTGCCATTGACCATGTTGATAAACAAAACACTCTGCTCACCTTCTTCCATGTGTAGGTCGGGGAGTGGTGGGGGGACGACTTCCAGAGTAGCTTGGACGTCGGCAGGTTTCCCGCGCACTGGTGCAGCGTTGTGGATTGTCTGTGTGTCATGTGGCGTGATGTCGATGGGCGATGCTGTGTCTTCTGTGTTGGGGACTGTTTTGTCATCCTGATGAGGCCTATCCATAGGATGACAATCTAGTTTCCCGTCGTCTTGGTGAGGTCGTTCATCATGCTGACGAGCTGTGCCATGGTGTACTGTGGAGTGGGGTTTTGTGGCGTTGGTTGAAGTTGTAGTTGTTGTTGTTGTTGTGGCCATTGTTGTTGTTGTTGTTGTTGTTGTGGCCATTGTTGTTGTTGTTGTGGTGGCTGCCATGATTGCTGTTGTGGCTGCCACCTTTGTTGTTGTTGTTGTTGGCTCTGGATGAGTTTGAAGTGATGTGGAGGTAGGGAACCCGTTTGAAGAAGGGTTATAATGTCTTTGGGTCCCCCTTTAAAGCGATGAGTGGGAGGAATCAGGCCTAGTGAACGTGCCTTCCTGATGTTGTCGACGTAGTTGATGTCGAAGTCTTCTCTCCTCCCCCTATAGTTGGGTGGTAACGCGAAGTCAGTTGGTGGAGATTGTTGTGTAGGTGCAGCTGCTTGTTTGTGGTAGGTGGGTTTTGGTTTACCACCTCCCATAGCAGCTACGGTATGTTCGGTCTCCATAACTTCCTGTTGCTTTTGAAGAAGGTCTCTTAGTTTTTCGTTCTCCCTGTCCTTCTCCCTTAACTGAGCAGCTATGACTGGGTCTAGGGTGCTACTGGATAGGGATGATACCTTATGTGTGGAAGTCTTCTTATAAAGGTACGCACACCTAAGTGCTCTGCAGAGGGAGGCCCATGTAGTAGGACTTTCCGCTCTGATCGCCTCTCGGTAGTCCTCATTTAATACTGTGGCTACCTGGATGATGGCAGCTTCTATGTCCACCCCCTTGTTTTGGAAGTGGGTGTTGGCGTCCTTTAGCCATTCTTCCATGGTGTGTAGGGTGGGGTCAAATGGGGACAGTGTCAATAGTTTGATGTCGTTCTCGACATCCTTGAAGTGGTGGATGAGTCCCTTCTTTATAAGGTTGTAATCATCCTGTATACTAGTGGGCTGCATACTGTACCACTCGTACGCTGGTCCAGTTAAATAGACTGCGCAAGTGACGTGGATGGGGTGATCTTCTTGGGGATATTTAAGTCTAACAAATCGTTCTAGGTCTGTGAACCACTTGCTGGTGCTCATTTTAATGTCTGGTTTCGAGAATCTGATTGGTTCACGGATGGTGTATTTGTTTGCTTTTGATATGGCGCTAGCCAGGTCGCTAATGGACTTGTTGTTTCTATATTCTGCGATATCAGATTTGAGTCTTTCTAGCTCTGCCTTATGGGCCGCTAATTGTTCGTCTAATTTTCTTGATATCCTATCGTCTAGTTCTCGTTGTCTTTGTACCTCTACCTGATCGTCTCCGGCCATGTTGACAGTGGGTTCAACACGAATGGGAGAGGTGGGTGGTGTAGCTATGTCTATAGGTATAATAGGTACAGTGTCTATAAGTGTTGTTTTAGAATGTCTTACTGTGTCCTTGTAGATGCAGGAGGTGGACTTGTTGATGTGCTTGTTGTTGCTTGGTCCTTTCCTCCTGGTAGGTTGTAGACCTGATGTTGGTGCTGGTCCCTGGCTCCTAGTGTGCCTCCGTGATGATAGGTCACTGAGGGACTGGTGTCTCTGCATTAAAAAATTTCTTCATGGTCGCAGGTAGCTGAAAGTTGCCCGGTTCTCTACCACTCTGTGGCTAGGGAAAACCCTTCCACATCAATGAGGGCGTAAAGATGAGGTGAGACGTCAGTTTGAGTACTTGGTATCTTTTATTAATAATAATATTAATATCAGAGTACCAGTCACTAGGGCTCAGTATATAAGTTACTGATGGTTGCAAGATGATAAGTGATTTCCTCCTCCATCTGACCGGGGTATAAGTACAGGTGCCCGGCAGGTGGAGGGGGTGCCCATGTGACCGGAAGTGGATGTAACAGTGGTTTTCATTGGATAATATACATTTGACATTTGATTGGATAATTATATATTCATGGCTTTAACATGTGGCGTGCGCTGGACCGCGGGTGGGGAGCCTGGGTCCAGTGCATTATGGGTAATGGATTACATAATAAGTAGCATGTACACGTGGGGGCTTTGTCGCCTGCCTTCCAGGTGGCCTCCAGCCGGCTCAAGTGGCTTTGGCGGTGCCACACTGATTAAGGGTGTCCAGCTTTATAGCATTGTTTTATGTGTTGACAGTTAATCCTTGGGGTCAACATATAGTTCATTTGTTTTGTGTATAGGTGACCGGTCAGTGCCTTGTCGTCTGGGCAGGCTGACAGTCACCTATTGTCCATGGGATAAGGGTCTGCTTGTGATCTATGGATTAATTATGTGTGGGGGTCAGTTATGCTTGGCTTTATGAGTAACAGGTATGTCTGACGTCTAGGTGTACTTTTGATGGACATATGGATTGAAAATATGTATAAAGTATTGTGCGTATTACAAATAATAATAAATATGAATATTAATAATCATAAATCATAATTATGACGTAATATGACGTAATATGACGTACTACAATTGATGAAGGTATAATAAGGGGTTTTGTGGCGTGACATTAGTCATCCCAAAATGCGACTTGCTGGGTGTTGGAGAGAATTAAAGATTGTTATGGTATAAACTCTCTTGGCTTCTAGTAAATAATATGTCAAATAACATGTGCAATCTGTCACTGAACAGTGGGCAAAGTATATCAACTGATGGTTTTGGGATACAAGTTAAAAGTTGGTTCCTCGTGGGAGATTGGCTTCTGGGAGTGGGGTATGTCCATGTTAATTAAACTACCAGTATAAAGGTTTAGCCCTTAAAGGACCGCATACGTCCTTTTGTCGTCATGATGCATGAATGCAGCAGTGGCGTGTTACTCCATGTATACTAACCCGACAGGACTGAAACACTCCTGAAACGTCCACTTGATGCACCAAACCAGCCTCAGCGAGTTACTCGCTGAACCTATAATTGATCGTCATGACCGTCATGATTCATTAATGCAGCCTTTGCGAGTAACACGCCAGGGTTGACATACTCCCAAAGGCTCTTCATGATGCACCAATGCAGCAAGTTGAATGTCTTATTACGCAACAACTTTATTCATACATGTAATAGTTAGACTATGGTTATGAAAGGGTAAATAGAATTAACCACAGCTTTATAAGCTTTATAATGGACCTAGCTTCTGAACCATTCGCTTTCTCTTAATTACACTGATCGGGACTACCCGGTCATGGAGGTGTGCCGGTCATAGAGTTTCAACTTCTATTTGGTGAGGTACAGCCATCACCCCCTCCTTCCAACATGATGTCTGTGACATATCCGTGGCAATGCCCTTGTCTCTTGACTTCACATTTTACAATAATAGCACTCATGGTTGTCTCACACCAAACCAGAGGTAATACCTTCCATAAGGTTTGGTTAAAATATGTTACAGTCGGATTAAAATTATGCCCAGGGTAGATTATAAGGCGCAGGGATGCCATTCTTCCTATTATTTCCTATTTTCCTAGTTTTGAAAATATTTGAAAATAATATATATTTTATACATGTGTACATGCAAATTTCTGTAGAATGCTTTTCTAATGACATAGTAGTCATTGCAGATCAGCACTGTGAACTCTCTAGGAGCCCTGGCCCCAAGCTCCACGCTCAGTGGTATGTGCTCCAGGATACCATTTCCTATGCTGTCCACTCTAGAGTCAACCTAGGAACTCACCCCTGTACTGAAGTGTATGGGAGCCTTTCCTAGCCTGAACCTAGGGTGGATGTGTATGTGGAACTGGAGAGAAGGGTCTGTTGATACCGGGTGAGATGGGGTACTTGAGGAGTGGTTGGGGGGGGGGGGGGGGGGGTGACGGGAGGCAGCTGGCTTGGAGCTTGCTCAAACTATGGGGTGCTAGATGACTTTTAGGCTTTATATTATGGGGGCACATGTCGATGTGATTTGACATACAATCTCATGTGTGTATACTAATGTGAGTGTTTCGCCATCAATTCATCAGTTTAGCATAGTATAGCATAGTTTAGCATAATATAATAATTATGATAACTCTTAGCCTCATATTCCAGGTAACCTTTCCAGTCCAAACATTCTTCACAGATGTTATTGCTATTTTTAGCATATATGCTTTCATGTCATGTAGCACCAAATGATATTGGAAAACTGTAGAATGCATGTTTACATTCAGATTATTGAAAGAGATACCCCCCCCCCCGTTTTTATATACTAAAATATGTGTGTGTGTGTGTATCAAATATTTTTGATTTTAAAAAATACATATAACTATATGGATCATAATATAAGTGGTTTCTATTATATCGAATGGGGTTTACACTATTTATATTTAGAAAGTTAGTTTTCACTGAGCACCCCATATAGTGTGTGGAGGCTGAAACCAGACATCAATTAACAGGTCATAAAACCTATCTGTGCACCTAAAGGGGTAGGAGCGGGTAGGAGGTCAACTTGAGTCCCTCTGTAGTACTAGAAGTGTAGAATAGTGTACATGGACAAACACACACACAAATAGAAGGACATATAGTTTGCTATTATGTCAGCTTGAAAGATGGAAATACAGACTGGAGGAGACTTGGATATAGATTCAACTGCAAAGAACAAGTTCAGATGGACTTGGCTAGAGGAGTGTGACAGCAATAAGGACCATTTGGCAGAGTATATTGTGAAGCTCAATATACCAGGAGTGGCAAAATGCACATGGTGCCAAAGTACTATAAAATATGCCAATGGTGGTAAGGGGCTACTGAAAGCCCATGCAACATCTCTTACACACATTCTTAGGAGGAATGCACGTAAGAAGAGCCAGACTGTCTCATCAGCCTTCCGTTACTTGGAGGCTGTTGAAGACTGTGTAAGTACCATTCCTGTCAGTTCTAATTCTAATAATAACCAGCTAGGAAACAGGCAGAATCCCTTAACTGCTAAAACCCAGGGAGCACCAAACTTTTAAGATAGAAAATCCCATGCTGAAGCAAGGACTCTTGCTTTTGTGGCAGAACATTGTCTCCCCCTGAGTATTGCCCCAGACTTAATAGAGTATGCTAAGGACATGTCAATGGATAAGACTGCTCTATTTGATCTTAGTTTGAAGAGGTCAGCTGCAACTTACAAACTGACAGATGGGTTTCACACTGTTGTACACAAGAGGCTGGTTCATGATTTAAGACAATCACCTTTCTCTATCAATCTTGACGAATGTTGTGCAACAAACAATGAAAAGGTATTGACAGTCCTAGTGTCATACTACTCTGAAATTGAGCAGGAAGTAGTTATCAGGCATTATACCTCTGTCAGTTTGACTACTGTCACCGCTGTAACGTTGCATAAGATCATAATTGAACAACTACAGAAGGACAGGATCCCCTTGGATAACCTTGTGTCGTCTCTCAGTGACAGTGCCAGATACATGAGAGGGAAAAAGGCAGGGTTTGAGACTCTCCTGCGTCAATCAGCCCCACATCTACTTGATATTGATGGAGACTTTTGCCACCATTTGCATAATTGTGCACGTGAGTTCTGTGGACAATTTGGTGGTACTGTTGAGCTCTTGGATGATAAAGTCTTCTGGGACTTTAAGTATACTGCTGAATTTAAAATAGATCTGAAAGCAATATGTGGCTTTACAAAGGAGGCATACCATGTACCCAAACAGAGAATTGCTCACAGATGGCTGTCTGCACATACAGTTACAGAGGTACTCCGTAAGATGTTGAATGCCCTCACAATATTCTATTGGGCATGGGTTCCTGACAAAGAGAGGCCAGCCTACAGTGACATTCTTGATGCAGCCATGGTGAATGTATCTGATGAGGACAAGGAGCTCATTGAAGCCATACAAAGAAAAAACAAGCACAAGAAGATCACACCTGATGGGAAGAAACGGAAAGACAAAATTGTGTACCTTCTGTTCAATGAAAGACCCAACACCCTTCTACTGATGGCAATGTACATGGACATGCTTCCACAATTCAACTGTTTCATAAAACAGCTGGAGAAAGCAACGCCCCAGGTTCACACAGTGTATGATGGTATGGTCAGATTGGTTCGCAATTTTCTCGGGTATTTTGTACCACAGTCTGTTTTTGAGAATGAGCCTGGGCACAAATTGAAGGAACTGAAACTCTCAGAACTTTGCCTTCCCCCAAGAGAGATTCATGTAGGAAAAGAGGCAGAGGAACTCATGAAGTCTACAGGGCAAGAGGAGAGAGATACCTTCCTTGAGAACATGAAAAAGGCCTACACAACTGCTGGTGCCTACATGCTACAAAAAATGCCATTGCAGAACAAAGTCTTGCGGTACATGGCAGCTCTAGATCCAAAGGTTCATGGTTATCAAGCAACAAGGAAAACGCTGAAAAGACTGAGTAACATGTTCCCAACAGTCCTCAATCCCTCTGAACAGAAGAGAATCATCCACGAAATAATAAAGTACTCCCTGGATCCCACTGTCGTTACAACAGAGGAGAACAGTGCCAACCTTACAGAGTGGTGGAAGCAGATATTCAACTCAGGAGACTACCCAGCACTCAGCAAGCTGGTGAAAGCATGTCTCTCGATCTTCTGTGGACCACATGTGGAACAGTCCTTCAGTTCAATGAACAGGATAATAAACAAGACAACCAACAGACTTGATGTCAGAACGTACAGTGCCTTACAGTCTATAAGGTACTACCTCAAGGCACAGCACAAAACAGCTCTTGAGCTGTTCAAGAGAAAGGATCCAAGGTTCTCACCTGTAGACCTTGCACTGGCATATCACATGCAGACGTCATGCAATAGGCAGAAGTTGAGAGTTAAAACTGCAAGTGCCAAATCTCTAACATGGGCAAAGGAACTTCTGGCTAAGAATACACTGGCAAAAAAAGCATTGAATAGGGCTTTCAAGATTCGACTCAGGAAATTAACAGCAGGACACACAAAGGGCACATCTGCAAAGAGCAAGCCTACCACTGCAGGGTCTACAGCAGGAAAGAGTAGGCCCACTACTGCAGGGTCTACAGCAGGAAAGAGTAGGCCCACTACTGCAGGGTCTACAGCAGGAAAGAGTAGGCCCACTACTGCAGGGTCTACAGCAGGAAAGAGTAGGCCCACTACTGCAGGGTCTACAGCAGGAAAGAGTAGGCCCACTACTGCAGGGTCTACAGCAGGAAAGAGTAGGCCCACTACTGCAGGGTCTACAGCAGGAAAGAGTAGGCCCACTACTGCAGGGTCTACAGCAGGAAAGAGTAGGCCCACTACTGCAGGGTCTACAGCAGGAAAGAGCAAGCCTACCACTGCAGGGTCTACAGCAGGAAAGAGTAGGCCCACTACTGCAGGGTCTACAGCAGGAAAGAGTAGGCCCACTACTGCAGGGTCTACAGCAGGAAAGAGCAAGCCTACCACTGCAGGGTCTACAGCAGGAAAGAGCAAGCCTACCACTGCAGGGTCTATAGCAGGAAAGAGTAGGCCCACTACTGCAGGGTCTACAGCAGGAAAGAGCAAGCCTACTGGAAAAAGTAAGCCCACATCAATACTTGAGACTATGATGAGTAGGCCCACAGCACCAGGGCACACAACATCAAGGAGTAACCCCACATCAGCCCCATCAGTGTTTGAGACTATGATGAGTAGGCCTGCCGGGAGCCTAGCAGGACTTGGATCTGTAAATGGTGGAACTGCAACAATTAGATCGGGGCTTGAATCAGGGCATAGTGATAGCCCCAGATCTATAGTAGGGTCTGGATCTCTGAAGAGACAAGCCAATACAACCATACCAGAGTCAAAGAAAAGCAAATTGTTCTAAGCATGGGACTGTGGGCTTACTTCAGGAGCTGGATGTACAACACGAGCACCACAGCAGTATTTGAGACTTTGATGAGTAGGCTCACAGCACAATAACAAAATTTAGATCTTTGAACAGTGGAACTGCAGTTATCAAAACAGGACTTGAAACAGGCAATAATAGCCCAGAACATTGAGTATAGATATTTAATGAATGTAGATATTTGAAGAGACAATCTAATGCAACCATATAAAAAGGAACAAAGACAACGACATTTTGCTGCACATGGTATGTAAACCTTACACATGATATCGACTTTTATATCTATATATATATATATACACACACACACAGTATATATTAACCCCCCCCCCCCCCCTCCACGACCCATCTCCTTATGGATTCTAAATTTCCTAGTTTTTGGGCGAAGGCCACTGGCATCCCTGAAGGCGACAACACAAGGATTTAGCTTGGTTAGGTATGGGGTATATGATAACAGCTATACTTCCATTCATATTTCCGTCATTCAGACATCCGATTCGTTTAGATGTAATCTGCCAGTTTCCTAATGAGGTATACTTATTGCAGCTACAATTCGATGCATGTCTTTCCGTATAGACCTCATTCTGTCACTACAAACAAAGTCAGAATGCCCTGTCATGATGCTGAGGACCTGCGAAATGCGTGTATATATGTTGTCGCATTCATGTAGAAGTCATTTCAAGATGATGTGAACTATTATTTATTATTCACAGAGATACTGCATGCCCAAATGTACCAACTAAATATTTACACATAATTAAGACTCACTTACTTACACACATTTCCTTTCCTTCAAAGGTCTCCTGGATTCTTCACACAGAAGAGGATGTGAAAGGTGCTTAACACACATCACGGTTTAAGGGAATGGACCAATCAAATCAACCTCTAGTTTAAGAACAGACCTACAAGAAGTGCTGAGTCATATCTAAGATGGCCGAGTGTGAAGAAGAACCAGCAACCAGCCAGAGCACTGGACGTAAATCCAAAGCACCCAAAAAACTTTTGACACCTGAGATTCCATGTAAGGCACATGTGTGTCCAGAGTGTGGCCTAGAGTTGACAACTTCTAAAGGCCTGAAGTTTCACCTGAGGACTCACACAGGGGAGAAACCTCATGTGTGCTCAGACTGTGGGAATCGTTTCAGGCAACTTGGCTCACTCAAATCACACATCCTGACCCACACAGGGGAGAAACCTTTCTCTTGTCCGTGTTGTGAAAGAGGCTTCACTGTATCCAGTGCCTTGATAAAACACATGAGAACTCATCCTGGACAGATGCCTTTCCGCTGTTCACAGTGTGGGGAGGGATTCACCAGGAAATTGGAACTGAACCAACATGTAAAAGATCACAAAGAATTGGGAGGACCGAATATATGTGCAGACTGTGGGAAAGGTTTCCAAACAGAAGCCACTTTGAAAAGTCACGAGAAGACACACTTAGTACATAAACCTCACGTCTGTACGTTCTGTGGCGAGGCGTATCAAGAGTTGATCTCACTCAAGCGACACCTAATGTTCCACACAGGGGAGAAACCTTATGTGTGTTCAGAATGTGATAAAGGGTTCAGTGAGCTGTATACCATGAAGAAACACATGATGACCCACACAGGGAAGAAGCCTCATGTGTGTGCTGTGTGTAGTAAGGGGTTTACCAGTAAATACGGGTTACACATTCACATGACGACCCACACGGGGGATAAACCTCACGCGTGTTCAGAATGTGGTAAAGCATTCTCTCATCTAGCTAAGCTGAAGATACACATTCTGATCCACACAGGGGAGAAACCTCATGTGTGCACTGAATGTGGGAGAGGATTTACTCAGTCAAATAGTCTAAAGGGACACATGACGCTTCACACGGGAGAGAGACCTCATGTGTGCTCGGTCTGTGATAAAGGGTTTTGTCAGACAAGCCAATTAAAACAGCACATGCTGATTCACACCGGGGAGAAACTCCACGAGTGTTCAGACTGCGGGGAGAAATTCAGGTTACTCACAGAACTAAGGACCCACGTGAAGACACACACAGGAGACAAGCCACATGTGTGTGCAGAATGTGGGCAAGGATTCCCTCAGTTAGGTAAGCTGAAGTTCCACATGCTAAGCCACACAGGAGAGAAACCCCATGTGTGTTCAGACTGTGGGAAGGGGTTCAAACAACTAAGTCACCTAAAGACACATTCTGCTACCCACACAGACGAAAAACCTCATGTCTGTCTGGACTGTGGTAAAGCATTTCGGCTGCGAGCTACACTTAAGAAACACATGATGACCCACACAGAAGAAAAACCCCATGTGTGCCCGGAATGTGGTAATGGATTCAGCGACCAATTTGTCTTGAAGAAACACATGATGATCCACACAGGAGAGAAACCTCATGTGTGTACAGACTGTGGTAAAGGTTTCAGGCAATTAATCACACTGAAAACACACATGGCGGTTCACATGGAGGAAAAACCCCATGTGTGTCCAGACTGTGGTAAAGGGTTTACGCTACCGAGCCCGCTTAAGAAGCACATGCGGACCCACCAGGGGTTGAAGCCGCACGTGTGTTGGGACTGTGGTAAGGCGTACACGACTATCGGCAGTCTGAGGCTGCACGTGATGACACACACGGGACAGTTCCCCCACGTGTGCCCCTACTGCTGGAAGGGCTTCAGGCAGCCCAGTGACCTCAGGACACACATCATGTCCCACACAGGGGAGAAACCTTTTGTGTGCTCAGACTGTGGGAAAGGATTCAATCGACAAAACAACCTGAAGGCCCATTGTGTCAAGTTCCACTCGGGGCTGAAGGCTAATTGTGCTGAGACTGTGGTACGAGACCCTACTAGTGACGTCATCACATAATGACCCACATGACCGAGCATCCTGTGTATCTGCACAATTTAGTTAATATGGTCAAGACATTGATATGTTCATTTGCAGCGCAAAAGAGTAACTCACCGGCGCTACATTAGTGCGTCATGCCCAAACCATCTATCGACGGAAACAGGGCACATATATGCAGGTTAAATAAATGAATACCAAACCAAACCAAACCATCATGCCAACCCTCCATCAGTGTATACAACCTGGAGGCAGCACCAGTGGGTGAGAATGCTGTGGAATACCTAGAACAGTATCTACAGATTACTCAATGTATTCCTACATTCACATGGATTTGATATTTTATACCATATTCTGGGAAATATTTCATTATCCACCGTTGAAATGATAGTATTTTACAAGTTTCATTGACATGAGATTTTTTTCACTTTTGATTAACAATTGATTCAAGCATTTCCATTACTAAATATATTGTACATATATAAAAATTATATATATATACCATATTCAATGTAAGCACCTCAATCGAATAAACTACCGGTACTCCTTTTTAGTCAGCTTTACACTAGTTATAGCCGAGTGGCTATGATTGACCTGTATCCCGTGCAGTACAATTGTAACGCCCGTACAGATAGCTTATCTAGAACACATATATATTGCCAGACGAGGGCGATACCCAAGTCGCCCTACCAGCAAGCTGTGGTTAATTCTAATACCCTTTCATAACCATCGTCTATCTGTTTTAAACCAGGGTATGCAGTATAACAAAGGTGCGAAGTCTATTGTTCTGCCTAACCACCGTGGTTTAAACTTATCTAGAACACACATATTGCATTGTGTCTTTGTGCTCTAGTTTAGGCTGTGTCATTTTGATGATTAAAATGCTCACAATCCACGCATCCTGGTTCTTGATGTTGTACATTTATACATGGATACAATCAGTTAGGCTTAGTGGTAGCGTGTTCGCCTCGGACGTGCAAGGTTGTGTGATCGAGTCTCCTCCCCCTGCTGTGGTAGACATGCAGTACTGTAAGACCTCTGATAAGCCAACCCTTTTTTGGGGAATTTTAAGCCCAATTCGGCTTATAGTATTGTCTCAAAGTGCGGGGTTGGCTTATAATCGAGGTTTTTTATCAAGTAAATTATAGTTTACCCATGTTTAAATGAATCCGAATTCGGCTTATAAAATTGTCTCAACTGGGGGCTCGGCTTGTAAGGGAAGTCGGCTTATCAGAGAGGTTTTACGGCACATCAAAGGCCTGTCCATCTCACACTTTGCCTATATATGGTGTGGGATGTACAAGAACCATTGCCTCGTTAAAAGTGTAGGGGCATGCTTTCTGCCTTCATCCACCTCATAGATTCGACCAGCTCTCCCTTGGCACAGCCTCATGGCGTTGGGCGCCTGCCCGGTCCCTGCACTCAGTACCCAAAGGGGGACGTCACCTGCGTTCTCCATCTTAAAAAACACCCCCTATTCCACAGACTTTTGGGTAAAAAAATACCCCTTTTTCTATCAAAACAAGGGTATTTGGGGGTCTAAAAATACCCCCTTTTTCTAAAAAACACGGGGAGTTTTAGAAACATACCCCTTTCTCTATGAATGACGGATATTTGATAGTAAAGAGTGTACTATAGGGTCAGTGGAATGCAACATAATTCCCAGAATGCTAGAAAATGTACCCTTTTCCTCTGTTTATAGGGGCTTCAACATGTACCAATCAGTAAATCATTAGGTAGCTAGTGCACTATAGGTAGATCTGCTACCGTGCCTTCAGCGATATGCGTTTTTGAATTTATAAAGTAACGTAAATTGGCACATATAACCAAACCCAAAATCTCCAAATTCTAGGTGCGGGTAATACGAGGGTTTTTGGCAGTATAGCAAGGTACTAAAATCGCAATTTTCAGACCTCTGGTGCGTGTTATACAGTTCTCTCAAAGTCAGGGTGCGGGTTGTACACGAGATGTGGGTTATATACGGGAATTTACGATACTTTCATTCATGGAATGATTTTCAATTCTTTTTTCAGAACCTATTACACTGAATATGAGTGGTCATTTCTTAACAACGGGGGGGGGGGACCAAAAAATATTTCGATCCCTTGAGAGAGGGGTGGGGGCAAACGAATCTTGATCCCTGTTGTGCCCGGTATTGTCCACAGGCTACAAAGTGTCCACATCACATCATGTCCACAGCCTTACATCACAACGTGTCCACACAATTACAGTTCGCCCACAACCTTCAATCACAAGGTGTCCACAAAATTCAGTTTGTACGCTTCCTTCCATCACAAAGTGTCCATTATCTCTTTATAGTATAGCCTACACCCAGATGAGACAAAATAAACACCTAAAAGAAAAGAAAAAGAAAAGAAAAGAAAAAAGGGGGTTG
The DNA here is from genome assembly GCA_947462335.1 of Harmothoe impar. NCBI lineage: Eukaryota > Metazoa > Annelida > Polychaeta > Phyllodocida > Polynoidae > Harmothoe > Harmothoe impar. The sequence continues at coordinate 74,424,961 of OX381711.1, forward strand.
GGGGGCTAGTTAACTAGCCTATCCTACGATGGACTGTGTAGGCTTACCACTAGTAGTGGCGCCATCTTCATTTGCTTAGTGAGACTTTTAAGATAGTCTAGGTTAGGATTCAGATCGTTTAAGATTGCCCTCTGAACGTTTGTCCGCGCACCTAGTAGAGAGTATTTTTCGTTTTATGCCTCTCTTACTCACTAGATGACGGGGCAATTGAATCCCCCCCCCCCCCCATACATGGAATGATGCCAATATTTTGTTAGAACAAATACCTTTGTCGGTGCACTAATAAATTAATAATTAACATGAGAATCTACATCCACCGTGAGCAATAATGAATATGCATCACGATGAAGAAAACATACTTTGATAAAACTTACAAAAGTCTTTTCTTTCCTCTAAAGGTTGCGTGGATCCTTCATAAAGAGGTGAATTGCACAGTTAAAGGTCAAGGACAATCCTACAGGAAGTGCTGAGTCATTTCTAAGATGGCCGAGTCATCTGAGCCTGTGAAGAATTGCCATGTGTGTTCAGAGTGTGGCCTGGAGTTGACAACTGCTAAAGGGCTGAGGATTCACCTGAGGACCCACACAGGAGAGAGACCTCATGTGTGTTCAGACTGTGGGAATCGTTTCAGGCAACTTGGGGCCCTGAATTCACACATGCTGATCCACACAGGAGAGAAACCCTTTTCCTGCCCATGTTGTGAACGTAAATTCACAATGTCAAATTCCTTAGTAAAACACATGAGAACTCACCCAGGAGAGAAACCTTTCCAGTGTTCAAAGTGTGGGGAGGGATTCAACAGGAAATCTGAACTCAACCAACATAATAAAGATCACAGAGAACTGGGAGGTCCGAATATCTGTGCCGACTGTGGAAAAGGTTTCAAAACAAAAGCCAGTCTAAAAGGTCATGTAAGGATACATACAGTGCCTAAACCCCACATCTGTTCTTATTGTGGGGAGCGCTTTCATGAACTGATTACACTCAAGAGACACCTTACACTCCACACAGGAGAGAAACCCCATGTGTGTGCAGCCTGTGGTAAAGGATATAATGACCTCTATGCCCTGAAGGAACATTTGATGACCCACACAGGAGAGAAACCTCATGCCTGTTCTGTCTGTAGTGAGAGGTTTATCAGTAAATCTACCCTGAAGGTTCATATGATAAAACATACAGGTCAGAAACCCCATGTATGTTCAGAATGTGGTAAAGGATTTCACAAAGCAAGCAAACTCCAGGGACACATGAAAACTCACAAAACCTTGTTAGAAAATGAATGTTCACGATGTAACTTGGTATGTCCTGATGCATCGCATCTACAACACCATATCCAGTGGTCCCATTCAAATAAAAAAGTCCACCCTTGTTCCCAATGTGGGGAGACCTTGGTATATTCCGAGCTCAGATCTCACACAGTCTTAAAGCACCCGAAACAGACATGCTTCCCCTGCTCAATTTGTCACAGGGAGTTCAAGAGGGAAGGAGAGCTAAACAGACATAAAAAGATTCATAACAAAAAGGCGTTAGATCCATGTCCACATTGTGGCAAACAGTACACACATGCCCATCACCTTAAGGTACATATAATGTCCCATGACAAGAAAAAACACCCATGTTCATATTGCAACAAACTATATCGCATCCGCAGTGAGCTGATGAAACATATCCGAGTTCATGAAGGAATCAAACCCCATGTGTGTCTAGAATGTGGCAAACGATTCGCACAACCTAAACAACTTAAGATACACATGATGAACCACACAGGGGAGAAACCTTATGTGTGTTCAGACTGTGGTAAAGCATTCCCTACACCCAGCAGTCTGAAAGAACACCTGATGTCTCACTCAGAAGAGAAACCTTATGTGTGTTCAGAATGTGGCAAAGGATTTAAGCAGAAGCAAAAACTAAAAAGACACATGTTGACCCACAACGAGGAAAAGCCCCATGTGTGTTCAGACTGTGGCAATGGTTATACCACAGCCAGAGGTCTGAGAATTCACATGATGAGCCACACAGGTGAGTGCCCACATGTGTGCTCGTACTGTGGCCGAGGGTTCAAGGAACCGATTAATTTAAAACTCCATTTGTTTTCTCATACAGGGGAATATCCTCATGTGTGTTCAGACTGTGGTAAAGGATTTAGCACAACAAGTGATTTAAAAAGGCATGTGTTCTCTCATACTGGAGTAACATCCCATGTGTGTGCAGACTGTAGTAGAGCATTCAGAGCCGGCAGTGCTTTACAGAGGCACATGATGACCCACACAGGGGAGAAACTCCACATGTGTTCAGTGTGTGGACAAGGATACATGAAATTAAATAACCTGAGGACTCACATGCGAAAGACACACACCAGTTTTACTGATACAATCTTAAATTTACCGCTTGCATATAAATCTATAAAGTGCCCAACATGCATACACGGTTTCAACGAAGTAGTTGGTTTGGAAAATCACTTGGCAACACATACGAACTCTTCAGTTGGCTAGATCCCTCAGATCTAGATCTGCCTCTGTTTGACCTCCCCAGGAATCTCTTTAGGTCAAAGTTAGTGTTGGTTTTATACTTATTGAGGATAAATGTATTAGCTCAAGTTGCTATGATATCTAGATGAGTGGAAGACTTGCGTTAGTTAGTATAGAAACCTAATTGTGAGTAATATCCCAACAGACCATGTTGATCCATGAGATTGTATAAGGTCTCTTCCTGGCCATTGTTTTGGATGTTCCAGAGTGATGGAATGAACGTTCCAGAGTATTCTGATTCGCCTCTTGTGTAACTAGTATATATATATCCCACATCATTTCGAAATGTTGGAAGATACTAAAATACGTTTCAAGAAAGAAACTAAAATAATGGAGGGGGGAGGGGTTAGTAGGCACATCTGGTCATCGACTCGGTGTATAACACCTCGTCTTGACCTTGTGGGGCAGTGGGTATGAGGCATATCAAGGTACAGGTGTAGTCTATCTAACACATAACTGGCCACAGTTATTTTCTTAAGGAAAGATGGGTCCAAAGGTGATGTAAACAATCTTCGCCCAATCTCAACACTTCCTGTTCCTGGCAAACTTTTAGAAAAATTGGTATTCAAACAAACCATGAAGTATCTGAATGACAATAATATAATATCAGAACATCAATCAGGCTTCCGTTCCAACCATTCAACTCTATCAGCTGTAGCAGACTTTACTGATGAACTCTTTAGATCTATAAACAATAGCAATATAGCACACACCATATTTATAGATTTTTCTAAGGCTTTTGATACAATAAATCACCTAATTATGACAAAAAAACTTCAACATTTAGGCTTTTCAAACTCAACAAAACTCTGGTATCAAAATTATCTTTCAAATCGTTCCCAATCAACCATAGCTAATAATATTAGATCAAAGTCACAAATAATTAAGTGTGGGGTCCCCCAGGGCTCCATCTTAGGCCCTCTTCTCTTTTAACTATATGTAAATGACATAGGCTCCTCTTTGCAATATACCAAACATAAACTTTATGCTGATGATACAGTTCTGTATATTTCAACACCCTTAACTATAAATGCTGAAGACATGCTCAATGACGACCTTAAAAATATTTCTGATTGGTGTTACAAAAATAAACTAACTATAAATGCTAAGAAAACTAAGTACATGCCTATAGCTGCCTCCTCAAAAACCCTGAAAAAGATCCCGAGATGTCAATTAAAAATTGGCACTCAGTCACTCGGCAAAACTGGTGAATTTAAATATTTAGGTATTACTATAGATAGTTGCCTAAACTTCAATGCCCATGCAAAAAACACATGTGCAGCGGCGTCTGTTAAGGTCTACCTCCTAAATAGATCCAGGACAGCTATGACAGAAGAGGCAAGCATGAGGGTCTACAAAACAATGATACAACCTGCCATTAATTATGGTGACTTCATTTACATGAGTACTACAGAGGATAATTTACTTAAACTTCAGCGGCTCCAAAACAGGGCAATACGTGTGGCTTTTAAACCCACAGATCATACTAGTACTGAAAACCTACATAAAATAGCAAAAATTAATCTCCTCTGTGACTTAAGACACGCAAGTTTAATGAAAATGGCATTTAAAAGAACCCAGTCTCCCAAATTTCTAGACAGACGTAATGTAAGGACGAGATTACATATGTATCCAGTCCTCAAAGCATGCTTCCCACATAAAACCAGATATAAAAAATCAGTGGAATACAAATGTGTCATAGCCTGGACAATCCACTGAGATCCCTTCAGGATTACACCCAAATCAAGTCAAGTCTTAAATCTGATCTCAAAAACAAACTTGATAACCCTCTTTGAAGCTCACACTAGTTCTCACCGGTCTATTTATCCTACAACCGTACACTATGCTACAAGTACCTTATTATATCCTATATAAATCTTTCTGTGTTCATCCCTCATCCTCTAGTACATTCTACTATTAAAACCATGTCGCTATCCTACCATTATGATATACTTATCCCTAACCGTACACTCTCTACTCCCTAAGTTTTATACCTTCAGAATTTTGCCTGTTATACCTTTCAACAGGCAATTTATTTTTTTAGACTTAAGTGGCTCTAGACTATGGACCTGACCAGATGTATCCCATCCCTTTGATGGTGACATCTGGTCAACTCCATTACCTAGTATACTTGGACTAATGTTCAATTATGCACCCCACCTTATGGTGACAAGTGATTGTACCTTCTTTTTTTTTATTATATGCACCATAAGGCTGGGTACTCAGTAAGACACTTCCTAGGAGGTACGTTTACCCAGGATAAATAAAGAATTAAAAAAAAAGGGTCTTAGAATTAACCACAGCTTGCTGGTAGGGCGACTTGGGCTTCAACCTCATCTGGCACCACCAGCAAGCTGTGGTTAATTCTACCTACCCGTTCATAACCATAGTCTATCTAATACATAGCCTCGGGGCCATCGTGTTCTATGAAGTTCCCATAGCCGTGTGTACGATTTAGGCAATATGTGTCCCTGTCCTGAAGCAGTCCAGGCAATCCCTGAAGTCTCCATACATCTCTCTCTATATATATGTACTGGGATAACGTGACTATTATTTGTTGGCTTACGCATTTGTGGCTAAGATAAAACTCTAGCGCTGTAAATTTAGAGAAACTATACATGTGTGTGATGTAATTAATAAATACCCATGTAAACAATTACCGCATCCCGACTTGTTGTGTGAGCTCCCTGTCATGGTGTAGGTGTGTAGCCCCAAATAGACTCATGGGGACAAACTCTGAAAAAATAAAGAAGTTTTTCATCACCAAGGAGGGAAGATTATGATGAGGAATTAAAAAAAAAATTAATTTCATTTTTTTTTAAACTTCGGAGCTATAAAGAGCTATAAGCCTATATATTTTTCACGTTTTAGTAGTTAAGAGTCTATTGATCCATAAAAGTAGTTATAATGCAACTTATTCATAGCTCACTGCATTCCTGACAGCCTAAGCTTTTATTACTGGACATCGATTCTCTGTCTCTTTGTAGCTCTATAGTGATCGATGCCCAGTTTTATACTTCAGACCAGTGGCTCATTTTGGCTGTTTTTCGCCTCACAGATTGCTCCTAGCGCGAAATTCTGACTAGGTGTCAATATATTCTCTATGCCAATGTGTAATATGAGGGTAGAAAACAGTGGAACCTCAGTTAGAAAAAATCCTACTGAACAGTTTTTGAGAAAACTAGGGTTTTGTTGCCTTTTTTTGCTGTTTTTAGTACATTTCCTACATAACCCGTGAACGTCAGCATTTCTCAATTTTCAGTTATTTAGAATTAGAATTTGACATTTTTTTATTCGCAGTAGGATTCCTGAATACCGAGCCATTCTACACAGGGTGTTATTTTGAAAGAATATATATCATTTGATAGTGTATTTGGTCTCCGAAATAGAGGGAGTATGGTCATAGTTTAATTGATTGTTGACAATCCAGTCAAGGGCTATTAAGTTCAGTTCAGTGCAAGTTGCAAAACAAGTGACTTGCACTTTTTAACTTGACCTCATGTCCACTATGTAGGTCTTCACTATGCATGGGTCTATCCAGAGTCCATCAATGGGATCACGCATGGAGGCAGATTCCGCAGCTTTTGGCAAGAAAAAAGTTCAAAATCGCAAAGAAGTGAAATTCGCCTAAAAAACCCCAATTTGGCGAGAAAAAAGTTCAAAATCGCAAAAAAGTGAAATTTGCCTAAAAACACCTGAAATGGCGAGAAAAAAGTTCAAAATCGCAAAAAAAGTGAAATTTGCCTAAAAACCCCCTATTTGGCGAGAAAAAAGTTCAAAATCGCAAAAAAAAAGTGAAATTTGCCTAAAAACCCCCTATTTGGCGAGAAAAAAGTTCAAAATTGCAAAAAACGGAAATTTACCTAAAAACCCCCTACTTGGCAAGAATAAAAGTTCAAAATCTCAAAGAAGGGAAATTTCCCTTAAAAACACCCTATTATATGACTGTAGCATGAATGCAGACACTCATGGACACAGACTCATGTACACCCACAAGACATGCACATAGGCATGAACATGGCCTTCTCCTTCATATAGCAACCTATGGATTTCTACTTTGATGAGACTGAATATAGCTTTCTGTTAGAAGGACTGTGATACATGGATGTCGATGTCCAGTTTTAGATATATACCCATATAGTGCATTGGAGTGCTATAATGTTGGACTGCTGTATATTTTGATACCAATTGTGCCCATATTCGTCCACTTTCAACAGGTTTTTCATAAAAAATATTTTTCCAATATCACGCTCTAGGGACGTCCTTTATCTGCAATAATTTTAGTGATAGCTTTGTAACTAATTTGCCCTACCCCCGTTTTTTCTTCGGCATGTAAAACGTTTTGGGTGAAACTGGTTACATTTACAGGACATATATGCAATTTTAAGGTTGTAGGGAATATGAACGGTGTCTAGGCTCTTCCTGAGTCCCTCCCTTTTTGCGTCAAACATTCGGTTATTGCAGCTCCCCACACTAATCAACCACTCTGCATGCCCCTTGTTAAATTGTAGGGGGTGGCATACAGAAACATCCTTGTTAACCCTGCTCTACACTAAATCTAATATGTACTATTTATGGGTCCTGCATTATATGAACAATTGCCCTTGCCATTGCAAAGGCTTTCGGATTGTTATAAAAGTAAATCAAGAAATCATCTAAAAATAGACAATCATCAGAAGCAATAATATGACTATCTTAACATTATGGTTTATGTATAATACCATACAGCAGCATTAGGCTGAAAAGAAAACACTTGATATTTTGATAAACCTTCACTTACAAACGTATTTTCTTTCCTCCAAAGGTTGCCTGGATTCCTCACAAGAAGGCCAATACGATCATAGACGCATCGCCAATCGTATCAACGCAAGGGACCACTAGGTTAACAACCAACATCGTACAGGAAGTGGTGAGTTCAACCATTGCACCACAAGGTGGGAAACAGGCATACAAGAAGTGCTGAGTCATATCTAAGATGGCCAAGTGTGAACCATCTAGCAGCCAGAACACTGGACGTAACTCTGAGGCAGCTGTGACAAGTAAAACAGTGGCCTGCCTCGTGTGCGGCTCAGAGGTGGCAGCAACGTCACTGAAGGCACACATGAGGATCCACACAGGGGAGAAACCTCATGTGTGTTCACACTGTGATAAATCGTTCCGTCTAATAGGACATCTTAAAGCCCATGTCCTGACCCACACAGGAGAGAAACCCTTTTCATGCCCGTGTTGCGAAAAAGGTTTCCAAGGACGTAGTGCCTTAGTAAAACACATGAAGGCCCACCCAGGAGAGAAGCCTCTCCAGTGTTCAGAATGTGGGGAGGGATTCACCCTGAAAGCTGAACTCGACCAACATAAAAAGTCTCACAAGGTAGGATTAGATCTACATACATGTCCGGAATGTGGAGAAGAGTTTCAAACAGCAGCCAACTTAAAAAGTCATAAAAAGAAACACCACGGGACACATGCAGCGTGCTCTGTCTGTGGTAAAGGTGTACGCAATCAGAGTTGGCTTATTAGACACATGAGGACCCACACAGGAGAGAAACCTCATGTGTGTTCAGACTGTGGTAAAGGGTTCAGTCAGCTATCTAGCCTGAAGTCCCACATGATGACCCACACAGGGGAGACACCGCATGTGTGTTCACACTGCGGGAAGTACTGTGTTAGCAAATCTGACTTGGAGAGACATGTGAGAAAACACACAGGAGAGAAACCTCATGTGTGCTCAGAGTGTGGTATTGGATTCAGGATGAAGTCTGGTCTAAAGCTACACATGATGAGCCACACAGGGGAGAGACCTCATGTGTGTTCAGACTGTGGTAAAGGTTATAGATCGATATCTGACGTAAAGAAACACATGAGATCACACAAGGGAGGAGTTACCTCCCTGGTGTGTCCAGACTGTGGTAAAACCTTCTTACATCAAGGTGCCCTGACTGTACATGTAAGGACCCACACAGGAGAGAAACCTCATGTGTGTTCAGTCTGTGGTAAAGGCTATTGTAACCTGGCTACTCTGAGGAAACACGAGGCTACCCACACGGGAGAGAAACTCTTTGTGTGCTCAATGTGTGGGGAGGGGTACGCCACATCAAGTACCCTCAGGAACCACCAGGTGGAGGCACACAGCATTGATGTGCAGCCATACCCCGACACTGTCTTTGTACACCAGGTGCCGCTAGTACATATACCTGTAAACTGTCTCACGTGTATACACGGCTTCAATGAAGAAGGCGATTTGGAAAATCACTTGGAAACAAAAATGAGCTCTTTCAGTGGGATAGATCCATCTGATCATCATCTTGAATTCATAGACCAGGATCTATAATATAGAATCATGAATAAGACATAAATCCCACAACAACAAGTTGTATGCGCTGTGTTTTCACCAGAGAAAACTAGGTCAGAGGATTAGGTTAATGTCTCCTTATCATTACTTCAGCATTGCTCTTTCCCAGTGAAAAGAAAACGTTATACAACTTTATTTAACGTTTCTCTATGGCTGCTTATCATGGCAAAAAGTTATTTTGACGTAGAACAACGTGTGTCTTTTGTTAGCTGGGTTTGTGTTCTAAACAGTTACTACTAGTATGGTGGGCCCGGGGTCACACATTGAGGCCTGCGTGGTAGCGGAGCAACGCAGTTCTTAAATTTAAAAAAAATTGAGTTATTCAGTTTGACATAATCCTCAAACATAAAGGTTATCAATATATTGAAGTAGACAAGTGCAAAGTGTGGAAACAAATTACCCTATATTAATCGTGAAATCGGACAAATGTTTCAACGATTTTTATATGTTTTAATGTGATCAATTAAATATGCATATTATGTTGTGTAATTTACAATACTTGAAAGCAAGTTGTGATTTATAGTTTGAAGTTTATCTTTTCCCTAAGGGTTGGTTGGCTGTACAATATGAATAAGACTTTACTCAGTAAACATGTATTGAACTTTAACTATGAATTGTACATCAGCCTGAGTTATTATTGTTGCATTGTTATATACACTGTAAAAATATTCCGTTGAATGTACGGAGAATCAGTGTAAAATTTTACGGTGATTCATCATAACATATGATTACAGTGAGGCAATGTAAAATCAATCAGTTTTACTTTGAATATCCGTAATCCAGTACAGTGAAACACCGTTTATTTTTACAGTGAAACACAGTTTATTTTACGGTGAAGCTACGTTTAATTGATTTCAGTTTTATCACACCAGGTGGCAGTTTGGTTCATGAAGAGATTTTTCTAGATGCTAGGAACACCATTTTTGTGGTGATAAGAAAATTATATACAGATACAGCTGTAAGGTTTGCTCTGTAGCCATCCTAGAGTGACTTCTGCTCATGGACTGGTATTACAAAGTGTCATGAAGCATTCTATGAGGCTTTCATAGACTAATTCCTAATGATTAGGTCTGAAGTCTTGACACTAAGATGATATTGCTGATTGGTACCAAATTGGGTTTGGAACCATATTGAGCATGGGGTTAGATAAAGGGGGATAAATGAACTGAATAACACTGGGACAAATCAGTTAAATTACACAAAATACCATTACAATTATTGTTTAGGCACTGAATCAGAATACAGTGATGTTTTGTATTCTGTTAGAATAACGGTGATTCACAGTTCCGTAGAAATGACGGTGACTTTGGGAAAAACGGTGACCGTGAAAATAACGGTGAAAATCCGGCACCCAGTGGTGCCAGTGAATCACCGTTTTTTCAACGGTACTGAGAATCACTGTTAAAAAATTTTATAACGGAGATTTCTTGTTTAAAAATAGCGGTGACAGTTCCGTAAAAATAACGGTGACTTAGGAAAAAACGGTGACCGTAAAAATAACGGTGAAAGTCCGGCACCCAGTGGTGCCAGTGAATCTCCGTTATTTTAACGGAAATTTTCTTACAGTGTAGTGATGTGTGAAAGTATCCTAATAAACTATTTAATCGTGTGTGGTTATGTGTAATTTGATGACATCTTTGTAGTTGGGTAGTTGGGTAGTTCCAACACTGTATCATATAATATGTTATGGTGGAACTCGAGTGAGGGTGATGTGAATAAAAACTATTCTATAAATGACTTGTTTTGTTATCCCTTGCCAGTCAGTATGATAGGTTTTAGTGGATCATGTATGTATAAACCATCACCTTGTGGCGTAGCCTAGACAAAACCAGCTGAAACACAGGGGGGACAACGCCACGGCTCCGTCTGGTGTCAAATACATGCGTAACAGTGTCCACTGATCTGTTGGCTCTTCAACTCAGCATGTCTGAGAAAATGTCATGTTTGGAAGGCAGAGCGCCATCGTCTTTGCCAATTGCCATTTGCCAATTGCTATTTGTCGGCCATGTTTGTTCTTGGACATCAGATGCTCGGACATTTAGATGCTCGGACCTTCAATATGTGCTCGGACATTAGGTATAAGCTAATATAGAAAGTGTTCAATATTTTTCTTGGAGGAAGGGGGCATGCTCGGACATTAGATTCAGACATTATATGCTCAGACATTAGACTGTAGCCTATTTTGCTTTTTTTGGGAGGGGGGGCAATGTCCAAGCACCTAAATGTCCCGAGACCCCAATGTCCGAGCACCCAGATGTCCGAGAACCAAGAAGGCCACCAACCATTTTTATTGACCATCTTTATAATGAAAGTAAGGTTAATTATTGGTGCAGGACAATGTCCGAGTACCATACCAAATGTCCGAGCACCACTCGGACGACGTTATTAACGATGCTCGGACATCTATTTCCCGCCATTTCAAGTAGAACAAGATGGCCGCTAAATGGCAAATAGCAATTGGCAAATGGCAATTGGCAATGGCGCACCGGCCTTCCATACTAATGCTACCACATGTGACAACAGAAGCTTTTGCTTTTTGTATGACACTGAAATAGGAATGGATAACTATGGACCTATGGGTATCGAGGACAGGCAAATTGTAAGTATAATATATATCTGATGTTCTCCTTAAAATTTATTATAAAACCTCCTCATAATTGACTCAGGGTTAATACCCTGAGGCATATACAATGCCTGGCTATTCCTTTAAGACGTTTTTTAGCCATTTTAGAATCCTTAATACTCAGTTTGTATTTTAGTTACAAAAAATTCAATAACATAAAAGGATAGGCACAATGAGGGGACAAATATTTCCTTCAAAAAGTCAATCAATATCTCTTTTCTTCTACTCGCAAATGGACTGCGATCTTTGCATATTTTTTCTCTCTTTTCTTTAAACCCTTAACTACTGTTAAATGACTTCCCTCTAAATGAACTCTCCATAGGCTGCAAGGTTAAAAAAATAATTGAAGCTGTTAGAAAGGCTGTTCCCACCAAATAAGTACCACATTTCTATCTTTCTGGCATAAATGTACCATCTAACATATGAAAATGCCATCCAACTAAGCTGAAATGCCCTCTAAATTATTTAAATCACTTAAATGAATTTCATATAATACCCTGTACATACCAAAAACAAGGATCACTTTTATCTACAATATGGACATGGGAGAAACCTTTTCATTCAGTGTGTGTTGGACATAGACGTGAGAGGACAAAAGAGATAGATAGCCAAGATCGGGGAACATAAAAATTTGAATTTGGGCTCAAGTACCCCCCCAAAAAAAAGTCAGTATGCAAATCTTTTCTGAGTATACCCTTTTTTTGCACGACTTGCCTCACTCGGTGTGACTTTCTTAGGGCACCTGCATCATGTGACCTATGGGTTGTGTGGTGCAGGTAGTTGTCAGTTCCTGATATGCTATACTTGTGACACACAATTTGGGTATGCTATCCGAAACGGTGCAGCCAGGATATAATATAGGGAGCCAGTCAGGAATCCTGGAGAGAACATGGTATGGTGACCAATGGATGATATGGATAGTGGACTAGGGTAAACCAAAGGTGCTGAATCCATTTCTGTTATGTGTAGAATGATATCTAGGTCGGAACAAGGTCAAGATCAAGGTCAAAGGTCACATCTTTAAGGATGCTATTAATACAAGAGTGCACCCTTTCTCTTTCTTAAGATGATAAATGATACATTTCCCTTCACAACTCTCCCTGGCCCTGAGTCATCTGTGAGTTCACTCACAAGCTCAATCTTTGAGAAATTACAGTGTAAACTTCTGAGTGGGGCCCTTCCGAGAGAATCAGCTAGGAGAGTGTAGTTGGCATGCGGGTGCACCATGGTATGTTACTATGACGATGACCCTGGCTTTGTTGATATCCAGAATTACATTTGTGTGACATCACCCAAGGCAAAGCCTCTGATACAGAGTGCAAACTCTGATCTGGTCTGATCCGGAAATCATTAAATATGAGGAGAAAAGGTTATACGTAGGCGTTGCCCACCTGTCATGGGATGTATTGTGTATCACGCTACCTCTAATGTTACTAATTACTGATGTTTACAAGAGGTCAGTTTAGCTTGCTCTCACATCCCAAATGACAGGTGGTCTCTCAATTAGGGCTATATATGTATTTACCACCTGAGTTAAACTTGTTATTCACATGTTGAGGTGTAAGTCTTACCAGATCGATACAAGTTGATAGTCTGTGACCGGGTGACCTCTTTGACTGGCACGTTTGAAAATGCATATAATTATAACCAAATTGAAATAAGCTTTGTAGTATATAGTGTTGAAATATCCATTTTAACATTTACATAGCCCCCATTTCTGCCGTTTCGATGCTTGACGGTCAAAGAGGTCATCCAGTCAAAGAGGTCACCCGGTCAAAGAGGTCACCAGGTTAAAGAGGTCATCCAGTCAGAGAGGTCACCCGGTCAACTTGTATTGATCTGGTGAGAGTCAGCCTGAGGTAGTGATTAGGTAAAAACGTAAGGTGCGTTTCAGGCACATGGTCCTGAGAATTAGAGTAGATAGGATTTATCATTTCTATTTTTTTACCTTTTTTTTTTTACTGTTGAAAGTACCTAGAACAAATCTTGAATCACTGCATCGACTCACGGGTCATCAGGATGACACACTGATTATTAATGTTTATAATGAACCACAGTTACATGTGTATATTAACTATGTAATTCAAAACCAATGGTGTCCGACTCAAGGTATCTGTGTGAGTCAGGGTGCCTTTACCCTAAATATATTAAATTGCTATTTTTGGGGAATCTAGCAATGTCACCCTTCCCTTGGCTAGAAAGAGCAAACAATCAACCATTCAGCACGATACCAACATTTTATTATCTAGGATGATACATTTCAATGGGATTGGTGCGGTACAGTATGTAGCGGTATGGGGTCGGACCCATGTGCTGACTCAGGATATGCACTACAGGTGACAGGCAGACAATGACCACCTTATTTCTCTTTCCTTATCATTATTTCAAATAAAAGCAACCTTCAGTTTCAGATGAACAATTACCATAGATTCCAAATCAACAAACATGGCATGCACCCAATCCCAACTATGGCTCTATGACCGCTCTTTCCTTATAATATCTTCTCTTCTTATTCCCTCTAGTTCTGCCCATTCTCCTACTATCTGGTTGTGCTAAATCAACACCCAAATCTCTTGATTTCTATGCTTAATGTCTTTTACAACAAGCAGCTCAAGATATTGACCCTACAATCAGAGATATATAGACACATTTTCAAACCAAATGTAAATCCATTCTATTGTTATACTCTACTGCAACCAACACATTAGTCTATCAGGAAGATAATTCTGATGCCCATTTACACAATTATCAAATTATTCATGTACACCTACCACATGGTTGGTACAATAACTCACCACACAATCTTACTCCTATACCTAGACCAGGGCAATACAACAATTTGTTATACAACTGCAAACCACACTGTCAGCCTATTGTCTTATCCCTCTCAACATGGACATGTGATGGAAAACCTCTGTGGAGCTGTAGAATATGGTACATAATCTCTCCAGCTGCTCCTCAGAGGTTATGTACCATATTCTACAGCTCCACCCTCTATCCATAGTAGATCAAGAAAATGATATATATCCATCTTTTGATAAGGAATATACATGATTTTCGAAATTTGTTTTCATTTGGATAATGTGGAGTTTGAAACTTCACATCCCTACCCCTTGAACTAACATGATTAATTATCTAAAGCAACACACAGCTTTGCATGTTACCTGGTGGGCAAATGGATAGAGCATAGGGTAATGTAGTTAAAGGGTCCCCGGGTCTAAGCACATCCTGGTCAACATTATACATTTTGTAATTTGAGATCATAAGGTTGTTCAAGATCACCTGGTGATCTAAGACAGGGGAATATGCCATACAACAGTAAGAATCATAGACCAAACACCCAGGGGGAATATAAATATAGCGTCATGATATTATATATGCACTGTAAAAAGAATTCCGTTAAGATAATGGAGATTCACTGGCACCACTTGGTGCCGTACTTTCACCGTAAAAATAACGGTCACTGTTGTTTCAAGTGCACCGTAGTTTTAACGGTGAAAGTCCGGTACCCAGTGGTGCCAGTGAATCACCGTTAATGGGAATACGGAACATCACTGTCATTTTGATACAGTGCCTAAACAATAATTATAATGGTATTTTGTGTTTCCCTGTACTGGATTACAGATATTCAAAGTAAAATTGATTGACTTTACACTACTTTGCAGTACCCTAAATTCTGGCGTATAAGCCTAACTCGCGTATAAGCCGCACCCCTAACTTTGACAAATTATATAAGCCGCAGAGGGGGTCTGAATATTGCGATTTTGGTACTGTAGTATACTAATATAAACTCTCGTATAAGCCGCACCCTATATAGGCATGTTTGGTATTAAAAAAAAGCTGAGTCTGACTCGCGTAGAAGCCGTAAGGTAATCACATTTACGATGATCCACCATAAAATATTACATTGATTCTTTGTATATTCAACGGAATATTTTTACAGTGTGGGCAACTGAGTGGCGTTTTCCCAAAAATCAGTTAACCCAATGCTCACACCATGATACCCTTTTTCCCATTTCCCATACTTCCCTCCCCGCCATTTGTTAGGGTTCCCTCTCCCTAAATTCACCATGGATTATGGACATCTGCCTTTCTCTACCCCATTTCCCTTCCTCACTTCCACCCACACTGATTCACCTATACCTTCATAAATCACCGGAGGTTGAGAGCTTTACCCTTCTATGCATAGTGTTGTTGTGGAGAGACATCCTGCTCCAACCATTAATTATTACATTATCCTGTTCCCTGCAGCCTTCTCCCCCTACCTCCCACTGAATTGCTGAATCTGAGTTTCTAGGCTGTTCCATTGCCCTGTCATCCCATCACTATATCCCCTTAGCAAACCACCTTGAGAATCAAGTTCTTCATTGCAGCCCTCAGTTCTGAGCTCAGAGAAATTAAAATGATGGGATAAATGCCTCCCTCCAGGAATGCTAGTGCAGACATTTGCAATCTCCAGTGATCAGACTGTGACCTGTCAATGCCATACAGATCATAGACAGCTGCAATTACAGCCATAATCAGTAGTTGTGGCCAGCAGATAAGGATCACTAGTAGTGACGTAGACAATAGTCTCATCAAGCGGCCATGGCGAGTTGGTCTTCTTTGAATACCCTGGACCTGATGTCTTTGGAGCATCTGGTGTGGCAGGCCTTGGTTGGACGGGTGTGATGCTCTGATCCCTGAGGATGTATGTGGTACATGGTCTGAATTGAATTCAATTGTAATTACATCAGAGATGATTAGGTTCTGTTTAGATGGATTGTCTTGTGAGTGCTGTATGGAGCTGCTAGGTATCGAAAGTGTATTCCTACCCTGCTTAACATGTATCTGTGGTTGGGGTACTGTAGTGGCAGCAGTAATGGGGCAGCTGACTGCTGCTACAACTTGGCTCTGTGGTTCGGGTACTGTGGTAGCAGCGGTACTAGGGCAACTGACTGCTGCTTCAACTTGGCTCTGTGGTTGGGGTACTGTAGTGGCAGCGGTAGCGAGGAAGCTAATTGTTGCTTCAACTTGGCTCTGTGGCTCGGGTACTGTAGTATTGCTGCAGTAGCTGACTATTGTTGCAACACTATTCATGCGTTTAACTAGTATAAGTGTCCATGCCTGGAATACTGCACTAAGCAGAAATACAACAAGGAGAATACTACAGTAAATTATCACCTGGGTTGGTGTTAGAAAAATGTCATTGATGTTGCATGGTGAACCATTTCTTGGTAATACTTGCCCGGTTAAGAAGAAGCCCATAAGAATGACCAGAATAAAACTGACAACAGCAGTGATTGCCAACTTGACCCGCCATGATGTCAGGATGTGTTTGTAGGTGAAGGGTCTCTTCATGGTGATGAAGCTGTCCAGAGAGAGAAACAACATGCCAGTGGCTATGAAGTATATCATACTTAGGCCAATTGTTGTTACTAAGGCACAACTTTCTTTCCCTTGTAGATAGGGCCTGAGAAGCACTAATAAGCTGAGCAGTAGATGGGCACCAGTCAGATACACAAGGCACCAGCGGGTGGAATAGTTCAGATGGCCTGATCTCAATGTTGCGATTGTGAAGACAAGTAGTGAGTTGGTCAGAAAGCATATCAGTGCCACCATACTTTGGATGATGATATAGGCATACCCAGGGGTGTCGTCAGATTGATCCATAGTCGTATTCTGGATGTGTGTGGTGTCCATGACAAGAGATGTAGATGCTGTCTGTCTGATGCTTCACCCGGGGCTTTGTACTCTGCTAATGGTCGGTATAAGGCACTGCTTTATATAAGACTCCTTGACACAGGTAAAAACTTCCATACCTGAAATTGACTACTCTGGGGGAATGTTCCACAAGGCACTTGTTCATCTTAAAAAAAAACACACATAGCAAATAGGTAACCTGAATAACATTATGCGGCATATTGAAGAGTGTATAATAATGTTGTGCACAGGGGTGTGGAATTGAAATAAAATATATACATATTATTATATAAATATGTACCCTGATCCTTTATTGTGAAGTACTAATAAATCAGTACTTTTATCAAACCTCAGGGGGTTTACATTCTCTCACGGTAGTGACGCCATGACATCACTGCCGGCCTACCCCTTCTACAACATGGACATTAGTTGAATATTTTTTTAGTGTTAGTTCCTATTGTTTCATGTTACTACATTTACAGATATGATCTTTCTCTGTTAATAGTCGGCGCGGGTCCAAATAACTACTGTATCTCTTGACCTTCCTGGATAGTTAATGATGGATGTTTGATTAATAATTCATTTCTTTATACTGCAAAACAGTGCTACCAACAAGTTGCAGTTCCACTGCAGCATATTATGAATATTGACTCAATATGTTACATATATTTGCCTTAGGGGCTAATTAAATGTTGTTTATTGTGTATTACCAGGTGCGTACTAGGTGGACAACAGCATTCTTACCACTGATGTTGTGGGCTGGGATAGGGGAAATTTACACTAATCTTGGATAGCGCCTTCGGGTTGTGAGTAAAAAAACATATATGTCTAATGATACAACTATAGATTGAGGACTTGCAGCAGGCCCTTTAACCTATTATTGTTCCACCTCTGCAATCTGTTCTTTTCTGTAATATTAACATAAATATGACAAAGGTCAGCAAGGTGAAGGTTATTATGATAGAATGGAGTATACATAATACAAAAAGGGAAGTATGATATCATCATCATGGTTAATATTTAAGTAGATTGACTTTTCATATATATCTCACATATAACCATGAACTCTTGCAATGTCTATATTTGATATTTGCTTCTTATGAAATTTGTGTAACGTTCCCCAGTGAGAAGGACAATGGAACACAATGGCTTGGAGCTCCTCCATCATGAACTGTACCACTAAGCTTATCGTTTAAATAATTCCGGATGTACAGATGTTACCTCGCCTCCCTTTACAATGATGTACAGGTATACAGGTTATAACTAACATGAACCGACACCTCCAGCGAATAGCTGCGCAAGTTAAAATACCACAGTAAGGACAATTGGGAAGATATGAGCAGCAAGTAATTAGGCTCCCACAATAAAATATGGTGTGTAAAAGACTGACCGTGTGTTTTACATCACAAATGACTCAGAGTTATAGTTATTGAGTGATTGCATTGAGTGATTGAAAGGTGTAAATTAACTTAAGTCGACCTACTTCACCATTCGCAGACCCTACATCATCACCCACCCTAGGGGCCGTCCATAAAGTATGTCACGCTTTTTTGGGCCATTTTGAACACCCCCCCACCCCCATGTCACACTTTGTCACACTTCTTCCGACACCCCCTAGAAAAGTATGTCACAAATCTGCTGACACTCCCCCCCCTTTGCACATACCGTATCAGTGTGGTCCCATAATTTGATAAAAGAACATACATACATTATCTTAACCCAGTTAAAGGCTTATTACAATTAGATTGCTACTAAAATGTGTTGAAGTATGACATCAGTCGGTGGAATACCTTTAGACCCAGTGTTACCGTAAAATCTCTCGTATAAGCCTAACCTGTGTATTAGCCGCACCTAGAGTTTGTGCTGATCCCATAAGCTGCACTGACGATCTGATTATGGTGACTTTTGATACTGTACCATAGATGCAAAATCTTGTGTTTAAGCCACACAAGGTATTATGTTAATGGATTTTATTGAAAAGACCCCTTTTGATTCCAATTGTTCAAAGTGGCAGTATCATGTTCACACCAATAGTCATGGCACTAGATCTCTGCGGCTGAGGTATCCTCAATCCATAGATTCTTTACAATGTTTACAGGAATAACAGGTGTGCAACTGCTATCCTGTCAATTCTCTTGTGTTGGCAAATCTGTGGCAGGGGTGGATCCAGGAACTTGAGAAAGATGGGGGGGGGGGCTTGATATAGGCAATGTTCTGATGGTATATGACCCAATTACATTAAAACTCTATAGCAATAAGGGGCGGGATGCTCCCCCCCCCCTGCCCCTCCCGTGTCCCCCACCTGGATCCATCCTTGTGTGGTATCCAAATACTTGCTCTATCCACATAAGGTCTTCATGGTGCATCTTCTGGATAGCATACATGAGTTCACATTATTGCTTAGCAGCAATACATACTGGAATGATACAGGGGAATGGCAAGCAGTTTTGAAGTAGGGGGGACTGAGGGGTATATTGACCTTTTTGACCCCTTTTTACTTGACCTTTTTGGATTGAACTTTTTTGGGGTTGGTCAAAAGTGGAGGGAGGGGACATGCCCCCCCCCCCATCCCCCTTGGTTACCACGCCTGTGTGATACGTACTAGTATCAGACTGTAGGTCATACTGGAAGAACCTTGTTTTGATTTCTCTCCTTTGTTCTTCCTTTGACCTGGGTGCAAGGCTAACAAACACTGAGAGGTAGTTCCCTGACCCATCTAGTTTCACTGAAACGCCATCTTTGGCTGTTTGACTTGGTCTTTATCTATCATGGTTTGTGACAAAACGTACGCCAAACCTCTCCAGTATGTGCAAAGTTTTTCTTTTCCAGCTCTTGATACATGGTCCTTCCTTGAGAAGTTATCCTCAGTTCAACAGTGTTAAATGGACTTGGGGCATTAATGACCTTCAAATGTGCATCCAAGTTTCCATTAATAAACTGATCTATCACAGTTATAGTTTTCTCATACCTGGGTCTTGAATTGTGTGAATTTGGAAGGTGCTATGGCTTGTAGATCTACTACAACCACAAATCTGTATTTAACCTGCAGATGTCACTAATTTATACAGCATTTATAGTGTATACAAACTTCAAAAAGTGTGACGTCACACAAGTCCCCCCCACCCCCATGTCACACTTCATCACACAAAAAAAAGACCCCCCCACCCCCTCGGGCGTGACATACTTTATGGACGGCCCCCTACCCTAACCCCACAAACCTCAACCCTACATACCCCTACCCCACATACCCCTACCCCACATACCCCTGCCCCACATACCCCAACCCCAAATACCCCAACCCCATATACCCCTTCCCCACATACCCCAACCCAACATACCCCTACCCCACGTTGTATAAGACTCAGGGTAGTAACCCTGAGTCAATAATATTCATTGCAACATCAATGAATTCAGAAAATTCAGATTCTAGTCAAAAATGTTTATTGCACCTCAAGAGCGTGGTATTTAGGGATTCGATATGTGATTATGGAATTAGTTCATGGGCGATGTAGTGAGTGCATATATATATATGTATATAGTGATTGCCATCTGTGGATGTACTTCAAGGTTGAATATTTCACCTTCAAATCTGGGTTACCTTTTGCAGTCCTGTTTAAGAAAAGAAAGGGAAAATACCCTACTAACCAGAGTTCTGAGGAGACATTTTGTGCAACATGCCCCAAGGCAATGACCCTTACAACAGGACCCCAATACAGGACACCAATCATTAGGTACAGAGGTTATAGGCATTGCCATACACCTGTCATGGTCAGGTTACCTCTAAAGTTACCAAATTACTGACGTACAATGCCAGTTTAGGCTCTCATGAGATTGTAACAATTGAATAGTCTTTGACCGGGTAACGTCTTTGACCAGGTGACGTCTTTGACCGGCCAGATTAAAACAGTTGAAAAGGGGTCTATTTAGAAAGAAATGCAGGGGGGGAAGTTATTATATATATATTATAACACTATATATTGCAGCTTCCCCGGCATTTCCGTGTATATAGCCCCCCATTTCAGCTGTTTAAATCTTGCCAGTCAAAGACGTCACCGGGTCAAAGACGTCACCCGGTCAAAGACTATCCAATTGTTACAAAGTCATGAGACTGAGCCTTTAGCGCTCTCACTCTCTCTTTTACCGGGTGACCTCTATGACGGCAAGCAAGAAAAGGGCATATAGTTATGACCAACTTGAAATAAAATCAGTAATATAAAAGTGTTAAGATATGCATTGACTTTTCCCAACCATTTCTCTCCATATATGCCCCATTTTAGCCTTTTTTCATACTTACCAGTCATAGAGGTCATAGAAGTCAACCGGTCAAAGAGGTCACCCAGTCAAAGACTATCAACTTGTATCAATCTGGTGAGCCTTATTCCACCTACATTAGAGTAATGCATAAAATCATTCTGAAAAAAAACCCATTGTAAATTGCAACAGCAAATCAGAATAATTGAGCACCATGCTGTGGGTTGCTCCTTTCAGCCTCTTTTTTAATTGGTGTGAATTACAATTCTTATTCCTGTATTTTTTTATGAACTAGCCCTCCTATATGGGCTGTCACCTGTGACTCAGCTGTACTCTACCTGTCAGGTACTCTCGTTCCCAAATCCTTCCGAAGGAAGGCTCTGGTAACTGCCAAATGTTGGGATTTTGCTGGGTCTGGGCAACCCCTGCTGGTAGCTTGGAACAAGCGAACAGGAACAGGAAATGGAACCAGAAAGGCTGATGGTAAAACTACCTAAAACTACCATCATACATTCTGGTTCCTGCCCACTGGTTCCAGCCTACCAGTAGGGGTTGCCCAGACCCAGCAAAATCCAAAGTTCAAGGTCATTTGGCTGTTACCAGAGCCTTCCTTCGGAAGGATTTTGGAACGAGAGCACCTGTCAGGTAGTTTGTGTGGCTCGACCTCTCACTCCCAGCATTTTCTTTCTCCACATGACAGGTGGCACCTGGATAAGGGTAATTAGCTAAATAAGTAATCTGAGTAATCAATTCAGTGGCAGATTACTACTTAGAAGGTGAAGCTCATGCAGAAGCAACATTATCTGCCTTAATAAGTGACATTTCCGACTAATTGCATATAGTGAATTGTAAGCTTATACTATGGGCCGATGCAGCAAGAAAGGGTCACTTTTTCATAATAAGGCCAAAAAAAGGTGTGTTTCAGGTTACCCGACTTTACCTAGCAAAACAGGGCCGACCCTAGACATTTTTAACCAATCTAGAAAAAAGATTTATATTTCAAGTAATTTTGGGGCTATTTCAGAGTTGATTTGATAGTCCACGAGTCGACGCTGTTGTCAACGAGTCGGTACTGAAGTTTGTGAGGCAATTTTTGGGTACCTTTCAGATTAGGGAGGGGAGAATAAAATTAGGTCAATTACTGGTGTATTCCTAACTATGGTAGATCTTTAGATATTACATTGGGAAGTATTCACCTTTTTCGTTTTGACTATAGATAGAACTTGTAGTACAGGAACTTTAGATGAATTCTAGCCCAAACCTGGAATTAAATACCATAAAGCTGAAAATTTCAGGAACAGCTTGTCTTTATATCAGGTTTGACCTCTTAAAAGTCCTGGAGTGTCCTATGTGTGCTTCCATATAAAACAACTGGCCAAATCCACAATGGCCACCAAATAATCAGAATCTCATCTCCCAAAATGACAATATGACTCTACTGGTGTCATCGCTTTATTGCTAGGACAAGCAGTTGCTTAGCAACACCAGGTTTGCATAGCAAACTAGGCTTAGAAACAAGCATCTACATCAAAATCCCAGGACACCAGTTAAGAAGATCCTGACATCACCCACCTCTACTAAGATTATATTAATGAATAAATACTGCCCAACTATAATAGTTAATATTAATAGTTAATGTAGGCTTTTAGAAGAAAGAAGACCTGTTACAGGGTAGACCCATTCCAATTTAGGTGAAAGTATAAAGAGATACCTTATCTTTTTTATTTCTATATGCTATTATAGGTCGGGGCCTAATACACCTGTGTATTAATGTCATATAATTGTCATGTATTAGATACTACCAGCACACACACATTTTGTCCCCCTCCCCCTATATTAAAAATATATGTTACACATCATTGCAGATTATTATTATATTATAGACAGTCAGGTTATAAAAGAAGAACTGAACAACAGATCGGATTAATCCGTAGTTCAGATTTGTTTTTTTGGGGAACCAGTTACTGTAGGTATTAATGGGGCAGAGTGCTATATAAAATATTCTGTTCAACCACAAGCACTAAAGCTCCCTCAATGCTCCATCTGCAAGTTTATACAGCACATATCATTCTATTCATTTCCTTCTTTAGATTCACCTTAGAAAGTTTCAGTAACTGTCTAATCTTAGGCTTCATGGACAACCCAATGTCAGGTCAACTATCATAGATTTCTCTATTCTCAAACAGTTTATGCCTCTAATATGTAGCAGGTATGCAGTGGGAAGTCTTTTTGATATGGGTGTGTCATTGTTTGGTTGTAATATGTTTAACTGTTAGAGAATTATAGCATTTTCTCAGACATGTCGAGTTGGAGAGACAGATGAGTATTTTTGTTTTATGCCTCTACTACTTACTAGATGGCAGGGAAATTTGGATCCCCACTATCACCTGCCCCATCATCCCATATAAATATAAATTATACTGATATTATAGTATTAGAGAGTGGTCAACAGGAGGGGGGGGGTTGTTGGACTTTCGCGTGAGCAGGTCGAATTTTTTTGGTTCCCCCCCTCAGGCAAGTTGAAATTGAGCAAGGCCGACCCCTTTGAGCTATAGTAGCGCGCTGTTTTTTTTCGCTAAAAAGGGGTGCAAGATTTTTGGTTCCCCCCTCAAGAAGGGGGGTCAGGCAAATTATTTTGGTCCCTCCAAAGTCCATCAACCCCGCCCCCCTGTTGTTAAAAAATGACCACTCCCTTTAGTGAAACCTGCCTGGAGGGACAGAGAAGAGGACGAGTTAAATAGTGCAGCATATAATTTTAACTGGACTTGCACAAATATAATGAAGGGAAAACATTTCCCCCATTATCCTGGGCTTAAATCTATATATTTTTTGAATTTATAAAGTATTTTATTTCACTTGGTGATTTTCAAAAATATTGTACATGATTCAGAGATGAGATAACATGACAGAGTCGATATATCATGTGTTTTTTTTTTAATGTGTTTTATTGGGTAAAAGAAACAAATACAAAAGTAGATGATTCATCCTAGCTTAGGCGCATTGCCTTGCTTCCGCTAGGTCCCCTATCCTTTCAATAAATAGCTAAAATAATTCCATGTATATCAGGTTATGGCGTTACAAAGTGTATACATATCACAGTTAGATAATCAGACATCACGGTTTTTAAAACATCTTACTTACATAAAATCAAACGGTAATAATGAGATGAGATGAGATGAGGGGGGGGGGGGTTGGTATAAATTGTAGGGGGGCATTCTTCAAGTTATAAGACAGGTTTAATTACATGAAACAATGGTTGTAGTCCTTCTTGATAGCAATTTTAAAATCTCCCAACCGTTCAATCAGGGTATAGAGGGGTTTCAATTGGTTCCAGCGAGCAATGGCTCTGTAACAAGAATTGTGGTTGTTGCCGCGTAAAAAAATGCCTCAGGCATTTTTATACGCGGCAACAACCGCAATTCTTGCATTTGAAGGAACATAATGTCTACATGGTTGGTATATTTGTAGGGGACCCATTCAAGACACCGTATAAACAGGGCGGGAGGATGATATAACTGACAGATGTGACACAACAGGGGAAAATGTGCCATTACAGGGATTTAGTGTAATATACAGCCACTAGGTGGCCACCAGTGCAGCAGCATACCATTATCTTAGCGATTTATCATGGAACTTATGGAAACTTTCCCTTGCCTGATTTTGACAATCATAACTCAAAGGATCACTATGACCTTCTCTTCCAAATAAATATTAACATGTATTTGTCTGATTATCTGATTTTGAGTACACCAACAGCTTAAAGAATTAGATGTAGTTTTATGGAGAATGTTCTGAGTCCTACTAAGTAGGACTAGCACTGTCAGTGCTTAACACAAAGACAGGTTCATATATGTTGCTAAGAAAGGCTGATTCTGATTATTTTGGGGGTAGGATTGCCAGAATTTGGAAAGGAGATGTGGCCAATGATAAGGTTCCATGATAAGTCAGTAAGGTTATTTCATATTGTTACATAGGTAGTGGCCACCTAGTGGCTGTTTATGTCACTAAATCCCCACTATGCTACGTTTTCCCCTGTTGCGTCAAAAATATGAGAGTTATTATGAATTCCTTGGGTCCTTGTTAGGAGTGGGGTAGGTAGGATTATATTCAACCTCAGGAGCATGGAAATGTGTGTTGCTAGGCAGATAAACAATTAGAATAGCTGTTGCTAGACAATCAGTTGTCTTAGCAACAAACCAATAGAACCATTGAATTCCTTGGGTCCATGTTAGGGGGGGTAGGTAGCATTATAATCAACCTCAGGCGCATGGAAATGTGTGTTGCTAGGCAGATAAACAATTAGAATAGCTGTTGCTAGGCAACCAGCTGTCTTAGCAACAAACCAATAGAACCATTGAATTCCTTGGGTCCATGTTAGGGGGGTAGATATGGTTATAATCAACCTCAGGAGCATGGAAATGGGTGTTGCTAGGCAGATGAACAATTAGAATAGCTGTTGCTTAGCAACCAGCTGTCTTAGCAACAAACCAATAGAACCATTGAATTCCTTGGGTCCATATTAGGGGGTATAGGTAGCATTATAATCAACCTCAGGCGCATGGAAATGTGTGTTGCTAGGCAGATAAACAATTAGAACAGCTGTTGCTTAGCAACCAGCTGTCTTAGCAACAAACCAATAGAACCATTGAATTCCTTGGGTCCATGTTAGGGGGTATAGGTATGATTATAATCAACCTCAGGAGCATGGAAATGGGTGTTGCTAGGCAGATAAACAATTAGAACAGCTGTTGCTAGGTAACCAGCTGTCTTAGCAACAAACCAATAGAACCATTGAATTCCTTGGGTCCATGTTACAGGGGTAGGTATGATTATAATCAACCTCAGGAGCATGGAAATGGGTGTTGCTAGGCAGATACACAATTAGAATAGCTGTTGATAGGCAACCAGCTGTCTTAGCAACAAACCAATAGAACCATTGAATTCCTTGGGTCCATGTTACGGGGGGTAGGTATGATTATAATCAACCTCAGGAGCATGGAAATGGGTGTTGCTAGGCAGATAAACAATTAGAACAGCTGTTGCTAGGCAAACAGCTGTCTTAGCAACAAACCAATAGAACCATTGAATTCCTTGGGTCCATATTAGGGGGTATAGGTAGCATTATAATCAACCTCAGGCGCATGGAAATGTGTGTTGCTAGGCAGATAAACAATTAGAACAGCTGTTGCTAGGCAAACAGCTGTCTTAGCAACAAACCAATAGAACCATTGAATTCCTTGGGTCCATGTTACGGGGGGTAGGTATGATTATAATCAACCTCAGGAGCATGGAAATGGGTGTTGCTAGGCAGATACACAATTAGAATAGCTGTTGATAGGCAACCAGCTGTCTTAGCAACAAACGGATAGAACCATTGAATTCCTTGGGTCAATGTTAGGGGGGGTAAAGGTATGCTTATGATCAACGTCAGGATCAAAGGTTGATTAATATTTATTTTATCATTATATGCATAAATTTGTGTTGCGGCACCCCTTAAAACAAAATGGCGGCACCCGTACTGACTTCCTGTCAAATGAAAACAATATAATGCCTCAACCTGGTAGTTCGCAAGCTCACCACCAGGGCCCCTCCGGGGCCTTTCGGCCTTAAAAAACAGCTTCTAAGTACAATGGGCTTTAGTGACCTTTGAACCTTTAACCTGATACCTTGATGTTGACGAGTGGGTATATTTCTATCGTCAATTAGTTTTAATTGTGATTTTAATGTAAAGGCATAAAATAATAAGTGTATATCACGTCTAATAGTGAGGTACATACAATCACTTTTAACATGTAGTTGGGCTGTATTATAAAGCGGGTGCGCTTCTAACTTAACCTTATACACTGTCCTCAGAGCCTTATTCTGCAGATATTGTAGTTCTTTGGATTCGCCGACATTGCCCCTGTCCCATATGTAATCCCATAATGTTGTTGTAGGATGTTGGTGTACAGTCTCATCATAGTATGCTCACAATATAGCTATCATCTGACCACCAACGTACAGGTTAGTGAGAGACCGTTATATTCGACTTACAATCATCGGGTACAATACTTTACCAAGACTGGTATTGGGTTCCTGGTGGCAGCAAGCCTAAATTTGAAGCCTATATGCAAAGTACCCAATGCTGTAGTGACATGTTTACCATCCCAAAACAGGGGTGATATATAAGGCTGTGTCTCACGACCTTGTCTCACGACCTTGTCTCTGACCGGGTGCCGTCTCTGACCGGGTGCTGTCTCTGACCGGGTGCCGTCTCTGACCGGGTGCCGTCTCTGACCGGGTGCCGTCTCTGACCGGGTGCCGTCTCTGACCGGGTGCCGTCTCTGACCAGGTGTTAAAAAAAGGTGTTTTAAAAAGAATTATACTCATATATATAAGGATTTGGAAAAACGTTATGGCGGTTGTTATATAATCATAGTTATAATCATAATTAGCCTCCTGCTGTTAGTATTTTGACCTTATCAAGCCAAGCCTGTCAGAGACGGCACCTGGTCAGAGACGGCACCCAGTCAGAGACAAAAACATTGTCTCAAGGTCGTGAGACACAGCCATAAATTCCCACTTAAATCATGACGTTTTGGTTTGTTTGTTTGTTCTATACTGCACATTTACGTTAGGTATATATTTTAGTTTTACAGATTTTCCAAAATTGCAAAAACTATATATAATGTTGAATGTTTAGTGTAATACTGTCCCCCCTGGAAAGTTCACAATCTGACTACAGTAAAACCCCTCTTTTAAGACAACCTCGTAACTTTGTTCAAGGTGGACGTGGCGGTGTTAACCTCCCAACACTACATACCATACTGACCAAGGTGAGTTCGAATCATTGTTGTTGTTTGGCAAAGACAGTGTTGAGGGGTCGGTGTCCGACACCAATGTGGTCTGAACGGGTGTTTCTACACAAGTTACGGGACCCTGGTTTGGAGTACCAGTGGGGCCTGTCAGTATGAACTTATCTGGGGTTTTTTCGCCCCTGGTAGATCAATTTCGGTTGGTAACAGTGAAAATGTTGATGCAGAGGGCATGTTGTTGATCAGAGGCGGCGTTGGCATGGGCGCCGCCATCTTGGATATGTCGTTACGGTCACCCGGTGGTTTCGTATTTTTCACCGGAGACTCGATAACAATATATTGCGATGGGGGAAACAGGTCTATAAACTCTGTTTCAGAGTCAGATAGACTCTCTAGAGGGTCTGTAAGGTTTTTTGAACTCTCGAGGGAGTCAAAACGGTTTTCCAAATTTAAATCTGCGAGAATATGAAAATTCGCATCGTCATGGCGGTTGGCTCCGTTTGGACTGGAGCTGGTTGCCGGCTGTTTCCTTTTCACACTCGGTGAGGAAGGGTTTGGCAGCCGGTGACCAGCGGCCATGTTGGATTTCGAGCATGACGATGCGAAAATGTCCAACAAAGTCGGTTGTTTGAACCGGGATTTCTTGGAAAAATGGATATCATCTTGGAAGGAACTTACTTTGTCGTCGTTGTTCGATGCTCCGGACCCGGAAGGCCCTTTTGGGTCGAATACGACGTTCGTCCTCCTCTTTTTGTCAGGTGGAGGGCCGGCATTGTCGTTCTTGCCGGGCTTCTCGTCGTCGTTGGCCATTTTGTAAGGCTCGTCGACTGTGTGGGATACACTAGGTATCTACAGACAAAACAGTACAATACAATATGTCTGAATTGTGTGTCAAGAACAATGGAGTACTAGACTCGTATGTGCTGACAAGATGAAAGTGTTATCCCGGAGGTGGGGTGCGCTAGGCAAGACAAGGTTCAAGGTGGACGTGGCGGTGTTAACCTCCCAACACTACATACCATACTGACCAAGGTGAGTTCGAATTTGCCACACTCTGGCTGACTGCTGGTCATGTGATCTAAACAGGACATTTCATTGGCTGTCTGGGGGCTGGTCTTGCTCTCCAGGCACACTTTCAGTGTATTTTATCACCAGTTTATTTTATAATACTAGAAAAAATGGTTGAGTTTTCAGTGAAACTCTTACATAAATAAAACTAGTTTATCTATTTTCTAGAAATTTGGAAGAAATTGGTGCTCAATCTGTGATTGACCCAAGGTGATATGTTGTCATGCCAATGACTCTGGTTCATGCCCAGTTTAGTATCTCAGGTATGTTTCGGCCCTCTAGGGGCCTCATCAGGTGTAATCTAGGGGTGGTATGGTTTTATTTATTTTTATAGAGGAAATATTGATTCTTTGCCTTAGAATTTAATTCTCCTCTGGGTTGACCAGTTTGGTTTACCAAACTATGCATGACTCTGCATGGCGCAGCCAGGTGGCCCTGGGACCCAACATGGCACCCAGGTTACCCTCAGGTAAGAACCTCTTATTTTAAGAGATTTATTTCTTGGTCAGTAGGATGGAGCTTTTGGTTAGACTTGTAGGTAGCAAGGTGAGGATTTTTCTGTACCAATTTATTTTTACCGGTAAATTTTCTTAATTCAAAAGAAAATTTTATTTCCGATTTGGCGTGGGAAAAAAATCGGAAATAAAATTTTCTTTTGAATTAAGAAAATTTACCGGTAAAAATAAATTGGTACAGAAAAAGCCTCACAACCTCGTAACTTTGGAAAATAATTTGTCTTGTGCAATATACCATTGAAAATCGTTTTCACATTATTTATAGAAACCCACCTTTAACAAGACCTGTGGGGCCTCAAACAGGACCTTGTCACAAAAGTGACACTAAAGCACAAATGACATTAGGCCTCAAATGGCAGTGGGCCTCAAACAGATATCATTTGAGGCCTAATGTCATATGTCTAGACATTAGACCACAAATACAACAGTATGCCTCAAACGGGATTAATTAGGCCTCAAACAAATATCATTTGCCTCAAACTGTAGCTTAGAGTATATACCAGAAATAATTTGTGTTCTAATGAACAGTAGGCCACAAACTGTTGGCATTTGAGGCATAATGTCTTGTTTATGGCCTAGTATTCCTAACACGTGACATACGGCCTTAGAGGAGGTAAACAGCACCCTTTTGGCCTATTGGAAGTCAGAGGAACTAATGGTTCCCTGTGCCTTCTGTGGCATGGCACAGGTGAGCAAAGAGCTTTGCTTACAGCACTGCAATGCCACCCTGTGGAGATGAAAGAAACTAGTTTGTTATATAAATGTACTGGAAATTACACTTCACACTAGTAGTTATGGTATCATAAATCTCGGCTATAAACCTCCTGTCTCCCTTGGGTCTCCCTCACTTTTATATGACATCATATATCAGTCTGTCCATGGCTAATATTAGATTTGATAGAGGGCCCCTGAATAGTGTGTAGGACCTTCTCAAAGATAGCTAACTGCAGGCTTTCAGAGGACCAATTTCCAAATGAGATTCCTGTATATCCCTGCATGTATATCTATTAAAAGTGTATCAGACACATAGAGGATAGTTAACTCAATGTCTCTCTATAGACCAGTTGATTATCAGATGTGGTATTATTGCAGTGCAGTGAAATATATGTATATTGACACAGAAATATTTTGGTCCACAAGACCAACTTTAGTTCACATGTTTCTCACCCCATGTCCTCGCGCTGTTCCCCTCCTCTGATACGGCCTCAAACACTAGCTTTATCCTTATGTGGTCCTTATAATGCACAAATGTCTGTTAAGCTACACACTGTAGCCAGTGACACTATGCCTCAAATTGCTACAGTTTGTGCGATACTGTCACCAACCACTCACACCTACAGAGGTGTGCGGCCTAAGAGGTACCTGGGCATGCAGGTAATGAGCTGTAGGTGTCATGCACCGAGCTATAAAGGGCACATATTTGGGCTATTATGTCACCTTTTTGGTCTAATGTGTGACATTAGGCCATGGCCACAAACTGTACTCATTCGAGGCCTACTGTCCTGTTCGTGGCCTAATGTCTGGACGCATGACATTAAGCCTTAAATGATATCTGTTTGAGGCCTAATGTCATTTGAGGCCTAATGTCATTTGAGGCCCAATGTTATTTGAGGCCTAATGTCATTTGAGGCCTAATGTCATTTGAGGCCTAAAGTCATTTGAGGCCTAATGTCATTTGAGGCCTAATGTCATTTGTGCTTTAGTGCCACTTTTGTGGCCTAGTGTCCCGAGGGTGACATTAGGCCTCAAAAAGGTCCTGTTTGAGGCCTAATGTCACGTTTGTGGCCTAGTGTCCCCACAGGACCTCTAATTCTAGAAGAAGGAAAATCTCTCATGTGGAGAAAATAGATACAAAGATAGATCTTAGAGCCGGGGTTTTGTAATATTTAGTATTTGGGAGTACTGGTATAGAGATAGATCTCCAGCATGTTTTTAAAATAGTCGAAAGATAATTGTAAACTCAGTTGTTGATTTAGAAATCCACACAGCAGTGCTAAGCAGCAGCTAAACAACACAAATACAGAAGTAAATACAGCCATGCACCATGGGAAACAGCCATACATACTTTATTTGGTGCTTCTCTACGTGTGAGTGAGCAGTTGCCGTCACATTGTGATTAAATATTTGATTACGTCTACAATCTTCAGGAACCTCTGACTTGATACAAAGCTATACATTATGCTGGTGTTCCTCACAACAAATGGTCAAGCAATGTAAGTTAACCGTAACCTTTCATTTTCCCAGAGAACTAGTGCATTCACGTACCTCTAATTTTTGTAAAATAAGTACTGTAAAACCTCGCGTATAGGCCGCAGCTTGTACGCGAGTCAGATCGCGGGTGCAGCTTATAGGATTGGTACAGAGTTAGGGTGCGGCTTATACGCGAGTTTTTATTATTATAATACAGTAAAATCACCATAATCAGATCGCCGGTGCTGCTCATAAGATCGCCCAAAGTCGGGGTGCGGCTTACAAGTACGTTAGTTAGGCTTATACGCGAGGTATTTACCTTAATGCAATGACATGCCATGTAACTCTGCAGATATATCTTAGTATTTGTGTAAAAGAGACAAGTGCCTTATGTGAATGTGAACTAAAGGCAGCCATGTAGCCCTGACACAGCTCAGTTTTACTGTGTAAAACGAGACAAAGCTAAATGTGACACTGGTTGGATTAATAATCATAACATTTTTCTAGATTTGTATTTTCATGAATTTGAATGAACCCCCATAGGAGAATATGAGTTACCATTCATTATCATTTTGTTCACTTTATGTTTGTCAATATAGCGTCATCTTGGTCCTATCTAAAATATCTAAACTGTTGCAGTTAAATCTACAGACGACACCATACTGGAGGTACGTGCTGCAGCATGGCTTCCTGCAGGGGATTGGCTGTCATCATGCTGCTGGTGTACAGCTGTTGGGCAGGTAGGTGGCACAACTAGTTACGGCTGCAACTCTCAGATGGGGCCATAGGCTGCCTGAAGGTTACGGATAGAAGGGTCAGTCTTCTACTGGTTGTGCATATCCTTGCCAATCATGTAGATTTCTACACCCAACCAGGACAAACTACGAGTGGCTGTTTATGCTACTAAGGGCCTTAATTGGGTGAGGTAAAACGTACAAATTGATAATTATAGGCATGTTTAGACCAATTGATGGGTGGCATCAATGCATCAATACTCCAATTAAAAATAATTTTTTTGTCATTTCAGAGTTAATTTAATAAAATCCAGATTTGATAACATCCAGGGCTACCAGTGGGAATCCAGATGGGCCAGCCCAGATTCAAAGTGCCCAGCTCGAGCCCAGATTAAATATAAACTGTAAAAATGTACAATAGATGGTGATTTCTGGAGGAATATCAGATGTCAGCATGTTTTGAGATATTTACAATGTATTTATAGGCTGGCCCATCTAGGCTCCCGCTGGTGGCCCTTGACAAAAAGGACCATAACCCAGATATGGGCAAGCCCAGCCGGCCCAAGTAAAACACAATTGGGCTTCAGGGACCAATGCTGGCTGGGCCTTTGTGACATAGGTTATGGACAATTCTCACCATGCTGCCCATTAAAGCCGACAAGGGGAGCTATCAGGTTATAAAAATTAGGATTTAAGATGATAGGTTAAAATTGCACTCTGAACAATTGTCCTCGCACCCAGGGGAGATATCACGCATATATGCCTGCATCTGAGCAAATTTAAGATGCTTTAATGGAATACTTTAAGCAGCTTTAACTTCAGTAAGGCAATATACATGTATGTCCCGAAAAGGTAATATCAACATTGAAGTGGCCTTAGGTGTTTTTTTTTATTCCCAATGAATATGCTTTAAGTGCTCCATTAAACATACTTTTAATGCAAACATGCATGTAGTGGTTGGCACTCCCAACACAATATACCTTCCCAGTGCTCCTCCACTTGTGGTACATCTTGATAAATGTTAAATTAGATGCCATGAGACTGGACTGTGAAGCTGGTGATCCTCAATTATTTGCAGACCAGTGTTGCAGCACGACACACGTCACCAACTAACTATTCAATTATTGATATTGCACTCAAAAAGTAAACTTGTCTCCAGACTCTTCAAAGTAACAATCATAAAATAAACGAGTCAAAAACTTGTCTAAGTGACAAGGAAGTGGGTATTCTAGCTGGAGATAAAAGACCCACATGGCATGTGCCAGCCCAAAACCCGACATTTGCCAGCTCCAGATTCTATTTGTGGGATGGTAATCTGATAGGTAAGACAACTTTAGACTCGTTCATTTTATGATACTCACTTCAACGAGTCTGGAGACAAGTTTATTTTTTCAGTGTGTTATAGAGTAAGTTAATTTTCAGATGCCACCGACCTACACAAGTACACAAACAAATGTTTTGAGTGAATCTTAATGAAGTCTTACTGAAATTTTAGTCTTAGAATTTACCATGACACAGTTCATGTGTAGTCATAAATTATGTCTCAAAAAGACACCCGGTCAAAGACGTCACCCGGTCAAAGATGTCACCTGGTCAAAGACTATCCAATTGTTACAAAGTCGTGAGACCGAGGCCTATATGTTATCATTCTCAATGCTAAATGTGACCGACTCAAGGTGTGTGTCCGACTCTGGGTGAATCTACCCGATGCAAAGGATTTTATTGAAATTACTTTTGTCCATCTGGTCCTCTCAGTCAGGTTGAGAATTAAATTGCCGCATACCACATCATAATGCCATACAAATAGTCTAAGAGTTATAGCATATTGTTCATGTTTCATATATCTACAGATCCTGAATGCTACATTGACAACAAGTTGCTGAATAAGGCGCTTGGTAAAACAACATTTGCCTCCAGCGAGACTCTTGCCAGTAACTTCACTGTGGATGGGGACCGTTCTGAGTATAATGGTAGGTTCCTGAAATATTAGTCTAATATTTAAGAGGCTGATTTCAAGAGGTTGATTCATCTTTTATTGATCATTTGAAGGTACTTAATATTAGAGATATACATCGAAGATAAATTATAATCATATTGACTGTGTATATATATTTGCTCAAATGTCGATACTACCGGTAGTTTTTATGTATATTATTATTACAAAATCTGATCAATCGCATGTAGTGTACGTTTGTCGACAATTTGTGAATCATTAAATACAACTTCAATGCGTACCGGTACTTTGTATAGTATGCATTTATTCATGGTCATTTAAACAATTTTATACCTTTTCACTTGATGAACATATATATATATTTTGGCAGTTTATCAATAAAAGACCAGGGTAACAGTCTACAGAGTAGATATTTACTGTCACCCTTTTACTCGATATCACATTAATTAATATTTCAAAAAAAATCCTAGTTAGCTAGATGGGCAGGATGCTACAGGACAGACACTTGTGTTGAACTGGTTCACTTTAGTAACCATGAACTTAGGCTTTTCAGCATGAAATATCCATTACTATATATACGTCAGTGCTTACAGGCATGTTGGATTTGTTTTTCACATAGGAACTAGTAACATTTTATGTAAAACAGTTTGTAAGTGGCTAATCTAAGTAATCTAAATGCCACGTAAAGAAAAAAACGTAAAAAAATAAAAAAATAAATCCGACCTACCGACCCTACATTTTCTTGCCATGTTACCTGAAACAAACCTCTTTTTTTTTGCCTAACCGAAACTTTCTGCGACCCTTAGTGAGTGATGGAGCGTGTTCCAGGCCTGAACTACTTTAACTTCCATCTATCCATAGCCATATGCCTGAACGCCTTGTCTGTAGACAACAACCCGTGGCTTGTCGTGGACCTAAGTGAGACGCTGTCAGTCAGTACCGTCGTGTTCACTGCTGTAACTTCTCATGGAGGTAGGTATTTTGTGTTGTTGCTCTTGGGTGTTGCCCAGGATGGCAGTCCTCAAAACAAAACTGAAGAATGACACAAGTTAGTACCTTCTCGGGTAACGCATAAGCTGTGTAGCGATAATTCTGGTTCCTCCATATGGGCAGACATCTTAGTTCTGGCCCCAGTTCATGGAACATGACTTCGAAATCGCAAGCTCAAGCAGAGCTCACGAAACACGAAACAGCTAATGATATGAAAGTACCTGAATTGCTTGAACTTCTGCTTGGAACTGGGATCTGCTTGAGCTGATCTGCTTGAACTAAATTGACTGCTTCAGGTAGATAAAAATTGTTTCATGAACTGGGGCCTGTCCTCGGAATTTCTCGCGAGAGTTGGCTTGGCACCAGACCTCTACATTCCATGACTTGCCAGGAACAGGGTACGTTCCGAGAGCAGAGCCAACATCTCACGAGAGCTGCTTTGCCAGAATGCACATGTTTAACGCGGGAATAAAGTCTACTCCTAGTACAGGGCCAGAGGCATAGGAAGCAAATCTTGTTTGGGGGAAGGGGGCTACGGGGGCCCATCCCAACCAGCTTTGAACATTGGATTTTAAATATGATCATGTTTATATACCCTTGTATTGGAGTAATATAAAAAAGGTAGTTTTTGGCCCCGTTTGGTCCTGATTTGGGGCCCAAGCAACTCTTCTTCTACTTTTTCCTATGTAGGAGAGGTATGATTTGGGAAATGTGTGTATTATATTATAAGGTCTTACAAATTTTTTGGGGGGCCCAAACATATTCGGGCGCCCCTCCTCTGTGATTGGGGGGGAGGGCCCCCTGCTCCCCCTTATTTCCTATGCCACCGCTTAGGGCCTTCAGGACATGACCTGGTTTCTTTTTCATACTATAGGAGTATAGGTAGATATATAGTTTACAACCTTATCAGTCTGTGACAATGTATTTGATTTTCCAGTTACAAATGAGTACCAAGTGCTGGTAGGAGACACGTTTGACGCTGCCACGTTTGACCCATTGACGTCTGGCTATGAGCTGTGTGTTACCCATGCAGTCAGTATGGTGGAGTTTGAGGTCATGTACCTTCAGTGTGAGAGGACACTTGTTGGACGCTACGTGCTTATCTTCAGACAGCAAGCTACTACTCTCAGAGTCTGCGAAGTTGAAGTTTATGCGGAACAAGGTGATCTACTACAAAACTAACCTGTCTATACCAGTATCATTCTTTTGGCGAATAAGAATTTCTGTGAGAGAGAAAGGATTTTATTCTCTTTTCTTCCATAATCGTGACTATACATGGGGGGCGAAATTATTGACCGTGTCGCCATGTCGAATTTTAGCAAAGGTGCTGTGTCGCCGTGTCGATTTTTATTTAGTACTAATTTCTCTAAATGTGTGTGTCCGTCGATTTTTAAAGGGGCCGTGTCGCCCGTGTCGATTTTTAAAAGGGCCGTGTCGCCGTGTCGATCGTGTCGAATTGTAACCCATGTATAGTCACATAATCCAGATAAGTTTTCTCTGCGTAAGTTATATACATGTAACAGTGAAAATATCACTAGACATGGAATGAAACTGAGGTAAACCATAAAGAAACAGCCCCTTCTTTATGAGCAATCTTCCTTATCCTGAGGCCATTTCTTAGCAACAGTAAGCTGGTCAGTGGATTTAGGACGCAAGTAATTATTTCCATTCAAGAAAAGGTTAATGTCTTTTTGGCAGGAAATACACTAAATGTTTTTCTCCTAATCTATCCATATTTATCTATCTGGTTGTTCATCATATCATGATTATATTTCCCCCCACAGTGTTTCAGCCAGAGAAGTGGACGTGTGTGAGGCCTGAGTTACAAGGACCAACAGGACTGCTGAACCTGGGACGAGGACGAGGACCAAACTCTTACCAAAGTTCGAAAAGGTAAAGGGATCTTCATATAAAGTTTAGAAAAGGATAAAATCAAATGGAGAAACAAATCAATACATAGGTTTATAAAAGATTTTGTTTGAACAAGAGATAATTTTTTGATTATCCAAGTTTGCAACTGGCTGTGCCTGGATCCATAAAAATAAGATTGTGTCCCAGACATCAGTGTCCCTTCAAGCAGTATTGGAACACTAAGGAAACTATAGAGGTTTTTTTATTACACTGGAGGATAGGTGAGGTATAGGAACATATAGTGGAATCAAGAGAACCTACTAAGATTTGTTTGATGTTGCAATTACTCCCCAAGAGTGTACTCTGATACAGTGCATAGAGGATAGGGAACACTGAGAAAAGTGAGCTGCAGAAAACTGTTGCTTGTTTTGCACCACAGTGCCTTATTTTAGCACCATAATGTTTATTCTGCTACTTGCATAGCAACAATTAACACTGGTAGGAATAACAACATCACAGTTAAATTTCTGACAGATCCCAGTCCTCCATAACAAAATAAAATAGCTTCAACATCTATAGACAATGAATTAAAAAAGTAAATAACTTCAATCTTACAGTGGTTCTGCTGGAGCCCACAAGGCATTAGATGCCATTGACGATGGCGGCTTCAACAATGGCACATACGTCTCGTGTACCCATACGAGTACTGACGCTGAACCCTGGTGGTTAGTGGACCTAGGACGGGTTGTAAATGTAACGGGAGTCGCTCTCACAAACAGACGCGCCGGCGGTAAGTGTCATCCACTGCATCAATGTTTATATTTAAGCAAATAAGTTTCAATGAAAAAGGTTCGGTCCGCATGGGCCCTGTGGACCTGCTGACCAGCCTTCGGCTGTGTTGGTTTTAAAACTATATCCTCTTATCTTGAATGAAACTCACACAAAAGTGCTTTGATAGGCTGGAGGTAATGACACACAATTAAAGTTTTAGAATTTCAAGGCCAAAAGCGAATACAATTAGCGTTGCTTACATTCACCACCAGGTGACTAAATTGTGTCCAGTATATATGGGACCCTTGATTTACGACCGAGAGACTGGTCACCCCACTTTGCATCAAATAATAATGTTAATCCCCCAGTTAACACACTCGGCTTTAAACCTGAGCTGGTATTCACACAAGGTGGTCCAGCTCTTAAAATGACCACGTCATATGAGGACTTCGCCGTCCTCAAAGGGCTGAAAATAGGACATTACAATGTTCGTAGTCAAAATTTAAAATTTGCTGAATTAACCAAATTTGTTAAAATGTTTGATGTAGTTGCCATCAGTGAAAGCTGGTTGGTGGAAGGATTCCCTGATAATAAATTATACATAGCCGGGTATCAGTTCTTCCGCTATGATAGAGTGATAGACAAAACTGGTGGAGGACTTTTGCTATATATATGTAATAAAATGGCCCCTTATTGCAGTTTGCTCACTCCCCTCAAAAGATCTGATGCAGACATAGAAGCAATAGTGGTAAACTTTACCAAAGAAAAACATAGACTCACCACGTTTATTCAAGTATACAGGCCCCCAAATGGGAGCTATGTCAACTGTATAAAAGCAATCACTGACTTATGTGAAAACCCAATCCTAGAGGGTAGGGAACGATGGTTAATAGGGGATATAAATATAGATAGATTCCAGCCCGAAGATAGCAAGACAAAGGCATATGCAAAGGCCATGGGCGATCTGAATTTACAAGATCAGATTTACTATATCACCCGTCCCCATCCGAACTCTGTGGGTGGCACTTGTATAGACCTAATAGCCACTGATTGTGACATTGTGCTACACCATGGCACCCTGCCGTTGTTTGTGAGTGATCACCTCCCTGTATATGCTGTGAAAAAGAAACCTCGCGAGAAATTAGTACTTATTAAAATGAGGGGACGATCTTATCGAAATTACAGCCAGGCTGACTTCATGGATTATCTACTAAGTATAGACTGGACGCTCTTCAATGCCAAATCCAGTGTAGATGACATGTGGTCTATACTGCTCTCATATATAGTAAACTATCTTGACATACACTGCCCACTAAAAGACATGACGTTTAAAGATAGAAATAAGCCATGGTTAACTAGAGATATACTTGAGACAATTCACGAACGTGATCAATATATCTTAGAATATGTCCAAGGGGACAAACAGGACCCTGACCTGTTAGAATGTGCCAAGCAGGCTAGACGAGACATAAATGCCAAATCCCGTATTTCCGAGGAAAACTATTATAATAAAAAGTTAGATGACCTTTCAGCTCATCCGACCAAATTCTGGCGAGAACTTAATCTTTTACTGGGGAAAACCGGGGAAAACAAGCCTGACATTGTACTAAACCATCATGAAAATGGGGTTGAGCTAACAGGCCATGCAGTACCTCCATACATAAATAGTTTCTTTGCTGGTATCGGTGAAACGCTATTCACCTCGCTGGGAGACATTCCCAAAGTCAGGACAAACAGTGTCCCTAATAAGGGTTATCATCCAGAGGATGAGACCACAACAATTGATTATAGTGTTGTACTGGAGCTAATTAAGTCTATAGAGGTGCATAAATCTAGTGGTATTGATGACATTAACACAGCGGTTCTGAAAGACGCGCTGCTAATACTTGTACCTCAATTGACGCATATTATTAATACAAGTTTGCACAGTGTAACCTTCCCCCATGCATGGGCCTCTGCCAAGGTAGTGCCCCTTCCAAAAGCTGGAAACCTAAGAAACATAGGCAACTGGCGCCCCATCTCCCTTTTACCAGTCCCGAGTAAGATAATGGAAAGAATCGTATATGAACGTATCTACAATTCCCTAGAAAGTAGTAATAAATTAAGTAAACACCATTACGGCTTCCGAGCGTCCAGGGGCACTAATGATGCTGTATTTAAGTTTGTGAATAAGGTCTACTATTCTAGAGATAATGGTGAGGCCTTGCTAGCATGCTTTCTGGACGTGAGGAAGGCGTTCGATAGTATACACCATTCTGAATTAATACGCCGCATGATGGACTTAGAACTACCCCCAATTTATACTGACTGGCTACATGCCTACCTTGGAAACCGGAGCCAAAGGGTCATCTGCAATGGCACCACCTCTAATGTTTTACCCATCACCTTTGGAGTACCCCAAGGCTCCATATTGGGTCCGTTACTATTTATCTGCTTTGTTAACAGTCTACCAGATGTACTTCAACACTGTGAAATAATCATGTATGCGGATGATGTTGTTTTCTACATAAGTTCTCCTAGTATTAAGATAGCTGAGGCAAAGCTGCAAAGTGATGCCAATGCCGTATACAACTGGTTCAGCCACAGTGGGCTATGTATAAACACTGATAAGACAAAGGTAGAAGTGTTTAATACTCCCAATAACATGGTATCCAACCCTATCATTAAGATGGGAAATACCACACTTGAAATATGTAAACAATATGAATATCTAGGCATAATATTGGATAGCAATCTAAATCTTGTAAATAGCATAAGCAAAAATATAAGCTCTGCATCGAATAGGTGTAAGATGTTAGGAGTAATTCGGCGTAAAATCTCAATTACTTCCGCCACACTGATTTACAAACAAACAATTCTCCCGGTGCTGGAGTACTGTGGCTACTTATATAATGGTGTGATTCAATCCCAACATAAGAGGCTGCAGCTACTACAGAACCGCTGTCTAAGAGTTAGCCTAAGATTGCAAATGAAATACCCTGTAATCCAACTACACACTGATACAGATATTGACTACTTGCATGTACGATATGACTTACAGCTAATCCTACTATTGTAAAAGTATCTGCATAACCAGTCACATTGTCCTGATGAACTGGGTTTGCACTATGTAAAACCAAATGAATGTGGTCGTGTCACTAGATCAACTAATACTGGACTGCTGGTCTATCCTAATAGCAATACTATTGGCTATAGGAAAAGCCCTCTTTACCGGGGTATCGACCTCTGGAACAATCTCAATGCCTCACGTAGGCTAACAACTGACAGAGAGACATTCAGAGACAAAGCCCTGAAACAAATACGGGCATTGTTCATGGCCAGGCTGTTAGTATAGGGCGGCTATATATATATGTAATATATGATATCATAATGTCCGATGTTCATGTCTAATGACACATAATGTAGTGCTGTCTAACCCCTCAATGAGGCAGGATAATTGTGTTATACCCATCTGAAATACTGTAATGCAAACTCTATGTATATTGATACTGACTGAATGATATGAAATGAAAGAGGCCCATTTAACCTCATTTGAATGTATCGTATTTTTGAAATATCACCAAGTGAATAAAATACGTTATAAACTCAAAAAAAGTGAATTAATGTGATTTAAAAAGTTTTAATTAATTAATTAAAAAATTTTAAATTAATTAATTATTTTCGAAATTTTTATCCTTGGAGGGGGCATGCCCGGGGTGAGGGCTTTTTTTCAAAATAAAAAAAAGAAGTTTGTTGTTTCTCATGATGAGCATTACATTTTAGGCTGCAGACCGGTAAAAGTATGTTCTAACCATCCCCCTATTCAGACAACCCTACCTTTCTGAATGTAAATATGACCCAGTTAAAATGTCAGATAGCTGAATTCAACTTGTCTAGTTCTGAGTGGAATTATAATCTGCCAAATTAAAAAATTGATTTGAAAATAACTGTTCCAGCAAATATGTCTACAGTGACCCTAATGACTGCAATTCCATCTCCAAAGTCAGTAGGTAGAGTCAATACAGGCATAATTATGTCCAGTTTCACTCTTCCTTGATAATGAGCTAATTCATGACCAAGCTTCTCTTCATAATCAACAGCCGACCGTCTGCGTGACTTCAAGGTCCTTGTGGGAGACCTTGCCGCTCCAGCTACGATCTTGGTGGAGTCTGATTATGAAGTCTGTGTGTACAACTGTAAGACACATCCATACGGCCGCAAGTACTACACATGTGGACGTCCCATGGAGGGGAACCATGTGGCCATTGCTCTTCTTGGTTCAGGCATTCTGACCCTGTGTGAAGTAGAGATCTACGCTGACATCAATGGTGAGTCAGTCGTTGTGGTTATCTCTGTGGTATTAAGAGTATCTGACACTGTGAGGTTTTGTCATACTACTATGATTGTTATCAAGTAAAGCCCTTGGCAAGAGCCTCCCACATGAATTATTTATATGCTGTTTGTAGAGTACGAATATCATTATTCTTTAAAGAGTTTGACCAGAGGCTATATTTGGCCAGGCAGAGTCCAGTCCCACTTAATGTCCCTTAATATTTCATCTGGAGATTTTGATAATTAGAATTCAACCAGAAAATGAATATTCAGGATAAAGTGAGACTTTATGTAAAGATGAAATAAATGATAATGCTACATTTTTTTTGTTAAAGATGTGACCCTGCCCAGTTGGCCTGCAGACAATGGTGTGGACCAAAAGGTCCTCTATGATGATGATGACAACACCTGCATCCAGCTACACCAAATGTTGGGTTTTAGGCCCTTTTCTGTAGAAGTACCTTGGGACCCGACCGCAAAGACTGGCTTTAATTCTCGTACAGGTAAGTTTGTTTTTTTTAATTACTGTTATTTATTCTGGAGGTGAATGAAAGGTTCCTGAGGATCCTGTGTGCATCGGGCTACAGCCGTGCTGCAGATGCTGGGTATTACAAAAGGCTAACAAGTCATTTATCAACTCTGAATAAATTCCATAACAAAATAATGTACTCTTATCTCCAATTGCATAAGGCACCGCAATGTCACTTCTAGGATTAACTGCCAAAAAGCCTTTCATGCACTGGTGAGGGATGCAGACCATAAGAGAAGTCATATAAAGGGGAGCCATGAATTCATGGTTATTTTCTATCAGGAGCACTTAGTTATGTCCAAAACAAATATTAATTCACATCATGGCATAAAAAAAAGACACAGGTATATCAGAATCCCTCCGAACTGACAGGCTGGGCATCGGTATATGCCATGACATGTAAGCCAAATGTGATATACCTAATTCCAGTTTGGTCACATCTAAATTCATTGTAATAACCTCATATTAATATCTCTGGATGAAATCCAAAAGTTACATTAAAAGAAGAGGTACTTGAGATATTTTGATGAAAT
The DNA here is from genome assembly GCA_947462335.1 of Harmothoe impar. Classification (NCBI taxonomy): domain Eukaryota; kingdom Metazoa; phylum Annelida; class Polychaeta; order Phyllodocida; family Polynoidae; genus Harmothoe; species Harmothoe impar. Next base: position 74,468,634 of record OX381711.1, read on the forward strand.
AAAGATATAAAAACTAACTGATTTACAATCTTGAACAACCTTAAGGGTTATGAAATACAGCCTGGCCCATTGTAAGTGAAGCTTTGACATGAAATGTACAAATTTACCTCTTGTGCCTCACAATTCATTTATACTTAATTGTTGCAGGTTACTACCACTGCAGGCAGCACTTCTATGTCAATGTGACCTACACCACCGGACTCCATCTTGGGGTTTCTGTCAGCGAAGAGCAAGTTGCTGAAACTTCCCCTGGTGAATATACATATGTCAGCAAGTACAGTGAGGTCGTTGGTGAGACTGAACAGGCGGGTTTAACCAGAGTCCGGTATGCCTGTTTCTGTGAGGTGAAGTGCTGGGTGTATATTTATGTGAAACATCCGCGTAACGTGAATATATCTGACAGCAGACTGTGCACCATCAATGTGTATGACTAATGGTGTGAGGAAGAAGCAGCAGTGGTCCACATTCAGGGAAACAGCTTCATTCACAACAAAATGTCTCCAGCAAAGTAAAGCCTGATTCTCCAAGAGGTCATTAGGCCAAAAGAAAAAAGGTTTGTTTCAGGTCACCCAACCGACCCTATCTAAACAGGTCCGACCCTAGGTTTTTTTTATTCAATTTTGAATGAATCTTTATATTTCTACACTTTTTTAGGGTCAATTTTAAGTTTACAAAAGTTTCGAAAAATATTCCCTTTTTTACACTTTTGGGGGTCAATGTAAAAAAAAGAGTTAAAAAATAATCCCACCTACCGCCTCTAGAGTTTCTTCCCATGTTACCTGAAACAAATCTTTTTTTTATGTGGTATTGTTACCTTTGGGTAGGGAGTCAGACAGTCCTGTCTCTTTGTACTCTCTCTAAGAGAGTAGGGCAATGCTATTTTGACACTGCTATTTTATCTCTTTGAAGCCAGTTATTTTGGAGACATGTCTGAATCATGGAGGATAATATTACAATTACCGTATTTGATGTGCCTTGGGTACCTAAATAAATATTTTGAGTGGAAAATCGACCTCAAAAATTCATTTCAATAAGCGCCCCCATGACTCTTCTAAGTGGATTACTGGCCCTCCTCAGTAGTTTCTACAAGGCTTTAATTGCCTCCACAATTGGCATAATACCTGTGAAAAGCAGTAGCAAAATCGCAGTTTGGGGAAAAAATCTGAAAAGGGGGGGGGGGGCACTTATTAGTGTGAGGGCACTTATTAAGTCAAATAAAGTATATACTGTAAACACACTTTATAAAGGGTCTCAACGAAATACGGGACCTTGAGAGGTCAATCTGTCGGCAAAATACGGAACTTAAACAAATCCTGTATACTTATTGACTGAGTATGAAGTTTAGATCAAGGAATGCCAGAGTTGAGTTTAGATTTTTTATTGGCATGAACATTCGTAAGCGATACAGACGTTTTTCAAGAAAATGCCATATTAATATCATCAAGACAAATCATAGTTTAGTCTAGAGCACTAGTCAATTCTGATTGTTTCTGTAATTTCTAAACCAAACTACATGTATTTAGGACCAACGTATGGCGATGCGAGCATCAGAAGCCAGTATGAGTCATTGCGATTTCTAAATCAACAACCGCTCTAGCGGCCTCAGGTCGGCTGGCTTTAGGCTCTTGCTGAAACTGTCCCTAGTGGCGCTTCTTTGTTGTTCTGCAGTGAGCCTGTCCCAAAGACGTGATCCTCTATACTCGGGGCTATTTATATAGCAGTTCTTGATGGGACGTCGTAGTTTGAATTTCGGTTTGTTGTTTCCTCGGAGTGCTCTGGCCGGTACTAGCAAGTTTTCACTGTCAAGTGCTCGCTTGTACATGAAGTTCAGTATCTGTCGATTCCTTCTGGCATGTAGTTTCTCTAGTGAGGCGTCAGTATGTAGATAGTCTACATTTACCTCCCTAGCATCATGGATGTTGTTGACAATTCTCAGACAGTCGTTCTGGATGACCTGTAGCTTCTTCACAGCCCAGCTTGGGCCACTGTCCAGCAGAAGTGGACAATATTCAAGGCAGGGCAGTACCATGGTCTTGTATATCATCATGGTAGTGGGCTTATCAGTTTCCTTCCTGGCGTTCCAGAGCTGAGTGTACTTGCCCCGCACTGTTCCAATCACTTTCTGGAGGTGTTGGCCGAAAGATAGATGGCGATCAATGACTACTCCTAGGTAGTTGAAGGTGTGCGTAACATCCAGGATGCTTCCATTCATTCTTATATCCAGATTTGTAATGTCGATGGGCGAGGTGGCCGGATATGTCCAGAGGACCTTGGTTTTGTCCTCGTTGATTGTCAGTTGGTTTTTGTTGCTCCAAGCACATAGAGATGTTGAATCTTGTTGTAGAAGTGACCGCACCCGCTCAGGGGTTCTGGCAGAACAGACCAATGCCAGGTCGTCGGCATATATATAACCCGTAGTGTTCTGTATGGCATCTTCTACATCGTTAACATACAACAGGAACAGTAGCGGCCCCAGGACGGATCCCTGGGGCACTCCGCACGTGATTGGTTCCGTTGATGAGTCGACGTTGTTCGCTGTTGTGTATTGACACCTGGCCTGCAAATAGCTCCTCGTCCATTCTAGCGCCTGTCCCGAAATGCCTAATTTGAACATTTTTGAGAACAGAATTGTGTGATTGACAGTGTCAAAAGCCTTGCGGAGGTCTATGAAGACCACCGCAGAGGGCTGACTTGCGTTCATGGCTATCAACAGGTCCCTGGTCAGGTTGAATATGGCATCACTGGTACTACGCCCTGGGATGAATCCAAACTGCTGTTTTGACATGTGATGTCTGTCGATCATGTGTGACATTACCCTTGCGTGTACTATCTTTTCACAAAGTTTGGAACAGCTGTTGAGGAGGCATACAGGCCTCCAGTTCCCTACTAGCTCAAGATTGCCTGATTTTGGCAACGGTACAATTTTGCCTGCTTTCCAGTCTGATGGGAAGTCTGCTTCCTGTGTGCTGTAGTTGACTATCTTCCTGACCACCGAGGGTATACATGTGATAGCATCTTTAAGAACACTGGCACGTACGTGTTTGATGCCAGACGATTTTGTAGTGTTCATTTTTTTCATCAGTTTGCTAACTTCTATGTCATTAGTTGGACGTAGAACGAGACGTTCAGCCATTGGGATGTCGACCGGTGGCTGGAAGTTTTGGTTGTTTTGGTTATTGGTGTTGAATTTTTCTGCCAATTTTGAGCCGATCGTACTGTAGAAGTGGTTTACATACGTAGATATATCCGCTGAGGGGATTCTTTCGCCGGCTTCATTGCGCAGACACATTTCTTGTACTGCACGGTCACCATCCCATAGCTCTTTGAGAGTGTTCCAGAACATTTTCGGGTCGTCCTTGTAGCGCCTCAAGTCCTCCAGAATCAGGGCTTTCCGGTTTGCAAGCGCTGTGGCTTCCACGGCCTTCATTAAACGCCTCGCCCTGGCTGTATGCCTGTTATAGATGCCTCTTGGTATTAATCTGGCCTCCTTTAGTGCTTTCCTTCTTTGGCGTATCAATTTAAGGACGTTTTCCTTGAATACCGGGCGTTTTGTGTCAGCTACAGAGAAAGTCTTGATCGGGTGGTGTTCGTCCAAGTATTTCACAAGCGTGTCCAGGAGGGTATTGTAGGCAGCACTGGTCGTCGCCGGGTTGTCCAGTGCGCTCCAATCCGTGTCTAACATATGTAATTGGAGATTGTTCTTGTCGTAGTTTTTGTACGATCGGCCGGTGATTTTCTTTCTTGTCTTACAAGTTGGTGGCTGCTTCTTGATTACGTAGACTGGCATATGGTCACTTGGGGTGTCGTTTATAATACCATTCTGTGCTATGAACCTGCTGTTGGTGTAGACATGGTCTATTATGGAGGCACCCCGTGGGTGATAGTGGGTGTACCCGGTCTGTAGGTAGTCAAGTTTAGCCTTGCGTAGGAAACCCGACATGTACCGGTATTTCACGGTGTGTTGGTAAAGGACATTCACGTTCATGTCTCCTAAAACCCACACTTCCTTGTTGCCGATCAGAGGTAGTTGCAACATGGCCAGTAGTTGTTTATAAGCTTCCTTGGTGTTGCCCCTAGGGGGCTTGTATGCCGTGATCACAACTCGGTGTTTCTGTCCCGGAGTCTTGGTAATCAGACCTACAGTTTCTAGATGTCTGGACATGACCGACAGCTCAGCAGGCTGGGTCGTATGTGGTACATGTTGGTTATCCACGTAGCATGCTACCCCTCCTCCATTAACACCAGGGGGATTGGGTCTGTCGTTTCTGTAGATCTTCATGTCTGGCAGACTGATGTCCGTGGTGCGGGTGTTGCGTTTTAACCATGACTCAGTTATACATAAATAGTCACTGCCTTTGTACAATTTTCTCAATTGTTTCACCTTCCCCTTTAGGCTGTGTGTGTTTAGAGTCACTAGGATGAGGCCCTTAGCCCTTGAAACAGATTCAAAAGATCTGTAGTGCATACTGACAATACTATCAATACTAAAGTATGCTTGTATGTCTATACACTAGCAAATTAAACCGCTGATGATACAATTATTAACCCTTTAATGAGAGAGAAAAGATCTTGTGTCTGCCTGTAGCCTTTCACGACCACTACATGAATGCCTGTTGACAGGGGGAATACATTGTATTATCCCTTTAACAACAAATGATGTGGACAATTCATATTGCATTGGTGTATCATGTATATAGACAGTGAGCAGTGGTTTTGATGCACCCATCATAACTGTTATTAATAATGTGATACAAGGAATCTCGAAACTAATATTTTTGTTTCTGCATCAATCCACTATGTTCATGCACCATGTATTAATGTAACGACAATTATCTAATACTTATATTGTACTGGTTAGGATTGAACCGACATAGATATGGCGGATTTCACCACCTGTATGTGTGTGAACATGCTATTTCTGGATCAACACTAAGTTGTATAATACATCTTACTATGAAAACTGCCGGCTTTCCGACGGACAGTACATATACTTTTTGATTGAACGTTGTATTTGGAAAATCATTTGATGAATAAATACACACTGCAAAATCAAGGGGAAAAAAGGGGGGGGGGGCAGCAGGCCAATACAGAATAGGAGGTCACACATTAAAGTGGAGGGGGCAGTTCAGGCCAGGGGGGGGGGGGCGGGGGACACTCAAATATTTTTTGACACGGGTGTGCGGCTGGCCCTTTGACAACCCTTACCCTTGGTGAGGGGGTTTTGGTCAAAAGTGACCCTTGGTGAGGGGGATTTTGGAGAAAAGTGACCCTTACTGAGGGGGATTTTGGAAAATAGGGCTTAGGTTTTAGCAATTTTTCCCGGGGGTCACCCTTGGTGAGAGGGGATTTGGTCAAAAAGGACCCTTTTCACAAAGAATTTCGGTGAAAACTGCGAAATATCACCCTTTTCGGGTGGAATTTGTAGAAATCTTGGAAAAGTAGCCCTTGGTGAGGGGGATTTCGGTGGAAATTGACCCTTGGTGAGGGGGATTTTGCTCAAAAAGTGCCCTTGCCAGCCGCACACATGTATATCCAAAATATATCAAGTGCCCCCCCCCCCCCCCGGAGTTCAGGTAACCAATAGGAAGTCATAGTAATCATGGTTGGTGGCCACTACATGTGCAGAGGGGTGTGGCATAAGTTGTATGTACCTGTATACCTATTTATAGATGTGTGACTGTAATAAACTATTCATGGATTTAACTGCAACCTGCGCTGCTGTGCACTTCTTGTTTCCAGCTCAGGCTAACTATTATAAAACATTACAAGACAATGATTATGATTGCAGATGATCGCGACATCCTGAAGATGCCCAGCCCACCAGCCCCTCCCTTCTTGTCTGCCCACCCCAACAGCTCCTCTCTCCTCTACCCACCCCTAATAGTAGGGAGAAAAATATTAGAATAATTAAATAGTCAATTTCCTTTCTTCTATTATGTAGAACTAATATACTGCAAATCACCTCAGTTGATGTGGGTATAGAATACACCAATTGCCTTGATGACCCAATCATGATTATTGTTAGTACTCTATCATAATTTTTGTGTTAGTTATTAGTTTATACACCAGGGGGCGCCATTGTCTCAGCCTCCAGGGGCTGCCCTTGGCTAACCTAGTCAGCCATTGCTCAGAGCCTGGCCAGGCTGGCTGCAGGTAGCAATATTTTTTTCGGCAATATGGTGGTCTGCACCAACCAGGAGTGTGGTGCGACCTATAGTGGCAATAATAGAGTGTGCCCCACATGCGGTGCACCTAATGAAGGCAGAAAATAACCTGTGGTGGTGGAGCAACCACTGTCTCCCACCATCCAGAGGACAGCACAGAGCAAGGCAACAATGGACGCCTCCATGGAGGAGATCGGGCACACCTCACTGAAAATAATGAATCTGAAATGTTAGTCCAAAATTAGTCAGTTTAACTGAGGTTTTACTAACTTTTGTACAATCATTAGCAAAAAATATGTGCCCAAAGTTTCTATCCTATCCTAGTGTTTTGCTGCTAAAAGTTAGCATTGCCCTGGTCACCTGAACTTAATAGGCTACCATAAATTCCTGTGTATACCCTCATCTCACATATAACTTACATCCCGACTTTAAGAGGATCCTATGACCTCTACAAGGGCCTTGAAAATTATGATTTTAGTACTGTAACTCTCAAAAACCCTCGTATTACCTGCCCCTAGACCTGAGAACATTGAGTCACCACACTAGAAGTTTGGTTCTAGTATAAGCCATGGGTGATACGCAGGAATTTGCGCTAGTCATTTATTAGTGATTAGTACATCTATTACCAGTCAGTGGCATGGCCCTGGTTGAAATGCAACAACCAGAGCATGAGTTACCTGTGCAATGGTAACTCCATCCATTAAAGCCACTTTGTCTACATAACAATTATTGTCCTGTAGAAGTGGCCACATAGAGACTTGAGTCTGTTTTATATATATGCACTTTTTCAAAAGCACAATAAAGGTGTCCCATTCAGAAAAACTTATTGGAATCGGTTGGTCTGTCTTTACAAAAGGATCTGGCTAAGGTTACCTTTATGCGTGGTCACAAGTACAATTACAATCTTGTTATATAGAAAAAATATCTCATGATTTGCTTGTGCTGTCACTTGGTGTGGGATTCTTGTGGGTAGCTGGTGTGTGAAAAGTTTAGCAAACTCTTAGTTCGATTAAATAATGCTGATAAGTTAGTGGTTTTGACTAAGATAATTAGTATTGACTAACCCCCAGAACTTTCTGTACATGGCCCCCGGGGAGGGGAGCCCAATTCCCCCTAACACACAGCCCGCCGGTGAGACAGTCGCTTCTGATGAAGTTTATGCTGCTACAGTCAACAACCTGATCCATTCCCTGTGGGTGGAGAAGCAAAAGGAAATGGTTTTGTTGTGACAACGCACGGTGAGAGACTTACAGATCCAATTGGAAGAGGCCTGTGCGACAAACGCTGCAATCGATAATCTGGTAGCTGAAGGTGCCACATACATTAGGCAAGTCCGGGAGGGGTTTGATGTTAAAAAATCAACCGTGGTGAGTAACCCAAACGTGGACACGACGCTGGTGCACAATTAAGATGTTTTGGACCTGGAGCAGATGAGAGCAATCTTTGATTGCTTCCATTCTTTAACACCATAAAACAACATATTGGACAATATCACAAACCAACAGCCAACATGAGCCACTCATAACTTCATAGGGTTTCCCATTTTTTCTAATATAACCTTTTTTATCACCAATAAAATAGGGAAATTCTCTTATCTGCAGTGCCTTGGTAGGTCGGGCTGGATAGCCCTGTCTCTTGACTGCATTTCTGGGTGATAATCTAACAGTAATAGTTAAAATGTCACTCCCTAAAAAGGGAGTATCATTATAGTGTCTGTGAGGCACATGGATTGACAGCTTCACCAGAATACCCACCTGCTATGTTCACTGTGCACAGGGGCGCACCTCGTGGATTCTCTGGCCCCTACTAATAGCACTTTCTCTCTCCTCTGCCTACTCAAGACGATCTTCTTCATAACTTCACAATTCTACTCTGGATGCACCATCGAAAGCTTTGTTGACAATAGGCCATTTCGGACATTCATTCCCCTGATTGAAATACCTCTAAGAGTATACATGCTTCATTGGAATAAAATTGAATAATGTGTAGAGTTTGTATATTCAAGTTGATTTAGTTTAATAAACAACTCGAACTGCAGTCTTAGGATGAGAAAGAGATGTTAGACTTTTATTATGAGTAACCTGTACACTGATGCTAAAGTCCTATCGGTAGAAGCCTTTCAGGCCAATCATTTAGACACTGATATCAATGGTTATTTAGAATAGGGGCTGTTCATGCAGACAGTATGCTTCGGGTGGAGACCCAGTCGGGTCTGCCTGCCCCAAGAAAAGGGGCTGTCTTTTGTACTGTCCAGAAGCAATTGGGGTGCCCTCTGTGACCCTCATCCGCATTCCCGGCTAGGCTGTGTCTGAATTATCGTCTCACATATGTATATGGGTGCCTCCAAAGGTGTATATAGTACTATTATCAAATTCTATGCTCATGATAGATATGAGCAGAATAGAAACATATTTACATCAGATATTCACAAAAATAACAGTTTTATTTCTGAAAAGGACAGTCAGACAGGCACAGTGTAAGAGGACAACAAAACATTGGGATGATCACAGATGAACCAATGTGATATCTTTGCCCTCAAATCAGACATTTGACATTATTTCTCCCCTACACTAATCTTATGCTGAGTCCCTCTGAAACAGGTTCTGCAGTTTTAGAATATCGCCATAGATACACATGTTTCCCTTGTTTTGTCTGCAATGATTTGTTATGTTACTGCCAAGTTACTGCTATACCAAGTGACATAGCAATCAAGGCAACAGAAAACAATGCAAAGAAAATCCTATTTGCTAAGTCTGCAAGTAATTTCCATTTTTCCTCAACATTCTTGATTTTTCTCTCAATTTCATCTGGTTCCGATATCTCAACTGGGTTGCCATTATTAGGTTCAAGGGTTCCAACCACAGTCATTGAGCCATCATCCCATGTGACATCCACCTTCTGAGATCTAGTCAGTAGAATCTCCAACCACTCTGGCATCTTACGGTAAGGTGGTCCTGCTATCCTGGCTGTCAGTATTGCCATGGCTACAGACGATGCATTGAAGAACATCAGGAAGAGGAGCATCTTTACTACAACCAGAGAAGACATAGTTTACTATTGTAGGGGTTGTGAAAGTATGAAACGAATACAAGTTCCAAATTCGGTTTGAATGCAACAGGTTTTATTCAGTTTCTTGATGGCCTCGAAGGTAAGATTCAACAGGGTACAGGTTATCTTTAGACAAGGTTCAAAGTGTACAGGCAGTGCTACTGCTAGTTCGAAGTCAGCAAAGCTGGGTGATCTGGTCTTGTCCCAGCAAGGGCTGGTGCAAAAGCCAGAGGGCCTGCTTGACCCCGCAACCGGATAATCAAACGGGGACATGGCAGAAGACGTTAGGTGTTGCCACCTAGCGTTGAGTTGATGCCATCCATGCCTCGACACCACAAACCCATGTTTACACGTATCATTCTAGCCCCTACACTATATTACAATATGCATACAGATTAAAATATGAACCTCAATATTTTACCGTAATAACATTAATGTATCCAAAACTCAACAATTGGGCAGAAGGGCCTTTATGCACATAGTTGAATCTTTGCTCGTGCCTGTAGGCTTCTGTCTGGATGTGGATTTATTTATTTATAGCTTTACCCGTCTGGACACATATTCAACTTCAGTGGCCTTGCTTTGATGAATTGTCTCTCAGTTGGAGAGACCAAAACTAGTTACATGTATATTATGCAAACAACATCTCAAGAGGAACTCAAGACATGATCCCCATAAAATATGTAAACCTGGGTGGAACAAGAAAATATGGACAACTTTTCTTGAGACATTTTCTCATGCCATATTCTTGGGAATTCCTGGTTATTTGAATGGGCGAAACACTATTCACTTGTTTACAGGAGTTCTGTTCTTTAGATGTATAAGTACCACAGGTGGAGGACTAGTACAGCAGTAAAGGACGGCCTGCATTAACAGGCAGCCTGTACTTTCAGGCCGCCCAGCCTGTGCATTCAGGTCGCCCCTATACACTCTCCTAGCACAGCAGGCTGGTGTACCAGGCAGGCAGCCTGGTATAGCAGGCTGCAGCTCAGGCTTTCACACCTTCTCCAATCAGAGACTCTGCTGCATGTGTGTCACATTAGATAAAATACTGATTTAAACTCATTATAATTCAGAAATGCAATGGACCATGCACATAATGCATCCAAAAGTTGGTAGCTGATATACTCATTTATATACTAGATAGGTTTATAAAGTTCGCAAATATCATATAAAAATCGCAAATATGATCATATAAAAGCTATTGTAAGAACACAGTGCTATGCAAGAACGGCCCTATATACCAGGCTGAGCGACCTGCCAAACAAGCCTGGGTGCTTTGTCCAGTCTTTGTTGTAAATCTGGGTAGTCTTCCACCTGTACCATATTATTGTGTACTGAACTAGTTACCATGTGATATACATAGCTATGCTACTTACCTATGTGAGGCATGTGGGAGTAGCTTGAAGGTAGGTGTTCTGTTACTGAAGCTTGTATAACAGAGAAGGACAGCAGGCAGGTTATTCCAAGAGAAATCTTTTATCCTGATTCTGCCGGCAGTGCAAACACCAGTAATCCAAGGAATGTGAGTATAAAGAGCGGAATTATCATTGTTACAACATAGTATTCAGGTTTCCTTTTATATGTGAAGAGAAATTGAACAATAGGAAAGGGTTGAGTATATTGATTGTCAGTGGCATGGTTTACGAGGTCCCACTCATTATCAGGTAGAAGGTATGTTGTGTACATTCCAGCTCCTGTGTAATTCTCAAAGGCAGCATCAGCTGCCCATCCAGTGATGTCAAGTGAACATGTGTGGGTGTCAAATGGAAAGAGCACAACATCCATTTCACATGATGTCGTAAAGCTCTCAGAAATCGACTATAAAAGATGTCCAGTGTATGCCACACGGATTTGGTACTTAAGTGTCTTAGATTCATCAAGTACATTGTGAGTTGCACTGAAAAAAAGAAACCAAAGCATATGTATTGCAGACTAGATCATAACCCTCTAAACACAACTACGTTAATCAGACGTATATAATAAGTTCATTTGGGGGTCTGAACTACGTAATATTACAAGGTTTGTCAACGTCAAAACGTTAAGGTTTACTTAAGTCCTATGGAGGTAATATATAGACAGAGCTGCACGCTAAATACAGGACAGGTAGCTCGAGTGACATAACCATTGACGAGGTCACTTTTGAGTGACGCTCTGTTTTTATTTCAGGGTTTATCAAGCTAAAATAGATATGCAGTCCATATTAATTTTGTTTACTCTCACAGCATTTGTTTACTTCTGTCGGCCGCCATTTTGAATTCTGCGCAGGTCACATGACCCTCTGTAGCCTGGCGACCCCATGGAGACCCCATAGCGACCCCCACTTCCCTTGGGAATGTGCAATACGGCTACAGCGTGCAATATGGATGAGGGTTACTGCATGCTGGAGAATGGCCCTCCCATAGGGTTAACCTTGACAGTCCGTATTCACCATGAAATAAACTGATTTACGTTTTTCAACTTCAATCAGACGTAAATATGTGTTAAGATAACATTAATTTGAGGTATCTGATACCGAAATTCTACATAAAATAGTGGATTTAAGCATAGGTTACATTGTTGGTATTACAGACCTACATATATGCAATCACAAATGCAATTCTTACAAATTTCTAACATAATCTGACTTCATTTCATATGATATATCATTGTATGATATCTTAACAACCTGATATATTTTGTGCCAGGTAGGCATTCTCATGGTGGGTACAGTGATGCTTTGTATATATCACACTACTAGGAATGTGGTGTTCAATCCGTAAAGTTCCCTAAAATACATATCATACAGCAGTATCACATTTACTCTCATTTATATATGAATATTAGATAATGTGCAACTAATTTATAACATATCCACTTCATAAATCGTATGAATTTACTGCCTGTATTTGGTAGAGTTACTCATGTACTGTGGGGTTCTCTCCACATTTGATTGTGCTGCCACCTAGTGTGACGCTGGTGAGTTATTCACGCAATTAAAGTTGGGAAAATACGACTTAAAACATAGATTCAATGTAGCTTATTACGTTTATCTACGTCTAAATGAGGTAGAATAACGTAATACAAACCTAAACGTTTGTAGAACGTAACTAAACCTTAACGTTTTGACCTTGACAAAGCTTGCAAAAAAGCTTAGCTCAAACCTTTGGTTGCAATAAACTTACACAAACCTCTGAGCTATGTGGGAAATACGTAGCATGTTTAGAGGGAAGTGAACTGTCTTTGTTACTTTTTGCGCTTAATTGTTTGTCAAACTGTGTGTTCTGTTTAATAAAGGGCAAGTTTGTACAGCTTTACCCATAAGCACCATTATATAGGTCTTTGTTCCCTTATATTAGTATAGACGTTATATAGATTTGTCAGAAAAAAAGAAATGTTGCAACCTCAAATCAGTATACATTTTCAAAAGTCAGGGAGTCCTGAAAAGCAATATTGCAGTTGATTAATTCTAAACAAAAATGTTCATATTGCTGTTCCGGCTGTAACAATATGTAATTAAGCTTGTGCATAAGATCAGCAATATCACAATTTGAATAGGCTCACTATATTGCTGTTGGTTTTTAGAATTACCCCAAGAAAGGGTGTGTTTCAGGCCAAAATATGAGGATAGGTAGGTCAGATATATTTTTTCTTTGCTTCCTTACAGTTCTCTGAAAGTACCAGAAATAAGTTGTGAATCACCACATAGACACTTGGGTCCTCCAGTAATTAGGAATATCACTAAATTGTTGGAGTTTTTTTGTTGTTGAATAGCTTACTTAGTAAACTCTATTTCCTGATCTTAAACAATTAAGAGCTTGTTTCTCCTGATCAAAAGTTTGCTAAAAATATGAATATCAAAGAAATTTAATCTATGAAAATCACCAAAATTGGGATAAGATCCTGTCAACCCTTCTTTCAGGTTTAGCATTTATGTAAGTGTTCATAATACTCTACCTGTTATCAATACCAAAGTTTGGTCTCCATACTCTTGCTGGTGGTAGGTAAATAAATGTTGCATTTTCATACTCAATTGCCTCCCACCTTAGAGAATCATCGTTCCAATTCTGTAGGATAAAACATCTTTTTATAAGGTGTTTCTAAACCTGAGTGAAAGCATGTCAGACGAGGCTGACAGAGTCATTTTTCTTATTCTTCCTTTAACAAGGCCCAGGGAAGATGTTCAAATGGCTACAGTGATATTTTAGCATGAGCCTCTTATTATCATCAAGTGGCCCTTGATGTTCTAATTTGATGGTGTGGATAAATGCTGGTTTAAATGAAAGCTGAAATAATATCAGGTTTTGCACTAGTTATCGTGGAAACTGTATGATTTAAAGAGCTTTACCTGTGACCTTGACTGTGCCCCTTAATTACTGGGAAGGTAATTATATTCACAGGTATACATTTTTGCGGATGTGGCAAAGATAATAATTTCACTGATACTTCAATTCACTGACAGCCAGAGCAGACAAGCTATTGGCTTGTTTATAGACAGTATTTGCAGTATTATGAATTTGCTGTTCTTCCATTTTCGTGAATATAGCAAAAATATATACACAGTGAAATAAGTTACAACTCCAGTACCATGGATACTACAAATGTTTTTTAACCCAAGCACTTTCCATCTTTTGGTATAATATGCGCTGAGTCAAAGGTAAACTATTCTGGTACTGAGTATGTTCACTGTAAAAAGTTGTTGTTCGTGAACAGCAATACGTGCTGTAACTATACAGTACTTTAGCTGTAAAAGATAATACAGCAACTTTTGCTGTACACATACAATTCTGTTACTGTAGATGCAGGTTCGAATCCCATAACCAGCAACCAGAGGGAGAGAGAGCAGAGAGGTTGAAGGGAGTACCATACTCCACAGCTCAAATATGACCTGATCTTTTCAAAAGCCCAATGATGCAGGCTACATAGTGACTGCCCCTCTAGCTCAGTCGGTAGAGCCGTGGGAGATGTAGTCTGAGGGTCAGCAGCTCCAGTCCCGGCAGGAAACTCTCACACAAACTACATTTCTCTTGATGCAATTCTAAAGTATAATATATTTTGGTACACTGAAATGTTACTATTGAAAATATGCAGAGGATAAGACCAATGTATCTCAACAATCTGCATGAAAGATAGTAAAATTTACTTTGAAAACATCTATAGGCCATCAAGATTACACTTCACCTAATGGTAGTTCAGTCCTTATTAGTACATTACTGCAATAGGGTAATTTTCATATTATCCCTTAAGACATGAACAGTCTAGTTCTAAAATTGTCCCCAGGGATCCTGTTCAAGTTCAAGTTCAAGTTTAACAGCTTTTATTGCCTCTTCATATCAAGACGATCGACCTTTGGCAACCAGGAAGTGGTCAGCTTCCTTACAATTTTTCGTGTGTCTCAAACAGTTACAGATGTTTTAGTTGAATAAAAATTATGCTTCAAATACATATGTGTGTCGGCTCTTTAATCACCTTCACTTGAATAACATAGACCGGTAATCTAGCATCGTAAATAAATACTTTCTTATCTGATTAGCCTGTTTTTCTGGGCTGTATAGTACCCTGGATATCTATGTTACCGGTAGTGGCAACATACACTACATCATATCTTCTAGGAGTTATTTGTACATACATTCAATTTATGCTTATGAATAAAGATTCTCAGATCCAGCGCATTTCTTTTCGTAGTCATATAATCATAGATGTAAATCCTTTATATCAGTGTAAACAGTGCCGTATCAATCCAGAGCCAAATTGCTCTTCCGTTAGTATATGTACAAAATAAACCACCCTCCCCGTGTACCTGGGTGGACCATAAAGGTATTTAAACCAACTAAGCTAAGTTCGTCGACGTATCTCCGAGATGAGAATCCAAGACATGATCCTGTATTATTATCACAGCGTGCCATACAAGACCGGGTATACAAAAAGAGCACCGAGTTCTCAAACATGGTTGTTGGACGTACTTGAAGTACTTACAGTATTTACATATGGAGTCAAATAAATAAATAATGGATATTAATAATTAACATCCGGCCTCATTACCATTCACACATAAGTAGGAGGTGTTTCAATGCACCTGACATGCAGGATTCACTGGCGTAGTGGTCATGGTTCAGGACTATGGATTGGAACCTGGGGGTTCAAATCTCCAAGATGTTTCATATGTGAGCCTTTTTAGAACTCAGGTCTGCGTCTACAGTAGATTCTACTGTAGGCCTACAGCAGAATTTACTGGAACCAAAGTTGAGTTTGAGTTTGAGTTGAGTTTTAATTGTTTTATTTCTGAGTTGACATATTACACAGGTACATTTCTTTTGTATAATGGATATCGTATTTGTCTTAGCATCGCTTGTCATGTAGATCTCACTTGTTTACAGAAATAAAAAGGCTGCTCTTCAGCGTATACGCTGGTATTTATTAAGCGGCCTTAACAACCATATCCCAGTATATCTTATACATTGTATATTATAGTATCATACAAGAAACTTTATAGTAGTATTGGTCTTGGTCATCAAGATTACTGGTAAGTATCATTAAATTAAAGTGCATGGTGCATTGCTTACATGTACCGGTAAACTAGGTCGAGACTCCTCCTCCCACATCATGTAAACGTTGAGAGGGGGTAGCAAAGTTATCTTTTTTAGAACTTTATCTATACGTCTTGTGTTACACACATAGCAGATAGTGTCATGTAAACATCCATCTACTGAAAACAGCTATAATACACCTGAATTACTTTGTACCTGGTCTTGTAAACCTAGGATTTTATCACCCTGACAGGTATATAATATGGATTATACAGTGAAGTAAGAAACATAAATGAGACTACATATTATCATGGGGCACAATTACACACTATTATACTACAGGCTCTTTCACCGGTATCTTATCATATAACTCTACTTTAAGCTGATTTACAAATTGTCTCTTTATCACAACATTTCTTTTCCAAGCTTTGAGCTCATTCCATTTGGTGGAAACATGATATTCTATACTCCTTTTGTATGCCTCACAGTGAGGAAGGAAATTTTTCAGCAATATTCCCTGAGCTGCTCTTGTCCTATGCTGAGCCATATCCACATGTTTGTCTACCTTGGAGCGTTTGAAACCCTCTATTAATACATGCATCTCTCTCCTGTGTTTTAGGAGGTTGACTTTGGCTTCATTATGCACATTTACTGTAGGAGTCCTATAGTCCACCTTTAGACATGATTTCAACGCCTTATTTTGAGACCTTTGTAATTTTTCCAATCAGTCACTATTCGATTTGGTATATAATATGTCACCATAATCTAACACAGGTAGGACAAAGCTCTTACACAGTCTAACAAGGTCCTTTGCTCCCAGAAAAATCCCCAACCTCCCTAACTGATATGATCTCAATGCTACCGTCTTCATTTGGTTCTTTACAAACACTTCATACGAGAGATGGGGGTCAAGATGAATACCTAGGTATTTATAGCTTTGAACCCTATTCAATCTGCTACCTTGTACTGTCAGGTTTGCATTCTTGAAACATTTTTTTGAACCAAAACCCATGAATTTGGTTTTTTTAGTGTTCACAGTAAATTTGTTCTTTTCACACCATGTGGTAAAATTATCCACATCCCTTTGCATTTTTTGCATAGCAACTCCATGGTGTACACAATGTTGTTTGGATTAGCACTAACAAAGATGCTGGCGTGTTGACATAGTTGAGAAAAGGTCCCATACCTGACCACTTCTACAGTGACTGGGACATTTGTATGATTAATCTCATTGAAACACTTTTGGAGGTTTTATCTGCGTTCATCAGTCACTATTACTACCGCTACATTATTAGGGTTCTGTACTTGGTGGTACATTTTTAATCAAGAGTGGAGCGGTGCGTGTTGTCTTCGTTGAGTGTAGCCGGGGACTGACGCAATGTTCAAAGCACGTGGTCCTTATGTAACAATGTTTGGCGCCGCCCGCGCTCCCGCCAGACGGTCACGCGTACGCTGGAGGATCAAGCCTAACTTGTTTTTCCCGTTAAGGTTGTCCGCGTCAATAGTGGCATGTTTGGATATATGCTTGGCGCACCCCCAGTATTTATCGTAGGATCCTTCAATTAGTTTCCCAACTAGGCCTATTAGCCTATCAGCTAGGAGAGGATTTTGGTCAAATTTAGCGTCTATAACCAGCTGCATGGTCTCATCCCTGGAATTTTTCCATGCCTCATTTTCTTTAATGCCCTTCGCTTGTTCCAAGATCACAAATGGGTCGTACGTTTCTGCAAATAAATCCGCCAAATCTGGGCGACCACATTTCTTTGCCTTAAGGGATTGATATAAGCTTTCCGACGATGGGTATTGAACCTCGTCACGTTTGATCACGCATGGGAACATGTCGGAGAGGAAACTGTGTTCTGATTGAAAAACCACTCCTCCCTGGATCGCCACCGTCTTGATTTTATCCATGTTACAGTCCAGTGGTAGTTTATGGAGTGTATCTTTGTGGTACTTTTGAGCCCCTATCTGGATACTTAGGCCTGTCACTTTGACGTCCTGTTTGCCATTCTCTTTGGCATATTTCATTAGAGATCTTAAATCCCTCTTTAATCTGAGTTCCTCAGGAGTCATGTCATCATTGATCATGATGGGACGGGGTCGCGTCATGTCATCTCTTTTAATGCCCATTCTGTAGCAGGCCTCCGTATCTTCAGAGTTGAAACTCACCTGCAGATCTTTCCACAACTCATCCAGTTGGAGTCTAATATTGGTGTTATCATTTTCAGGTATCCCGTCTATAACAAGGTTTTTGCGTCTGGTCTGGCTCTCCATCTCCGCGACACGTGCTGTCAGTGACTTGATCTGTGCTTCCTGACGGGATATTTTTCGCGTCAATTTAGACACATGCTGTTCTATATCTCCCTTTATCTCTGAAACCTTCAATAGGACTTCTTTTTTGTAGCTGATCAAACTAGTAGATATATTGTCCAGATCAGTTTTGTGAGTAGCTTGTGTAGATTCAATGCTATCCAATTTGTCCATGATGATTTTCAACTGCGCCTTGACACTTGTTTCATCTTTGGCTGGCAGACCCGCGGGAGCGCCATGTATATTTGGTGACCCTTGATCGCTTGTCGGCACGCTCTTTGATGTCTCCGTGTTCTTCCTTCCTCCTCCTGCTCTCGTGCTGGACATGGTTGATGCTTAGTTTTTACACCAAAACGACCTATGTACCTTCCCCCAGATATCTCTCGAGAACTTTTAACTATATTAGGTATATAAACCTTTGTTTTATCCCAATTTGTGCTGAGCCGATGTGGGCGCGTTGCCCCCAATAGTTGCTGTACAGGAACATTACTTACTTCTAACAGTGTTGACTAGAACTCGTTTCTTAATTGGGACTATCCCAGGTAACATAAGTACATTGGGCCATGATTGGGCCAATATACGACTTAAAATTGGGCCAATAATGGCATTTTGATATTGGCCCACCGCTGGTTTAACCGCTGGCCCAGTAATGGCCCATGCTCGGATAAAGGGATATTGATTTCATGTTGCCCCAATGTTGGGCCAACATCAAAATGTTTTTACATTATTCCAAGGTTAGAAATTAGACATCGGACCAACCTTGTAATACATACATCGCCCCACGAATAATTTTCAACATAGGACCACTGCAACAATCACTGATATTGCACAATATTACTTTAATGTGTATAATTGAATGTGCAAGCATACATAAGACATTACTCTCAAGAATCATCAGTTTAGAAAAAGCCATTTCTGTCTTTTTAATCCATCTTGATCTCTATCCCATAATGGTTAGAAATAATACAAACTGTATTACTATCATTTAGGACTTATCTATTTCATCCATGAACTTCCTCTGACCTTTAAACATGTAGAGGACACTGGGGATCACGTTTATAACCAAAATGATGGCAAAGTAGGAGCCATCCTGTAAGAAATTCTTCAGGCAACATTGAATCCCTCTGGTGTAGATCACAGCCAATATTGGACAAGTGTAGATAGAATTGATATTGGTCCAACATCAGAAATAGTATGATGGCCCTGAAGTGTCCCAGCACTGGGCCAACACTGGGTCAATATCAACAATATCAAGCATGGACCAGCTCTGGGCCAGCGGTCAACCCAGCGATGGCCCATTATCAGTATTGCCAGAGGTGGGCCATCATTGTAATTTGTATGTTGAACCAATGTATGCATTGCTTACAATGGGCCATGGTTGGTATAACGATTGTGATGGACTCGATCTTTGCCGACATTGGCCCAATATACCCTTGCTACCTGGGATATGGCTATATCCTAGGTTTACAGGTGGGGCACTGCACCAGGGATACAGTCTGGCCCAGATTTCCAGGCAGTCTGGTAATTCCAGGCTGCCCAGCCTGGTTTATCAGGCCGGGAGTCTTTACAGGCAGGGTGTTTTGTCAGGTTCTTCACACTGTGACAGCACATCAGCCTGGTATAGCAGGCCGGGGCTCAGGCTTTCACACCTTCTCCCAGCAGATACAGCTGCTATACCCTCCTCTATTTGTGCCAAACTAGATGAAATACAGATTTCATCTTGTAACTACTCGGAAATGCAATGGACCATGCACTGAATGCATCCTTAGTTGGGAGGTGACATATTGATCTAGATACTCAAGGGAGCTTCAATTTTCGCAAATGGCCTACAAAAATCGCAAATATGATTATATAAAAGCTATAATAAAATCCCAGTGCAGTAACGGAACAGCCCTGTTTACCAGGCTGAGTGACCTGTGAAAACGGGCTGTACTGTAAATCTTCCACCTGGTTTACTCAGCAACTTTTAACTGTGACACATTTTGATTTGTGTGAATTTTTTACAATGACATTGTTCAGAGAATCAATATGGAAGATAATTAACTCCATACTTACAAGCGCCAATGTTGCAAGGATACTGAATAGCTGTTTAGCTGTATTCTGGAAAGAAATCATAAATGTCATGTGTTCACTATTACATACAATTGATCATATAAAACTTAATGATTTCCTACCAATATACTGCTTGGATGTTTGCATTAAGTAAATTTAAGATGCCTTAAAGGAAAACTATTAGCAGTTTCAAGTTCAGTACATGTGCCATTTACATGTCAAGGAAACGTCATAATAGTCCTGTATTTAAACAAAGTGTATCTATTTGTTTGGAAACATTTCTAAATATAGTCAGCCCCCCCAGAGATTTTTAACTCCGCCGCCCCCCCAGCTCAAAGGGTCGAAATTTTTTTTTCCACCCAATCTCAACCCCCTTTGTCAAAAAGTGATCACTCCCTTAGATTTAGGTTCTACTTACAACTTCCTGCATATATGTTGGAAAAAGTGAAAGTTGAACAGTAACCGTTTCATTGAAATGTGCAGGTCGTACAATTTCCCTGTCTTTTAACAGTTTTGCTCGTAGAGCAGCCTCCCAGGAACCTGTTAACACAAAACAAATTAAATGGTTTAGTCCATGTGTATTTCTCTTCACTTCAGAAAAAAAAACGTTTTCAAAATGAAAAACTCACTGTCGCTGTCAAGCTGATGGATACCACCTTGTGACAGCTATCCTCTAGCATTGGGATGTAATACATTAAGCAATTTATAGGGTCCTGTGTGGCCCGCATGATAACTGGCCTTGGGTTAAAGACATCCTTGCCCATTGGCCCATGTCAAGTGGCCCTTTCCCAAGAAATTGGCCCTTTGGCCCGGTAAAAATGTATGACCATATAAAATTTAAATTTTTTTTTGGTGACACTTGATGGTCACCGTAAACAAGGTTCTCTTTTAGGTACCGTTTTAAAAAGGTAGGGTAAATAATGATTCTGTTTAACCTAAGCCAGTTAACAAGCAGTGCAGTGAACATACACAAGTGGGTGGCACTGACTGGGGTCAATAACAGCAGCAGCATAGTGACATGTCAACAGGCCAGCTGGCTGAACAGCAGCAGCAGAGATTTCTATACTTTCATGGATTACACATCTATTGACATGATAGTGGCACTAGTGAATGGAATGCAGGGCACATATGCTAGGTCTAATGCATAACATTTTCGGGAAATGCATAAACTTTATTGCAAAAACATTTACATCATCTGTGTTGTCAGTATATAACAGGATAAGGGGCATTGAATGCAGGTATTGTCCAAGATGATAACAGTTTTGTGAGCATTCGCTCCTAAACAATTTGTGCCCATAGCCTTAGTTTATAGAGAGAAATCTTTTGTCTGTTTTTTTACTTTGAGATTCTCATGTCAGGATCCACGTTATTGATAGAACAAGTAATATAGTAACCAAGGCAACAGTAAAGATCACAAAGAAAATCCTATTTAATAAGTCTGCAAACAATTTCCATTTTTTCTCCATTTTCTCAGAATGAGTCAAGCAATTATCGATTCTTCTCTCCGGTGCAGTGTGCTTGGCTGAGGTGCCACGTGCAGACTGACACATGTTCTCATCATCTGCAGGTTCAATTATTTGTACAGGTCTTGCTACAGACGTCACTGAGTTGTTGTCCTGTGTGACATCAACCTCCTGAGATCTAGACAGTAGTTTCTCCAACCACTCTGGCATCTTGCGGTAAGGTGGTCCTGCTATCCTGGTTGTCAGTATTGCCATGGCTACAGACGATGCATTGAAGAACATCATGAAGAGGAGCAGCTTTACTGCAACAAAAATAGGTACAATTCATCATGGCAAGTGGTATGAGATGTTTACGACATGAAAAAGACTTAGTGACCTGCCCAGCAGCAACCTCTGGCCTTGACTCCGCCAGCTTAAACCATTAGAAAATGATGTTCAAACTTCTTTTTTCCGCAGGGACAAAAAGTACAATATGTTCAGGTTTTGTCTCATTGATCAGCAAATAATCACCCGATTTCCAACATGAAAACAGTTCTGGGAACGTAAGACTGACTGCTGTGATTATATGTGGATTGGGATCACAAAAACCTAGATTGTCCCCCTTTTAAAAGCTTCAATTCCCAAGTCAATAGGACCAACTAATGCATTTTGAATATTTTGGCGTTAAGGTAAAGATTCTTCCTACTTCGGATTGGATTAGATCTCGTGAACCGCCACCCTCAGAGGGATAGGAGTGGATGCAATGAAAGCTTGTTGCAAGGGCTACAAGCCTATAGTGAGAGGGGGGGCATGGAGGAGCAGGGCAGGACAGAGGGATCTTGGGTTAACTGAAAGTTTTGTAGATTCCTGTAAAGATCAATTGTGGGTAGGTTACCTTATATCCATGTATGGACTCGTAGGTTAGCAAATAACCACTCAAATCCCATGATCACAATGGTTTTGGAAAGCCAAGATAGTCCGCTTCGAGGATGCACCAAAATCCCAGAATTTGCTGGGCAGGTTATTTATATCTAGGCCTAATGTGATAACATAGCCTATTAAAAACTCAAAGACTGGTCATAAGGAGCTTTATGCGTATAATTACCTACATGGGGCATATCTGAGAAACCAGAAGGTAGGTGTTCTGTTACTGAGGCTTGTATAACGGAGAAGGACAGCAGGCAGGTTATTCCGAGAGAAATCTTTTCTTCTGATTCAACGGGCAGTGCAAACACCAGTAGTCCAAGAAATGTGAGAATGAACAGCGGAATTATCATTGTTGCAATGTAGAAATCAGGTTTCCGTTGTAGTGTGAATGTAAACTGAACAAATGAAAAATCTCTCTTGTATAATCGAGGGTACTGAGAACTAATAGAATGGTCTATGAGCTGCCACTCTTTGTTAATGATAAGTTGTGTTGTATCCATTCCAATAACTGTATAGTTCTCATAGGAAGCTTTATTTCCCAATCCGGTGATGTTAAGTGAACATATGTGGGTGTCAAACGGGAAGAGTACAACATCCATCTCACATACTGTGGTAAAGCTCTCAACAATGATCCAGTCAACATGTCCAGTGCTTTCTGCACAAATCTGGTACTTATTTTTTTTAGATTCATCGAGTACAATATTACTTCCACTGAAAAATATGTCACAAGATTATCCCTCTACTTTGCATAACAGCCAGAATAATAAGTGCCACATGGTTTTATATCACAATTAAATGTGACAGCTCTATAGTAACTTGTTCTTACACAAACTATACATATCTATTTGTTACAAACAATTGCAAAGGGTGACCTGTGTTTTCTGGATGAACATGTGAGAAAGTCAAGAACAACAAAACAACTATTAAACACATATTAAAAAATTCTGAACTTTCAGAATTGTGGTATCTACATTACTAATGAACATTTTCAATAATCAAAAAGACCTGAAAGGATCAAAGTCAACAAAGCCAAGAAGATTATTGTATGGCTTCTTTCGCTGTAAGAAATTGTGTTTTAGCTTTCATTTGCTTTTTTACAGGGTAAACATGGTGTGTGAATGTGAGAATTTGAGATTTAATTCATGTAGATTATTTCTGTTTCAGAATGTGTGTGATTGTTGATAATACTCTACCTGTTTATGATGACAAAGTTAGGTTTCCATATTCTTGATGCTGGTAGGTAAATGTATGTTGCGTTTTCATACTTGGTCATGTCCCACCTAAGTGAATCATCTTTCCAACTCTATTGAATAAAAAATCTTATCAAAATGATTTTAATTAGAGCCTATGGACCGCGTCATTTATTACGAGCTGGGGGTCATGGTGGATTTTCCCAAAATAGCATTTTTTATTCCAACGGCCCCCCTGCCTCCCCACCAGTTGGCCGAGAGTGATCTTGGCCCCCTACTCAACTAGGCTTGGATTTTTGATAAATGCTCCCTCCCCTAAAAGTGCAAGTGCCTATGGAATCATGGTGTTTGCGGGTGTCTGAATGGACCGTTTTTAATTTTGACCCCCTCCCCCAGTATGGAACCTTTTCCAGTTTTGGCCCACCTCCCCACTGAGGACCTGCTTTTCATTATGACCCCCCGCCCATTTCCTATATCAACCAGCCCTCCCCCTCCCCCTCCCCCCTCAGCTAGCAATGATTGACTTGGCGCTAAATGAGGGAGATCTTTCCATACCCTGTCCAAGTCAGAGCTAATTCTTATTCATTTTTCATAATTATAGAGTATAGAGACTTGTATGTATGCTAGTATAAAGACTCACTGGCTCTTAGTCCAGCAGTACACCTGACTCTGGGATCTGACCGCCACACTGATATTCTTTGGCTCCCAAGACGATCAATCTCTCACTAGTGCCTAACCAAGTTAGTCTTTTTTTTGGCTCCCTATACGGCCAATCTAGGTTAATTGATATTGTCAGGTTGGTCAGTACCGACCAAATCCCATTAGCCTTCTCTATTTGAATGCGTTTCAGGTTAAGTACTTTTGAATAAGGCATTAGTCATATGTTGTTCTACCTCAGTCATTTTCGAATAGCACTTGGTCATGCCTGACTAACCTGGGAGAGCCACTTTTGACTAAGGGCTTGGGCATTGAGACTTTTGGTGTGTGTTTTGGCAACCAGTGTGGTTCTCTCGCATCAACAGCAGAGGAGGTAAACAGCACCCTTTTGGCCTATTGGAAGTCAGGGGAACTAATGGTTCCCTGTGCCTTCTGTGGCATGGCACAGGTGAGCTAAGAGCTTTGCTAACAGCACTGTAATGCCACCCTGTGGAGATTATAGAAACTAGTTTGTCATATAAATGTGCTGGAAATTACACTTCACGCTAGTAGTTATAGTATCGTAAAACTCGGCTATAAACCTCCTGTCTCCCTTGGGTCTCCCTCACTTTTATATGATATCATATATCAGTCTGTCCATGGCTAATATTAGATTTGACAAAGAGCCCCTGAATAGTGTGTAGGACCTTCTCAAAGATAGCTAACTGTGGGCTTTCAGAGGACCAATTTCCAAATGAGATTCCTGTATATCCCTGCATGTATATCAGTTAAAAGTGTATCAGACACATAGAGGATAGTTAACTCAATGTCTCTCTATAGACCAGTTGATTATCAGATGTGGTATTATTGCAGTGCAGTGAAATATATGTATATTGACACGGAAATATTTTGGTCCACAAGACCAACTTTAGTTCACATGTTTCTCACCCCATCACCTCGCGCTGTTCCCCTCTGCATCAACAGAGTATATCGGGTTCTCTTACTACAGTAGACATATCGCCACTGTTAACCAAGGCCAAATATATGTTCCCATGTCTTCCTTATTCAACACACAAACACAAAAATGATTTTATATGCGTGACATCTTTAATTTGTCCTTCTTTGTTGTGGGTACCGATAACATTACAAAGAGTCCATACTTACAATTACCAAGCTTGCAATAATCCTGAATAGTTGTTGAGCTGTATTCTGGAAATAAGTGCTTAGAGATGTGAGATTCTATAAGGTCAGACTTTTAAGTGGGTCATTACCTTTCCGAGCCAGCATTTTGAGGATATTATGCCCCTTTTCCCTCTGTTTTCTACTTTGTAGGAATGTCCCAGTATTACTTCCACACCCTAAAACTTTCTCCAGTATGAACCCGAAATATCCGGCGGACTGACAAAATGTTACAAGATATCCTGAAAACTGCGCTATATATACTTGTAGGGGATCAGCGATATCTCTGTGTCTGAGTAGTAGGCCCGCAGGGGTAGACCGCTCAGATAGTCACTGCTCCCCTCCCGAACTGATCCAGTAATGTACGGCTGGGTCAGGTTGTCAGACGGGGAAATAGCTCAGTTGGTAGAGCAGCAGGCTAATGAGGTGCAGCATTATAAGGGACAGGATGCCTATCTCCTAATTAATCTTTACTTCTTAGGTTGTTACTTTTGACACAATTGAAGCATAAAAATTGAAGTTTTAGAGTTAATTATGTTCAAATTGTTGAGATTTAGGTTCTACTTACAACTTCCTGTATATATGATGGAAACAGTCCAAGTGTAACTGCGACAGTTTCATTGAAATATGCAGGTCGTACAATGTCCCGGTCCTTTAACAGTTTGTGTCGTAGAGCAGCCTCCCAGGAACCTTGAAGACAATATGAATTACACAGTACAGCAGAGTCCTTTATGTAGAAGTACAAATATGGATTCACTGACATTGTGTGGACAAGATGTGACTGGTCTACAGTACACACTGTAGCACTAATGTGCTTGGCTTTGATAATGCACTAGTGTATAATCAAAGTTTAATCAAAATAAAAACTAATCTATTTACTATATTTAAGTCACTGGAGCTACTATTTGAGCAAATATGAGAAGCTTGTCACTTTTGATTGAGGCAAAAACTGTGTTATTTATGGCAAGGTGTACATGAGTCAGTTAATAATGGGCTGGAGCGCTAAATACCAGATACAATTGAAGTCAAATGCTTTTATTACTCTTCACTTCTGTGGTTTTACAATGAGTTGTTTTACTAGATAATATCGTGCAGTGTGTATCCATCTTAAAGAATGTGTTCCACTGTGTTCAGTGTTTTACACTTTTTATGAAGTTTGTATACTTATTAAAGTTGGATAATGGAGTTGCAGACATGAACAATAGCAGTAAAACACAACATACATGCAGAGTCAACTATCCAGGTTTAGTCCTCATGTAACTGGGCAGTATTATGTAATCCCCGCCTTTGTCACATGACCGTGATATCGTACGCCTAAATGTTAGATCAGGCAGTTTACTGTAGACAAGTGTATCACATGGTAATCTCCTGTCTGAATGTGACCAATGCTCCACAGCTGTGCTGAGTGTTTTCTTTACTTGTTCCTAATCAGTTCAGTTTGTCTGGCATGTCTATGTTTAATTGGCTGAGTAAAAGAAAAGGGTGATGTTTAAGCAAAATAAAATAGGGTTCCACTATAATGCAGAGTGTCAGTATTCTATGGATATACTCAAGCATAGGATCTCTCTGGCCACACCAGCTAAATATCGTAGGAGATCCTTTCTGCTTCAAGCATCAAACCAGACTGTCAGAACCCTTCGTCCCTACCCCCTTATATGGATAACCAACGTTTCTCTGACGTGGGGACGTTCCGTCATAAGCGCTGGGGAACTTCGCCGATGCCCCCAATTTCAGACGTTCCAGAAATGAAAATCAATGACAATATGTACAGTCCGATTATCTACCCGGGGTAGCTATATAACTACTTTATTCTAAAATGCGCGAATGTTAATCAGTGTGAAATTGTACTTTATAGCCAAATCTTGAAAATATATATGCACGGAAATATCTACGTTTACAGTAAGTGTTGTACTGCACAGAACATTGGTGCTTTATGTCTATCCCTGTGACCAGAACCCAAGACACATGGTGCCTACAAAGACAGCAGAGAGGATGTAAATGACACACAACACATTGTTGACAGCATCAGCCAGCTCTTTCCACTCCTTAATGTTACGCTTGAGGTTGTCTTCTACCACGTCTCTCTGCTTGGTGAATCTCTGCAGACACTTGGGTACATCAGACTGCCTGTGATGCAGGTTGAGGACAAGAACTGTCACACACACAGACAGGGCATTCAGCAACATGAAGGCAGAATTGAAGATCACTGCAATGAAAAATGTGGTTAGATGAAGAAGATATGGAAGAATTTGCATTCCCTGCTGTGTTGTTCACTAAGGTTTTAGGCAAAATATTACAGTGGTTTGCTATTTATTAAGATACAAATTAAAACAGATTTGAAGAAAAGGTTTTTATTTTTGAAACACTTCTCTCTCTAAGTATAGAGAAGGGAAAAAAAGAGTCAACTCTCCCCAGGACGTTACTCTACAAAGGAGGCAGCAAACACATGGCAGAAGAGAGAAGTAGTTATGGCTATATCAGAAAGGGGGGAATATATGTATACATGTCCACATTAATGTCTGTTTGTGCCACTGTATAACCCACCGGCATAGGTCTAGCATGTATACAATCTACCAGTCTGCTCTGTGCATGAGCACAGTCAGACTGTGGTACTGTACACCCAGGAGTTCTACCTAAATGTTGGTGGTTGCATGTACTACTTACTAATGACTGGTACAGTTTGCCAGTTCTTTGGGATTTCCTGGGATATTGACAGCTGCATTATAAAGAATGACATGAGGCAGGCCACACAGAGAGACACCTTCTCCCCTGAGTCTGCTGGGAGTGTGAACACCATCAACCCCACAAAGAACAGGAGAACCACAGGAGCAATGATAGTCAGGACGTATGATGTAGGCTGACGTTTCAAGGTGTAACTTATTTTCACACCGGTGACATACATCCCTTCATCATCTAATACTCTATCATTATTAATGTCATGGTCCACTACAGTCCACTCCCAATTATAAACTCCCAATCTATATCTACGTTCAATCTTTAAGGCCTTGAGGATGAAGTCGTCTTCTCCTGTTCCCCGTTGATAAACGTTTATATAACATGTCTGAGTGTCAAATGGGAAGTAGAAGGCATTGGTGTCGCACGCTACGTGAAAGGTGCCTGAAGGATACCAGCGGACGTCTCCGTCATACTTCACCTTAACAATGTCATTCAGCCAAGTTGCTTCAACATCTCCTTGACCTATGCTGTAAGGTGAACATAGATTGAAGTACAAACCAGGAAGGTCGTACCACAGTCGGAAGTGTTACATAATGGGGGTATGAAATATGTTTTTTTGTTGTTAACCCTTTAAAGGATGAATTTAGTTAAAAGATGACATTTGCATCGTGATGCACCAATGCAGGCATGGTGAGTAACTCGCTGGAGCTGCATTGGTCCATCATGCCTACTCTACAGGGGCGTGTCAACCCTGTAGGGTCTGCATGATGCTTGAATACAGCACTGGCAGGCTACTCACCAGGGCTGAATTCATGAATCATGACAACCAAGGATATGATGCATTATGCCATCCTTAAAGGGTTAAATAATGTAGATGCGTGTGTAGCGTTACAACGTTTTTGTGATTACAAATTGATATATTGGGTAGCTTGGATGCATTTATAGTGTGACAATCACATTGGTACGCTACAAATGTATATATATGTATATATATATATATATATATATATATATATATATATATATATATATATATATATATATCACATATGTGATATGTTACACTGTGTACATGCTTTGCTCCACTACTTACAGGCTCAGTAAAAGCCCATTTTACCCACTTAAGCCACCATACACACAATGGGGGGCATATGACATGCTTTAATCTTTTTTTCATCAGGTACCTGTTTGTGATATCAATTTTAGGAGTCCAGATTGATGTAGCTGGTGAGTAGGTTTGTGTCAAGTTATCATAATCAGAGACATTCCACCTGAGGAACGGATCATTCCATCTCTGCAGTTATTAAAACAAAGAATTCAGAGAATAATTAAAATGTATTGAATTCAAACATTCATCAGTGAACCTTTATTTTATTAATAGGAATAATCAGATGAATAAATATATTACAATGCAATCAAGGTCATATATCCGAGCAAGTGTTTATGAAATAGTTAACTGTGATTTGATAATTCATTAACACCTCCATAGTATATTTTAGATTGATGTACAATGTCATTACAAAACATTAACTTACCATTTTAAAAACCCCATTCCCTGAAAAGACCTGTTTTGCTATATTCTGAATGATAAATCCATAACAGGAAGTTAGACTAGCCTATACATTAGACCACTCCAAAATTGTGTTTCAGACATTATTTTACTAAGCAAATTTTAATGGAAAAACATGATAATGATGGACAAATATGGGCATAATTGAGATCAAATTAAAGCTTAGAGTGCTGCAAAAGCGATGGGATAGAGAAAACATTGATTTTCGGAAGTTGCATAGATCATTACATGAATTTAGTTTGGCGAGAACTTAGATTTCCCTATCTATTTAGCCCTGAGCATAGGAAAAATGTGTCCATGTCATATTTCTCATGACTTAGTGATGAGAAACAAGTATATTATTTGTAGTGGCCTTATGACAGCATTTGAATGAAGATAACAATGAGAATCACAAAATAAATAGTTGCCCTGCATATATAAAGTTCCCACTGAGTAGTTTCCTTGTACATCTTCAACATTCAGTCACATTGTGGTGACCTTATTTTTACCTGCTGTTATAGACACTGTGCAACTGCCAAGTAAATCATTACCGCTATCTGTAGAATTTGATACACTCAATGATAGTGTGTGTTTGAGTAGTATATGGCAGGCTCTACGTAGGGGTGTAATCAAAGGTAATTATATTACAATTACCTGGCTATTACTGGAGGGTGTTTGGGGGTAATTTAGGCAATTACTTGACTGCTTTACACTTACTTGACACCTACTTTTCTCACTTAAGATAGACAAAGGAGTAGTATATGATAAAACAATAGAACAGGGTCAAAAGAGGTAATAGAGAACGGAAGCTATTTTGTATTTTATGACTTAATGGTTGAAGTGAGATTTCATTGTATCACTCTTTTGGATCGTAGTACTTTGGATTGGGTTAATGCGAGCAAGACGTTGTCTACTAGAATCGTTGAAATCTAGGATTGATTTACTATAATGGAGCGTCTATATCGTCATCATGATATGGAAGTTTCTTATATTTATCATGATAAAACACACATGGACGACTTGGATTGCCTGATAACAGAGGACGATTCATTTAGCAAATTCCCAGCTACACAAAATATAACTATCCCTATGGATTTTAAGTATTTGGAAAAGGCTTGGGATCTTTCTGAAAGAGACAGTTCAGTTAGTGATTCTTGTCTTGTTTTGACTCCTTTGTTTGAAGCTTTGAAAGCCTTCTTAGACATTATCAAGGAAGAGACTGACTATTTTCTTGTGCAACGTTTGGATACTTTAGAGAGAGCTAATGTGAGATACGGATTCATGAATTTAGTATTTTATGGACATGCTGTCGTGAGGAACGCCAAGAAAACAAGGCTGACTCCATTGATAGAAACAAAGGAGTTTATTGCTTTGTTGAAAGCTGGTTATGCTTATAATTCTGATTTGTTCTCATGTATTCAGATTGAGACTAGATCTCAGTTTAAAGGACTGTTATTGAGTTTAATTTATGACTCTATGTTATGTCAGCATGGTCAAAGTCATTCTCGACCTTTTTATGGTTGGTCTAAATGACAATTATTTTTTATTTTGATGTCGGTCTCTTTCTCCATTAATGAAGAGGAGGCCTATGCATAGTGTGATGTATGGGTCTCTCAGGGGACTAGTTGACAGGTAAGAAAGATGCTCTATCCCGAGCAGTACGGGTTAGAAATCTCCTTCCAGCAACAGCTTAAGAAGACCTACAACATCCAGACCCCGACCAGAGGTCGAGGTCTGTGGCTAATCTCGTGAGATATTGCCGGTGTTTTGTTATAATAGAGACGACATGACAGTCTATATAATTATGTTATAACCGCTTAAAGGGGGTTTAGTACTGTACGTCTTTGAAAATCTATGTTTATCAAGTGTAAATATGCTATATAGATGCTCATACTGATGTTCTATGAAAAACTCATTTGTTTCTATTTTAAAAACATTTGTATCAGTTGTAACACGTAGATTTAGAATGCTTTATGCGCGTGCTTATGTGAAATTTAATAAAAATGACGCTAGTGGCGCCCTCTTACAATAAAAGAAGGAATTAAGTCATCTGGTAGTTACGCATTTTGTGTTGCGACGGAGAATATTAAATTTAGTTAGTTAGTTGGTCTCCTAAAGAGGAGACTGTTTGTGAGTCTTTTGGACTCAACTTACTAAAGCTTTATAAAAGCTTTAGCTAGTGAGGCTAATCTCATCAGATACCTCAGTTTTGAGTGTCTGATAATGTTTTAGACTTCATGTAGTTTTCAATAGATTAAGACAAAAGGGGTTTAATATTGAAACATCATAAGTCTGCTAAATGTTAATTAAAATACATTAAAACAAGATATTGAAATCTAAAAGCAATAGTCTTAGAACAGTTTTGTTTAGTTTATATTTTAAAAACAGGTCGGCATAGTTTCAAGAAAGACACAAACAGAGTACCCCATTCATGACGTTGTGTCGTATCAGGTAAGTGGCGCCCTCTCGCGAAGTGAATAAATGCCAGCGTTACTCAACAGAGGACGCCACTATAATAGTAAGGATAGAATTTAGTTACAGACTCGAGTGTTTTCTTTGTTTTATGAATAAAGCAATGTCGTAGACATTATAAGACAGATGAGATAATGATGTCTACGGTGTTACTAATTGTTTGCGGTACTCGTGATTTTGTATAAGTATTTTGATATATGTGGAATGTGTTGATGTAATGACATACCCCATTAATTAGCGTCTAGAATCTGCATAAGATGTTACTGGAGAACTACAACCAAAGCATAGAGATTGCAAGACACTTTAATTAGTGTGGCTAATCTCATTAGGTATTGAGGTGTTTATTTGACACCTCAAATACCCCCCATATAATCTAAAGTCATTTTATTAGAAGCCTGGTTAGCTCAGAAGGGAGAGCGTCAGACTTTTAATCTGAAGGTCGCGAGTTCAATCCTCGCACCAGGTGATTACATTTTGCTTCTATGTTGGTCACCATCTGTCGTTTGGAGGTGTATACAGAGTAAAAGTTATGACCATGCAGGTGGTCATAACTTTTACTTTGAGCAATTTAGCCGTGGTTAACACAACAAGTCTATGAGGGCGCTATTTTAGTTCACGCTGCATGGTAGAGAAGACTGTTCTTTTTACTGCTAGACAAAATGTCTGAATCAGATACAGATTTTGAATTAGAAATTATTTTGTGGGATGAAGTAGATAGAGACGATTATCATACATGTCCAGAAGATGACATTTTAGACTACACTTCTACGAAAAGCATTATTATTCCTATACAGCGACAGTGTGTTGATGATGTGTATAAGGCTTTAAATGGGCATTCAGTAGGAAGTTTATCAGAAGAGCTGTTAGAAATCGTTGATTCTTTAAAAAGATTTTTAAAAGAAATAGACGGGGAAACAGACCACATTGCGGTATTTCGAAATAATTTGTACGAGGTTCATGACGCTATTCACATTGTAGTCTATTGCGATCAAATAATACACTCTGATGACGGATTGATTAGAATAGATCAATTAAAACAATATCAACGTTTACTAGTTGCAGCAAGGAATTATAATCAGGAACTGTTTCAGATTGAAACTATTGACACTAAAAGCCGATTCAGATCTTTATTAGTATCAATGCTGAAGGATTCAGAGATGTTTGTCAATGGACTCATAAGAGCGTGGGCTTTTCACGGGTGGAGTCAGTGACGCGGGAAATTCTATGAATATACATGAGGTCTCAGACCAATGATTCTTTTGTCTCGGAGTTTGTTTTTAGATTTTTCTTTTTTTGCTGAGGAAAAGGGTTTAAAAGAGCGCGACGTCTTTGTGAGTTTGTTGGTTTAAACACATTTACCATGGAGTTCACACATGTTTTGAGCGCTAAAACTACTGTACTATTCAGCGGAGCTGAAGTCAAGTTCACTAGAACTACATTTAGGGGAGTGAGACATATATATGTTCCTACTACCGTCGTCGAGTGGGCTACTCAGATGAAAACTGTGATCGATAATTTGGACTGCTCTACTACAGAACAAACAATCGGGACTCTTCATCCTCAGTGGAAGTTGACTAAGTCTACTTTTAGAGGAGTGGAGTATGTCGGCTTTGTGAAGTACGTCGGCCAGTTGAGAATCGGGTAAGTTCATTATTTGGTTTTAGCATGATTCATACTGACGTCGTTTCTTGTCATTGACGTCGGTCAACTGAATTAAGTTTTCACATAGATTTGTCTCTGGTTTGAATCAACAATCGTGAGAGTTTATATATTAATTTAATTAAATCTGTCGAAATAAATAAGAATACGTCAAGTCTAGATGATTAAAGAACTTCTTATAGATCAAGTTTACATTTTTTTTTTTAGATTATAAACTACAACTACTTAGCTGAATCATGACTCATAGGTTTATTTTATTTTTATTTCAGCTTTGAATGTGTAAATGTGAGCATAGACGACTACCGCAAGCTGTGCGCTATAACATCAGCTGATCCTCCAGAAGCCTCACCAGCAGTCGTCGTCATCAATGACGACGGCAACGACGGCGACGACGACGACGACGACGACGACGACGCTGGTCAAAGTGGTGCGAGAGTAGTGCAAGTTCAGGCATCAACCGCTAGAGGGGGTGAAAAGAGGTCTTCCCCGTTTAAAACTCCTCTGAAAAAGAGGAAAGTCATCTCTGTGTGGAAGTGGGTTCTAGACAGGGGAACAGACCTTTCTATTCAGGAATCTAGTAATTGCTATTTCGGCAAGGCCAACTGCGAATTCTCTTTAGAGCTTAAAAGAGAGAACTTAAAAAATCAAGAGGACAGTCAAGATTATGAACTCACTTTAAAAGAAGTGCAGAAGCCCCTCCCCTCTCCAGTAGAGTTAGCTACTAAAGTGTATGAGTATCTTCTTCGTCTGGAGTTTGCTCAGAAAGTGAAAGCAGCTTATTCTGGAGCAGGCTACTGCACTCCTGAAGAGTTTGATGATGATGATGATGATGGTGATTGCGTCTTAGAAAATCATATCAAGAAGTATTCAAGGACGTGCCACCTCAAGATCTCCATTACTCGCTTGCTAGAGGGTTGTAGCACTCTTTCCCCTTTCTTCGAGCGAGCAGGATACGTCAAATACATCGACGCAGTCGAAGTGCTGGATGAGGTAGATCCTCAAGTCGTTCTCAGGAAAGGAAAATCCGAATTTGAAAACGAGTTCTGCGAGCTTGAGCTGATATAATACAATGTGTTTCGATCCAACATATAACTTTGTGATTATCTTGCCCAAAGAAGACCTAGCAAAATTAAAAGAACTGTTTTCTCTTCCTTTAGAAGAAAGGATGTATGACAGCGAAGAAACACAGCAATTAGTGCACGGAATTGAGAGTTTCATAGACCAGTTCTCTTCAGATCTATGGCACACTACAGAACATATAGCGGCTACTTACACTGATGAAAACTCGAAGTATGCCACTGAGAATCTTGCTGCAATTCAGATCATTTTCCACAACTGTGAATTAGTCACAGGGTTAAAGGTGACGGACACTTCGGAATTTAAATTCCTTAAAAAACAGCTAGACAAGAACCCTGTCATCAGTTACATGATGCACAGAATAAAAATGAAAGGACTCTTTAAGACTGAGTGGCAAGAGCTAATGGAGTATGGTGAGTGGCTCTCTGAGAGCGCTACGTACCTAGAGCCCTTTTTTGGCTGGGAGGAATGCCCTTGTTAATTCTAGATTATAAATAAATCTAGCATTCTTTCAGCTTTGAAAGAATGCTAGATTTATTTATAATCATGACTGAAAGAATGCTACAAAATTAAAAGTATAAGACTTTATTTCTATATTGTTTTGTTGATTAGTTAACATGAAGCAATGCAAATATATATGTATGCAGGCAATCATTTGCAAAGGTGTTCTCTTGTCTAGAATACAAACTTAATTTCTGTTAACTTTATACGGTATACAAGGGCGTTATAGTTATAAGTGTTACTTGTCACGTTAGTTATCAGCAGCGGCATTGTAAACGTCAGGGAAAATGCTTACATTAACCTTAATTAGTGTTCTTGTATATGATATACGGTGTCTCAGTAATATACAGCGTTGTATACGTCAGGGAAAATGCTTACATAGGTTTTAATTAGTGATATTTTATATGATATACGGTATCTCAGTAATATAGTCTTACATGATAGCACTATATACATTTTTAAGAAAACAGCTAAACATAAAGCACAAACTAATCACAGGCTTAATCAATAGTGACACAGTTTGTAATTGTTACTCAATGGTATCAAAGTTTGTAATCGCTATTTAGTGTTTAATTGTACTTTTATACGATATACGGTATCTGATTAATACGGTGTTATATGATAGCTCTATATAGATATTATTTTCACAATGTCGCTGAGCATGAAGCACAAACAAAATACTTAGTTTATATGATATACAAGTAATTCGCTTAATTCTTAGATATATATATATTGTATACAAACAATTCAGCTTATAGTTTGAGTATTAAGAATAAATCTGCTTAAATACACGAACGAGTTCTTTTTCCTATTCATACTTCAGTTTCAACAATGTTGTCGTACACAATATTGTAAAACTTGTAATATTCAAATTCTGTCGACGTTGATCTGTTGCATGGTTTTTTCTTGACTAAGTAGACAATCCCAATCACAGCTATCACTCCCATTATAAGACTAACACTTATCCAAACAGATAACAATTGGGGAGATTGGTTTAGTTCAACAGTATCAGCAGCAGAAGCAGGAGGAGGAGGAGGAGCAGTAGTTTGATAAACTTTGAAAGTATCAGAATCAGTTTGTGTATCAATAACAGGTGAAGTAGTGATTTGTTTCAGAGTTGTAGAAACAAAGTTTGTTTCTATACTTCCTTCAGTACCGGTAGAACTAGGTTTTACAGTCCATAGAGTTAATTCAGGATCATAACTGACGCTGGCCGATTTAGTAGTAGTATCTAGAGTTTGAGTAGACAATGGGCTATTTGTTCCAGGACCTTTAGAGGTCGTGATGTGAGTAGTGGTGACAAATCCGGCGTCTGTGGAAGTGTGAGTCACCTCCTTTTCCTGTTTAGCTATCGTAAAATCCGAAGGTGTAGAAATGTAAGTAGGATGTACGAGGCAGTTCCATCTGATAGTATAGTTTACGTCTTGAGGAATAGAATCGCAGTCAAAACTATCCCATTGATCTCTTATGTCTACGATTTTAAGACTTTGAAATTTCTGAAACACAGCTGTGTTGAATTTAATCATTTTGCATAGTCTCCAGTCTAAGTGATAATAGTGATGGTTATTCCAAATGTGAAAAGACTCAGGATCGACTTGACGACAAGTGATGACTCCCTCTTTGCAGTCACACTTTTCACATATATCGATTTGGCAATTTGTTAATCCAAAAAGAAGCACAAACCCGAGTAAAATAGAACTCTCCATTTTGGGTTTCCTCTGTTCTCTTCGGCTGTATCCCGTTAACCTAGTTCTATTTAACACAGACGGAATTGATAGTAACTTTACCCGTATGAGAGGCGGGAAATCGCTTAACCTAGTTCTTCAAGCATATACTAAGTTAGACAGTTCGGGTTATTACCGCTAAAACTTCTGCTTGGAGAATATATTCAGCGTCTGCGCTGTCTCCATGCTGATGTCTAACCTTCTTCGTGTAGTACACTGACACTGAACAACGGGTGGGAGAGTGAATATGCGGGTCATTTGTTCTGCGAGGCTGATTCACTCTCCCACCCGATGTTCAGTGTCAGTGCAGTATAGCGGTAGCGTTAAACAACGGGTGGGAGAGTGAATCAACCTCGCAAGAAGAAATGATTTGTTTATTTGATTTAATAAGATTATGCATCATCTACGTTTACATTTGCGTATTTATTAAACAAATAATACGGCAATATTTAAACATTAAGTAAACTGTCTTGAAACTTATCTTTTAAAACAAAATTTAAAGACCGGTCTCGACGACTGCTTCAGTGTAGTCGCCGCGAAATGCGAATTCAGAACCAAGAGGATAATCGCGTACGAAATGCTTACAGAAATGCGAGTGTTTGGATTAGTGAGTCTTTTCATTGCAACAGTTGTATTCTTCGGAAGCTCGACATCGCTACTATGTGATGAGTGTACTTGCCGTCGAGCAACAGTCACTTGTCGCCACGAACATATTGTTGGACTGTTTAAAATGGAGAGGGCTAGAGGCTTAGTGCATGGAAGAGTTCACAAACTAGACTTGCGCTTCTGTTGGATTGGGGCCCTGACTGAAGAACTCATTTTGTCTGTCTTCCCTCACGTCAAAGTCTTAGATATAAGAGATTCGGAACTAATTTGTGATCAACGCTACTTGAATTTTAGCGGCAAGTCTTTTACGACTAAATACAGTTGTGATTTAGACACGCTTCTAACTACGACGACTACAACTTCAGTGACATTGAGTGACAAAACTAGCACTGTCGCTACAAAGACTACTACTAAGGTTCGAATTCCAATTTTTCTACCCACTACACGCCGAGCTATTGTTGTAAGGACGACAACAACAACAACAACAGAGTCAGCCACTACTGACCCTCCTTTCAATCCCGCCCTTCAACAATATACTGCGACCCTTGCTTGGTGGGTCTATGTATTGATCGCTGTTGTCGTGATGTTGCTTATTGCTCTTATTGGGGTGCTTATATACATCAGAAATAGAGCTCACCCCCCTATACCGGATATTCCTCTAGACATGTTGTCTAAACATCTGCATAAAAGGAGGTCTTCACCACCTCCTAGCAGTCCGTCTTCTTCTCAAACGTTGGTAACTATTCTTTTCTTTTAAGCTTGCTAATCAAGCCTTAAATGTAAATAGTTGTGAATATAAATGTTTATAAGCACGTCTATTAATACATGTATATAAGCATGTCGCTTGAATAACTAATATAATGTGACTCATAATATAGCATGTCGCTTAAATAGCTCTAAGCTGTGTATTGACTGATTGATTGATTGATTGATTGATTGATTGATTGATTGATTGATTGAGATAAGTTTATGCTAAAGGAAATTTTGAAATAATTTATCCTCAGTGAGCTGTTTGACGCAGAGCAGCTGTTTCCTGGACGGTATAGAGGGAGACAGCAGCAAGTCGAGGAAATCGGAGCTTTCGCCTAGCTCTGCAGACTACACTGCTAGTCAGCTAGACTACGTCAACTACCCTCTTCTCTCAGCTACAGACTTACATGCAAGACTACACTTCTAGACGTCTAGACTACTTCGACTACTCTCCTTTCAACACAAGGATATGCCTTCTCTCAAGTACTACAGACTTACATGCAAGACTACACTTCTAGACGTCTAGACCACGTCAACTACTCTCCTTTCAACACAAGGATGTGCCTTCTCTCAGATAGAGACTTACATGCAAGACTACGCTTCTTGACGTCTAAACAACGTCAACTACTTTCTATCATATAGTTTTTGTCTTGTTTTTTTTTTTGGTTGTTAGATTGTCGCCCAATCTAGATGGAAGGTTCTTACTAGACTAAGACTGACTGACTGACTGACTGACTGACTGACTGACTGACTGACTGACTGACTGACTGACTGACTGACTGACTGACTGAAATATCTGTGATTATTCCGCTTTTGAGTTGTTGTTGTTGTTGTTATTGTTGTGTCAAATCTGTGATTTTGAATCGTGTTCGATCGGCATTGTCATTGTCATTGTCATTTTTAGTGTGCGTGTGTGAATTGTTAGGTTTGTTAAAGCTAATGAAAACATATAATCATTATTTGCTAGTCATATAATCTTATTACTATATATTAGATGCATAAAAGCTTAGTGTGTGTGATTTAAAGTAGTAAATCATTTAACTGCTATGTATTTCACTGTATATCAAGTCGATTAGTGTGTGTGTTAGTAAGGAATCATTCACTGAGTATTTAGTACCGGTACTCTTAGCACTCACTGCATATCAAGCTGATAAGTGTACGTTATTTAGTATAAGCAACGAATCAGTATTCTTAGTATAAGCATATAACTATATTTTGTTTACTCAAGTTCATAGAACAATCATGTTATCAGGTATTACATGAATATCAGGTGCTAATCTATATGCTAAACACGCTATCAGGTATCTTTTTATTGAAGTCAAGTATTACATGAATATCAGGTGCTAATCTATATGCTATACATTCTATTAGATATTTTGTGAGAAAAGGCTCAGAGACATTGCCTAAGTATGCTAATCTATATCTTAAAACATGCTGCTTAGTATTTTACGATAATCAGACGCTAAATCATTTATGTATTAACATGACAACTTTTAGTAAACTCTTCAGCGATAGATGAAACAAAAAAGTTCTTTTAAATAACGATAATAATAAATACAATAAATCAGACAAATTGTGATCACATTTTATTTATTTATTTATTTATTTCATTTACATTGATTACAAGAAAGCAACTAGTCTATCATTATATTCAGTGTCAAAAGTAAAATGGTTTACAAAGTATTTCAAGTCATGACCACGACAGCGAAAATAAGCATACAGAATACAATAATCTCCACACACGTCACTAGTTTGGCTTTGAAGGCGACGAGTAGAATACATATATGATTTATTCGCATTTATTAAGAAAGGTTTAACTTCGCGGGGTGGGTTCCCTAAAGAATCAAAATATTCAATCGTGTCAGATAAAAACAAACACACCCAATGCTTGCCAGGTCCAAAAGAACTGTCTGTGTTTACTACATATAATCCGGGTTTTTGACCTTTCATCCATAGTTCGTCATAAGCTATTACCCCTTTGAAATATTTAGAAGTGTATGGATCATTTCTAAGATAGTGGGCGATTTCTAATTCATTCATGTTTCAACAACAACGTTTCTGGCTTGATCAATTTTCATCAAAGCTTCAAAACTACCGTACACAATCACTGTAGTCGCATTTTCTAAAGCTTTTGCAAATTTAGCAGTGAGTCTAGTTTGACCCCTTCTTAGAGGGTTAGAATACAAGGCGTTCTTGCTTTTTTCTAAGTCAAAAACATAAATAGCATATCCGTGTAAGAAATCAAAGTAACTGATGTTTGGTAGTTCTTTCTGTTCAGGTGGTACACAGTCGAATAACCTACAATAAGTAGATGCGTAGTTCTTATCAGTAAAATTTGGTTGCATTGGTCGTCCTCCACAACTTTGACCGTCTATTTGAAAATCTAGATAATTCAAGTCAAAATTTTGGAAATTAAACGGGTTATGTTGGTTGTCAGCGCTGTATGCTGAAGATAGTACAAATCCGACCACGAGACATTTAGGAATTGAATCTTGAAATAGATTATCCATAGTCCAAGTATAGCTGTCTTTTGGAATGTTATATGCTTTGATTTCGCTTCTGGTGAAAGGATATAGCGCCATTTCTTTCTTTAACATTTCACCATGAGCAGTTAACACACCTGGATGCATTCTAGCATACGGTACAAGTAAAGTTGCGTCTTGAATGATCACAGAATATGATTTTGACGTAGTTGCATATGACGGATCTTTTGGATCAGGAGTTTTAAACATTAATGCAAAATTGTCAGGTGTAGGATAAAATTTTAAATTGATAGGGAGTCCGTTAATTAACAGCCTGTCTTGTTGACAAATATCTACAAACATGTTAGCTTTCAATCTCAGAGTTTTTCCAGATTTAGTCATTTGGTGTCTGTTAGATAGACCAGTGTTACCGTCTCCTAATATAAAATCATCCATTGATTCTGCTGAATCTGGGTAAAATCCAGCTACACTCATAACAGTTTTACATTCTTTTTCTCCTTTTTTCAAAAGAACATCAAATATAGCTTTATATGCATTGTTACTTCCAACAGTAGACGTGATATTCTGCTGCTGAATTGAAAAATCAAACTGTCTAAACAGAGATGAGCTAGGTAAATTAATTAAAGAGACTATATTTTTAGCTGTGACTGGTTTGTTTTTATCGTCATTAATGATAACATCTAGCAGCAGTGAAATGTCTTTTAACACAATGTAATCAGAGGAATTGTTATGCACGTCAAATTCTAATGTAGACCCTTTAGAAATTTGCCCGATTGGACGATAGTCTTTGACATAAATATCTTGAATAGCGGTCTCGACTGGTGGGACATTAAATAGAGCTACTCTGTGGTCGAAACCTTCTTCTGCGTTATTCAACACAAATGTCATTTTCTTGATTTAGGCTTAGTCTTAGTAGTATTGCTGGTTTTAGTGACTTTTTTAACGGGTTTCTTTTTTGTGGACTGTCTCTTTGGCTTCCTAACAACAGAATGACGAGTGCTAGGTCTGGAAGCTGTATTTACTTGTCTTTTTAAAGTTTCTTTAGCTCTCTCTATCACTCCTTGTTCTGGAGAAACTAAATTGAATCCTGATCCTTTTCTTAGAGGGTAAAATCTTTTAGTCGATTTTTTGTTTGAAAGCTGTTTCCAGACTTCCATGTCTGGGATATACGGAACAAAACTCATCTTAACTGTTCAAAGGTGTGTCTTCAACTGAAGCCTGTGCAGACTAAACACTAAATTTATCGTTTCTTCAAATGCAACACTAAATATAGGTCGTTGAACTTAGAAGAAAGTAAGCTTCCATCTGACAACTTTAGTGAAAAATTGATCCTTGAAATGTATGTCCTAGATACTCGTATGTAATAAGCATTTGTATACTGAGCGCTTTTATTAAGAATTTTTAGCGTAGGTGCTAGCTTACCATGAACAATGCTGTTTTCTACTAAGTCACAATTGACATATAAAGGTTTAGACAATTTTGTTTTAAAACCACATTCTACAAGCGCACATTCCCAATGACCATCAAGTTCTAATGGTTTAGGAAGTTCCACTATAAATTCTGAAATTGTGTTATTCAAATAAATGTCTTGAGAATCTTTAGGACTAACGTACAGAAACATGTCACGACATCAAATGAAGATGTGTATCAGTTTAAGTTTGTTTTTGTAGATTTTTCAAGTCTCGTTCAGAGACCCAAGAATTATACTTTTTAGGCCAACCTATCCAACTTACTATACGTCCAGGGACTTTTTTCCGAGTCTCTCTTGTCAAAACTTCATCTACAGTATAAGTTGCATCATCTCTGACTATTATTTTTTCTAGTTCTTCTTGATAAAATTTACCTTCTACAGGATCATTATCCCAAGACTTGATAGAATATAATGCAATCTCCTGTTGAGTTTCTCTTTCTATTACTGTAAAGATCTCATATGTCCATTTTTCGTCATATGCGCGTTCAAATGGAGATCTATATCGAACTAATCGCACTCTGTCTCCAATATTGAATTTATAAGGGGATCTAAGTTTAGGAGGTTTCTTTCTAACTCTAGGGTTTTTAAAATCATATTGGTTTTTCCATAGCGTGACAGTATCATCTGTTTCTCGAGCTTGAGTTGGGGTCATTTTGATCGTTCTATGTTTAGACGTGTTGTAAGCTTTTGTGACATCATCTAATATGTCAATCCAATTCTGTGTGTGGTTCTGATTCAGGTACTTAACTAATCGACGTTTCAAAGATTGAATTAACCTTTCAGACATTGCTTCTTTAACTTCGTTAGTAGTTGTAAAATGCTGAATACCTAAACGCCTTAAATAAGTTTGTGTTGATCTACCGGTAAATTCTTTTCCTTTGTCTGTTCTCAATTTAAGAGGTTTTTCTGTTGTAAATACTGTATCTAAAGCAGTGACCATTTCTTTGCTAGTTAAAGATGTCAGAGGCACTGTCCAAGCATACCGGGTAAACACATCAATCATTACTAAAACATGTATGAA
Organism: Harmothoe impar; assembly: GCA_947462335.1. NCBI lineage: Eukaryota > Metazoa > Annelida > Polychaeta > Phyllodocida > Polynoidae > Harmothoe > Harmothoe impar. The sequence goes on from OX381711.1 coordinate 74,512,077, forward strand.
ACCCTTGTTTTGTACTTTACTTTTCTTATTTCTGCTATATGCAACCATATTCATTGTGTCTGCTCCCCATTGTTGATTCTTAGCTGAGACAATTATTTTAGGTCTTTTTATTTGTCGATTAGGTCTTGTGTGTAATGTAAATGTCTCTTCTCCTTCTAACCAAGATTTTACGTCTTTAAATTTGTAACCTAAATTCTTTACAGCGTTGTACAAATCATAGACATCTCCATACGAAGCTGGGTGAGCGGGATCAAAATAAACTGCTGCTAAATCTGCATTCATAACGGTTTCCAAAAGTCTGTCCAATCTTCTTCTTTTTCTTCTTCTTCTTCTTCTTCTTCTTCTTCTTCTTTAATTGTACTTAACGCTTTGCTGTTTCTTGAAGAGTTTGATGATGATGATGATGATGATGATGATGATGATGATGGCTTATATACCGGTACTTTTAGCTTGTCTTCTACTGGTGTTAGTTTAGACTCAACTGTTATGCTTATGGGTTTTCTACCTACCGGTACTCCCGGTGGTGGAGGAAGTGATAATGATGTCAATCCAGACCCTATTAGCTTTCTTCTGTTAGGGTTTCTGACTAAAGTGTTTGGAATATTAGTTAAATTATTGTAAAAAAGTTCAAGTCCTATTGGTTCATAGTTTTTGTAATTGAACAAAGCGTCTTTTATCAAGTCTGTTATATGAGAACCTTTAACTGGGTGGCTATCTATTATTATCTCACCTCTCTCATTCCAAGGTATGCTTTTTTCTACATATGATAAAAGAGCTTCTGCATTTCTCTTTTGATTTTTAGAAAATGGTTGAAGCACTAATTCTTTGTCTAATTTAGCGTCTACTATTTTGTTTGCTGTGACTGGTTCTGAAGTGTGAATATACTGATCATACGGTACTAACACCATTTTCTTCATAGCAATTTTAATAGAGAGTCTTTAGCAGCTCTCAAGACGCTTATCATTTCCCGATAATGTTTTTTGATCAACTTTAATTTAGAATTGAATGCTAGACGTTTTTTAACTAACTTCTGTAGCAAAATTTTATACTTTGTTGTCACTCTGCGGATTTTAGATGGTAGTTTCTTGACACAATTTAGTAAATTGTATGAAATTTCGCACAAAGCTTCTACTTGCTTAACTGTAGCTGTTGATAACAAACACCGCGCTTGTTCTACACTAGTGTTCAATAATAGTTTGATGTAATCCGCCACAGCTCTTAACCGAGCAGAAGGCATAATTCAAATGACAACTAAAAGGTCAAGCATACAATATTTATCACTCAAGTTGGGGTGTTTACATCAGAAGCTGAACACGCAAATGCTGATACATCTTCTAGCACATCAGGCTGGGTGGGTATTACAGGCATGTATGATCGAGTTTTAGACAAGTCTACTTCATCTGCATTATCTCTGACAAAGCGCATATTATTCACAGTATCTTGTATACGATTCAATTTCATACTATAGTCGTGAAGATTTTCCAGCAATAACAACAAGACGTCTCTAGCATTAACAAGTCCATTTGACATTCTGTTTTTTATAAATGAACAGTAAGGCGAATGTCTTAAATGTTCTAAGTCTACAGTATCAGTCGGTCTCCAAGAATGAAGAACTATACCACAATAATGACACTGTACTGAATCTGCGCCTCCAAGATAAAATAATCCAGACTCTACTAATTCTTTTGGATTAGTAAATCTATTCCATGACACAAAGGTTCTTTCTCTTGTTCCGCGATCAGCAAATCTAGGATACTTCATTTTTTGGCAGATAGACAACTGTAGTTTCAGTAGGAAATATGTTTGTTTTTAACCTCAAGTCTCTGATGTTATTAGGTGAAAGGTCCAACACTAAATAACCAAAAGGCTTCGACATGCAATCTTTATACGCTTCTTCTAGGGTTTTTCCTAATCCAGTTTGTCTTCCTAGTAGTTTGATCTGATTGATATCTCGTTCATTTTTCATTAAGATTAAATAATGAGTATTTAACATGATAGTTTTTGCACACTTTCCTTGCTGGTAAAGATTTTGAACTAAATAAATGACTGTTATGTTTCGGTGATGAGAACCTCTAGTAAAAAGATTTTCTGCTGATGAACATTTCATGACGTCATTCATGAGATCATCTAATATGATTATAGCATGCTCGTCACCATTTAAAGAACCATTTGGAATATCTAATCCTTCTCTGAACTCTACTCCTCTCATGTCATTGAAAGCTTTTTGCCACGTTCCATAGCAGTATATCACACGAGTAGGTAGTGTGCTAAACAGACTTAAGTTGTCTAAAAGCTTTTTTAGCCAAGTAGTTTTACCTGATCCAGTTGTTCCACTGATAAGTATTGTAGTGGGACAAGAAAACACATAGTGTGGTACTTCATACATGTTGAGAAATAATGAGAACAAAACAAAATGAGTTAGCTTATATAATATTTACTTATCGCTGACTTAGAATACAAAATTACAAAATGTCTTGCCAATATTTCTCTCTTAATTCTTCCCACAACGTTCCTAGTGTATTTGAACCTCTATAATCAGAAGTCACAGCAGCGAGTCTAGACCCCATACCAATCCCCCAATACACATCTGACGCACAGTACAATAACTTTAAATGTGCTGTATTTCTCAATGTTTTTCTGACGGCTTCACAGACTCTCATTTTTTCAGTAAGAATTTCTATCATAACTTGTCTCCTGTGCTGTAACCACACAGAGTTTAAATTCATTTTCTGTTCATGCACTTCTTCATTGAAAGGTATGCTGTTCTGAGTCTTTAGCTGGAAATCATAAGCTTCAGCTGCTGAATTGAATTCTTGATTGTATAACTTTAATTTACAAGGATACTCATTAGCTAAAGAGTGTGAAGTTGTAGCTGAAAACGCTTCATATGGAAGTATTTTCCAAGGCGATAAAGTCATAGCTAATGGTGACGTTGTAACACCGTCATCAGATACTATCCTTTTACAATAGTAATAGGACAATCCTGATCTTTCTTGAGCATAGGTAAATATAGTGTTGTCTTTTACACGAAATCCTTTGTTCAATCCGCTAGCGTTTTGTTGGTTATTTAACACATTTTCATAGTCCTCCATAGGCTGTGACAAAGCGTTTTGGTTTATCCCTTTGCAGACAATCTTAAAGTAGTCATCGTCTTTGAGAATGTAAGTCTTGCTGCACAATGCGATCATTTCAGTACCGCTAGCCTCTAACTGAAAAGAAATAGTAATAATAGATATCTAAGATTCAGCTCTACATATAAACTTGCAAATTGTTTATAACGCAGACTAAATAATGTTAACTTTAATGCAATTTCACTAACGGGTATCAAAGATTCAGCTGTTACAACAAAACTATGCAATATTGTTTATCACACAAAACTAAAACAATGATAATTTTGACACAATAACAAACAAGAAAACTCACTCACTTTAAACAACCCGGGAGTCCTCTTGTCGTAATTCATATGTTCAGCACAACATTGACGAGGTAACCAATTAAACAAATCGGCTTCATGTTTAGAAGAATGACAACTTCCATAAACTCTCTCATTATATTCAGCCATCATTTCAGGCTTGATGACTGATTCTAAAGTATCTCCACTTATTGCAAAATAAGCAGAATCTAGAAAATAAATAAATAAAATAAAATATTAGAAAAGAAAATCATCTAGCAACTATTTCTAGATAAGTCTTGTTAACTTAATAACTGCAAAACTTACCTGTGTCCATTTCCAGATATTCAAAATCCTCTCTTTTCACAAACTTGTCCAGAAAATCATAGTACCATTGCAGCATTCTTAGCTTAGCGTATTGTAAAATGAAATATCCTAGATATATAGGCAAATTCATATTGATCACTTTCTTCACTGATTCGACCTCAAATAATTCATCGTCTAATTCAGTCATCTTCCTGTACTCAGGTTTATTTGCAGCGAGGCATGCTTTTCTTTTACCAGTGCAGTATCTTACGTTTGTATGCTTCTCTTTGTCCATGATCAGGCTACCATAGCCAGAATTACCGATTAACTTCATTGTATCAGCTATAATAGATTTAGATTTGTCCTTGTCTCCTTCACTTCGGGCTTCAGACACTTCGTCTTGAAAATCTTTGAAGCAGCGCTTTGGCGTAAACTCTACTACTTGATAGATTTTAGTCACTTTCATCCCATGATCTAGATACCATTTCAGTAATGGAGTAGCCAACAATATCTTTTGTGCAGACATTCCTCCGACTAACAGTCTTCTAGGGTCCTGAAACATAGAACAAATTGACACATTAATACTGTATAGTTAGTTAGTTAGTTTTAGCTATAGCAAGATTTCATTGATAATGCAAACACTTACTTGTGACAAGTTCTTTTTCTTGACATGATCTTGCATATGTGAACCAATCTCTTCAAAAGGGATCTCAGTAGTACAAAATATCGGAGACATTTCAGAGAAATATTGAGAAGGAGTCAAGTGAGATAAAGACCGGTCTTCTTCTCCCCATTCATTCGGTACCTAGATCAAATAAACCCATAGTTTGATAATTAAGTTTTATAAGCAAAAGAGACAACTACCTGTAACATTGATAAACTAACGTCATTCCCTCAGCTCTTAAACTAAATAAAAAAGATGATTGTATTTCAATACTAGTATTCACACATACTTACAGTTATGTCGACTTCTACAACTCCAAACAAATCTCCTTTCTTGACATAGTGTAGAATTTCAGTTTCTGTCATCTTTCCAGGGTGTTTTTTAGAAAACTCAGGTAACACATTCATTTCTTGCAGACCAGTAGATTTAAGACGACGAAACTCGCATTCCCAAACTGTCTTAATAGAATATCCCATTGATACTAAATAGTCTTCTCTTAGCTGAGTGTTCTTTTTTCTTTTCAGTCTCTCTTTCTCTTCTAGCTTATTTTTTTGACATTCACATCCATGTATGTAGCAACCATAAAACTGAAAAACAAAATTAAAAAAGGGTCTTATAAATCTACTACTGCTACTAGTATGCAGTAGCGAGTTCAAAAAATAAAATACTTTTTGAGCAGTATCATAATTGCTTGATTGATGGATAATTCCTTAAATAGTTTATAGATATGTATATACTCACTACCGGGTACCTGATATTGATAATCATTCTTTACTCACTTCATAGATAGTTTTTGTTTGAGCGCAATATCCGTCAGCCAAGAAAGGTCCTACTCTCTTCTCATGACCAGAGTTGAGCTTGTGTATGATGTCCACCCCCTCTACCGCTGTTCTCCAATCTAACCATTCATACATACTGACGTAATGGACTTGTCTTGTTGGTTTGAAATCGTCATCACGATGTCTTCTGACATAGACATTTGTGGGTAGGGGCATTCCCAATGAATAGAGGTATAAAGCATTTGAGTCAAACCCCACTACTCTCTTACACAATTTATTGCCTCTGATACGAGTTTCATTAGCTTTGTGATGTCTGTGAAATATAATAGAAGGCCCCCCTACGATATTAGTTTTAAAAGTTCTATATAAATCCTCGTCTAAAGGACTAAATAACTGAAAATGAGTGTTATTTCTTTTAGCTGTATCAAACAGCATCTTTCTAGCAATACCGGGTACAGACATAGCTATCTTGAATATGTCTATATTTCTGTCAAAATAGAACTCTTGTAATTTAATCACTGCTGCTACAAAAGGTTCTACATCTTTATTGTTGTACCAAATGAGGAAATCTCTAAATGTTCTCATGTTGTTTTCCTCCCAGACAGTCTTAAGATATTCATAATCTACTTCGCTGATATTAGTCTCTTTCAAAGTCGAGTAAAAAACTTCACGAGGGGGTAGATTTGTTTCTTCTAATTTGTCTACTGAATCAAAGTATTCATAAGGAAACATCCCTTTCTTTTCTTTTATACCATAAGCTTCAAGAAATCTCGTATAATTTGATCCAGGAGCTAAAAAGTGGATAATGTCTAACATTTTAAAACGTTCAGTGCTGATATTTGTGTAAGAGTTATTTCTTTTGATAACATAGCCGTTCTTGTTGTTTTTTCCAAAATCTAAATGATTGAACAGCTTAGACTTGATCAAGTTAATGTCATAATTAGATGAATTGAATCCAAGAATCGGTAATTGATTGATGTAATTTTTAAATTTTGTATATATCATTTTCAATTTGTTAGACATGATAGTTTTAGCTTTTTTGAGATTTTGATTCTCTACAGCGTCGCTATTGTCTTTTATGAAATCATAATCCCTCACTTCTTCCTCCTCCTCTTCCTCCTCTTCCTCTTCCTCCTCCCTCTCCTCTACTTCTACTTCCATCTCTTCTTCTTCTCCGTCTGACTCAAGAGTCAAATCTACAGTGGCTTCTGGAGGTCTCCATTTCTCTATTTCTATTTTTAAAGAATTCATAACTTTACCCCATTCTTTTTCTGAGTGTTTTTTAGCTTCTTCTTGTATTTGTGTCAAATACGCGATCATTTTAAGCAACAAAGAATCTAAATCATCGTCTATGATACATTTAGGTTCAATAAAATTTGGAACATTGCTACATACAGATACTGATATAGGGCGATGCTTCTGAAACCATTTCAGTTTATCAGTAGGACGTTCGTCATGCTTTTCCAACATAGCTTCCATATCAAACACAGCAAAATATGGATAGAGCTTTTTACATTTTGATGTATCTATACCAAACTCTTCTAACTCTTAAAAATTGTAGGAGTAGGTTGGAAGAATCCCCCTGGAAATTTAAGTTTTGTTCGTCCAGTACATATTCTAATATGAGCTTTATATTGACTGACTGTGCTGACGTGTTTGTTGCAAGTAGGACATTGGTATTTTTTAGCATAAGTGCTAAATTCCTTGATGAAAGATAAATGACCGTTGTACAAGTTAGTGTACATAACAGACTTAAATCGAGAAGAAGGTTTATATTGCAATACAGCCACACTATCTGGTTGAAGGTCATATATATACAAAGAGACTTCAAAACACTTTTCAAAATCTGGTAGATCTTCCCAAGCTAAACCTTCAAAGTCCCTCTGATCCTTCGGAACTGCACCACCCCCCATATACTTTCTCCATTGATTGTAATATAATTTAACAGCAGCAGCGAGTCTAGTTTGTTTGTTTTGAAGAGCCAAACATCGAAAAACACACAAGTTATCTTTATAGTAGTGTTTATAATCACCAGGAGGATGTTCTAATCCTTCTATACAGTGTTTCAATTTGATATAGTCTGGAAGTGCCCCTCCTCCAAGATTGAAGCCGGTATCCGTCACATAGAAAACTATGTTTGGAACAAACAAACCCTTCCATTCAGTGTTATCTCTAACTTTCCTGAAAAATTCGCCTAATTCAAAATTGTTCAACCTCTCTCGAACCCCGTCAAGATCTGCTTCTGTAGACACTGGGATAGGAGCTTCAAAAAATGGGACATTAGTAAATGGGATGTAATACCTATAAGCCCCTGTGACATTGTGAATTAACATGACGCCCAAAGTTCCATTTATCCTATAAGTACCTCGTTGATCAGCGTGGACTGTTTCTAAAGCTTCAATTAATTCAGCATTACCTCTTTCTAAATCATTACTAGGAAAATTATATGTAGAGATAACTTCCCCAGGAGAATGTTGAGCGAGAATATATCGGTAATTTGACTGAAATGAACGCCTCAAAGAATCATTGATTGCCCCATTTTGATCCACCCACGGAGGTCTCTGCCAAGGTTCATCTTGCAACTCTCCAGCTCCTCCATGCATCAATCCTTTGTGGATGTATAATTCTTTGCGAGACTTATGTATAGCTCCACATGTCCTGCACTTGAAAGTCTTACTCTTCATCTGATAAATAATAATAAAAGACAAGTACATGTATAATCCCTCCTTTTACAGTGTAGTATTCAATGCGCTACTACTACTACGCCGTCTAGTGTGATATTTGTTAACTACTCGTAACTCGATCATGAAAACAGAATATAATACAAACATTAAATCTTTTGAAAGAATTATAATCTATACTCACCTTCTTGTTTGAGAACAATTTCTGTGCAGCTTGTAATTGAGTTCTTCTTTCATCAATTGCTGGATCATTCATAGTCCCGACATAATTGTCCAACTCTTGCACTGAAGTCATACAACTTAATATCTTGCGCCAATCATCATCACTCAATGTATAATCCATGCCAGATTCTATTTCCACTAATCTAGAGATGACTGAAGGGTGTTGAAGTTGATCATGATACCTAGCCCAAGCCGTCAATTGATTTTTGTCATTATACGACTTGATAATAGCTTCTACCTCTGAATGAGATCGTTGAGACATCTGAAAAGTCATAGTTAAAACTTGTTATTCAAAGTCTTCCATGTACTTCCTCCCTTTAATATCTGTAGCTTTTATCGTAATGTAAAATTTTATAAAATCCTCAGTTTCATCTATGTGTAAATTATAGCAATATAAAATTAATATAGTCGACGATTTTCATGCAAACAAATCAAATGAAATCGTTCAATTGATACTCACTGGTAGTTCTGGATAAAATCGTCCAGTCTGGACCAGCTGAGTACGTCTCTCTTGAACAATTGGATCAGACTGTGCTCCATTGAACGTGACATATTGATCTAATTCTTGAACAGATCCGAAACAAGATATCATCCCACGCCAGTCCTCATTTGATAACGTATACTGATTAGATTGTTGTTGAATTTGACCTCTTTCAAAATAGATCAATCTCTGAATGAAGACGGGATTTTCTAGCTGATTCTCTCTTCTAGCCCAATCCACCAATCGATTCTTGTCATAGCAAGAGTTGATCAAAGCTGCAATCTAATTAGATAAAAGTAATTAGTCTAAACTGACTATAAATATCAAGTCATCTACAATTACTCTGTAAAAAATATAATATATTCAATACTTACTCGATCCAACTCCTGCAGCCTGTTCAACACTAATGGATGATCCTGGACATAGTTGTCTCTCGACCATTTCAAGAGATAATCCTTACACAAGATCCTTTTTATGTGATTTTCTAAATCTGAATCATTCCAGTTAGTAGCCATGTTGTCCCTGTGCTATATTTTAAGAAAGTAAACACTACACACACATATATACAAAGTTTCCTTCCACCTGTTGAGTATAGCTGAAAAAAGAAGTTCATTGTTTCTAGCATGATTGCAGGTTACCCCTACGTCCTTATTCTTATTGTGTGAGTCGTAAAATAGTAAACTTATGCACCATTGTCTACACATGTAACAAAGCATCGTAAACCTATTTCCTATTAGAATAACTCTATTCATAAACATGAGCATATGATTACCCAAAGTACGTGTCAAGTAAGTGTAAAGCAGTCAAGTAATTGCCTAAATTACCCCCAAACACCCTCCAGTAATAGTCAGGTAATTGTAATATAATTACCTTTGATTACACCCCTACGTAGAGCCTGCCATATACTACTTGTTTGGATTGTCTTCCATATAGATTTAAAGTTACCAGTCTAGGCCTAGTAGAATAAAAAGTCAGTTTTGACTGAGTGAAATACTGATATATGCTCTATTACATTTCTTACCAGATCCTTCACTGCAGCAAGTATGAAGGAGATTGTCACGTTGATGGGTTGGCCTGCAACCATCGGTTGAACCATTATCCTGCCTTCAAAATGTATTGCCTTCAAAAGCTTGGCCCCTGCAATATCTATTGGTAAATAGAGAATGTACCCTTTCGTGAAATAGAAGATAAGCGTAGACATTTATTACATATATATATATATATATATATATATATATATATATATATATATATATATATATATATATAGACATTTTATTTATGCATTCATGAGTAGATTATCCAAGTATGCAGTAGTATTACTATGACTCTACTATGAGGGTTGTGAAGTCATGAATGCAGCAGTCTATTTGGGGACGTCTGAGCCCTATTAGCGACGGCTCATCCACTACTTAGTCCTCACCATTGTGTACATCTCCCTTGGGGTCTGTAGTGTACACAGATAATCTAAATGCACCGGCCCTTAGTCTGTAATGGCTATCCCAGGTTTCATCATAGGAACAATGGTCAGGCATGACCAAGTGCTATTCAAGAATGACATATGACCAATGCCTTACTCAAAAGGACTTGGCCTAAATGGAACGACTATGGTGAGATGGTCAGTACTGACCAACCTGACAATACTAACTAACCTAGGTTGGTTGTACAGGGAGCCAAGACAAACTTGGTTAACCAAGTAATCAGTATAGTAACTGAGAGGCTGGTAGTATAGGGAGCAAAATATATCCATGTAGTACACTGGTGGGGGACTGTGCCTCTTTCCTTCCCAAAAATCCTGTATGGTCATCACCGGTCTGTTGCTGGTAGTATCAGCCTTGGCTTTTGGTGGTCTACAACCTTATTCTCAATCTAATTCTTCACTTGGTTTATACAACGTTTTTTTTTACTTATATTTTAGATTAAAAAATAATGCCTTAAAAATTAGGCCACTTAAAAAAGTAAAGTTGTTTCTCATCACCGCGCGCATCATAAAAATCATGATCTGAAGAAAACTTTTTTTTTTATATATATTTTTTTTTAATGAAAAATATGTTAAAATTGGAAAAATATTGGCAAATTTGGTATCAAATTAAAGTTTATACTATCACTTATGCAGTCGGCTGAGAATAAATTGCATTATAACAATTTTTGCTGATCAACAAACTCTGAATTACTAGAATGTGAAAATTTGTCGCGAAATATCTTAATTTTTTCTATGTATTTCAGCTTGAAGTAAAAAAACCCAGTTTAAATAAAAAACGCCCTCGTCATATTTTTTACAGCTTGGTGATGAGAAACAATTCTTTTTTTTTGAGTGGCCTTAATGCCGGGCCTGTCTTATGTGCAGTCTTACCGTTTATGTCTGTAAATGCTGTGTGTGTGTGGTGTACATGTAAAAGCATGCAGAATAAGATGTAAGCCGAGCGTAACCCCGACATGACGCGAGTCCTGGTCCAGGCTTTGTGAAAATGTGAGGCCAAAGGAGCACTGTCTAAATGTACAGGTAAATACAGGTAACTACAGGTAAAGGGACAGGCTGCATGGTGGAATATAAGTAAGGTACCATAAAACCTCGCGTATAGCTCATGTATAAGCCACACTCCTAACTTTGACGGATTATATAAGCCGTAGAGGGGGTCTGAAAATTGGTACTGTACTATGATACCACTATACTTAAAAAAACTCTCGTATAAGCGGCTAGCCGCATCTTATAAGCATGATTGGTATGAAAAAAAGCTAAGTCTGACTCGCATACAGACCACGGCTTATACATGAAATTTTACTGTATATGAAAAGGCGGATAATTTACTGTTGACTGTTGAAAGAACACGACAAATGGCGCTCTGTATTGATGATGTGACTTGTTCCCATGGAGGCTTTTACTGCGGTGTATACTTAGAGGGGGAAGTGGCTGAATGCTAAATGGACATTGCTGGTTCCTACACAGATGCTCATGAAAAGTATTCTTTAAGCTGTATTTATATTCCTACATAGACCACTTTCCCTAAATCAACTATTTGTATTTGCTATTTTGACAGTATACCTCCATAGTCCACATATATTCACTGCTAGGACACCCTAGGATCCTATAGTTAAGGCCAAAGAAATATTTTTCAAAAATTCATGCCTTTCTCATTTTATCCATGACCCCCTGTTTTATTGGTCCTAAAATGTTTGTATAGATGTCCATTATACATTCCCAAGGTTTGGTTGCAATATCAATAGAATATCTTCTATTAGATGATAATTCAAACTAACATAATCCTGAATAATATGCGAAAGTCAATAGAACATCAGTAATCCTGCGACAAGTAGCGAGTCCCTTTTAATGGATATTGCTGAAATTTGGCTACAGCAGTGTGTAAGGTGTCTGAATATGTGACATGGCTGACGCTCTTCACATTGTTCACATTGCCTAACTACCCTGCGGTTTGTATACATATAGCTCATTAAGGGAGTCTTCACCAATTGATTACAGGGTGGGGGTCGAGATTTTCCCCAGAGGCGCAAACATTTTTCCAGCCCCCCCTCCGGAGCGCACAGAATATTTAGTGCCCCCTACGCCAAAGGCCCCCAGAGATTCCCCCCCCCCCAATTTGGACTATAATAATGTGGAGGCTTTTTGGCTTTTTGGCTAATTTTTAAACGTCCCCCCCCCCTCCCTCCCCTCAAGGGGTGTCAGAATGTTTTACGCCCCCCCCCCCACCACCATGAGAGGGGTCTGAAATCGTTACGCAACAAATCACATGCGCATATGATTTAATCCTTTATGTAGCAGAGTAGAACAGGCTCAACATTACATGTCCGTTACATTATAGAGGTCAGGAATTTAGCTTAAGCTATTGGACATTTAGGTTAGATATGGAGCTTTGATTTAAATAGGTTATATATCTTGAATTTAGGGCTCAATGGGGCACAGTGCTAATGAGAGACAATCTAAAATATTCTTTTCAACCACAAGCAATGAAGCTCCCTCATGCTCTATCTGCAAGTTTATACAGCACATATCATTCTATTTCCGTTTTTAGATTTAGTGGAACTACCCTTAAAACGTTTCAGTTGCTGTCTAATCTTAGGCTTCATAGACAACTGAATGTCAGGTCAACTAGCCTAAATCTCTCTATTCTCAAACAATTCATGCCTCGAATATGTAGCAGGTATACAGTGGGAAGTCTTTTTGATATGGGTGTATTATTGATTAGTTGTTATATGTTGTAGTGTTTGAGTATGATGGCATTTTCTAAGACATTTGGAGAGAACACACAGCAATGTTGTAGTTCCCCTGTTCCCCGAGAGATGGAGCCCTTGCAGTTGGAACTCCCCCTAATTCCTTCAGAATGTAGCCTTGCTGAACATGGAATCAATTGGATGTACATTGACCAAGATGTGTAAGCTTATGGCTCACTCTCACCAAATCAGTGCAACTAAAAAAGTGACGTACATGATCGGCGGACGTACATGATCGGCGGACGTACATGATCGGCAGAGTCCAAAATCCGTCTTTTACCCCCTGCACTACGATGTTTAACTCTCCCAACCATACCTACAGGCTGTAATGTATCTTTGGGGAGTTTATTAGAAAAAAAACCTCCCAAAATATTTATAGGGGCCGGAGGGGGGGGGCTCAATGTGTAACCGATCATGTACGTCACATGACGTACATGATCGGCTTGGAATGTCATGTAAAATTTCCTATTTACCCACTGCTTGACCTGTCTATGATTACACATATTTAGACCTACATCATATGTACACCTCACTATGATTGATTTATGTTTTAAATATGGTCAGAAAAGGTAATTAAAGCAGTCAATAAATAATGGCCGATCATGTACGTCACATGACGTACATGATCGGTATTGAAATGTCATGTAAAATACTCTTACTAGACTCATCTACACATTTAAACCATTTGAAATACCAAGACAGACATTATATGTACACCTTGGTAAGGTTTATAAATGTTTTATTATCGTCAGAAAGAGTAGGGCAGTCAATAATCACCGATCATGTACGTACATGATCGGCATTGAAATGTCATTTAAAATACTCTTACTAGAATCATTTACACATTTAAACCATTTTAAATACCAATACAGACATTATATGAACACCTTGGTAAGGTTTACTTATGTTATATGATGATCAGAAAGACTGGGGCAGTCAATAATCACCGATCATGTACGTCACCGATCATGTACGTCACCGATCATGTACGTCACCGATCATGTACGTCCACCGATCATGTACGTCCACCGATCATGTACGTCACTTTTTTAGTTGCACTGATTTGGTGAGAGTGAGCCTTATACAGATGCAGAAATCTCACATGACATTTGATTTTCTGAAACCCTAAGCTGAGCTAAATTTGAACATGTCCTACACACTTATCAGTGGAGGTATATACAACATGTTGTTGGAAATCAATAACCTGATGTGTGATGTTTAATAAGCAGACTAGAGACTCAGAGGAGACACACTGCATTTGGATGAAAATCATATATAGATCCAACTACACATATGCAGTATCTGCTGGCCCTGCCCAATAGAACTTGTATCAAATAATGGTGGGAGGGAACGAAAAATTTACTTCTGGTCCCAATCAATCACTACCACCGACTGGCCTTGACAAGGCCTGCTGCTGTGTATAGTACCATGGTTACCAGGAGAGTCTTTCATAAGGTGCGACAACGATCAAAAGTGAAAATTGCGTTCATTTTGCATACAATTAGACCTAGCGATCATAGTAGGTGTTTTCCACATTGACACACGAAATTCACGGTGGGAGCGATCATTTTTCTGCGAACATTTTACATACAATTTCATGTGTACGATGATATTTCCTCACATGCAATCATCGTACATGACCAATTTTCAGACACGGTTGGAAGGCGTGTTTTGTCTATAAAAAGTCCTACGAAAATTCACATAGCACATTCCCTTTACAGTTCACATGCACTACATTGGGTGACTGCATTAAGTAAACATTTCTAAACACGTGTATATAGAAGATAATACCGTAATGCTATCCAAAAAAAAGTGACCCTTAATTTCATTCAGACATGTCCAAAAGAGCTTTTTTTTGGGGTGTACGATGATTCCTATTTTCGTAGGCCCCACATGGCTTATTAACATACGCTGGTATACACTTCGGGAACAAGCAGCAGCATCTACCTCCCGCCATTTGCAAAATGGATGAGCCTCCATCAAGATGGAGGAAGCTGAAGAAACATTTGATCGACGTGGATATCACACTAAAGAATATCAGCCAAGAGTTGAACCACTGGACCGATGGAGGGAAGCAAAGTTTGTCGCTAGATATCGCTTATCTAAAGACAGGATTAAAGCTCTTGCAGCTGACTATAGCCGTTGGGGACGTACCAAAGGTACCCGAATTGGTGGAGGACTACCCCACTACAACCAGGTAGGCAAGCACCCCCCCCCCCACCCCACCCAGCATTGCCCATCTTTTCTGTGATGATAACGTGAAAATATCATTTGTCTAAACATCATCCCCTTTTAATCATAAATCACCTGCCCAAAACGAAACAAAAACCAATAAGGGAGTGATCTTTTTTTTAACCAACAGGAACTCTTTTTTAAGATGGGGGGGGGGGGGTTGACGTTCAGTTTTACTACAAGTAGGCCTACCGGTAGAACTATATGGCTATCTCTGGGCCAGGGATTGACAACTGGAAGAGGGGGGATTCTGACTGTAAATGGGGGGGGGGGGGGCGTAAAAGATTATTTGCGCTATTATAGTGAGAATTTTCTAGTCCCTCTAATTCCAACACTTTTTAATGCAATATCATTTTAAAAATATTTTCAGATGTGCTTAGCTATTCGCTACTATGCCACTGGTGCAAATTTCTCCACTATTGCAGAAACTCAAGGTGTATCAAGGGTGACAGTCAGCAGATGTGTCCGACATATCAGTAGATATTTCTACTACCATCACCAGCAGTAAGGTTCCACTTCATTGGTAATGTCATGACATAACTTGACGTCATGACATAATTGACATGCTGTGATGTCACTGGTGATTTTGTGACATGATTAGTGATGTCATGACGCCACAGATGACAAGGATACTACATCTTTAAATTAAACAAAAAACGTTATACAACATTTTATAATGTTATATAACGTTTCTATTAGGCTCCTTACTATGGCATAACGTTATATAAAGTTTTAAAACGTTATTTTGACTTAAAATAACGTTTTCTTGTTAGCTGGGAAACTATGCAAACATTATAAATAAACATATATGTCACCTGTTTTTAAGTACATTCATTGGCCTGCCGATATAGAGGATAAGATGACAATATCCGAAGGATTCTTCGACAAACATAAGGAGAAGCCAATGGTAATGGGCTGCATCGATGGGACTCACATTGCAATCATATCACCCAAAAAGGACAGAGAGGCAGCGTTTGTTAACAGAAAAGGATACTATTCCCTGAACGCAATGGTACAAATACATTTCATCCTCTTCTCGTATATTTTTTGTACAGCAGGTGGACAGTAAGCACAAACAGACTGAAACAAGCAGGGATTTCCCTGCATGCTTTTATGGCTGCAGTAAAAAGGATACAAATCATATAAGCCGTAGAGGGGGTTTGATTTTGGCGACTTTAGTATTGTACCATAGTGGGAAAAACTCGCATATAAGTCCCACCCCAACCCTGGGATGATCCTATAAGCCACACTGCCGATCTGACTACTACTTTACTATAATTACAGATCGTGTGTGACGTGAACCAACGGATACTTCACATCAACCCATGCTTCGCTGGATCTGCCCAGGATAGTTATTGTTTCAACACGTCTGAACTGTACGATGAGATAGCAAATGGCGAGTGGGATGATTTCTTCTTACTTGGAGATTCTGGGTGAGCCTTACATCTTATTTTCCCATTAAAATGAAGTCACATCTTGTTTCAGGTTCAGATTTAAGCTTATATTTAACTTATATCATGTCATGCTACTTTTTATGACCACAATGAGTGACGGAGGTTCATATGTAAAGAAGACATATTCCATCTTTCTTCCTAACATTTACTACCTCTTTTCTCCAGTTACCGGCTGTCAAAGAACCTCTTCACGCCATATCTGAATCCAGTCACGGATGCTGAGAAGGCGTACAACAAACGGCACAAGTCTGTGCGATCATTGATTGAACGGTGCATTGGTGTTCTCAAGCAGCGATGGAGGTGTGTACTCTCATCTATTGTGTTAAAGCTATAAACGAGGTTAGCAAATTGTTTGTCACTGTCTCAGTGATAGAGTGTTTCAGGGTTTTATCATTATCAGAGTTTGTTTCCACCTCATAAGTGGCCAACTCATCACTAACTTGGTCGAAATTAGACATTTTGGGCTGTTCATCGATGATTTCCTCCGTCTTAGTCACTTTGGACTGAGACTGCTCTCTAGTGATTTTTTTATCAGGCTCTCCCGAATTTGAGAGATCTAGGGGTGGGGTCATGATCAGTTCAACCGCAGTTTTTCTAGAGCGATGGTGTGCGAGGGGTGCCTCAGTCTTTAGACTTATTATGGGAAGTACAGGAGCTATTATTGACATCTGCGAAACAGGGAGATGCTGGTTCCCATATATGTGGCTTTGTCGAAGCAGTTGTGTAGGCTTATGCTTGGCAGGGGTAGAGGTGAGTGGACACTCAGGTTTTACCAAAACTTGGTCCAAGTTCTCGGCATCTGTTGTTTGGTCAGACTTCACAGAGGACACGTCAAACTGAGAAAGTTCGTCAGAACATGATTTAAAGTCATCACTTGGCAAAGTGATTAATTTTTTCGGTTTCATGCGCCTCGCAGCAGGGGGACTTGGTGGGCTCTCATGTCCACTCTCTTCTCCTCCACTCGCATTGTCTTCACTTTGAGGAGGAGATGATCGATGAGGAGTGGAGTTTGTGGAGTTTGCGGCTGATTCAGTAGATGTAGAGGCCATGGCTGCAGAGTTCTTTGGCCGATAACCTGCAGGTACGAAAAAGTCAGAGTGAGTGTTCTGTTGTGTATTAAATACGCGCATGACTGGTAATAAAATATGATGGTATAATCAATTGGATACGTATTTAGATGATGAAAAAAGATGAGATGTTCATAATATTATGATGTAGTCTATTTTGGAGGAACTGCATAGTGGATTAGAGCTTAAGGTTAATTTGTCGTCATTAGAATTGAATAAGCTCTCATGATTACAGGAAAACCTAATTTACATGATCGACATGAATGCTATACAAGAGATAAAAGATTAAACATCAAAATTACCAAGTATGTTCTCCTCGCCATTGAATCGTAGGGCATAAAATTCTGGCTTAGTTACAGCCTCTACCGCCATGTTCACCTTCTCACCATCCTCAATGCGTTTTGTTAACTTCTTGTACTGTTATGGAATGGTACAAGCAGAGAGGTATACATTAAGATCTCACATTCACTTGTAATACAAAAGACAGAACCCTATTAGGAGATGCTTAGTCAAATTATCCCAGAATCACTATCAGCGTCAATTTAGCTATACATGTATATAGATTTTTGAATTTCGTAATTGATCTGTTTCATATGTTGGTGAGTCAGGTTTGAGATCTGATGATTATTCAATGAGGAAAAGTTACATGCTAAATTTGTAAATCACTATTGTTACTTACCCGAATGTTTGTTTTTGAGCTGTAGTCCCCGACATGATGCCTTACTTAACCCAAAGACCTATTATATGATGAGACTTTGACGACAGCCCCTGAAAAAGAATTATTCTGTGTAGAATACATGAAACAACAGGTGTTACATTTTGATGGATGATTTCTTATCCTGCACATACCAACCCAGATAACAGAAAAACTATTTTTTACATCAAAATAACGTTTAAGATTTTATGTAATGTTATGCTGTAGTAAGGAGCCTTAGAGAAACGTCATATAACGTTATTAAATGTTGTATAACATGTGTTTTTTTATTGGGAAATGTCTGCCTTGGAGCAGATGATGTCAAGGGTCACGTTTTTATTCTCTTAACTTCCTCTATTATTTTTAATTATTACTTCTGCCGATGGGATACCCCTCATAATAAAAGGCCTTGATTGCAATGTTGGATAAACAGGTGATATAAAAGCAAATATAAACTTACTGTGGCTTTTTGGCACTCTTCTTGCCCTTGGAAGTATTGGCACACTCCTCATCACTAGATACACCTTCAGGGGCATAATCTTTGTCTGCATCACTATCATGCAGAGTTGATCGGGGAGACTCAGACTCACAATCCAATTCATCCATATTAAGGCTACCGTCAGGGCTTCCTGCTTTCTTCCTCTTGTGTGATACCTTCGACATACCTGCTGTCAGACTCTGTGAATATACAATGATAACAAGGCCATGTTATGATATGAAGTTTAATCTATGAAAAGGGCTCGAGAGTGCTCTGTGGGGAGGTTGTATAGAAAGGGAGGGGTACTGTATAATACTGGTAATAACCTTATCCCAGTGATAAGCCAACCCTAGTCGTAAGCTAACGCCCCAACTTTGACTGATGAGGCCCACCTAACTGGCCATTCCTACATACTATATACATATTTTGAGACATATTTACACTTATTTGGTGGGTAATACCACACGTTTCATTTAGTATGCATGTTCTATAGGAAAAGGTTTGAAAAGGCAATAGAATTTAATTGTTATTTTTGTAGAGATGTGTACTATTTTTTCAAAGTATTTTTCCTCCATATAATTTTGTCATGTCCTGTTAATTAAAGTCCTGTCATAAGCCGACCCTCTATCTTTAATTAGGGAGTGTTCATTTATAAGTTACATGGGGGTATCGGGTTGGGGGGGGGGGGTATATTAATAATGATGGCCCCTCTTTTCTGTGTTTTTCATACTAAACGTGAAAGGTGTACATCCCAAGGGAGTGAGGCAGTGTTAGTGTTTTAACAACAATGGGTTAGCCCCTCCCCCCCCCCCCCCCATTATTAAAAACTTGAGCTTGGGGACCGGGATTATGGCCCCATACCCCTATATATTGGATATGGCGGCCTAGCCATTTCTTTTATCTAATATCTCAACATGGCTATACTAGTGAGATGGGCCCTTAATTTCGGTGACTTTCCGACCTTAGGGGGCCTACCCCTCTGCACCCCCAACACTTGTGTGTGTGGTATAGATCACTAGATGGTAGACTGACAAGACAAGCCCAACCACATGTGCATCACCTGCCTGGTAAAATACCACAGAATTACACATGTACTAGCCTACATGGATGTACAAAACCATGAAACATGCATTACTTTCACAGTCGGTTACCATGGTAAGAGGTGTTATGCAGGCAGGTTTCCTTTCTATGACGATAATTGGCAACACTGAATGCCCGCCTGAAATGGGGAAGCACCCTCTACTTCATGACATCAGAGGGGAATCCCACTCAAAACGAGGCTGGACATCACTATCACTGTCGCTGAGTTGCGTCATAGTCGTACGCTATGCAGATATTTTCACATACAAAAATTCGTACGAATTTCTGTAGATAAAGTGTAGATGAATGCAACTATCATTTTTGAACGCACATATGAAAGCACCCTCAACGTTAATCGTTGGGTTTTTCATCATAGGCCACGAAAAATATTCATCATTCCCGCACCTTAAGAAAGACTCTCCTGGGGCTCTAGCCAATCAGAGGGCAGGGATTCAGATGGTGACCTCACTTCCTGTGTCAAAAAGGGCTCACTCTCACATCAGAGTCTTTGTAGAGCCATTCTTGACTATTATCTCCAATCAGATATTTAGGCAGGGGAGCAGGATAGGTCAAGATAGACACCAGTAGCTAAGTCTGAGGGCATATAGCTGTTATTGCACATAAATGAGTAATTATGTGTCTTTAGGGTGTGGGTACTTGTGAGTGGTTTCAACTTAAATACATCATCAGGTGTGAATTTTTAGAAAATATTAGAGTGTGCTTAGAGTGCCTTATCTAGTTTCTAGTTGTAATTTTGGTTTTTGATAAATGTGAACCTATTGCTGCCGGGCTAGATAAATTCATTGTTACTATAAATTTATGTCTAGTCTGCATTTGTGGTAGGGCAATCCTTTAAGAATAATAATTAATTCAATGCCTGTGCATTAATGCACTAATTTAGCTGAGGCCATACTAGTGGTTCTGCGGTGTCATCTTTGTATAAAAGGCTGAGAACATGGTACAGTAAATTAATAAGGTCAATGACTAGTTTAGTTTGCCGTTAGACTGTGGCCCATGTATCTGAGTGTGTATGGGCGTAGATTGACAATTAGGTGTTACTCTGGGCTTATTAAAGTAACAGAGGGCTCTTGTGGTAGGACTATGTCCGCACGATATGAAGGTCATGTAATTCCACAGGCGGCTGGGTGTGGGCCGTTTTCTATAGTCTTTTGGTTAATGGATAAGTACGGTCCACTAAACCGTCTCTAGATTAATTTAGGTTTAAGCCATTAGGTGTGATGCTAGAGAGACGGTGCATCCACCTTTTCTCCTCAACATCTAATTCCAGGATTCCTGCTGGGGTCCTAGGGGGGCTCTTAATGAAACTTAGAATTGTTACATCAAAGCCGGCCCATCTCGAGGGTCTCATTGGGGGAGGGGGACAGGAATTGAAGTGTCTGGCAACTGTAGTGTCTTGGTAATTCTCAATGTCCCAACCATGACGGTATGTATGGTCTAAAATGCGTTTAAATATTTCTCCAACGTACTGCATGCCACAATGTTTGCATGTCAGGGCATATATCACGTTGGCGGTTTGGCAGTTAACTGACATTAGAGCCCTGTACTTTCTACCTGTAGTGGTAGATCTGATGCAGCCTGTCCTGTTGAGTTTTGGGCAGTATCTGTTGTTTATGTATTTAAATGGAAGGACATGCCTAGATAAATAGGCCTGCAGTTACATAAGTGTTCATTCACCATGCGGGAATTATCATAATATTACTATTTTTTCTCATATTTTTCTCATATTTTTCATAATTTTGTAATATTTCTGCAGAATTCTGGACAGCTTTCTACATAATCAGTACCCATTCCTCCATCAGGCAGATGTAGTTCACATACATGTTGAGTTTGGGGGCTGTAGAGAAATGATTTGCTTGAAATAAGGGTCTTTTTTAGATTGATGCCCTAGCTTGGAAATAGCATGGAAACGGGGAGGAATCACAGACCTTATTACTGGACGTAGAAAGGCTAGGCTGCTACCTAGTTAACATTATAATGGAATAGGCATTCTCTTCTCTTCCTCCAACCAGCTTATATTGAGACTGTAGCACCGTCCCATGCCTCACGTAGGGCCAACACCGAAGCAGTAAACAAGATTTATCATGCTTAGCCATAGGAAGGGCCGTATTCAATGCCCCCCATTGAACATAATGTGGCCGTATTCAATGGGCAAAGAAAAAACTGTCTTTTATTCATTAAATGGCTTAAAATCAAAAGATAAATGCAAATGTTTACTACATTGATGCCTCTCTGCCTCATAGGGGCAATAACATAGCAGTCACAGCTGCCCGTTACAGGTTCTAACCCAGTGGGCACAGAACATTGAATCAACATTGACAAATGGTTGTCAATGTTGATTCAATGTTGATGCAACGTTGATTCAATGTTGACTTGAATTTTGTGCCCACTGGGAAGGTGGGTAATTAAGTCCCCACCTTTTCCTATTGCTGGTGTAGTTGGTCGAGTACTACTACACCCTCAGAAAAGTGAGAGTCATTGTCGCTAAAACTACCCTCACCTGAGAGTCAGGCAGTGACTCTCACTTTTCTGTGTGTGTAGTGTGAACGCATGAGAACAAAATACCAGACAAAGTAAATTAGGCTTTAATATACGGCGACTTTATAGAAAGGATAATGCTTGAGTATTATTTACCAGTACAACCATCAGTTATACAGTGATCAGATCAGGATCACAATAATACAGGGAAGTAACGCTACAACATAGTGTTAAACCCGGAGTGCAGGGTGGTCTTGCCTCAACAGTCCCAAAACCTGACTGGCTTCCAATGGGGAGCAGTCCACCTTTTATACAGCTCTGTGGGGGTCTGTGGGGACACTAGGCCACAAACGTGACATTAGGCCTCAAACGGGACCTTTTTGAGGCCTAATGTCACCCTCGGGACACTAGACCACAAAAGTGGCACTAAAGCACAAATGACAGTAGGCCTCAAATGACATTAAGCCTCAAATGACATTAGGCCTCAAATGACATTGGGCTTCAAATGACATTAGGCCTCAAATGGCATTAGGCCAAATATCATTTGAGGCCTAATTTCATATGTCTGGACATTAGACAATCAACAGGACAGTATGCCTCAAATGCAGACCGTGTAGTGTTTGAGGCATAAGAGCAAGCTGATATTCTATGGAAGTTTGCTATAATTTCAACCTATATAGCATTTGAGGCATAAGGGCAAGTGGATAGTTTAGGGCAGTATGGTATATTGGCACACTATATAGCATTTGAGGCATAAGGGCAAGTGGATATTTTGGGGCAGTTTGTTAAAATGTCAACCTATATAGTGTTTGAGGCATAAGGGCAAATATTTTTTTTACTGTAGTTAAGTACATTAGCTGATTATATAGTGTTTGAGGCATAAGGGCAAGTTGATATTTTCATGGCAGTTTGCTATGTTGTCAACCTATAATAGCGTTTGAGGCATGAGGGCAAGTTGATAGTTTAGGGCAATTAAGTGCATTAGCTGACTGTATAGTGTTTGAGGCAAGTTGATATTGACCTGAGCCACTCCTCACACCTACCCCAGCCCTCTTACCTCCCACTCAGGCTCCCTCACACCTATAGAGCCGAGTTCTTTCATGTAACTCACCAGTAACGACCTGAGCCTCACACTTACAGAGGTGTGAGGTACCCGAGGCTGTATGTGGCGAGCTTTAGGTGTCATACACCGACCACTCGCACCTACAGAGGTGTGTGCACCCTGAGAGGTACCTGGGGCTGCATGTGGCGAGTTATAGATACCATGCACCGACAACTCACACCTACAGAGGTGTGTGCACCCTGAGAGGTACCTGGGGCTGCATGTGGCGAGTTATAGATACCATGCACCGACAACTCACACCTACAGAGGTGTGTGCACCCTGAGAGGTACCTGGGGCTGCATGTGGCGAGTTATAGATACCATGCACCGACAACTCACACCTACAGAGGTGTGTGCGGCCTGAGAGGTACCTGGGGCTGCATGTGGCGAACTATAGAACCTGAGAAGTACCTGGGGTAGGGAGTCCCATCCAGTCAGCAGTGCTATCCCCAGTGCTACCACTGAGGTATTTTGCTTAACAAAAAGTGCTCTCATGGGTAACCCAGGATTGCAAAATTGACGAGAACAACACACTAGTTTGAGAGGTGATTGTCAGAATATACATCAGGGGCATTGCAGGTCAGTCTAGAAAGCTATATAGATCTCCTTGCCCTTATGCCTCAAACACTATACAGTCAGCTAATGTCATTTGAGGCATACTGTCCTGTCGGTTGTCTAATGTCCAGACATATGACATTAGGCCTCAAATGATATCAGTTTGAGGCCTAATGCCATTTGAGGCCTAATGTCATTTGTGCTTTAGTTTCTAATGTCCAGACATGTATATGACATTAGGCCTCAAATGATATTTGTTTGAGGTCTAATGCCATTTGAGGCATACTGTCCTGTTTGTGGTCTAATGTCCAGACATATGACATTAGGCCTCAAATGATATCTGTTTGAGGCCTAATGCCATTTGAGGCCTAATGTTATTTGAGGCCTAATGTCATTTGAGGCCTAATGTCATTTGAGGCCTAATGTCATTTGAGGCCTAATGTCATTTGAGGCCTAATGTCATTTGTGCTTTAGTGTCACTTTTGTGGCCTAGTGTCCCGAGGGTGACATTAGGCCTCAAAAAGGTCCCGTTTGAGGCTTAATGTCACGTTTGTGGCCTAGTGTCCCCACACGGTCACCTGACCACACCAGCAGCACCACCTGGTAGGTATAATTATGTAACACGTTTATATAAGTACTACCGAGTAGAACCGAAGGTAGTACCGGTACACTACTGTATACAACCGAACTAGAGAACGACGGTATATGTAACAGACTGACGACACTAGTTAAGTAATAAACAAGTTATGTATACAATAAGACCGTGTCGTTTTACATCATAACAACATATAATAGATATACCATGATAACAGTTAGACACATAGCTAACCCGTTAGTCTGGGTTACTACTGGACACATGCAATGAATGAATTCTATACAAATGCACTGCTGCTAAATAAACTATGATCTGAGACGATATAACAGATGTGATAATCATGTTATTCAAAAAAATACTTCATTTTCAAATTAAAGATTGCATTGGAAATATCTTTGATGAGGACTTTTATCTGACATCAAACAAAGGCTGCTATATTATAACTAGTTTATTACCATATACGACGCTCATGTTCCACCAGTTAGGAAAACTTTATCTTGTTACAAAATGTTTCTTTTTGAAATAAATTATTTCAACCTCTATCTATGTATGTTAGAGAGCTCGCTTTATGATGTTTCGCTAAGGTGTTGGCAAATGCAGACATTGCAACCAAAGGTTTAAAAGCGTCATAGCTGGCATGCCGAGGATGATCTTGCAAGTCGCCGCTGTTAACTAATTTAGATACAACCGCCATGGCTATGTTTGCCATCATACAAAAGGACCATTGTCAGAAACCATGCACCCCGGGGGTAAGGCGTGTCTGAGGGGAGGGGGGGGGGTGATACATAGGTCTGCTCATGTTCCCAAACTGATGTCATAAGGCAGGTGTGGATGCGTAATTACAGGTAATGGAGAACAGAGAATGGACACGGCTCAGGCTCATGGCTGTGGGCGGGGTAGGGGCCCGGGGGGGCCACTCCCTCAGCACTGGATACTATGTGTGAACACGATTCCAAGGGAAAGGGTCCTTTTTTGGGTCCTAGGCACTGACCCGCGAGGGCCCGTGATAAGGGTTACATTTTAAGCAAATTTTGGGAGAAAGGGGTGTATTTTTAGACCATAATCACTCTTTGAAGGTTTATTAAACATAATTTTGCTATGATATTTTTGAGTCACCCTTGATTCGCGTGTCTTTTTCAGGGTCACCCATGATTAGGGTCCATTTTTCAAGGGTTACTTGTGATTAGGGTGTGTTTTTTCGCTAACTTTGCCTTGAAAAGGGTCTGTGTGGAAAGTCATGTCCAACTGATTTCATATGGCAGGTATAGACGTGATTAGACCTGTCTCCACTTGCATTTATAAGGCCGTTTGTCGTCCTCCAAAATGTAAATTTGAATACAAATATGAAATATATGTTTTGTCTCCCTGTGAGCTGGCCAACCTCTCAGGGCGGCGCTCTGGCAGTAACAACGCCTGTAACCAATGTACACAACTAACACGCTGTAGCTTAGCGACAGCCAACCTAGGTTACTGGGTAACATACACTTTGGCGCGCGAATAACCTTGCCAATCGTGGAAACAAGGGACTCGTATCCAACCATAATAACTCGTCCATGTTTGCCCTGGAAAGTCTGGGCTTGTAAGTTGAGAACGGCTATTGACAGTTCGAACTGTCAATAGCGGAAAATATTTCCACTATTGACAGTTCAGACTGTCAACAGTGGAAATTATTCTTGTTATTGACAGTTCCTCATGCGAACTGTCAATAGTGGAATATTTCTGCCTTATTGACAGTTTCAACTGACATTACAGTCAAAAAGTGTTTTTTTGTGGCAAAAAAGTTTTTTCACCAAAAGTCTTTTTCCGCCAGAAGTTTTTTTTTCACCAAAAGTGTTATTTTTTTTCACCAAAAGTGATTTTGCCCACAGAGTGCGTTTTGCCCTCCAAATCGGTTTTGTACCAAAATTCGGTTTCGCACCCAAAATTCGGTTTTGCACCCAAAATCGGTTTTTTGCACCCTAAATCGGTTTTGCACCCAAAATCGGTTTTGCACCTAAAATCTGTATTGCACCCAAAATCAGTTTTACACCCAAAATCGGGTTTGCACTAAAAAACACTTTTCCATCCAAATCGAATTTTCCATTCAAATCGATTTTTCCATCCAAATCGATTTTTCCATCAAAATCGATTTTTCCATCAAAATCGGTTTTTCCATCAAAATCGGTTTTTCCGTCAAACATCGGTTTTTCCATCAAACAAAACGATTTTTCCATCAAACAAAACGATTTTTCCGTCAAAATCGACTTTTCTGTCAAAATCGGTTTTTCCATCAAAATCAGTTTTTCCGTCAAACATCGGTTTTTCCATCAAACAAAACGATTTTTCCGTCAAAATCGATTTTTCCGTCAAAATCGACTTTTCTGTCGAAATCGATTTTTCCATCAAAACCATTCTCAGGTTTGTGGCAATAATGGTAAGGAACTGTCAATAAGAGAAGAAATTCCCACTATTGACAGTTCGCTGAAGAACTGTCAATAACAGTATAATTTATCACTATTGACAGTTTGAATTGTCAATAAGAGAGAAATATCCCACTATTGACAGTTTGAACTGTCAATAGGAGGAAAGTTTTCCACTATTGACAGTTTGAACTGTCAATAGCTAGATCAAGGTGGGCCGGCTATTGACAGTGCAAACTGTCAATAGTAGAAATCAATCTTCTTATTGACAGTTCCAACTGTCAATAACGGAATAAGATTCCCTTATTGACAGTTCCAACTGTCAATACCAGGATATGATTCTCTTATTGACAGTTCACACTGGCAATAACAGATTAATTTTCTCTTATTGACAGTTCCTTTTTGGAACTGTCAATAAAGGAATCCTTTTTCCCATATTGACAGTTTGAACTGTCAATAAGGGAATTATATCCTGGTATTGACAGTTGGAACTGTCAATAAGGGAATCTTATTCTGTTATTGACAGTTCAAACTGTCAATAGTCACGGCCATATAGGGCCACCGTGTCCAGGTGTAGTCTATCTAACACATATCCCACTCTTTAAACCACCACTTTTACTATCCAGGAAATTTCGGCAAGTAAGGAGGCCCGGCGGACTATGGACATTTCAATAGCAAGACTCAGTATCTAGACAATATTATATTGTGATCTTAAATTTGCGTCAAAGTTTACAAATGTGAAATACACCTGGATCTTGACAATCGCAATAAAGTACAAATTGTGATGAGGCTTACTATCAAGAGTTAACAGACTGAACACTGGAGTTGGACATATAACTAAGAAATATTCTATGGTCTAATTACTTCTGGTTGAGGAAATAGGATGAGCCAATTTGGAAATTAGTAAGTGCCATGACATGTGACTGCAAGTCTGATACAACATCCTGCTCCCTTTACATAAAGACATCACAATGCTACTTCTGCCTAAATGAAGAAAGTTTATACTGTTAGTAAGTATGTTCATCATTTTATAACAGGCTATGTGTACACCTGTTTTTATTTTCCCATTAGGCCAAAAAAAAACAGGTTGTGTTCAGGTAACATGGTGTAAAAGAAGTAGGGTAGGTAGGTCGATTTCTTTTTTTTTAAACCAACATTTTTTAAGGATTTTGAGACAAAATTCCTCCAATTTTACGCAAAAAGAAAATTCAGTAAAATAAAGTGTTTTTTGGTCTAGAAAAAACACAAAAATACCTTCCAAAAAAAAATGTGGGTAGGGCCAAAAAAATAGGGTCGCTAGGGATACCTGAACACAACTTTTTTTTTGGCCTTAATACCATGAATCCGTGTGTACATATAATACCGTATCTGCCTAATTGTAAATGTAGCTGTAGGGTGGAAGGCTACTCAACTCCATGTTTGGAATGAACTGGGCATATATATAAGTGTAGTACCTTAATTAGCATATTCTAATTACTGTTTTTATCTCCAGGATGCTCTTATGAGAAATTGGACCTGGGTTAGGGTCCGACATGTGTAGTGAGGATCCCAAAGACAGAATTAGGGTACCACAGGCCAGTAAAGGTCCCATCGGCTTCTTCTTATACTGTGACTATACATGGGTAAAAATTGACACAATCAACGCAGTGACACAGGGGTTTTAAAAATCGAGACAGGTGACATGGGGGTTTTAAAAATCAGAGCAGAATGTATCGGATAAAAATCGACACGGCGACACGACCCTCCCTCTTCAATTCGACACGGCGACACACTCAGATATTTGGACACCCATGTATAGTCACTGTACTGGCGTCTATTCAGACTGTTGCAGCGCCAACAATCTCCTGGGACTGTTAGAATACATTCTGCCAGATGGAGCAATAATTCTAAAGCATCATCTATCCACAACCCAGTGGGCACAGAACATTGAATCAACATTGTTAAATGGTTGTCAATGTTGATTCAATGTTGATGCAATGTTGATTCAACGTTGGACTGCATTTTGTGCCCACTGGGAAGGGGTACCGGTATCCCATATCTTTTTATGGTGGTAGGGTAGGGATGTCATTGACATCCAATTTATGTCGATGACGATTGTTGATATATGGTTGTCAGTATATCAATGTATTGCAATACAATATATAAACTATTAAGTACATCTGAAACACTGTTTATTGCCTTAATAAGCGGAGAGAAATAATAAAAACAAAGGGCAATGGTAGTTGAACCAAAGGTTCTATAAATTTCACTGAAAATGTTCATGAAATAATCATGGACATGATAGACAAAAATAGCTTTTTTAAATACTGCGAGGTAGAAATCTGACCTAAGGCTGTTTCAAAGCTCATCTGTTAGACTATGTCATAAGACGTATATTGACATTATTATATTGACACATCAAAATTGTCAATATGAAATATTGAAATATTGACATAATGGTGATATGTCAATATGGCGAATGTCAATGACATCCCTTGAAAAGGTATGTTTTAAGACCTTATGACTAGAAAATGTACAGGTTAAAATCGTATTCAATTTCTGTATTGAAATTAGGGTACATTTTAGGCCCACCTGTTGTGTGATTCTTCTATGATATTTTTCGGCCTTGCCAAGGTCATATTTTCCCTACTCTTCTTATATTGGGCTATGTTTTGGGCCCAATTTTCCGTGAAAAGGGTGCTATACTGTTGATTTGACTCTCGTGGTAAGGGTTTCAAATTTGAGGTGATGTGCACACATAGTTACTATAGAAAATACATGGAGTGCCCCCCCCCCAGCTGATGCACTACCCCGGCTCGCTGCCCCCGGTTACCCCTTATTAGTTTCACCCTTTAAACAGTTAAAGGCTGCATAGTGCTTTAAAGGGAACTGCTAGTTCCTACACAGAAGCCACCTGGTGGCAAAGATCGAAGCTCATGAAAAGTAGGAGACGGATAGAGTATAGACTGTATTCATATTCCTACATACACCACTTCCCCTAACTCAACTATTTGTATTTGCTATTTAGACAGTATACCTACATTGTTCACATCTATTCATCCCATAGGATCCTATAGTTAAGGCAAAAGAAATATTTCTGCGACAAGTAGAAACTCCCTTTAATGTAGTGTGCCCTTTGTCGCCAGTGTTTCATTCAAGCATCATTCCAATTTTGAAGAGCTACATAGACGGATTACCCCCCCCCCCACCCCCGGATTACCCCCCCCCCCTAACACACACACGCAGGTGGCACGGGTGTAACAGGTGCCCGCAGAGGAGGTAAACAGCACCCTTTGGGCCTATTGGAAATTAGAGGAACTAATGGTTCCCTGTGCCTTCTGTGGCATGGCACAGGTGAGCAAAGAGCTTTGCTAACAGCCCTGCTATGCCACCTTGTGGAGACAATAGAAACTAGTTTGTTATATGAATGTACTGGAATTCACACATCACACTAGTAGTTATAATATCGTAATTTTCACCTATAAACCTTCTGTCTCCCTCGGGTCTCCCTCACTTTTATATGACATCATATATCAGTCTGTCCATTGCTAATATTAGATTTGATGGAGATTCACTGAATAGTGTGTAGGACCTTCTCAAAGTTAGCTAACTGTGGGCTTTCAGAAGACCAATTTCCAAATGAGATTCCTGTATATCCCTGCATGTTTATCTGTTTAAAGTGTATCAGACACATGGGGGAGAGTTAACTCAATGTCCCCCTATAGACTAGATGATTGTCAGATGTGGGGTTGTTACTGTGTGATGAAATATATATGTATTGATGTAAAAGTATTTAGGTCCACAAGACCAACTTTAGTTCACATGTTTCTCACCCCATGTCCTCACACTGGAAACCCCCCCTGAGGTGCCCGGGTACCACCCCGGCACATGCCACCCCCTCACCCCTCATTTACCCTTTAAGGACCGCATAGTGCTTTACTGCGGTGTGCCGTCATGATTCGTGAATGCAGCCCTGGTGCGTCCTATCGACAGTCCCAGCTAAAAAAAAAAAAGAATTAAATAAAAACGTTGTTTTACTTCAAAATAACGTTTTGCCATCGTAGGGAGCATTAGAGAAACCTAATATAACATTATATATATAACGTTATGTACTCTTGTATAATGTTTTTCGTTCACTGGGGTGTTCCATTCAGGCAGCATTTCAATTTTGAGGAGTTGTTTCACTCTTGAATTCGGCATGAAACATATATTCATGACGATAAGGGACATACTTCATTAATACACTATGCGGCACTTAAAGGGTTTATCCTTGCCTCCTTAAACCCTGTGTCATTAAAGCAGCTCCCCCCCGAGACACGGCGCGTGTCACATATGTATGGACGTGCTAACCCTTTAAAGGCCATATCAGTGCATCATACCCTTGGAGATCATGATGCATGAATGCAGCCCAAAACTCCCCAGTGCTGCATTCAAGCATCATACCAACCATACGAGTTTGCACACTCCCATAGGATCGGCATCATGCATCAATGCAGCACTAGCTAGTCAACGATACTTACAGAAGCTGCATTGGTGTATCACGCCGACAAATCTTGCCTTTCAACAACATGCAGTTCTTAAAGGGTTAATTAAGTCGATGTATACACTGAAAACCCATAGGTTGAAAGGGTTAGTCAGTACAGACTATCATAGGTTCGTCATAGGTGAGTTAGTCACAATGGCAAAGTTATATTCAAAAATGACTGAGGGGTCAGTCAGTAGTGGCTAACCTAAGTTCATCATTGTTGTGTTGTATTTGTATACCACTAGTTGGTGCCACCTGTGATGACCACTCAGTGGCTCCCCCTGGAAATTAAAAGACTAAGGTGGGTTGGTTAGTACTGACTAACCTGACAATAATAACTTACCTAGGTTGGTCTTAAAGGGAGCCAAAAAATGACTAACTAGATTAGGCACTAGTGACTGAGAGATTGGTCGTATAGGGAGCCTAGGAATATCAGTGTAGCCACAGCTGTACGGCTGTATGGTGTATATATACATCATGTAGGGTGGGTGCATGATACCACAGAGGATACCACCCAGGTAGGGAGGGGAGGACCCTTACTGACCACCACACCCCGCAGCACCAGTAGACATCAGTCACAGGACACTGCCGGACCCCTACACACATCTAGTAAGTAATCCTTTGTAAGGGAGTGCTCATTTTTTAACAACAGGGGGGGGGGGGCGGTGAGATTTCGCGCGGAGCGTGCAACATTTTTTCACCCCCCCCCCCCGCTAGAGGGGTCGAAATTTTTTACCCCCCCCCCCCCGGCAGGCCGAAAATCGCGCGCGTTCGCGCCCTTTTGTAGCATAGTAACGCGCGGGCTTTTTCCCTCAAAACAGGTTGAATTTTTTTCACCCCCCCCCAAGAGGGGTCTAAATTGTTTACCCCCCCCCCGGTCAAGGGGTCCAAATTTTTTACCCCCCCCCAAATCCACCACCACCCCCCCTGTTGTTAAAAAATGAGCACTCCCTAACTAGGGTCCGTTAGATGACTGCCCATAAGGCCAAAAAAAAGTTTTGTTTCATGTAACATGGGCAGAAAATGTAAGGTTGGTAGGTCGGATTTTTCAACTATTTTTTTAAACAGGAAAGTACTAGCCGGTCGGTCTGAAGACCCTAAAATTGACCCAAAAATGGTAAAAAAAATACGGATTTCTATTTCAAAATTGCATTAAAAAGAATGTAGGGTCGGCCCTGTTTTGATAGGGCAGGTCGGGTGACCTGAAACAAACCTTTTTCTTTGGCCTAATCATCTCACAGTTACAAGCAGAAGCCCTAACAACCTGGTACAGGCCTTCTGTATTCCTTGCCCATTTTATACCTCTCATTTAATTCCTCACTACTTCTCCTTCCCCTCCTTAGTACCTCTGTCATTTCCCTTTCCTGACCTTTTGTTAAACCTTCTCCTGTCCTTCCCCAACCCTGTCCCTCCCGCTCATCGGCAGCCTTTATATGCTACTACGTCCCCTATGGCTCTAGACCCCTAAATTTGATATGGCGACATGGGTATTTCTTAAATTCGACATGCGACATGAGGCCCAGTGACATGCAATATTAGGCGGTATTGCACATTTATATCAATATACAAATTATGGTGGCCGCCGTTGGGTGTGCCTGCTAGTAGTAGTTCTCTCACCTGACGATAGGGGTCACCACCTTTCTCCAGGCCAACTGCTGCTAGGAGCAGTTGGCTTTGCACAGCCATAAATAAAGATTCCGTTAGTCTTTTGACTTTAGAAAGGCTATGATGACCATCTCCTTCTGACGATCGTTTGTTTCTCACTACATAATTATAGCCTTCATAGTTAATGTTTTTATGACGATTTCCATTTAGGATAGCATGCTCATTTTCAGTTTTATGATCGTTTTGTTTTGAAGATCGTTATTTGCTGTACAATAGCCCACAGGTCAGCTAAACAGGCCAGGTGTGCCTAAACTGATATTCTGACCGTCGTCAGTTCCTGGCTTACAACTATAGTGATAAGCCTAGTTAGTCATTCATTAGCTCCCTATAGACCAACCTAGGTTAGTTCATAATGCCAGATGGGTCACTTATGACCAACTCACCTTAGACTTTCAATTTCTACGAGTCTTTCTGAATATGACATCAGTCATATTTTGTTTTGCCTCAGTCATTTTATCAGTTGGTCAGTACTGACTAATATCCCAATGGTTAACCAGAGATAACCACTACATACTAAGGACCAGAGCGCTTATATCATCAGTGTAATGCTTGGCTGGGACTCCGGGAGCGGACCTGCTGCTAGGCAACACTACCCCATGTGTATACCAATATGTAGCCATATCCGCTATATATATTATAGAGTAATAAATCAGATTGCATTCAAAACAAGTATACAAACAGTTGATAGGTACAAATTAACTGTGCTTGTAACATAATACTGCATTCATAATTCATTTGCCACTATGGTAAACTCTGAAGTTTCTTTCTTAACTTCAGAAGCGGGTCCCAGTAAAGATGCACGACTGCAGCGTCTTAAATATCTGCATAACGAGGCATCCATGGGAAAAACAAGCTAGCTTACCCTGGACTGCCACATTCAATGCAAGCTGCAACACCCAGGATGCAAACCAACACTTTGTAAAATGAGTCTGTGGTAACAGGTTCAAAACAATGGGTGTAGACCACTAAATTCGACATGGCGACATGGACCTCTTTTGGCTTAGTGACATGCGACATGAGGAATATAAGAGAAAGTGACATGGGACATAGCTTTCTCTTAAAAACGACATGTTGAGATGGTCATTTCTTAAAATCGACATAGCAAGATGACCATTTCTTAAAATCGACAGGGAAAATTGGGACCCCCCATCCAGACCTCCAAAACACACGGCCACTTCTGTCAAGAAGCTGTAAGGGGGTTCCCTCAAGAGGCTTTCATACACATGTCATTATGAGGACCCACACAGGAGAGAAACCCCATGTGTGTTCAGACTATGGTAAAGGATTCAGTCAGCTAATTGACCTAAAGGTGCACATGGGGACCCACACAGGAGAGAAACCTCATGTGTGTGCAGACTGTGGTAAAGGATTTAGTCAGCAAGGTCACCTAAAGACACACATGATGACCCACACAAGAGAGAAACCTCATGTGTGTTTAGACTGTGGTAAAGGGTTTAGTCAGCAAAGTAACCTAAATACACACATGATGACCCACACAGGAGAGAAACCTCATGTGTGTTCAGACTGTGGCAAAAGGTTCAGTCTGCTAGGTAACCTAAAGAAACACATGATGACCCACACAGGAGAGAAACCCCATGTGTGTTCAGACTGTGGTAAAGGGTTTAGTCAGCGAGTTCACCTAAAGACACACATGATGACCCACACAGGAGAGAAACCTCATGAGTGTTCAGACTGTGGCAAAAGGTTTAGTCAACGAGTTCACCTAAAGACACACAAAATGACCCACACAGGAGAGAAACCTCATGTGTGTTTAGACTGTGGTAAAGGGCTTAGTCAGCAAAGTAACCTAAATATACACATGATGACCCACACAGGAGAGAAACCTCATGCGTGTTCAGACTGTGGTAAAGGAATTAGTACGCAAGGTAGCCTAAAGACACACATGATGAACCACACAGGAGAGAAACCTCATGTGTGTTTAGACTGTGGTAAAGGGTTTAGTATGCAAGGTAACCTAAAGACACACATAATGACCCACACAGGAGAGAAACCTCATGTGTGTTTAGACTGTGGTAAAGGGTTTAGTCAGCAAGGTAACCCTAAGACACATATGATGGCCCACACAGGAAAGAAGCCTCATGTGTGTTCTGAGTGTGGTAAAGGATTTAGTACGCAAGGTCACCTAAAGAAACACATGATGACCCACACAGGAGAGGAACCGCATGTGTGTTCAGACTGTGGCAAAAGGTTCAGTCTGCTAGGTAACCTAAAGAAACACATGATGACCCACACAGGAGAGGAACCGCATGTGTGTTCAGACTGTGGCAAAAGGTTCAGTCTGCTAGGTAACCTAAAGACACACATAATGACCCACACCAGAGAGAAACCTCATGTGTGCTCAGACTGTGGTAAAGGGTTCAATCTGCCAAGTCACTTAAAGACACACATTCTGATCCACACAGGAGAAAAGCGCCATGCTTGTAAAGACTGTGGTAAAAAATTCCGCACCAGTAGCACCTTAACACAACACATGGTGACCCACACAGGAGAGAAACCCCATGTGTGTTCTGAGTGTGGTAAGAGTTTCACTGCGCTAAAAAGCTTAGGGCGACATAATCAGTCTGACAGATGTCAAACATCCAAAGACAAAAATAAAACATTTACGTCACGAACAACAAAGAAGAGACAGAAGCAGCCTGCACACAGAGCTAGTGCTGAATTAACCACTGAAGGACCCACGCGACGTTCAGCCAGCGCAACTGGTTCTCCTCCTCAATCATCATTGTCTTGTAAAATAGATGAAATGAACCTCGGCGGTAGAGGAATCAGTCAGTCAGGTGACCTAGGGAGACATACAGTGGCCAAGACAGTTGAGAATCAAGATGGTGTCAACTATGACATACCTCATGTAAAGACAGATATGGACATGTCCACTGTAGAATGTGAACACGCGTGCTCCACATGTAGTAGGAGGTTCTGCAGTGTAACTGCCCTGGATTACCACCTGTGTGATGGTGGAAGCAAATTGCCAACATGCCAACAGTCTGACCATGCCCATGCGCCATGTCAGGCACTTTACCAAGCATTTGTTGAATATTTCAGCTTTAAAGACTATGTTAAGACACACTCACTACCTCATGTCCCTCCGAAAGATGATGTACTACAGGACAAAGACCAGGTGTGCCACTGCATGGATTGCATAATCAACCAAAGAGAACTAATTGAACTCTGGGCTGCACTTTATGACTAAGATGATGACGACGGCCTCATCGTATGAAGATTACATCTCCAGTTCAGCCTCGAGATATTTGGTTGCATCCTAAGGCCACTAAAAAATTAATATGATTTCTCACGAGGAAAAAATGTTGTATTCTATTGCAAATTTCTAATGAAGAACGTGAAAGTAGTGGGCGAATATAGGCATGTTTGGTATCAAATTAAAGGTTATACTGCCAGTAATGCACTGGGATTAGGCCAAAAAAAAGAAGCTTTGTTTCAGGTCACCCGACCGACCCTATCAAAAGAGGGCCGACCCTACGTTTTTTTTATGCAATTTTGAAGAAATTTCCTTATTTTTAGCCTTTTTGGGTCAATTCCCGGGTCTTCGGAGAGGCTGGGTAGTACTTTCATGTTAAAAAAAAATTTTGGCCTTAATAAACCTTAACAGATCCCTTATATTTAAAGCTTAATAAAACTCCGTTGGTCACAAAAAGCATATATTATCTTGTACATTTGACCTGTATGTAAAAAAAGGGGGAAAATGCCTCCCTTGTCATATTTGTCATTCATGGGTGAAACAATTTTTGTTTGGTCTAAATACAACTGCTGCCCAGCCGTTGCCGTATTTCACCAAGGTCAATTGATATTACACAAAACTAATTGATAACTGAGTTGTGTATATTTACTGTATACTCTGTATTGTTGATACGTGATTAAATTGTAAATACTAGTTTTAGAATTAATGTATTGTTCAGAATGCTTTTAAAAAAATGATAATACATGGCGATTTGTCATTGACAATCTTGCAGGTATATATTTGTTTTAAAGGATAAATAGTAGACAAAATTCAGGAATCAGAAATGAACCACCGATGTGATATAAGTGGATAACGAAAATAATACTAGATGAAAGCAGAAAGATTACAGAAATGACAGTGTAAAAGTGATGTGTAAAATAATAAGAAGAGAAAACATATCATTGGCTAACTATGGAGAAGGAGTAGCCTACAAGGATGATGGCATCTACTATAATGATCATTTCTAGCATAATCAAACTTTGCAATCGGCTTGTAGAATAAAGGAAAGATGATATAACAAGATTGTTTCTCTAATGTATTAGAGTAAGTACTAGTAGGACTACTATTAAAGCAGCATTAGTACTGAATTTGTGATGTTACTGGAGGTAGTAACACTATTGTTCAAAGAAAGAAAATCCTAATTGCTTTCCGTCACTTAACTGCTGTTGTTTGTTAAAATTGATTCGACTCCTGTCGGCGAGTGTCCACGACGCTGCATTCATGCATCATGTTGAGCGTCTCCAAACTTCATACGCTGCAGCTGGGATTCCTCCTTGTGCAGATCTCTAGTATATAAATGCTAATAGGCGATGGCGAATATGACACCATAAAAAAAAGAAATTTAAGAAAAATAAACTACTTCATTAATATGTAAGGGATAAAATAAAGAAAATGGCAGTGGTTTTATCTCTATATATAACTTTACCTTCCCTAAATAAACCACTTTCTGTCGGGAGGTCAAAGATGCACGTGGGGACAAACCTGCGGAGTCACTAGACGCTGCCCATTCCACCTGTATTCTTAAAAAGCCCGCTTTACCAGTAATCTTAATCAGTTTCCAGGTCTATCCTCTTAGATGGCACCACTGTAAGTTGCTATCATTGCTGTATATATCGGGGGCTCTGCCCCAGCACCACCCTTTTTTTCTCTGTTTTTCTCTTTTTGAAAATGTAACAGAACTAAGATTATGCCAGAAGTGGTGATTCAAGATTACGCACAGAATGGGCGGCTTCTAGTGACTCCGCAGGTTCGTCCCTTGTTGCGTCAAAGATGGCACCCGGTCGTACATGTTCACATTGGCCCAATCTCATGAGACAAGTACAATAAAATACATGTTTTCTTAGTTGTGATAATAAATTATTATAGCATATTCTTTGTGTGTTTATTCTAAGATGTATCATTTTTTCAGAAGCAGAACAGCCACATAAGTGAATATAATCAAAGATTTATACGGCACATGCAAATAGCAGCAATCCTCTAAAGATGGTTTATATTAACCTAAAGGAAAGTTTGTATGGCTCCAACCCAGTGACTACACTAGAAGCTATAATTTAATGACTTGCTTGCATTAAATATGTATTTTTCATATTCAATCCTATGCAAGAGTAGCAATAGCAAGTATTTCCACCTTAACTTTCAATAATAAATACATATTGTTGATTGTTTGAACCATTCAAGTTGTCTCAGTAGGTGGTTCAATGTGCCCAGGGCATGGGGCACAATGAACCACCCAAAGATTTTATTTTCAAAAAATCAAAAGAGATACAAGAAATGACCATACTTGCTTTGCCATGTGTCGTCCTATGGTGCAACGATATAAGGTAACTGCTATGTACAAATTCAAAGTTCAGATGACCTTGATAAAGTCAGGAAAAAAATAAATGTGCATAAGTGGTTCAATATGCCCCTCTCTCATCTAGTCTTTGACCAGTGCAATCTTTGACCAGCAAGTTTCAAAACAGTAGAAATGGGGGCTATGTACACAGTAATGCTGGGAAAATGTTAAGGGGTATTTTAACACTCTATCTTACAAATTTCCCTGCATTTCTATGTACATAGCCCCGATATTTTGGCGCTAATGTTATGTGTTGTGTGTCAGTAAATTGGATTGTCACATGTTCTGTATCGGGGGGGGGGATTTCGGTTGATATTATTTGCGTAAAATAAATCGCTCTTAATACTAACCTGTAAAATATAACATCAGTAGTTGTGTGACGACCCACTGATGACTTGTTTCAATGCGGCAATTTGTGACTCATGCCAGGTACTTTCAACATCAAAAGCAAAAGAAACCTTAAGAAAAACTTACATACCCTAATCTTTTCAAGTTCAAGTCGGCATGATGCACCAATGCAGCACCGACGAGTAACTCGCCGGGGCTGTATTTGGTGCATCATGCCGACCAATGTCATCTTTTCAGGACATGGGCCCCTAAAGCAGGTTGGGGACAGGACCGCTATTCTAGTACGGCCTAAAAGAGCTGTACTTGTACTCACAAACTAGGGCGTACCAGTATAATGGCCTTGCTACCAGTAGCAGTGTATCTGGGGATTTTCATTATATTTCTTTTATAGACACAATTTACTATATATCATGTTTGGTGCCATTGTAAAGAGAACATCTTAATTTATACACTGGTGGTTTTACAAACTATAATCTTTTAAATTTAATCAAATATAATGCATTGAATAGGACATAGACATGACATAATCTTATATAGACCCAGTAAAATCAATTTCCGAATTTTGTGTTACATTTGCAATAAACATACCGGGTAGTAGAATACATACTGATCTATCACTCTGCGTTTTGGTTTTATCTCCTAGTGGAATGGTATAAGGTCATAAATAGGTAAAATCATGAGAAAAAATAGGATTCTCTTCTCCACCCATGCCCCCCAGTGTTGGTATAGGTAAGACCCATTGTTCTATGAGCACTGCAGACCCATGATAAAGGGTCAGTTACCTAGCATAGCTAGGCTGTCATGGTCTAATGATCACACCATATATACCATTTTAATGGTATGCCACAGAATTATGCACTGTACCAGAATACCGGTACGGCCTACTTGAAAGGACTGTACCACTCTAGTAGTGCGTACTAAAAAGGCCTTCCTCCCAGTAAACACCGTACGTAGTTCCTACGTAGCTCAGAGGTTTCTCTAGGTAGATGTCCAACCAAAAGGTTTGAGATTGGTAATTTTGGAAGGTTTGTAGACGTCAAAACATTAAGGTTTATTTACGTTCAACAGACGTAGATGTCCGATTTACGTTGATCTACCTCATTCAGACGTAAATCTACGTAAAGAATCTATGTAGATCTACGTTAGAATACGTAACTTTTCAACTTCAATTGGGTAGATGACTTTTCCGTGTCACACTAGGTGGCAGCACTATCAATTATGGAGAGAATTTTACAGCTCTTTAACAAATCTACCACATCCAAGCAGTAAATTCTCATAATTTATTAATTCAACATCATGCAAATAAACCGTATTCAATAGAATATTTATATATAAAGGACGGGTGATTAAAGCATTGTGCATGAATAGGTGCTTTGCGGCACTTTACTGCGAGGACACCACATTGGTGGAAATAGAAGAAATACAAAGCCTCTCTGCAGCCAAAACTATTCAACATATCTTTACTGTCAGGCTGTTCAATTGAACAACAAGAACATACCATGTCGAATGAAATGAGATTGAAAATCATAGTACTTATTTTGTATGAATATGTTTGTTAATGTAAATTTGTCAGCAATATATTACAAGTCTTTGTCTGAATCCCACTATGTAGAATTAGATGTAATGTGTTAAAGGTAGATTTACGTCTGAGATTGGTAAATAAACCTTAACGTTTTGACGTTGATAAACCTACTGAAATTACGTAGTTTAGACCAAAAATCAACGTAGATCTACGTCTGACCAACGTAGTTGTGTTTACTGGGCTGTCCCCTACCTGTAAAGGGTTAAGAGATAGCGTTGGTAAAATAGAATTAACCGAACCCTCACGTATACCTAATGGTTTGTGTAACCAAGGGGGGGGGGGGAGAACGCCGCAACAAGGTCATCTGGTGGAGAAATTACGAACTAAAGGGCACAAGTCTTAGTCTCTAGCTCAGCATACCCTAGGGAAATCCAAATTACAGTAATATTACAGCATGTGGCTAATAATCAATGTTACACCAACATAAAATACACTCTCCTCTTTGTGTCTGATACATTCTAAAGGAATGTATATGCATGAGAAAGGAGAATTCAACCGGTTCAGTTGACATTGTGTTTTTCCTGAGATCAGTAATTAACTAACTTTGAGCAGTTGATACACATTGTTGTGTTGAAGTCTATTTAACCTGTTATAACTGATAAATATAATGGATCATGATACATGATATATCCTCTAGAGAACACAAGAGACCCTGTTCTTGTGGGTGAACAAAAGGTTTTCATCAACTACTAAATGGCATATTTCACAAGTACAATCAGTACTGTTCTTATTTGACCACTTCCCCTAGTACTCACTAGATGGCACATCTGAGCCATTTTTCCACTGCAGCTTGGCTGACATCCATGGTTTGACAGGCTAGTTCATAATTCTGTCACTATGTGGCAACTATGCAGCGTTTTCCCCCCCTTGTGTAACCACAAGCACAGTCGGGTCAGGTCACAGTCAAGTGCTGACGTCTGGGAACTGCCATTGTTCAGAAGAATCCACACCGGAAATGTTGAAACTTTTGATTGATTAATCAATTTTTCCTCATATCTAATATGTAGACTGTGATTGTGCAATATGTTTCAAGTGCTGTAACTGTGCAATGACAAGTTCAAGGACAAACAGTGTACAAAGTTAATTACCGTAAAACCTCGCGTATAAGCCGCGGCTTGTGCGCGAATCAGATCGCCAGTGCGGCTTATAGGATCGGCACAGAGTCAGGGTGCGGCTTATACGCGAGTTTTTGCTCCTATAGTACAGTATAAAAGTCACCATAATCAGATCGCTGGTGCGGCTTATAGGATCGGCCCAAAGTCGGGGTGCGGCTTATACGCGAGTTAGGCTTATACGCGAGGTTTTACGGTAGTAATACTAAGAAATAAACCCTTTAAGCACAACATAGTGCTTTGGATAAATAACACCCGTTTTAGCCATGATACATAAATGCAGCTATGACTAGTTTGAATGCCGAGACTGGATTCATTCACCATTCCAATGCTTAAGCAGTGTATGAACATTACGGTAGAATTCTAACCACCAGGCATGACACTGTAATGCAGCACTATAGATCAATGCATCAAGAAAGGGCAACTTTTTAGAAAAGTTGTTGATAAAGTTATGATCAATTTTGTCACAGTGACCTACAAATTCATGATATAATCTCAAAATCCTGCATTCTAATGTACACTGTTTGAAAGAGAATTGTCCTGTGGGTCTCATGATACGAGACATTTGCAAATCAAGCCATTAAAAACAATGTTGTGAGTATTCTGCTGAAGCCAACATAAGCACAACTTTATTTTTAAAAAGTCACCCTTTCTTGCTACATTAGTCTATAGTGATTAACTCCGTTGTATTAATGACTACATGGAGAACACAATGCATTAGGGGACCATGCAGCCATCACAGGTGTTGGTTTCCAATTAAC
Organism: Harmothoe impar; assembly: GCA_947462335.1. Lineage (NCBI taxonomy): Eukaryota > Metazoa > Annelida > Polychaeta > Phyllodocida > Polynoidae > Harmothoe > Harmothoe impar. The sequence goes on from OX381711.1 coordinate 74,554,543, forward strand.
AGTATTCATTCAAAATAAAATTGATATCTTTTGACTTATTCATAAAGACAGGTCGCTTCTTAGCCTTTTCAGGCTAATTTGAAGTCGGCGACCTTTACAATTTTAGTGAACACATATTTATTTCAGTTGGCGAGCAATATACAATTTCTTTTTATCAACTAGTATACTAGTTCTCATGATGATTTAACAGTTTTCAAGTGATAGTGACAATCATGTAGGATCTATTTTCTTTAGGCTTTATAAAATTTAAGGTAGGTCGATACCATTGAAAACGGGACCAATGCGCATGTTTCCGCGCATCTACCTTAAATATGTCAGAATGACTTCATATTTGGTGAGTGTTTGGTCATATGTACCCTCATCACCCATGTAATTTTTCGGACAATTCTGATCAAAATTGAGCATTTTATCAGACATTATATTTTGTACAATAATTAAAGTGTTTTTTTTTGCCTTTCTGACATTTTGTTATCAACCATGTTTATAAACCAATACATGATATAATTCAGACTATAAAGGTGAATAGATTGCTTAAATATATCCTGGGCTACATAATGAGACCATTTCATAACATGATTATTAGCATTTTACCCACAATGCAATACTTCAAATATCTTATTTAGCACACTTTTGTAGTACTTTTTTACTTCAAAGGCCCAAAACACCAAAATAATGCGTGGGACCCTATGTTAAATTTAGTCTTACTAGTTTCCAAATGATCTTAAATTTCACTTCATAAAGTTTAAGAAAAATGACAACTTTTTTTCTATTGATTTTAATCGATTTTGTATTTAATTAATTACAAATTAATCCATATTTTCAACCGAACATAGTTTTTTTACCCAGAATGCCACATCACAGAACCACAAAAGTATTTTTGGAATAAAGAGAAATATGTGGGTGCTCATTGTGTGATGTTTCATATTTTTGTGCTTGCAGGTTATGGCAAAATAAAATAACAGAACTTGTGATATTTTTTTCTATTTTTTAGAGAAAAATCAAAATATGTTAATTTTTCAAAATTCTGTATTTAAAAAAGTAGCGCGGGATCCCCCTATTTTCTCTTCAGATATTTGTTCTAAATGATCTAAGGTACCTCTGGACGAAATTTGGAGGAATTCTAAACTTTTTGAGTCAATGGTATCGACCTACCTTAATAATCAATTCTTGCATTTTACAAAACGCTTTGAACAATATAACAATAACAGTTTGTAACAATTAACTATAACCGGTGTCTCAGCGGCTTTGAATGTCCCTGACATGATGTCAACTTAATTCTAGACCTAATTTTGGTTTGTATTTTAGAACCATATTTTGCTTTAGCATATACATAGTTGCATTATACAAAACGCAGCTATGTATTACAATAAACCATCCTTATTACTAACTTATATGTCTAAGGTTAGTAGAGCCTTGCTGCTACACATATCGCTAGTTTCGATAAGGTGGGGGGGGGGGGCGGCGAACGTGTCCACTAAATTGGTTCAGGAAGATTCAATATCAAAAATTTGTGTACGTCTAGTTTGAAGGACTTAAATGAAGGAATGTTACGATCCTCTGACTCTAAATTATTCCATGCAAAAGCAAGGCTCCACTCAAGGCTGCGCGTATAAGACTTTGCATGCGGAGTATGACATTTCAATATAGGGCCGTCCCAGGCTCTAGTATTAAGGCGCCTCATATCTCTATATTTTGTAACCATTGCTCTTTTGTAGGCAGCTAAGTACTGATGAGCTAGCATTCTGTCCTTTAACACTATATCTTACAAATTTCCCTGAATTTCTGTGTACATAGCCCCGATATTTTGGCGCTAATGTTATGTGTTGTGTGTCAGTAAATTGGATTGTCACATGTTCTGTATCGGGGGGGGGGGATTTCAGTTGATATTATTTGCGTAAAATAAATCGCTCTTAATACTAACCTGTAAAATATAACATCAGTAGTTGTGTGACGACCCACTGATGACTTGTTTCAATGCGGCAATTTGTGACTCATGCCAGGTACTTTCAACATCAAAAGCAAAAGAAACCTTAAGAAAAACTTACATACCCTAATCTTTTCAAGTTCAAGTCGGCATGATGCGCCAATGCAGCACCGACGAGTAACTCGCCGGGGCTGTATTGGTGCATCATGCCGACCAATGTCATCTTTTCAGGACATGGGCCCCTAAAGCAGGTTGGGGACAGGACCGCTATTCTAGTACGGCCTAAAAGAGCTGTACTTGTACTCACAAACTAGGGCGTACCAGTATAATGGCCTTGCTACCAGTAGCAGTGTATCTGGGGATTTTCATTATATTTCTTTTATAGACACAATTTACTATATATCATGTTTGGTGCCATTGTAAAGAGAACATCTTAGTTTATACACTGGTGGTTTTACAAACTATAATCTTTTAAATTTAATCAAATATAATGCATTGAATAGGACATAGACATGACATAATCTTATATAGACCCAGTAAAATCAATTTCCGAATTTTGTGTTACATTTGCAATAAACATACAGGGTAGTAGAATACATACTGATCTATCACTCTGCGTTTTGGTTTTATCTCCTAGTGGAATGGTATAAGGTCATAAATAGGTAAAATCATGAGAAAAAATAGGATTCTCTTCTCCACCCATGCCCCCCAGTGTTGGTATAGGTAAGACCCATTGTTCTATGAGCACTGCAGACCCATGATAAAGGGTCAGTTACCTAGCATAGCTAGGCTGTCATGGTCTAATGATCACGCCATATATATACCATTTAAATGGTATGCCCCAGAATTATGCACTGTACCAGAATACCGGTACGGCCTACTTGAAAGGACTGTACCACTCTAGTAGTGCGTACTAACAAGGCCTTCCTGTCCCCTACCTGTAAAGGGTTAAGAGATAGTGTTGGTAAAATAGAATTAACCGAACCCTCACGTATACCTTTAAATGGTTTGTGTAACCACAAGCACAGTCGGGTCAGGTAACAGTCAAGTGCTGACGTCTGGGAACTGCCATTGTTCAGAAGAATCCACACCGGAAATGTCGAAACTTTTGATTGATTAATCAATTTGTCCTAATATCTAATATGTAGACTGTGATTGTGGAATATGTTTCAAGTGCTGAAACTGTGCAATGACAAGTTCAAGGACAAACAGTGTACAAAGTTAATTAGTAATAGTAAGAAATAAACCCTTTAAGGATAGGGAATACCCTGCTCTTTACAGGCAAAAAACACAACTTTGATCACCTATAATTTGATGAGTTTTCATCTGAGCATCACTTATTATACACCATAATGACCGTATATCATGCCCCTTTCAAATTCCTTGGATTAAAATGACGGTTGCTAGGGATGGAATGTGAATGGAACAAAAACTTTCTTTTGTAGGTTCTCTCTCTTTGGACAGCCCAATGGGATGGAATTTTATCATCATTAACAGTTCTGATGGATGGAATGTAACCTAGACATGATTTCCTAGGGAAATGTGTCTCATTTTATGGATATTCCAATTATTAAGGTCTACAGAGTCCTTCAAAGTGGGAAAATTGGAAAAAAATAGTGATTCTCCAATTTTATTGATTTTTTTCCAATTTTCTTACTTTGAACAGCTGTGTAGACCTTAATAATTAGAATATCCATAAAGTGAGACACACTTCCCTGGAGAATCATGACTGTCTAGATTATGTAGTTGGTCTAGTACTACTATAAAAAAGCTCCAGTCATGAAGTATAGGTAAAAAGTTTTAAAGTTCATCTACATCTTTTAGTTAAATGGCATTTATTTAAGGACAAAATGGCACACAAAAAACGTTTTGATACCAATATAAAGCTAAGACATCATGGAATATGAATTTTTCATTAAAGAAAAATGTTTTGAAAAATTGTGGATTCTGTTGCCATGGCAACGAGGATTCTAAAATGTTGAAATTTCAAATTTTTCACTCTTTTACAGGGCAAAGTTGCCATGACAACCAGATTGACACCTTTTAGCTTAATGTTTCAAGAGGGGTAGTTCAGAAACAAAATTATCTTTCAAATGAGACCACATAGGGCATTGTATCTAGTTTGGTCTCTGAAAAAGACTCATTCAAAGTTGGTAGCGAAATGTTGAATTTTCGGATATTTTTGCCATTTGGCTCAAAATGGAAGTTTCACCCCATTATTTGTACAGCATGATCAAATGGACCAAAAACATGAAAATTTACTTGCACGAAATATTATATGCTGATAGTGATGATGAAAACGGTACAGATTGGGGAAAATATGTGTCTATTGTAATAATAAGAAGTCTATATGTGATAAAAGTCAGCTGTTCTATGTGAAATGTATGACAAATTCTGCTTTTTGGGGCCGAGCTTCTCAAAATCCCGATCTAAAGTATATTTCTCGATCCAAAATGGCCGACATTTGGAGGATTTATCCAGCATTATCAAGCATAATCGATCTATAACCAACAATTGATGGTTTCTAGTACAGTATGTCCACAAAATATTACTATATTGCAAGACTGACCACAAGAGTAACCACAAGTACCCCTTGAGAAGTATTGCTGAGTGGTCAATTCTCCCCAATTAAATGGTATTTATGGGTATAAATGCCCAAAAATGACACTTTCCCACCAATTATTAATGAGAAAAACATAAATTGCTCAACAATTATAGATATTTTACTTCATATTTATGGTATTTATGCATGTATCAATTTCCTGGAACAAAAGAAAACCCTTCACAGCCTAATCTATGTGGGTATACTAGAGAGGCAAAGTAGGTGTATTCACTGGCCGTTTCTTGGTGACTGGAGCTAGTGTGAACGCATGAGAACAAAATACCAGACAAGGAAAAATTAGACTTTAATATACGGCATCAATTATATATACCAACAATCAGAATTGATTTTTATGATGATATTCCGCCCAATAGGGCTGTCCAAAGAAAAAGAACCTAAAACGTTTTTGTTCCATTCGCATTCCATCCCTAGCAACCGTCATTCTAAACACAGAAATTTGAAAGGGACATGATATACGGTCACAATGGTGTATAATAAGTGATGCTCAGATGAAAACTCATCAAATTATAGATGATTAAACTTATGTTTTTTGCCTGTAGAGAGGAGGGTATTCCCTATCCTTAAGCACAACATAGTGCTTTGGATAAATGACACCCGTTTTAGCGATGATACATAAATGCAGCTATGACTAGTTTGACTGCAGAGGCTGGATTCATTCACCATTCCAATGCTTAAGCAGTGTATGAACATTACGGTAGAATTCTAACCACCAGGCGGTTTTCGGGGGACCAATCTGAGGCAGAGATAGATTTACAAAAGTAGTCTCAGTTTTGCTCAGAGGCAAATATGAGCAGATATGAGATGCATAAAATAAGAGGGTCTGGGGGCTCTGCCCCTGATTTGTCAGATAAACTACCGTACCATCGTGTTTAAGCGGCCCGGCGCTTATAACTTTGGAGGGGTGTTTACCCCCGGCGCTTATACAAGACAGGCACTTATTCAAGATCCAGTTTTAGTGCTCAAGAGTAATTTCAAGACCCTCATACCCCCGACGCTTATACAAGACTGGCGCTTATTCAATACCCGGCGCTTAAACGCGACGGTACGGTAATTAAATTAACTAGCACTATGCTTGGGGAGTTCAAGTAGAACACAAACAGAGATTATTCCCATCACCGTCGCCACTTTAGATCTCATGACAGGATGCCGTATACCGCGCACTGGTTAGAATCGTAGCGCAACCTGTATGCACCCTGTAGGGGTGGCATGACACTGTAATGCAGCACTATAGATCAATGCATCAAGAAAGGGCAACTTTTTGTGACGTAACAAACCAATAAGTGTGTTGCGAGTATTGGGCCGGTGAGAGACCGCACCTGGGTCCAGGGTCAATAGAAAAGTTGTTGATAAAGTTATGATCAATTTTGTCACAGTGACCTACAAATTCATGATATAATCTCAAAATCCTGCATTCTAATGTATACTGTTTGAAAGAGAATTGTCCTGTGGGTCTCATGATACGAGACATTTGCAAATCAAGCCATTAAAAACAATGTTGTGAGTATTCTGCTGAAGCCAACATAAACACAACTTTATTTTTAAAAAGTCACCCTTTCTTGCTACATTAGTCTATAGTGATTAACTCCGTTGTATTAATAACTACATGGAGAACACAATGCATTAGGGGACCTTGCAGCCTTCACAGGTGTTGGTTTCCAATTTACAGTCTTAATTCAAAATAAATTGGTGAAGTTGGGACCTTTGCCAAACCAACGTAGTTCATCAACTACAGATTGCTGTATTACGCCTATAATCTATGATCTGCGTGAACGATGAAGGTCCCTATTGTTTTTGTTTAGGGTTGTGTCTCACGAAGTTGGCCAATGTTTTCGTCTATGACTGGTTGCCGTCTATGACCAGGTGCCGTCTATGACCAGGTGCCATCTATGACTGGGTGCCGTCTATGACCGGCTAGCAAGGAAAAGGCAAATATAGTGCGGAAGCATTCATCTTTAACTATAGAAAGGTACACATTAATGAAGAGCTTAGTAAAACCTTATAAAAATTGTAATAAAAAAGATGGCACCCGGTCATAGATGGCACCCGGTCATAGACGAACACATTGGCCCAAGTTCGTTAGACACAGCCTCAGGGGTACGGCATCAGAGGCACGTCTTACCAGTACAAACTGGGTGTGTCTTGGATGGCTTAGGTGTCAGTTTATTAACCATTTAGGGACATGATATTTAATTGCAACATGTGTTGTCATGATGCACCAATACAGTATGGTAAATACTTTAAGCTACAGTGGTGCATCATTTAACCCCTGACTTGGCAATGGCATGGCCCCTTATATGTAACAAGTCCCTCATCAGGGCTGAATCAATGCATTATGATGATAATAGATATTGTGAACTGAGTTGCTATTCTGCCCCAAAAGGGTTAATACACATGTAATTACTTGGAGGGAGATCTTTTGTTTGTGCTATCACCCTTTAATTAAATCAATCCATTAATCATATCCATAATTAATTAATTTTGGATGTTGTATAAGGTTTGTAATAATGGTTATAGCCGTCAACACTATACCATGTGCAGCTACTCATGTCAGCTTGTAGGCACTTTGTGTGTCAAGGAAACCCACTCATCAACATTTACGGTATTTGAAAAAAAATCAAATAAATTCTTTGATTTAAAAAAATTCAAATTCATCGCCTTTTTTATGTAGATTCATGGGAAGGGGCCTCCCTGTATAACTCGAAATTAAGTTTCTTAGATCTTAACAATTATTTTGATTCTTCATATAAGCAGTCAATAGCTGTTTGACACTCCATTTTTACCGGAGCCACGTGGGATACATAGTTGACTCCTTTACTTTTCTGTGTGTATATAAGGTATTGAGGGCGTTGTCAGGTGTGCTGGACGTAGGACATGACGTATCACAAGCTGGTGCAGGTAGCTGTGTACAGGGTATAAGGCCACTAAAAAAAAGTGGTTTCTCATCACCAAGGTCTGAAAAATGTGATGAGGGAGGATTTTTTGTGTTTTTTTTACTGGCGGGCTAAAATGTATGGGATAATGGACGTTTTTCATGACCAAAATCCACATTTTAGTAGTTAAGAATTTCTGAATCTTTAAAAGTAGGGAAAATATTGGTTACTTCTATTCCACTGCACTACTGGCAGGATTAGCTTTGATTTGATACCAAATATCCCAATATTTGTCCATTTTTATCACATCTTTCATCAAAAGTAAGCAGTTTTCCTCAAAAGCAGATTTTTATGATGCGCGCTGTGATGAGAAACCATTTTATTTTTTTGAGTGGCCTAAGGGACGGCTTGACGTGGGTGTCCTGGTGGTATGTAAGGAGCCTCACACCAACCCACCAGTCCACCCGCTGCCAGACACACATCACCACAACAACCGCAGGTCAGCAGGACATCCCTCCTTCAGGACAATCCCCACCCAGGGCATCCTCCAGCTTGGACATTCCCCACCCAGGACATCCTCCAGCTTGGACATTCCTCATCCAGGACATCTGGTCAGTCAGCAGGACATCCCCTCTGCACACAGCCCCCCCCCCCCCCACCCAGGACATTCCCCACCCTGGACATTCCCCACCCAGGACATCTCCCCTCCAGGACATCCCCCACCCAGGACATCCCCCACCCAGGAGATTCCCATCCAGGACATTCCCCATCTAGGACATCCCCCACCCAGGACATCCCCCACCCAGGACATCCCCCACCCAGGACATCCCCCACCAGGACATCCCCCACCCAGGACATTCCCCATCTAGGACATCCCCCACCCAGGACATTCCCCACCCAGGACATCCCCCACCCGGGACATTCCCCACCCAGGACATCCCCCACCCAGGACATTCCCCACCCAGGACATCCCAAACCCAGGACATCCCCCATCTAGGACATCCCCACCGAGGACATCCCCCATCTAGGAGATCCCCCATCCAGGACATCCTCCACCCAGGACATCTCCCCTCCGGGACAGGCAGCCAGTCATCAGTACATCCCACAGGCCTTGTAAGTACTTTCATTTCTACATTCTATGTGTGTAGCCGGAACATGAATGAAGAGTAATACACACAAATGAAGAGCAAACTTTTGATATCAAGACACATTTGGTAAAGGTTCAGTAGTGTATGGTGTGTAACAAAATAAAAATATTGTGTAAAGAATAGCGGTACGAAAGCATTTTAAAAAGTGTATGGAGGTAACCCACAGATTATAGGTATATCAAGCTATGGCGATGAATGTTACCATATCATTATTTTTATTCATCCATAAGATTCTGTGGTTTGCTTTCTGTCTCTATATATGCAGTCCCACATATCCCTCTCTGCAATTATCATTTTCCTTACCTATACCCTACCTATCTCTTTCACCTTAAAAGTCTACCCTCCCGTCTTCCCCTCCCTGTGTATCTTCCCGACCTCGTGCCTATTCTTAGGCTATCCCTGCATTGTTAGGTACTCAAGATTCTGCTAGGTGAGCCCCTGTGCACAGTGCACAGTGCAAACAGCAGGGGAGTATTTTGGTGCAGCTGTACCTCACAGGCACTGTTATAAAACTCCCCTCTTAGGGAGTGACATTTTATCTGTTACTTTTATCACCCAGAAATGCAGTCAAGAGAAAGGCCTATCAAGCCATCTTTATAATATGTGACTGCAGCTAAGAGAAGTTACCAAATTGTATGGAGATAAAATAGAGTATATCAAAACCCTGCTTTTGGTTGCTTTTTGGTTTGTGATATCATCCAATATGTTGTTATCAGAGGATCCTCTCACCTGTTTCTAGCCCATAACATCATTATGGTTATGACTGGGTCATTAAGACAATTAGTTTACTCTATATTAGTATAATGGGTGATCATGTTAAGAGGGTGTGTCACCTACCTCCCACATCGCCCACTCACCAGACAGACCATGTAACCCTCCCCCACAGGTTCACTGGGGCAGACTGGGACTCCAAAGCTGATACCCATCATATAGGAAATGTACTAGGGGAACTGGGTTGATCTTATTTACACCTATTTGAAAGATGTCTGGGTTCTATAATAGATTGAAAGAAAATTCCAAAAGATTTAGATTACATCTTTCACGTTCTACATCAAAGAAGAAATAGAATTGATCGTTTAATATTTCTCAATTTTTTTCTGGAGTCCCTACCTACATGTACCAGCTCCATTGCCTCTGCCTCAATTCCCTTACCGTCCCCTACTTTCCCTATCTCTGCCAGTTACCCGCCATAATATGCCTCATGGGTTTAGCACAGAGAAAAGAAACAGCGTGAAAAGGGAGTCCAGGTTGCCTTCAGAATGGATCCCCTCTCTAAGGGAGTCCAGTTCGCCTAAGTGAGCCTAGGTAACTCTCTAGCTGACCTGTTGTCTGTTGATGTCAGATTCCCTCAACCTTCATATTGATGTTGTTCTGTAAGCAAGGAAAAGAAAAATATTATTTTTGTATAATTGGTTGTAGAATATGCACGAAAGTCACCTGGGGGAGTCATATGGTTCTCTGGGTAATTTGACTCCCCCAGGCGACTCCCTTATGTCAGCTAGAGAGTCACCTAGGCTCGATCCGTAGGCGACCTGGACTTCCCTAAACAGTGGAGTCATTCTGGAGGCAACCTGGACTCCCTTTTTACGCTGTTTCTTCTCTCTGTGAGGGCACAGGGCTATGGTGTCGGCCCAAGATGGGCTAACCAACTTGGATCCACATAGGGCTTAGGATGGGTTGCCAAATTTGGAGCCGCAACCCTGTAAACACACTACCTAGTCCCAACGTAGGTCAGAGGTTTATCTAGGTTTCCTCTCAACCAAAGGGCTGAATTACGTTTTTTTGCAAGGTTTATGAACGTCAAAACATGAAGGTTTATTTACGTTCTACCAACGTTTTAGCATGATTTACGTTTTTCTACGTCATTCAAACGTAGATAAACGTTTTAGACCTACGTAGATAAACGTTGAAATGCATATTATCTCAACCTAAAGTATACCTAAAGTGTGCATGTAACTCCTCAGTGTCCTACTAGGTGGCAGCACCGTCAAGTATTGAGAGAAGTATACTGCACCTTAGGGGATTTACTACATATAAAGCAATGAACTCTTAATGTTTATGAATTTAATGTCATGGAAATTAGACACAAATCATTGTACATTTGTATATACGAGAGAAGATGAAAATAGTTAATGTAAAATATATGTATTTTGGCATATTGTTGATTAAACACCACATTGCTGGTTATGAAATGACTACAAAGCCTCAGTGGAGCCATAACCTAGAATGTGTATCGTGCATGGGATACCATGTATATCAGGCTTTCCAAGGATGGTAATAAACAGCTTAAAGTACAAATCTAATGAGATAAAATAGGGACTCAGAATTACAGTATTTATTTATAAGAACCACATTTGTGGGTGAAATATGCATCAATGACAGGGACATATGGCCGAGTACAGTATTTTACATGGAATTATATGGCAGTTTATGTTTTATTTCAAAGTTTATTTACGTCTGAATGAGGTAGAAAAACGTAAATCATGCTAAAACGTTGGTAGAACGTAAATAAACCTTCATGTTTTGACGTTCATAAACCTTGTAAAAATATGTAGTTTACACCCTAAATCAACGTAGATCTACGTCTGATCTACGTGTCTGTGTTTACAGGGAAGGCCACCATAGATAATTGTGGGTTTTGAAAATTGATTTAATCATTCCCTTGTATTTTCTTGCATTTATCGAATAAGATATCCTAGGTGTTGATATTTAACCCACCTAGGCACAACCACCTTCCTATACAATTATGAAAAAGTAGCAAGCATGTCTAGGCCAAAGAAAAAAAGTTGTTTTCAGGTAACCTGGCCCAAAAAAATTGGGTAGGTAGGTCGATTTGTAATTACCAATTCTTTTTTTAAGGATTTGGAGACAAAATTCCTCCCGATTTCATAACATTTTTGGAGAAAAAAGATTTGAGTAAAAATATGTGTTTTTTGGTACAAAAAAACACAAAAATGCCTTCCAAGAAAAGGATTATGTGTATAACCTCCTCAGGAGGTTATATGAACTAGGTCAAGTCTGACAGGAGGTTATGAGAACCGTTTCTCATTTAAAACCATGCTTGTATTGGGATTTGAACCGAGGAGCACAAACCCTCCAGCCTGCAGATAAGCCATTGGGGCAGACCTATGTAAAGGACATCACATGAACTACTGGTTTGTTAACTAATGTTCTATCCATGAAGAAATCAAATCTAAAAATGGTTACAGCCTTTTGGTGAATTGAACTCACCACCTTCTGACCCACAGGCTGAGCTGGTAACCACTACACTACCAAGGCCTGCCTGTCAGGTGCATGAGAAGACATCTTATTTATGTTCCAAAAAGCAGGCCAGCACAGAGATTCCTGCATTGCAATATAACATTTTCTTGTACTACAATAGATAAAGGATGGAGTTAGCAAAACATTTTGTTAAAAAGGGTATCTCAGTAAAAGTCTGCCTCTGTCTGGACCGGAACCCACAATGTTCAGACTACAAGTTGGCGGTGTTACCAACTGAGCTAGCGAGCCAGTCAATAAACTGTAAAACGTATTATGTCTATGAATGCGATCAGTGTTAAATGTGGACCAGTGTGGGTTTGAACCCCACAATATCTCATGGAGTGGAATTTCTAAAATAATGTAAATTTCTCATTTAGAGATGGATATATAACATTTTCTTGCTCTACTATGTATGGTGGGTGGAGTATAAGTTAGAAAACCTCCTTGGACCTGTAGAATATGGTACTTAACCTCTTCGGCTGCGCCTCAGAGGTTATGTACCATATTCTACAGGTCCGCGGAGGTTTTCCATCACAAAGTCAGTCTTTCCCAATTAGATCTGACATACCCTCCTCTCTTGTTTAAGAATATGTGGGGGTTGTGAAAGCAGGAAACGGACACAGGTTCCAAATCCGGTCTGAATGCAACAGGCTCTTTTATTCAAGTTTCAATCATTGGTTCACATACGAACACAGCTCTTTATTATCACCATATAATGCACAATTGATCACAGAAAAGGTTCGAAGTACACTAGCAGCGTCTCGCTGGTTCGAAGTCAGCAAGAGCTGTACAAACTGGTCTTGGACCCAGCATAGGCTGGTACAAGAGCCAGGAGCAGGAGGGGTGTAGGGGCCCCGGTCATAAAAGTCACGAAGGGTGTGGGTCAAAGCTCGTGCTGGGACGAACTCCCTGATGTGGCAAACTGCAGCCTCTTATATACCTGGGTTGCGGACCAGGCAGTGTCGATGTGGCACTCCACCTTCGCACTATCTGGAGTGCCCTACCCGAACCCGCAACTACCGGGTAACATTAGGGGACATGGCGTTTTGCCACCTAGTGTAGAACTGTGCCATTCCCGCCTCGAAAACCAGGGACCCGTAATACACATATATTGTTGGTCCTATTATATGATAGTAATATTTTTTAAACATGAGTAATTTGCTTCTAATTAACACAAAGAATCAGTTCCAGAGGCAAATATTCATATGAATAGGATTTTACTGAGGGATACATGCATTTTATTCTAATAAAGTTGGTTTTTGAGAAAAAGAATTGGTCTAGAGGTACATATCTCTTCTCACTAGACCTATATGTGGAAATGTCATTTTAACCACTAAAGATCCTGTCTTCAGAGATTGAAGATAGGTCAAATTGCACAATAGAAATACGATTTGAGGACTGTGTTTATCGCTTTGTAGATCAAAAGTTAAATTTCCTCAGATATTAATTTTGAGGCTTTCCTATATCAGTTGGGCAACATAATATCACTCAACATCAGGTTGAAGATAATTTTTCCAGCTTGAGGCTGAGATGGGGGCAATGTGATAGTATTTGTTTGGGTGCCATCTTTGACCAGGTGCCATTTTTACTGGCTTGTTAGAAAAGGTTTCTCTTAGTACGAAGATATAGATGGGCTACTAACCACTAATTTAACGTGTTATAACATCCATTAACCTTTTCAGCCTATTATATCTTCATCTGCCCTAAATAAACCGTTTTCTATCAAGCTGGTCAAAGATGGTACCAGGTAAAAAGATTGCACCCGGTCAAAGATGGCACCCGGTCAAAGATGGCACCCGGTCAAAGACTATCACATTGGTCTCATCTCATGAGACAGCCTTGACCAAAATACACTGCTGCAGCAATTGAGACAACTGAATCACTTTTGTGCATATTTTACAACCAATTTTACAAAAATAATATTTTTCTATTCCTTGCTTACAGAATAACACCAAGATGGAGGTCTTCACTGCCATGACTTCAGGGAATCTGACATCAGCAGACGACACAACAGTCGTGACGTCAGCACTCCCGATAGACACAGACAACAGCAGCTTGGTAGAAAACACAACTGTACAAGAACAATATGACCCTCAGCTATCTACAGCCTTCATGGCCATTTACTTCAGCATCCGACTCCTTTTTTCTGGCCTTGCTATATTTGGTAACATACTCACAATAGTGGCAGTGGTTTGCTATGAACGGCTCCAAAACACAACAAACTACCTGATCTGTAGCCTGGCCATTGCTGATCTGTTAGGTGGAAGTCTGACACCGCTGGTCATTGTTCATCAGACTTTATCTGATCAACCCATCTTCGTGCCTCTATGTTTGATTGAGAAAACCATCAGTATCATATCAACTGCCACTAACCTTGTCAGTATAATGTGGATAGCAATAGACAGATACACATTCATCGCCCACCCCCTTCACTACCCCTCCTGGGTGTCTAGAACCAAGACATTTATTGTGATTGGACTCTCATGGTTAATCTTCATTGCTCAGACTATCACATTCATGATGTTCCATCAGCTAAAGATTGGGGTGACATGCAAATTTGCTGTGTTCCTGCCCAGCCTACCCTACCAGATCCTGATTCTGCAGATTCTGGTGTTTGCTGGGATTACTGTTGTGTTCTACATAGCAATCAGCCGGATTGCGTACGTTCAAGGTGAGGCTTTGTTATTGCCCTGGGGGGTGGGGGGGGGGGGGCACTCAGTATATTTTGTATACACATGTGTGCAGCTGGGAAGGCTACTTTTTCTAGAAAACCGCTAACAAGGATCAACTTTTCAAGGAAAAATCGCCCTAACAAGGGCCACTTTCATGAATATCAACAAGGGTCTATTTTTCACAAAACTGTCCGGGTTTTCACCAATATTTGCCAGTTTTCACAGAAAATTTTGCAGTTTTCGACAAAATCATCTGCATGAGGGTCATTTTTTCAGCAGATTTACACAAACATGGTCTATGTTATCGCTTTTCTACCATAACCTAGGCACTTTTGCCGTTACAAGGGTAACTTTTTGGCTATTTCATTACTTTTTTACCGAAACTTGGGCACTTTTGACCAAAAATGCCCTAACAAGGGTGACTTTTTGGCATCAAAATCACACTAACAAGGGTAAGGGTTGCCAAAGGTCCAGCCGCACACCCCTGTCAAAAAAACTTTTTTGCCCCCCCCCCTCCGTGGTTATTGCACTGAAAAAGTAAACTCCTCTCCAGACTCGTCGAAGTGACTGTCATAAAATAAACAAGTCAAAGTTGTCTAACCTATCAGGTTACCACCCACAAATAAAATCTGGAGCTGGCAAATGTCGAGTTTTGGGCTGACACATACCAAGTGGGTCTTCTATCTCTAGCTAGAAGACCCGCTTCCTTGTCACTTAGACAAGTTTTTGACTCGTTTATTTTATGACCATCACTTTGAAGAGTCTAGAGACGAGTTTATTTTTTGAGTGTGCACAGACATTTAATTGATCATTATAATTTGATGCTCAATGTCAACATTGAACAACCTGGGAGGACATCAATGGCAGTGAATTATTGTCAAACAAAAGCTTGTGAGCTTAATATGTCGTTTTCTGATAGCAATACTAATGGATGACCCTATAGCCCAAGGTCCACGGTGACAGCAACCTGCATTAAAACAGTATCACGCCGCTGACGCCCCGATTTTAAGTCTGTTTCGCTGTAGACATGTTTAAAGGCAGGATCCTGTCACCGTGGATTTTGGGCTTATTTTGAAAAAGCAATGTGAATATATACACATTTATTTTGCCTATAGGCCTAGTTCATTGCTCAAACCTCTGTATACAGCCACTTGGGATTCATATAACATAGTTTGCACATTTGAGGAGGATTCCAGGAGTTTATTAGGAGCCAGGATGTCTGCATAAAATATGACTTCAGCATTTTGGACTTGACAGCATTGTCTTAATATATAGTCATCTAAAAATTATTTTTTGCAATATGGTATTTAAAGCTCCTTTACAGTATCAGTTGTATAATACACATGGTTCTGTGTCCCATACAGGTAAGGCCATTGCTGCCCTGAACCATGCGTATGACACGTACGAGGCATCCATGAACAGACAACAGAAGAGGATCGCTAAGATGATGCTGACCGTGCTGGGCACCTACTTCATATGCTACACCCCCCAGGTCATCGTCAGCACCGTCCTCAGGTCCAACAGGACCAGCCTCTGGCTCCACATTGAGAAGGTATGTCTGATATATCATTAATATAGCAAAATGCAAACATGCTCCAAAATCTCATGAACTGTATACTTTTGGCAAATATATTTTCCTATGCAACTAGAATTTGACAGTTAATTTCTGTTTTTTTTTATCTACTCCTACTGGCCATCTACTTTAATCTATTGACGCCTATTTGTCTTGGAGATTCAGATTCAGATGTCTACACTGAGCTTGTATTCATCCTCTCTATAAAGGTCTTTGGGCAATGGCAATCATGTGCATGGTTGTGTCTTTACCCGCTGTTGTATACTAGCCTTTGTCAGCTCATCTATCATTTCTCTGCCTACTGCCATGCGGTATAGATAATCTCTATCTCTGATGTGTTTTTAGATCACGGTCCTGCTTTACTGGTCCAACACTTGGCTGAATCCGCTGATCTACGTCTGGAAGAGTGAAGACTTCAGGGTGGCCTTCAAGAAGTTGTTAGGGCTAAAACCAACCAATGTGGTCAGTCCTATGGTGCCCCCATAAGGGATCTCATGATGCTTCATTATATGGAAGTCACCTCGGTCGCCACCGGGCCTTCCCATGTTATATGTATATCTGTATATATCTGTATACATCTGTATACATCTGTATACATCTGTATACATCTGTATACATCTGTATACATCTTTTTACATCTGTATACATCTGTATGCATATATCTGTATGCATATATCTGTATATATATATGTATGTATATACATGTATACATATGTATATATACACACACACACATACACACAGACATATATATATATATATATACACATATATATATATATATATATATATATATATATATATATATATATATATATATATATATACAGATATTTTAACTCTGCCTGGGTATTGATCTTACAGCAGGTTATATTCTATATTCTACTACCTCAGAGCTCCATGAGGTTATGAGCAGCCGCAGCACAGGCTTCAGAGGCCCTAAGCAGAGATTTTGCACATAACCTGCTCTCGAGATTTTGCACATAACCTGCTCTCGAGATTTTGCACATAACCTGCTCTCGAGGTTATGTGTATAACCTTCTCACAAGGTCATATGAACTAGATCAAGTCTGAGAGGGGGTTATAGGAACCATTTCTCATTTAGCCATGTTTACACTTGGATTTGAAGCATAAACTCTCTAGCCTGCAGTCCTCTGCTCTTCCAGGTTAGAGGTCGAGGCAGACCTATGTGAAGAAAGCAAATCTGAAAATTATCGAAGTTTTTGGTGAATCGAACTCACCACCTTTTGATCCACAGTCTGAGCTGGTAACCACTATACTACCGAGGCCTAGCCAGACATCCTATTTATGTTCCAAAAAAGCAAGCCAGCACAGGGATGCCTGACAGAAATATTTAAAACTACCCTCTCTTTGTTATTGGGGCTTAATCTATTGCAATTATGCTTTGTTATGTAAACTAACCATGAAATTTTATCATAGGGAGTCCGCTGAAGGGTTAATAAAAAAAAACGAACAGTAAAATTGTGGGTCTGTTGGGACCGCAGCCAACAATGTTTGTGCTCCAAGTCAGAGGTGTTACCAACTGAGCTAGTAAGATGATGAATAGGATCAATGTTGAAAGTAGACTAGTGTGGGATCAAACCTCACATTGTCTCATAAAAATCTAATTTTAAAGACTATAGTGGCCCAGGAGGGTGAAAAAAGTGAAATTCCATTTCAAAAATGATAATTGAAATGAAAATTAATTTTTTTGACAATTGAAATGAAAATTCACTTTTCAATATGAGAATCCATTTTTCAAACTGAAAATCAAATGAAAATTCACTTTTCAAAGTGAAAATTGAAATGGGAATTTACTTCCACATCTCAACTTCAATTTTACTATCACATTTGCAAGTGAGAAATCACTACTGTCAAAGTGTCAACTGTCAACACCCAGTAACATGCAGTCAATTGTAGAGTTACAGTGAATTTTCATTTCAGAAATGGGTGCTGTCAATCTGTCAACTGTCAAGAACAGCTTGTGACAGGTATCCTTTAGCATTGACATGAATCAATACAAAGGGTGTAGTGCGGGGGCAATGGGGATCAGATATCAACATGTGGGTTTCTACATTGTATTCCAGACATGTTCCTCTTTCCGATGTTAGACGTTGGCATTTAAGGCTGAATTTAAACTACAATTATTTCAACCATAATTAGGGAGTCCCATACTATACAAGTTCCAATATGAATACTCAATGGAACAAATTGTTCATCTTGCATTGTTCCAAAGATGTGTATCAGAACACATACACCATGCACAATTGTAATGTAGTACCATGAATAGAGTGCACATTTATAATGGAACACCATGCACAAGATGCACATTTGTATGGGAACACCATGTATAGGGTGCACATTCGTAATGGAGCACCATGCACAGGGTGCACATTCGTAATGGAACACCATGAGTAGGGTGCACATTTTATTGCTTAAAGTCACTATTAGGCGTCTTTAAATATATTATATTATAGGAGCTAAAATTCCATCATTCTTCATGAAGGCCATTTAGATATTAAACAGAATTGTAATATATTTGGCTGTGTTTTCTGTTAAATATATTATGTGCAGTCATCTTTAATTTGCAATGGGACCCCCTACCATGAAAAAGGTACTGAAACTATAAGTCTAGATACACTTAAAGACAGATGTTCACCGACCAAGTGGTTTTCAGTGATAATCAATATTGTCAGCATTGATTGAGGATCGCTAATACTATTAGTAATAGTAATATATTGTTTCTGTGGAATGACAAGGGTACGTAGCCAACCCACATCATAGGTTGATCATTGATATTGTACTATTGAGATAAGCAATTTTTTTTCTAAATTCTTGATCATTGTGACTCAAATCGTTATGGAACGGTTTGATATAAAGTAACATATAAAACAAATGTCATATTGTGTCAGATAACGACGTAGATGGTATGTTTATGAGCATATGCTGTAACTGTTGTAGGGGTTAGAACTGATACCTATATGTTTTTGTTTACCGCTGTTCTGGATTTCCCATAGGATGCCTAAGTAGGTTGCAAAAACGCCTGAGAAAAAAAATTGTGGTCCTGCCATTATCGCTCGCAGGCTTGAAGGATGGGCAAAAAGTTTTGTTCATCATATATCTCCAGTTATAAGGGGAATTGAGCCTAGTAATATCAGATATGGGGCCTTTTTAGGCTACCCTACCTGCAGGTTATTTTAGTTTGAACCAGAATGTTTTTTTTGACAATTATGGCCGGGCCATTTTGCAGCAAATTCGCGAGACTTCGGTACTCGATGAGTTCATTGTCTGGTTCTCTTCACTGAGAGCAGGGGTCAGCACGGCAGTGTTGGACACCAATACTAGATGGCATCTCGGTCCCTCGTTCATGCTCGTTCTGTCACATGACTGTACTGGACCACATGTCCAGACACATATATAGGACAAGAGTAGTATAGTATGTATCGGAATGGGACTATGCTTAAGTACTGTTTATTACTCACTCGATATGCAGCCAATCAGAGGCCGCCATTTGGTCACGTGACCCGTTGCCATGGTAACGTGACCTACTTAGGACTCTCAGCCAATCAGAAGCCAGCATTCTGGGTGACCTACTGACCTACTTAGAAGCTCTCAGCCAATCAGAGGCCGGCATTCTGGTAACCATGGTAACGTGACCTACTTACGTCACGTGACCTACTTAGGCTCAGCCAATCAGAAGCCTGCATTCTGGTAACTAGGGTAACGTGACCTACTTAGGGTTTGTTTGTAAACAACACCACGTGGCTCTCTTGTTTGTAAACAACACCACGTGACACGTGACTGTTTGTAAACAAACAAACAAAAAAGTTATGTAACTTATATATAGAAAATAAACACAACAAGTTCCATGTTATGCTAAAATTATATTTTCAAAAAGCACATCTGTTACAGTGTCTATGTGTAAGTACGCGCGTTCTCATTCAAACACTATAACACTATTATACTGTAGCAGCAGCAGGTAGGGCCGGAAGAAAAGCAAGAGCACGAGCAGAAGCGACGACACCATTTGCACCATCCGGCCGTCGCGTTGGTAGCCCTACTACCCGTCGCGCGTTCAACTGGAGGTTTAAGAGTGACAAATGACGATTCTTTGTCGACGCGACTACTAACATCAGCAGCATCAGCAGCATCAGCAGCAGCATCAGCAGCAGCGGCAGCAGCCTCAGCAGCAGCGGTAGCAGCAGCAGCAGCAGCGGCAGCAGCAGTAGCTTGAGCATTAGCAACAACAGCAGCAGCAACAGTAGCAAGGGCGGCAGAGCGTACACTAGCAGCGTCATCAGCGGCGACATCGGCAGCCGCAACAGCATCAGCAGCAGCAGCGTCGGCATCGGCGGCATGAGTAGCTGCATCGGCAGCAGCAACAGCAGCAGTCACAGCCGCAGCGGCAACAACAACAACGTCATCACAACCAGCGTCACTATCAGCCGCAGTAAATGTAGCAGTAGCACGATGAGCAGCACTAGCAGCAGCAGTAGCAGAGGCTACAGCATCAGCTTCACATTCCCGCGCCGCTTCGTCATACCGCTTCATGTCACGGTCGCAACTTTCCATCATGGGGGTCTGCAAATTGAGGCGTGGTGCTGGTGGTGGTGGTAGTGAATGATGATTGACGATGACGAATACAGTTTCACTCCCCCTTATATACCCTTACTCCCCCCTTTTTTCAAGCCGCCGGCCAGCTGCCCACTCACGGCAGGTCTTTAGATTAGCCTTAAGTCGCTTACTACGCGCTCATCATCCCTCTAATCGCATTTTCCAGCCGCCGGCCAGCTGACTGCTGACGACAGGAGAGGGTGATTTTTTTTCTTTAGATTTAAGCCGCTTACCTCACGCGCGCCCTCTAGTCACAGACAGAGTGACAGAAAGGGAGGGGGTCGCTTTGTTCACGCTACCTGTAGTTGTTTTTCTATACACACTCTAAGCCCATGACCTGCTAATCCTTTATACAGGTAACACGCGTTCAACTAATTACACTATTGTATGACAGTCGGTACACGGATTGATTTTAAACCACCCTCCCATCTGGATCCATGTCTGGTGGGTGGAAGGATCCAGCTGAAAAGCGTGATTAGGGCTTTTGTTTCTCTTATGATAGCAGCAGGTCAGCATGCGACAGCTGAAAATGTCAGACTAAGTCGAACTCTCGCCGCTCCTATAAAAGACTGAGATGCATCTCTCTTTCCACACCCCCTTCTACCATCGCCGCCGACACCGCCACCGCCGGCCAGCCGACCGCCGCCACCGCCTGCAGTCACCCGGCCGCCCCTACCGTCACCGCCATCACGCCAGCAGGGAATTTCGAGCTGAGTCTGCTTATTGCTTATTTTTTTTCTTTGAGCTTTTTGTTTTTAAAATTTTTTGTTTCGGAGGAAAGAAATATGGCACTGCAGAGGGCCCGAGTTTCTAAAAGACGGACACGCGAACAAAGTGCCCTCCTCAACTGCCCGGCTATTTTTTTATCTCAAAGGAGAGAGCGTCACGTAGTTGAGGTTCACGCTTCTCTTGAAGCGTACCGAATTCTCGAGAAAAGCAAAGCCGAGTGCCAAAGAAATCGTCGTTATACAAGAGCGGAAAAGGAAAACGTAGCGACATGGCCGAGAGCCATCTTCTCAGAACAGTATTTACTCTACCATTGCATAACAGCCGCTCTCAGCGCCCCCACTCGTTGGGCGTTTCATGAAAAGAAAGAGCGCTGCTACTCTCCTCACCCTGCCTCCTCTTATAAAGTGAGAATAAGCGCTATGAAACGATTCGACAAGCCGATCGGTTTCTTGGGAGTGACTGCAGCTCCCACTCGGTGGGCGCGCGTTGTGGCCGACGTGAACACGGTCTCTAAACGTTTCGACGTCGTCACTTGTTATCCCGCATATTGCAACGCAGCCGAATTGAAGAAGATAGGGACGCACTATTTTAAACCATACGCTCCAATATGTATTTGTCACCGCCGCGCTCACACGCCTTATTGCTTTTTCGAGACGATCGTGTCACAACACAGAAATAGAAAAAAAAGCGGCAAAGCGACGAGCTTTGCCTAAATGATCAAAAAAAAAAAAAAAAAAAAAATTAATCTCCTCCCCTCCTCCTCCTCCTCCTCCTCCTCCTCCTCCTCCTCCTCCTCCTCCTCTTCTTTTTAAAAAAAAATAAAAATTTGTATCAGACTCCTCTGGAGTCTGATACAAACATTTATGACTATTGAGTGAAAATAGAATTTTATCGCAAAAATAAAAAGAAAAAAAAGTCACTTCTGCCGCCGCTACTGTGACACCGGCCGGTATCAATAAAAAGGTCGGCTGACTTTTCTCCACAACCATTCACTACCGACCGTTCGAGTGAGAAACACAGCAGACAGTCAGACACACAACTACTCTCTGACGCGTGCTGAAAAAAAACAAAAAATGTCGAGTAGTAAAAGCAAACTCTTCACAGAAATTCATTTCGACGCTCAACTACAAGGACCCTTTAGTTGTATCATTAGCGGTCCGTCGGGTTGTGGAAAATCGCGCTTGGTGGATCAATTTCTGAGCGACGTGAACAATTTGGTCACGCCGCCGGTGGAAAAGACTTTTTACCATTACGGCGAGTGGCAACCTCTGTTTGAAAAAATGCAAAATCAGTACGGTGTGGAATTCAGAGAAGGTCTTCCTAGCAAAGAGTCTATAGCGGGAGACGTGGAAGTAGCAGAAGACGCTTTACGACCACACACTCTACTGATATTGGACGATCTGATGAGCAGTTCCAATCAGCAAGTGGTAGCCGACATCTTTACTAAATACTCCCATCAGTGGAACGTGAGCGTCATATATATCACTCAGAACCTATTCCAGAAATCACCCGACTTTCGAACTATGAGTCTGAACGCTCACTACATGATCGTTTTCAAGAACCCGCGCGACATGGGGCAAATAGCTAGTCTGTCTCGCCAGGTGTTTCCCTCCAACGCGGCGGCCCTCTCTAGTATATTTACCCATGAACTCAAGCGACCTCACTCATACCTCCTTCTGGACTTCAAGCAGTCAACACCTGACGATCTGAGAATACGCTCCTCTTTGACGTCCATACACTCTCAGCTAGTATTCGTACCGCTAGACAAAAAAAAGAACAAGAGAAAGTAGTAGCAAAAATGTCTTCTCATCTACTCGAAAGACACTTTGGTACTCTCAAGCACTTAGCTAAGCTCGCCAAAGGACTGCTCGCATCTAATAGACTCTGGAAGCGACGATCTGATCGCAGCGTTGAGTGAGATCTGTCACAATTTACTGGTAGGGAACATCCCGCTCAGCGACAAACAACTGGACAAGCTTCGAGAATCGGCTGACGTGTTGAGGGAGGTCGGCAAAAAATCTACGCCCATCAAAAAAAAGAGACGCGTCTTGGTACAAGAGGGAGGTTTCCTCGTTCCGGCTCTCATAGGGATGGCCTTACCGCTTATAAAGAGCATTCTCCGTATATGAGACACCTCATTCGACACCTACTCGCCGACAGTACCACCACTACCACCACTACCGCCAGCGTCCATGACGGACTCAGAGCAGCAACAACACTACAAACGCTTAGCGCTCGTGGATCCTGAGACGCTCTACAAATCATCACGAGCAGGTCTACTTCATCATGTGCCCGCTGCTGCTACTACTAGCGCTGCTACTACTGCAGTCGCTGCTGCTAGTACTTCTACTGCTCCAATCCTTCCTCCTCTTCCTGATGAGCGTAGTGAAAAGAACGAGAGTTCCGCCCCTGCCACCGCCGCCCGCCTACCTGCCGATATGGCCTATTACCACAAGCAGGCAGAACAATCCCTTCATCCCGACGCGGCATTGCACCAGGTGCTTCAGTTTATCTACAGGGACTTGGACTTAGTGTTGAACGATCCCACTTTGGAATCGCGCGAGAAAATGTTGAAATACCGAAGGTTGTTGAATAGATTGCAATTTTTTCTCGCGAATCCCAACAACAGCAACATCTCTTCGTCCTACACTTCTTCGCCACCAGCTCACCTCCGTCAGTCTGCTGAAGAAGCCAGCGCGTCCCTACTTGAGCGGTTGGTGAAGCAAGTTCCCAAGAGGAATCGCATCCGGACTGCTGCGCTGTACAATCAATTGGAGAAATCCGGTGTGGTCAAGTGGAACGAGGACGGTGCGGTGCGCGAGATGTCGGGTCGGAGAATACCACCTGAGCGTCACATCAACATAGTGGACTTACTGAGCGACGCCGCCAGGTTCAGGAAGACGGCGACCAGACCGGCGGGCTACTCTCCGTTCACAAAAGCGCTGCAAGAAGCAGTTCCCACAGACTCCTTGATCGGAAACCATCTGTATAAAGCGAGCGGACCTGGCCAAAGTTTGGACACACGGCTTACTGACAGAGGTCGGAAACGACCGAGCTTCGACTCGGAAGAAGGAGAAGCCGCAGCAGCAGTAGCAGCAGCAGACTCTTCTCTCCAGGTGGACGATCAATCCTCTGACGACGACGAGGGCAGTGAACTTTTCCAAACTCCGACTACACTGAGACCCCCGTCGGCCTATAGGAGCGCGGCGAGTAAGAAAAGGAAAAGGCGCAACCGCCTAGCGCAGGCGGCGTCGTTCACTCCCGCTCCTGGTGCTACTCCTCCATCAGGCCGACGATGGGAAAACCGGTGAAGAGACTGACCAAGAAGGAAAAAGAAAAGAAGCGCGTAGTAGCTAGATATACCGACGTCAAAGCACCCTCCAGTTTCACTAGCGTGACTAAACTCCAGAAACATCATTTTCGCCACCTAAACCCGGCCGTCATCCGAGATGCTTTAGTGTCGCTGGACGCCTACACTAAACATAAACCCATTCGGAGAAAATTCGCAAGGAACAAGACTATAACCGGTGCAATCGATCAGCAGTGGCAGATAGATCTGATGGACATGCAGGCTTTGGCGTCTCACAACGACCACTTCCGGTACGTGGTGACGGCGATCGACGTTTTCTCTAGGTACGCGTGGGCTGTTCCCATTAAATCCAAGAGTGGTGCTGATGTTACCGAGGCCTTCCAAAAGATGACAGACACTGGCGAGAGACAACCGCGCACTGTTCAGACAGACAAGGGGAAAGAGTTTTTGAACAAGATCTTTCAAGATCACTTGAAGAGCGAGGGCATAGAGTTTTTCACTGGCGAGAAAGACGACATCAAAGCTAGTCTAGTGGAGCGCTTGAACCGCAGTCTGAAGGAGAAGCTGTGGCGTTATTTCACACACAAGCGCACGTATCGCTACGTAGACGTACTGCACCATGTAGTGTCTTCTTACAATCGCACTCACCACAAGACGTTGAAAATGGCGCCGGCTCAAGTCAGCTCGGAAAACAGTGAAACAGTTTTCTACCGACAAGATCTAACAAACAAACAAATCGACGAAATATGGAAAAAGAAGAAAAAAACAAAGACGTCTGCTGTCGACGTCATCGCTCCGGGTGACAGAGTGAGGATGTTGAGAACTAAAGGCGCCTTTGACAAAGGGTACGAGGTAAACTGGCGCGAGGAAGTGGTCGATGTTGCTAAGACGTTGGGAAGCAGAGGGTTCGAGCTGAAAGACGACAAGGGCGAGGAGATAAAAGGCGTCTTCTACCCGGAAGAGGTTCAGAAGGTGTACAAGAGTCGTTACGACAACAACTACCTGATAGATGAGGTGTTGCGCCGCAAGACCGTCGACGGTAAAGAGCTAGCTTTCGTACGTTGGTTAGGTTACGACGACAAGTTCAACGAGTGGATCCCCGTCAAAAAAATAACGTAGAAAAAAAAAAAGAACATCACCCTACCTAGCAACAGCTCTATGGAGTATTATCCTGACAACAGCTTGACGTCTTTTCTAACTCACTTCGACTCGCCGCTCCTTCTGCCTGAAGCGTACGAAGCGGCTCTGACTGAGATCATCCTCCCTACAGAATGGACTAACGTGCACGACGACGACTTGATCATCGTTGTTCCTCTGCGCACCAAGGGTTCGCTAGAGGAGGCGATCAACGTTTTAAAAGACACTAAATTCGCTGAAAGAAAAAAACCGCAGGTAAACTGGAGGGGAATGAAAAACGCGAACCGTCTGACCAAGCTAACGTTCAGCTCAAAATACCCGCTGAGCGGGAAGGAAGCGAGCTATGTAACGGTGGAAGAGATGTCAGACACGTCGCAAGAGCAGCGATTGAAACCGGAAACAAAAAGGTTCAAGAGAGAGGTCGACTTGAGACAGACGAATGCCGTATACAAGCAGTTCTTGTCCCCGGCCGTGAAGAAGAAGGCGATCAGCGATCAAGCAAGACAGATGATCGAAAAGATGGAGAAAGAACTGGGAGTGCGCAGTTTTATGCCAAACATATTCGAGATACCTCCTATTTTCACCGGAACCAACCACACCCTAGTCGAGCGCTTGAGTGAGACGTTGCGAGATGACAGACTAGAGGGCACCAGCTTCCTGCTCAAACCGATGGGGATCTTGTCGTACGACTCCAAGACGAAACGCGTCACCATCAAACCGCCGAGACACTGCGCTGTCCTGCTGACTCAGCATCTCGCATGTGTTCTAGGCTTCGGAGAGAAGACGTGTTTCGCGTTGCCGACTACCGGCGCCTACTCGATGGATGTTTTTGGGGACGTGCACTCTGTGTACATATACACCGACATGATCCAGGAGAGACGTGTGGGCGACATGCAAGTGCCGCTGTTACGCTGCGTCGCGGTTGACAGAGGCGGAAGGCGTCGAGGTGGCGTGCAAGCTATCAGTTTTCCCCATTTGGATTATTTCCCCTTGAAATCCAAGAGGTTTACCGAGGTCGGCATCTATTTAAGAGACCGATCCGGCCATTCCATCCCATTCGGTAGAGGCGAGGTGACCGTGACACTTCATCTGAGACCTATTGAGCGCTGAAAGAAAAAAAAATGATGCGTCAACGCGTTCCGTACTTTCCACCCAGGCGCACCGTCGGCAGAGGGTACAGCGATTACTACAACGCGCAGCTGGGCAACGGCGTCAACGTGTACAGCGGGCTCTCTTTCCAGAGCGGGCACGGTTTGGGCGGCGCTCTGTTAGGTCTGATGCGCTCGGCTACCCCGCTATTGAAGTCAGTGGGAAAATCGCTGCTCCGCGCCGGTGTGGGCGTAGCTAAAGATGTGCTGGCGGGTCGGACTTTAAAGAGCAGCGTGAAAGACCGAGGCGCAGGCGCTCTGAAGAGACTGGCGAGTACGGCGTTCTCAGGAGGAAAGACAACTGTCGCGTCTAAGAAAGGGTCGAAACGTCGCCGGCATTCTCCTCAGACGGGCGGTGGCTCTTGCAAGAGACGTAGAGGGGATGTATTCGACCGGTAAGCGCCTAGGCGCTCAGGTATAAATAAAAAGACTGGAGGCGGCCGGCGTCAGTCTGTCGTCCGCGTGAAGAGAGAACACAATGGCTTACGTACACGAGAGCAGTAACGAGTGCGCGCTCTTTGAGCTCGACCTGCACACCGTAGCGCCGACTCAGACTACTATCTTAAAGTCGTCTTTCCTCGGGATAGAAACAAAAAACTCTTTAGAGGATGGAGGTAACATAAATTTCACCATCAACAAGTCGCAAGAGTACACAGACCTGAACGAGAATTACCTTCATCTGGAATGTCAAGTGCTGAAAGCGAACGGAGCGGCGATAGAGGACACCGACGCGGTAGCTCCGGTGAACAACTTGGCTCACTCGCTCTTCAAAGACGTCCAAGTCTCCATCGGCGGTTTCAAAGTGTCTGGCAACACCGAGACCTACCTTTACTGAGCTTACTTGGAAGGGTTACTCAACTACAACAAAGACGTGAAGGGCGGCGTCATGAGCGCCCAGGGGTGGCATGAAGATACGCCTGGTCAGTTTGACGCATTGACTAACGCGAATGCGGGGTACAAAGCGCGCAGGAAGCTAATCTCCAACAAGCGCTTTTCGCTGATGGCGCGACTGCACTTTGACCTGGCTCATCAACCGAAGCTCATCGTTGGAGAGACAGAAATCAATCTCACTCTGAAACAGGCAGCGCCCTCTTTCTATCTGATGTGCGCCGCTGACGCAGGCTTCAGCTTGAAGATCTACAAAGCAAAGCTCTACGTGCGACGTGTGTTGGTGGCGGACGCTGTAGCGGAAACGCACGAGAGAGCGGTGATAGAACACGGCCCCTTCGACTACCCGGTGAACAGAGTGGAGGTGACGACGTACGCCATCCCTCAAGGTAACAGAGATCACAGCTAAATGCACTCCAACACAGGCCAGCTTCCCAAGTCGATGATGATTTGCTTCCTGGACCACGACGCCTTCAACGGTAGCTACACCAAGAACCCGTTCGAGATGAAGCATTACGACATCAGCTCGCTTCAAGTGATAGTGAACGATCAGAAAGTGCCGAACGACGCTTACGTGCCCGACTTTAACACCAAAGCGGCCGTGAGAGAGTACTTGGCGCTACACACGGAAACGGGGATGTACGAGGGCGCGCGCTCCTGTGGTATTTCATACGAGCAATTCCTGAACGGTTACACGGTGTTCCCCCTCGATTTAACCCCAGACAGATCGCACGACGGATGTCGCGTGAACCTTATAAGAGCGGGTCAGCTGAGGGTGGAAGTCAGTGTCCGCTCGGCGCTACAAGCGACAACAACGGTGCTACTCTACTTGGTGTACGACAACGTCGTCGAGCTGACCAGAGATCGACATCCCATCACCGACTACCACATGAACTGAAGACAAGACAGCGGTACTTAGCGTATCGTATGAATACGCTTGAAATAAGTAGAGTGTTGAAGGAAAACGTTCACACAAAACATCGTTTCCTAGGTGTTTTCTCTTGTGACACTATTCCGAAGCACCCTATCAAAGACACTTGTTTCGTGAGCAACACAGATCCGCAACATTTACCAGGTCAGCATTGGGTAGCGTTTTACGTGTCGAGCACGGGTGAAGTGTACTACTTTGATTCCTTCAGCTTACCGCCGCTGAGTGCGGAGTTCTTGTCTTTCGTGGAACGCTCTGCTCCGTTCAAGTGGCAAAGAAACCGCGTTCAACTACAAGACACTTCTGCTGACACCTGTGGACCTCATTGCGTTCATTTCCTAATTGAAGCATGTCGAACAAGAAACCCCAAGAAGTGCGTCATGCGCATGAGCAAAATCCCAAAGCTGAGCGACCGGACAGTGAGTCAGAAGCTATCGATGATGCTGTTGTGACAGAAATAGCGGGTTGTTGCTATGGCGGACGTTTCATGGAGGCAAAGATTCTCTGCCTTGCCGAAATGGTGTTGGATTTATCCAAAGTCGTGCAATGTCTATTGGAGAGAGGCCGTCAGGGGTGTGGTGCGAGTGACGGCGGCGTGAGACTTTGCGGCCTGTTGGGTTGCAAATCGAAGAAGCAAGCTAAAAAAGCATAAACTTGTGTGTTTTTTGATTGAAATGAAAATAAAGAATTAAATGAAAGAAAAAGAAATTATCTTGTTGTGTTTTTATTTCTATATATAAGTTACATAACTTTTTTGTTTGTTTGTTTACAAACAGTCACGTGTCACGTGGTGTTGTTTACAAACAAGCCACGTGGTGTTGTTTACAAACAAACCCTAAGTAGGTCACGTTACCCTAGTTACCAGAATGCCGGCTTCTGATTGGCTGAGCCTAAGTAGGTCACGTGACATAAGTAGGTCACGTTACCATGGTTACCAGAATGCCGGCCTCTGATTGGCTGAGAGCTTCTAATTAGGTCAGTAGGTCACCCAGAATGCTGGCTTCTGATTGGCTGAGAGTCCTAAGTAGGTCACGTTACCATGGCAACGGTCACGTGACCAAATGGAGGCCTCTGATTGGCTGCATATCGAGTGAGTAATAAACAGTACTTAAGCATAGTCCCGTTCCGATACATACTATACTACTGACAAGTAAAGTGTGTAAATGTTAATGGTCTTACAGAGACCAATAAAAAGTAGAACAAGCTAAATGTATGGGAACTGTATCGTAGAGCAATAAGTATCAAGTCAGTACTGCAGGAAGTGGTGACTTAGTATTACACAACCATAAACCGGAACAAGAACCCTGGCATGATACAACCACTGACCCAGAGGTCAAGGACACTTGTAGACAGGATGTAGCAGACCAACTCTAGTGATGTAACGATATTAGTTGAAGGTCAAGGACATTTGGTGACAGGAAGTAGCATATTCGCTTTCTAAGATGTAACTGTTGTCATGAGGGATGATTCAAACAACCAGGCCAGTTAGCCAATTGATAATGCAAATAAGCCTATATGACTGTAATCAGAGCCAATGTCAAGGCCAGCACCAGACCGATGGTCAAGGTCACACCAAGTAACAGGGCCCAATGTCAAGGTCAGTCAATGTAGTACACACTTTGTAGATTGGTATTAAAGGCACAAGCCTTGTTATGTAAATGAGTTACGTAAAGGTCAAGGCTGATAGAACGAGTGTCAAAGTCATATGTGCAATACTAAAGCTGACCTGTTAAGGTCAAGTCGACATATACATTAACATGGGTGTTTCCCAGGTGTGAGTAGTTGGTAGGAGTCAGACCTCTGTTGTGTATGTAATACCATGTTGCTGAATCTAATAAAGAAGTGTTCACATCAAGTACCTCTCATTGGCTTGGATTATTTGTCTAAGTAAACTGCTGGCAGTGATCCTGAAGTTTCCCCTGGATAGAAATTAGTAGCATGAAGGCCAATGGTTCACATCCTTTGTACAATTTAAAACTAATCATGTTTTTTTAGATTTCATCTGTATACTTCATACATGTATACCCGGTAATATTGTTTGGTAAATTGATAGCTTGATATTTGAATATTGCATCATTAGAATTAATTATGCTACGAAAATAATATTGCACAATTGTAGTGTATACCCGAATATTAGAAGTTTATCTTGGAATACATTTGTGAGAAATTATTTATGAAAGGGAGTGCTATTATGTGCATTTGGAGGTGAAGTTATGATAGACAACCATTTTGTAGACTTGAGACTAGAAAAGGTTTGTTTCAGGTCACCCGACCGACCCTATCTAAATAAGGCCAACCTTAGTATTTTTTGTGCAATTTTGAAGAAATTTCCGTATTTTCCCCCATTTTTTGGTCAATTTTACGGTCTTTTGGATGGCCGGATGGTACTTTCATGTTTAAAAGAAAGTTTAAAAAAAAAGAAATCCGACCTACCGACCCGACATTTTTTGCCCATGTTACCTGAAACAAACCTTTTTTTGAGCCTTGTCGAAACGTCCAATATACACAAGTAAACCTGCAGATCTTACTGCACGTCCAGTAAGGTCCAGGGGAGTGGCTTGTAAGGTGATGGACAGGTGCTGTGTGTAAGTAGCCACAGTGGGGCAGTGGGAGGGGAGGTCCTACACTAAAGTAAGTCTTTAGTGCCATGATTTTCTCGACAGAGGGCAGACCTGTACAGTGACCACATCAGTAACTCACAGGTCATAGGGCCTACCCAGGTATAGGTCCTGGCCTGTGAGGTGTACTCAGACCTCAGCCCCATGCTCTCTGTGCCCCAGCTA
Organism: Harmothoe impar; assembly: GCA_947462335.1. NCBI lineage: Eukaryota > Metazoa > Annelida > Polychaeta > Phyllodocida > Polynoidae > Harmothoe > Harmothoe impar. Next base: position 74,586,151 of record OX381711.1, read on the forward strand.
TACACAAACAACATAGGGCATCTGTCAATCACACAGCTCCAGCCACCCACTCAGCACATACACTTGGAATTGTATCCTATTATTCTACCAATTCAAGTGGCATATGTACAATTCTTTTTGTATAGCTTGCTCTGGCAAACATTCAAAAGTTACCTTGATCAAATATAGAGGTGGTAAGTAGCTATATTCTAGTCAATATACAAATATGTCTTCTCCCTCTGACAAACCATGGACTGACAGGTCATTTGCATATACCCAATGTGAATGCTATATTTATATGAGAGCTGGGGGTTTAATTAGGAGGTTACTTTAAGCTAACATCAAACAAGGGTTAAATCACAGTTTAACCATCATTCTACCAAAATTGATTAGACATTCAATTGACTTTAAACTAACGTTGTACTAACATTCACAATATGCATATGACATCAATGAAAAGTTATGCTTAGGTTGACCGATCTAACATTGTCCTCTTTACATTAGTTCAACGTTGATAAGCATTGAAAAACATTGAAAACCCCGTTAAATTAACGGTAATCTAACACTAAAAAAGTGTCCAAGATTCTCACTCCAATCTTACATTATTTCCTAATGTTAATCCAACCTATTATCAATGTTGAATCAACGTTGAATTAACATTATTTCGTGAGCTTGGACAGCCTCCGGCCTATGCTGACCTAAAAACTGCTATATCCCAGCACTGCTATATTTACAGGGTAGTGTGTCATAGCTCCAGAACTAGCATTTTCTCAGACATGTTGAGTTTGAGAGACAAATGAGTATTTCCGTTTTATGCCTCAACTACTCACTGGATGGCGGGGCCATCGGATCCCCTGCGTCAGTCTCAAACCCAGTCAACTCAAGGTCTCAGACAGGGAATTGAATTTTCACTATAGTTTAATGTAACGTAACATGCGATAAAAAATTCCCAGCCGGGTATTGATGGAAAATCTCTTAGGAATGAATAGGAAAACCTTTTATACACTATATAAGAAAATTAAACGGGTTTTTGTTCACGGAAATCTGAAATGCCGGTTCCTAACATGAATGAACCTCCATAATTGACCATATGGGCAGTGAATAAGTTCATTTCAGACCAAACCTAAATGAACATTGAAATATAGGCCTATCCCTGCTATAATCATATATCTTGAGGTGCCATCTCAATCAGGATATGCTGAGGGCCATCTGTGATTTTTTACAGAATTTTAGCAAATTTTCCAAACTATTTTGACCACCCAGAACTCACCTAGTATTTACTGCAGAGTTCTTCTTTCCCTAATAATGTACTCAATGACCCGGAATTCCCTATCTGAGGCCTGCATGGAGAGGTGTGCTTTTCATATTTTCTGAAAATCATTTTTTCATGTGCCCTTGTGTGTTTGAAGTATGAATATGAACTTTTATTGGCCCAGAGCAACTCTTTCCTATAATACAGAGACTTGTTTATGTCAAACTACCAACCTAAACAGTAGCGTTTCCAGCCCTTGGCCTCTGGACTGAGCTTCTATAGACTAAAACATGAATTTCTGTAGGAAATAGTGCTGACAGAGCCATAAAATTGCACAGGTAGGTTACTAACAGGCTGCTGATGATGTTGCAAGCAAGAAACATATTGCCCTATATTGAATTGTGTGAATATTCTCATGACAATGTATTAAGGATGGCAATAATTGTTTGGAAAATCCTACAAATTCATAAAAAAGTGGTCATTTTGACCACAATGGCATACCATATTATCAAGCCCTGACCTCATTCTTAAGCATACATATTTGGGCGATGTTCCTTGAAAAAAATATGCATGTCAGAACAATGTATAGTTTGCTATGAACTGCCAATGGACAACTCTTGATGCTCGGAGACAGCCTGTCGGAGCTATACTTTACGCAGAAAATCACACCGACAACTGTTCTGCAGGCCCCAAACCTGGGTTATTATGGGGAAATGCAGTCTGTGCTCCTAATAGGGTCTATTCAATAGTAGAAACTGCAATTCCTATGAACCTAGGTCCATTATCATAGATTCTATAGGTTAAACATAAGAAATCTGCAAATTTGTCGCTGTCAATTACCCCAAAAAGGTGGATTTTAATGATTTTCAACCAACATTGTGCAGCCCAGTAGGCCTAATTGACCCAAAACATTTAAAACTAAGCTAAACAAATTAAATGATTAACTTTTCAATAATCCCCCAGACATTCTAGTTTATATAACTGTATCTGGTGCAGGTCTCAGACAGGGAATTGAATTTTCACTATAGTTTAATGTAACGTAACATGCGATAAAAAATTCCCAGCCGGGTATTGATGGAAAATCTCTTAGGAATGAATAGGAAAACCTTTTATACACTATATAAAAAAATTAAACGGGTTTTTGTTCACGGAAATCTGAAATGCCGGTTCCTAACATGAATGAACCTCCATAATTGACCATATGGGCAGTGAATAAGTTCATTTCAGACCAAACCTAAATGAACATTGAAATATAGGCCTATCCCTGCAATAATCATATATCTTGAGGTGCCATCTCAATCAGGATATGCTGAGGGCCATCTGTGATTTTTTACAGAATTTTAGCAAATTTTCCAAACTATTTTGACCACCCAGAACTCACCTAGTATTTACTGCAGAGTTCTTCTTTCCCTAATAATGTACTCAATGACCCGGAATTCCCTATCTGAGGCCTCAAGGGGGGGAGAACGCTGCAACAAGGTCATCTGGTGGTGAAATTGTGAACTAAAGGGCACAAGTCTTGGTCTCTAGCTCAGCATACCCTAGGGAAATCCAAATTACAGTAATATTACAGCATGTGGCTATCATTCAATGTTACACCAACATAAAATACACTCTCCTCTTTGTGTCTGATACATTCTAAAGGAATGTATATGCATGAGAAAGGAGAATTCAACCGGTTCAGTTGACATTGTGTTTTTCCTAAGATCAGTAATTAACTAACTTTGAGCAGTTGATACACATTGTTGTGTTGAAGTCTATTTAACCTGTTATAACTAATGAATATAATGGATCATGATACATGATATATCCTCTAGAGAACACAAGAGACCCTGTTCTTGTGGGTGAACAAAAGGTTTTCATCAACTACTGAATGGCATATTTCACAAGTACAATCAGTACTGTTCTTATTTGACCACTTCCCCTAGTACTCACTAGATGGCACCTCTGAGCCATTTTACCACTGCAGCTGGGCTGACATCCATGGTTTGACAGGCTAGTTCATAATTCTGTCACTACGTGGCAACTACGCAGCGTTTTCCCCCCCTTAGTCAACTCTAATGGTGACAGCCTCAGTAGAGGTCACGAGGAAGTAATTATTATTCCTCTATGTTTCTATATAGCATAATGCACAAAATTAGCCATACACAAATTGTGGTGTCCATAGTCTTAGCCCTACTCTGATTAAACAATCCCTCACACACAATGTTTCAGCCTCAATAAAGGGGTTGACCATGAAAATCTAAAAAAAGTCACTTTCATCCACAGGTAGTCCCATTTTGCCCTGTTTTGGGCCTAAAATCGACCTCTGGCCACATCAGTTTTTGCATGCCTCAGAAATTCCCCAACCCTTTACATAGCATAAAACTACATGTGCTATTCTATAAAAAGGGTATTTGGGAACACCTGTGAATTTTTTCACAATTTTAGCCATTTTTGTTTCATCTGAAATATAACCCAATCAGCAGCCAGAACACCCTTCAATGCAGACCAGAATACCATATGACTCGGTAGATGGCGCCATTTACTTCCACGTGACCTGTAGTGTAGGTATATCCTTCCCATCAAGCCAAAACTATGTTTTTTTCAAACCTTGGAGTCTTACCCTCTAATTGCTAAAGCTAGATAGCCATAGCCTTTCTCAATTTTATTCTACGGTAGTGTCGCTGAATACCACTCGGTCAGAAATTCCTACCCGTTTCCGTGCTATTTCCAAGCTAGGGCATCAATCTAAAAAAGACCCCTATTTCAAGCAAATAATTTCTCTACAGTCCCCAAACTCAACATGTATGTGAACTACATCTGCCTGATGGAGGAACGGATACTGATTATGTAGAATGGGATCTAGAATTCTACAGAAATGTTACAAAATTATGAAAAATGTGAGAAAAATATGCTAAAAAAGTAGTAATATTATGATAATTCCCGCATGGTGAATGTACACACTTGTGTAACTGCAAGTCTATTTTTCTAGGCATGTCCTTCCATTTAAAAACATAAGCAAAATGCCTGACCAATTTCATTGAGATGCATGCACTCATAACTAGACTACTGGCTGTTGATCAGGCAGCAGCTGCCTCCTCGGGTTGACATCTAAAATTCTAATTGAACCATTAATAGGCCTACATAGATGTCCCTGTGGAGAATGACTGAAAACCACCTATTGTTGAACAAAATCACATATTTTTTGACTAAAATAGGCCACCTTTCAAATATTTATCCTCAGAATGTATCTCAGGTATCTTGGTGAAACGGGGAAAATTGCGGAATGGCCTATCTCCGACAAGGCTCCAACACCATGATATTCACCATTTTTCGCCAGTTGCACATGGTTTCAATTACTTTTTTCGCCATATTTCTTCAAAACCTATCTCGCTATGACAGAAAAATGGCATTTAAAGAGAATCCAAGCTATGATCGGAAAATGTCCAATCCCGCTATAGGTCACGAGGATGTAATTATTATTCCTCTATGTAGGGTGGACACTTCAATTTGACCAAATAGGATGCTGTATTCGTGATGGAAAACCTCCGTGGACCTGTAGTATTTGCTGTAAAACCTCTGAGGCGTAGCCGAGGAGGTTTTACAGCAAATACTACAGGTCCAAGGAGGTTTTCTAGCTTATACTCCCTCCCCTATACAACCGGTGCTAATTTGCTAAAGATAAAAACAGTAGATTCCTTGCTTTTTGAAAAATAATTTAGTAGGCTATAAAATGTAACCATTTCTGGTCGAAATTCGAACCCACTAGATGGGATTTAATATTTCATGATATTTTTCTTGAGATAAGGTGTAGATAAATGAGATTAGCTCACCAATAATATATTGAAAAAAAATCTAACTTTATCATGCACATAAAAATATTTTAAAGTATAATTAGGGTTTTGAACTCCCAAACTGTTGACTACTAGGCAAGAACACTACCACTACGCCATAGAGGAAGTGTCAATGCTAAACTCAACATAACTTATAAGCACCCTTACATGTACCAAGTTCAATGGTTTGTTACATTCATAGTAACAATGATGTATATAGGGTATCACTTTCTTGGTGAAATTCTCTCACCCTCAACCAGCGCAATGTCTGACCCTCTACCATGGTGACGGAGTCACCGAGGGAGTCATGCATCGAGCCCAAAGTGGGAGGGGAGTATTTTTCCGCAAAAATGTGCCCCAGTTGAACTCATTTCACTGAAATGACCAACAAAAGTATCAATGTATACTTAAAATGCCCGGACCTACTGCACACTGGATGTGTATAGGCCCAGCCATGCAAGTCCACCACTGTGTGGCACTGCATGGCCAAGACCTGATTTTTTCTATTTTTTAGAAAACAATCACCTTACAATTCTAAATTGTACCCTTAATGCTTCTGATGAGTCAATTGACGAAACCGAACCACTTTGTTGCTAAAACTGAAACACAAATAAATAAATATTTTTTGGGTTTCACCAGTCTACTTAGTCACCAGTGTCAAACTATTGGGTTGTTCTACCTATAGTACACCCTGTGGGAATATCAGCCTTTATAGGCCTATAACCATGGGTTGGACACTAACTTCTAAGACAAGACTGGGGTGTGAGATGGACTGAATAAAATTCAGACCATAATAAATAAATCCCCACTGGGACTTAGTCTAGTCTACAGCTTGGGTGGTCTCCCACCCAGCTCTGGCCTTGACCCAACACATAGACCTATCATAGGCCTAGTTTTGGGACACACCTTAGCAACAAGATAAACACTGACCTGGATTGGTTCTAGGTTGGTCACATGGCACTCTGTGAGTTGTAGAGGGAAATCAAATCCCCTGGTTCTGTGTCACATTCGGTCAAGCAAGGGTAACCCCCACTTCTGCGTCAGCAAGTCCGCCCGGACCTGCCCACCACAACAATGATGTATATATATATATATATATATATATATATATATATATATATATATATATATATATATATATAATTATATATTATATATATATGTATATATAATATATTATGATATACATAATATACATATATATATATAGATATTCTACACCTCCAGAGCTATGTACAGGCGGTGTGGCCGAGAGGTCTAGGCACTGGTACATAAGCCCTATCCATGTGGGTTCAAATCACCTGAAAGCCCCTGGTTTTTCAAAACGAAATAAGTTACAAAATCTCCGGACAGCAGCTACAAAACCTCCGGACAGCAGCTACAAAACCTCCGGACAGCAACCACAAAACCTCCGGACAGCACTTCCAAAATCTCCGTTCAGGGTAGCAGAAGAGAAATATGCAAATAAACCTACAGTAGGAACAATAGGCTGAACACCCAGGCGGAGTATAAGTGCTATAGCGCATATTGAAGCTAGTAGAATGGGGAGTCCAGAACTGTTTTTATTTTAATTCTATCATTATCGGTTCAGATTTTATTGCAGTTTTAATAATTGGAAAATCACCGGAGTACCTGTCGGAATTGTCGGGATTGCCAGGATTTACCACATCCCGACAACTATCAGAAGGCTAAGGGCTAAATACAAGTAGCCTATCAGAAAATCATATGATTGCATCATTTATTGTATCAAATTAAAGCTTATACTATCAGGTATCTAAATCTGTATAGTTCCTTAATGTATTGTTATTGCTTTAGAGCATACACATTTTCTGAAACAAACACTACGAGGTGGTTGAGAATCATATCTGATAATTTGAAAGATGTCCCCGATCTACAGTGTTTTTGGTTATAATACAATTTCTTCACACATGCACTAAAGCAATATGGTCATATCATACACCAAATTAAACCCACTACAATTAGGAGTTCAGATCTATTTAGATAGTGTTTCCATCATTATCAGTTCAAATCTTGTGAAAATTTGATTATTTAGAAAAAAACATGAAATAAATTAGAAATTATCGGTGTAGGTCGTCTTAGACAGGCCAAGATCGCAACCTATTTAGCCTTTTAGAAAATGGAAACATATTGTCATGCTGTATATAAAATTAAAGCTAACATGTATGGCTCTCATTTAGAGCCCACTAGCCATCTAAATGACAGGGAATCAGAGTACTGAATGATTTTCTATGAATATCATAGAAATAAAAAGTTCAAATGTTGATAAAAATATTGTAGGTAACCATGTCTTCTTGTCAAAATCGTTCAAAATAGTGCATGTAAAATAGATGAGAATAACGTTTTCTAGACTAAATAGGGCCTTCTAAATCCATTGGAAAGGTGCCATTTAGGGCCAAACCTTTTAGAAAATTGAAACATAATGTCAGGCTGTATATGAAATCAAAGCAAACATGTATGGCTCTCATTTAGAGCCCAATAGCCATCTAAATGACAGGGAATCAGAGTACTGAATGACTTTCCATGAATATTATTGAAATATAAAGATTAAATGTTGATGAAAATATTGTAGGTAAACTTCTTCACAAAATCGTTCAAAATCGTGCATGTAAAATAGATAAAAGTGAACTTTTCTAGGCTAAATAGGGCCTTCTGAATCCATTGAAGAGGTGCCATTTAGGGCCAAACCATTCCTTATGCAGGATAGATATTTCTGGGCAAAAATAGAAAGTTTAGCTTAATTTTTGAAAAACTTAAAATCATCACAGAAAAAAAACTACATATCAGCATGTAGCCCCAACTGTCTACAATATCCCCTATAGGACAATGTTCAAGATAGAGTGAGAATTAACCTTTCTCCTGACTGTATCTTTGAGGAGTATTTTCAGAAACTGGGTGACAGATGGTAGAAAAAACGCTCCGGAACTTTATGTTCAACTCATGATTTAACAGGGTTCCAGGTCTCAGATAATATTTTAGACATATATGAATAGATTAGACAAGTAGCTTTCCAAAAAGTATTTACATTAATCTATGCGACCTTTTGGGCCAGAGAAATTCAATTTTTCAAAAGGGTCATTTACATTACGGCAGGTACGGCCAGCATGAGCGCCTGCGGAGATTGTCCACCCTACTCTATGATTCTATATAGCATCATGCTCAAAATTAGCCATACACAAATTTTGTTGACCATAGTCTTAGCCCTAGTCTGATTAAACAATCCCTCACACACAATGTTTCAGCCTCAATAAAGGGGTTGACCATGAAAATCTCAAAAAAGTCACTTTCATCGACAGGTAGTCCCATTTTGCCCTGTTTTGGGCCTAAAATCGACCTCTGGCCACATCAGTTTTTGCATGCCTCAGAAATTCCCCAACCCTTTACATAGCATAAAACTACATGTGCTATTCTATAAAAAGGGTATTTGGGAACACCTGTGAATTTTTTCACAATTTTAGCCATTTTTGTTTCATCTGAAATATAAACCAATCAGCAGCCAGAACAGCTGGAAAGGCTCATACCTGACCACTGTTTGGTCAGATCACCAGCAACACGCAGATCTTCAGGATTCCAGGGAAACCATGATGGCACCAACTCACTACATGAGTATATAGGGATAGAGGTTGAGGCAGGGTTCATTGTCTACCGTAACAGGCCACTTTTGAAATACTACATTGACCATAGTTCTATTTCGGTCACCCCCACCCTGCCCTGTGCACATTGTTACGTAACAGCGCCACAATGTGCTTACGGGGGTGTAAAGCAGCACCCTCAGACTGTTCTATTGATAGAGTCGGCACAGCTGAGGCTGCCCCCGGATTCCAACAGCGAGGGCTCCATCTCTCGGGGAAGAGGAAAACTACAACATTGCTGTGTGTTCTCTCCAACTCAGCATGTCTGAGGAAATGCCATCATACTCAAACACTACCACATGCAACAACTTGTCAATGATACACCCGTATCAAAAGGACTTCCCCCTGTAGGCCTATACCTACTATATATTAGAGGCATGAATTGTTGAGTTGTTGAAATGCATGAGAAATCTAGGCTAGTTAACCTGACATTGGGTTGTCTATGAAGCCTAAGATTAGACAGTTACTGAAACTTTTTAAGGGTCCGCTGAATCTAAAAAGGGAAATGGAATGATATGTGCTGTATAAACTTGCAGATGGAGCTTTGAGGGAGCTCCAGTGCTTGTGGTTGAAAATAATATTTTAGATTGTCTCTTATTGGCGCTCTGCCCCATTGAAGCTTACAGTAACTAGTTCCACAAGCTGCCATAGACTGTATTGGGACCTCACCACTCCATTTCCATTTGGCTCCTGAACTAAACCAAAGTATGCACGAGTCTAACACCAGAGGTCTTTTGCAGAGCCATTTTCCCGCGGGTGAAGACCAGTTTGATGACCAAGTGTATTGCTCAATGTGTACCTGATATCCGTGGGGTATTTTTTGCTATCAGCAATTCAGGTCATGTGAAGTGGCCTTGGGCTACATTTTGGTGTATTGCACAATGGTACCTAAACCTCTTGTCATGGAACCATGTCTCCCCATGATCGGTCATGGAGTGTTACACAATCACATATTGCCCATCGCAGTATGCCAGTCTATGTAAGGGGTGTAAGGTCCTAATAGACTGAGGAATATCTTTATTGTAAGGTTTCAGACTGTGCACGGTTTGTATTGTGCATATATTTTGCATATATGACATAAAGTGTTCCGTATCCCATCATTATACGGTGTAAAACTATATCATGTTTTGGCCATTTCATCACGTTTCATTAGCTTTCATGTGGCCTACTGCTTATTCCTAAGTGTGGCACTAGGTGTCTTGTGTGTGCCTAATAGTATGCAGATTGACCAATGTACCGGTAGGTAGTACACCTACAGATGTACTATTGAGGAGGGAGGGTATTACCAGTGTGAAGCTATACCCAACCATGTGTATGGCTCTGTTTACCCCCCCCCCCCCACACACACACCTGGCTCTGAGGAAACTCCAATCTGCCCTCTAGATGCAATAGTCAGCAGACGCAGCCATGTACAGAGAAAAGATATGTATAGGGCCTACATAGATTAGGTACCGCGCATAAGCGAGTCATAGCGGCGAAATCGCCGATCTTCAGAGAAAAAATGTCAATCTTTACAAGCCTCCAGAGACCAGGAAAATTAATGTACAGAAATGTCAAACCCCTCAATAGAAAGATATGGATCTGCTAGTTTGAGATATCATTGGTATTAAGTATGTTGTACTTGCTGTGAATGTGCAAATGGGTCTTCACTGGGGGTCACTTTGGGTCAAATTACAGGTTTTGTCACTTGTTTTCCTGCAGCTGATTTGACTCTCTGTCATATAAACTGGATTTCCCATTGCACCATACATTGCACATGAAATATACCAGCACTGTTGATTAGGGTACACATCAGGCTTCACTGTGATCCCCGGGACTAACACAAATTATCAAAAATTAGTACTTTTGTAGCATTTCATAGAAAATAATAGGCTAAATCACATATTATTATTGAAAAAAAATGTTCGTCCCGCCCCTCACACTGAAGTTTAAAATAGCTATTATAACCATGTGAAGATAGCTAAGCAATCCTATGAATAGTGCAGTGGCAAAATTGAATCATAGTTATTTTTCCATACAAATCCTATGTAGCATACTGGTAAGCTTAAAAAAAATTATGATAATTTCCATAAAAACATATTATGGTATTGTTGTTGACATGTCATGTGTAGTATGTGTTTCAAAATACAAGAGGATTGGACCGCTAGTTAACAATCCATGGCATCATTTGTAGTATAGCATTTGTGATAAGGGTACATATTAGTGCTCTTGCCATTTTTAAACACATGTGACTCAATAAATACATACAGGAAATGATCTGTGAAAAATTATTCATGCTCTATGTAACATGAAGATACATTATATGCAATACCAAAGTCCTCAAATATGTATTTCTTGAGATGGCTATGGGGTCAAAATGGCAGAATGGCCATTTTCAGTGGTTAGGAATTGGCAACAAATTTAATTTAATGTTCAAAACAATTTAATCTTTGTAATTTCATAGATATTTCCGACATTTTGTACGGGATTTGACCACTCCCGGGTTGCTGAAGGTGGATGGTCCAGATACTAAGAAGCAATAAAACTGTTTAAACTTGAAACTTGAACTTGAACTTGAACTCTGCAATGTTAGAGGGTACAGTATTTCAAAACAGATGTGGCCAAACACATTCTGAAGATATTTGTACATTGTCCATATATTGTTGATTGGGAAATATCTTTTTTCAACTGCATATTGATATCAGAATGGATGTTTTATCCCTCTGAAATTGGCCCATAGATACGCATGAAAGCTGACGACCACTAGTTCGACACTTCTACGCCTGTAACAGGGGTAGAAACCATGTGCCTTTTGGGCTAAGCAAGTCACTCTGCCAATCTGGCAGAGTAGCTATTTTGATGGCAGTATTCACTCTTCAGTCTAATGCTTCCAACCACATGTCCCTCAATGTATTCCCACCTGTTCACCATCCACAAGGCATTCCTAATACATGAATAGATCTATAATCCTGGCATTTTTTTATGTCAACTCCACTCCTCTTGGACACTCCTCTCACCACTTCTCCATGCTGCTGAAATCAAAATGTGTGACATACACTTACATTGACATGTTTGCAGCAATATAAGTATGCTGGACATGTAGAGTACCTTTAGGGGAACATGATTGACAATTTTGAGGGACTGACAGTGAGTACTTTTATGAGAACAACACCCTTTTTATTCCCACTATAGGATCCCTATGTAGCTGCAGTCTGGCGCAGTAGCGCCAGATGTGTCGGACAAAGACCACCTGCTGTCATTCATGTGACGAGGATGCATCCTCATCAAAATATTCACTTTCACCAATCGCATTATCTGACTAGAATCACTTCTACAATACACTCATCATCAATACAATTTACTTTCGTTAGAGATCGTCAGATTTCCTTTTTGTGGGTACTGTTGGTCCATATCATTCTGCAAAAGACCTCAGGCTGAGTAGCAATTCCGCCCTCCTCTACACTGATAATAAAACCTATAGTCAGTACTGACTATACCATCATATTTTTACCCCCCGTAGTCAGGGGACTATACAACTTAGTCACATATTAGTCATAAAGATAGTCAGGAGTGACTATATGTGGATCACACAAATTGATGATGTCCCAGGAATGTGTGCACAGGAAACAGTTAGGATTCAAATTTGAATGGTCCATGGACTTCAGGTAGGCACATCCTCTCCTAAACCACTGTTCTATGGATATTCCTGCTTGTTATATGTTATGTTCCAGTTGACTATGACAACTTAAGATGTTATAGGGTGCATGACTTCTCATGTTTGATAGAGTTATCATGGTAATTTGTTCCAATTTTGAAAACATAGAAATACATGAACAGGGTATGTCTAGACTGACAGATCATGATAGGCCTACACAGGAGCCTGTCCCCTGCTCTGCCTTATCCTAGCCTGTCCCCTGGCCTGTCTTATCTAAGCTTGTCCCCTGGCCTGCCTTATCCTAGCTTGCCCCCTGGCCTGCCTTATCCTAGCCTGTCACCTGCCCTGCTTTTCCTAGCCTGTCCCCTGCCCTGCCTCATCCTAGCCTGTCTATGCCCTATCCTAGCATGTCCCCTGCCCTGCCTTATCCTAGCCTGTCCCTGCCCTGCTTTATCATGGCCTGTCACCTGCCCTGCCTTATCCTAGCCTGCCCCCTGCCCTGCCTCATCCTAGCCTGTCCATGCCCTATCCTAGCATGTCCCCTGCCCTGCCTTATCCTAGCCTATCCCTGCCCTGCTTTATCATGGCCTGTCACCTGCCCTGCCTTATCCTAGCTTGTCCCCTGCCCTGCCTTATCCTAGCTTGTCCCCTGCCCTGCCTTATCCTAGCCTGTCCCCTGCCCTACCCTATCCTACTAGCCTGTCCCCTCCCCTGCCTTGCCTTATCCTAGCCTGTCCCCTGCCTTGCCTTATCCTAGCTTGTCTCCTGGCCTGCCTTATCCTAGCTTGTCCCCTGGCCTGCCTTATCCTAGCTTGTCCCCTGCTTTGCCTTATCCTAGCTTGTCCCCTGGCCTTCCTTATCCCAACTTGTACCCTGCCTTGCCTTATCCTAGCTTGTTCCCTGTCCTGCATTATTCTAGCCTGTCCCCTGCCCTGTCTCATCCTAGCCTGTCCCCTGCACTGCCTTATCCTAGCCTGTCTCTGCTCTGCTTTATCCTAGCCTGTCCCCTGGCCTGCCTTATCCTAGCCTGTCACCTGCTCTGCTTTATCCTAGCCTGTCCCCTGCCCTGCCTTATCCTAGCTTGTCCCCTGCCTTGCCTTATCTTAGCTTGTCTCCTGGCCTGCCTCATCCTAGCCTGTCACCTGCCCTGCCTTATCCTAGCCTGTCCCCTGCCCTGCCTCATCCTAGCCTGTCCCCTGCACTGCCTTATTCTAGCCTATCCCATGCCCTGCTTTATCCTAACCTGTCCCCTGCCCTGACTTATCTTAGCCTGTCCCCTGCCCTGCCTCATCTTTGCCTGTCCCCTGCCCTACCTCATCCTAGCCTGTCCCTGCCCTGCCTTATCCTAGCCTGTCCCCTGCCCTGCTTTATCCTAGCCATGTCTACCCTACTGAACCTTGACCTGCCTTCAGTACTTACGTTTCCCTTATTTCTCATAATTGACTATATCTATTAGTCATAGTGACTACTTTAGACCATGAAACCATTAAATTCATAGTCACTTGACTATATAGCCCAAATCAGTCGATTTAATGGCTGACTATAGGTTGACTATATGACTAACTTACTATAGACATAGGTGACTAACTTGGTATAGTCGTTTTTGCTACATTCATGTGACTATAGAAATGTAGTCCGTAGTGACTAACATTTTAAGGTCCATTATTATCAGTGTAGGTGGAGCCCAGAGGAGGGACCTGCCTCTAGTGGAGAAAAGGGGAATTAAAATATGTAGGTTCCATGTACCTAAATAGAATAGGCCATGCATGATTTTTATAATATCCCAACATTACTACATATATGACAAGTATTGTATTGTTATAGTCACATCATTTGGGAAGTCCTCCATATTTCTAGTATATTTTTGGAAATTTGTTAACTTTTACGAATGGAATAATCTCATGTGACGTTTGGTCTTCTAAATCCCTAAAGTCAGCTAACTTTGAACATGTTCTGCACATCTATTATTGGAGGTATATTCAATATGTTGCCTTAAATGAATAGCCAAATGTGTGATGTCTAATATGGAGACCGGAGAGTCATAGGAGACACGGTGTTTGTGGATGAAAATCAAGTATATTCATTCAACTACACATATAAAATATCTATGGGTCATGTCCCATAGAACTGGTATGCAAATTTTGTTCCACTGACTATCACAGGGGGTGAGTTGTGTGTTGTTGAAGGCTTCATTGAGAACCAGTTACGCATCATTTTCCCACTAGGCGCAGGTCGCTTCTCTCATGCTCTGTGTGGAGCTGGCAAAAACCTGTGTAGGCCAGTTGCCGCTAAGAGACCGAGTGAAACAGAAAAGTTACCCACCCACCATCCCTGAACAAGATCAAGATCAAGAAACTACTCTTTCTATAAGCCATGGGCAATATTATTGTTTTAACATTCATCATATGAGCTCAATACAATGTTATGAATTTTAAATAATTCCAGGTCCTGTTCGGGTTCACTCTATAGCATAATTTTAAAATGCACTTTCTATGATTTAAAGAGTAGGTTAATTTTCCACCGTGGCTTCATAACTCCCTTTAGCAAAGTGAGAGACCTTTGCTGTTTAAGACAGCATTACAGAAAATAAGATTGTATTACGGAAGAACGAAAGAAGAAAATAAGGACCACATGTACTTTTTTGATTGTTGTATTTTGAAAATCATTTATGAAAAAATATGCAGTATATAATCAAAAAGAAAACATGAAATACCTTGATCATTTCAAATGTTGGTATGCTTTTGTCTTTAAAACACAAATTCGACCCCCCCCCACCCATTGATCTTCGTGCAAGAAACTCTATCACAGACTTTTAACCGCCAAAAAAGTGTGTTAGAAAATGTGACGACCTCAAGTTCCCAAGTTACACATCTAGCATACCCGATGACATCACTCTTAAGCATGTATTCCACCAACGTCGGTCGGCCGAAATTTGGTCATCCGATAAAAGTCTATAATGTTCAACTTCTGGGAGAATTTTGATCGACGAACAGAATGACGGCCGATTCTGTCAGTGGGATAACTACATTTGTGGATGACCTTTTTTTGGACGTGTTTTTATCATTTATTGACCACAATAAAAATACATCAATCTTATTTATCATTCGTGATCAACCAATATGTATTCAACAGCTTATTGTCTCACATCTGTAATGACTCATATGTACACGATTAGATGAATATTTAAAAATAAAATTTCACTGTCAACAATGATTATTGATAGCACCGACCAGGGCTGATTCTAGGTGCCAACCATCTTGATTTATCCCGTTATTATCGATTTTAACTTGTTCTTTAAAAGCAAGATGGACATCACAGGGCGAACAAAATCCTTTTTCAATAGAAAACCAACTTCACAAAACCTTTTGTGTTACAGTACTTATACAACATGTTTCCCTTATCACAGGGTGCACTTATATACCGGTAACAAAGAGATCACAGTCTGTTAAGAATAATATAATTTATAACTTTACAGATTTTATATACAGCAGTCCAACAATATGGCACTCCAATGCACTATATGGTTATATATCTAAAACTGGACCTCGACATCCATGTATCAGAGTCCTTCAAACAGAAAGCTATATTCAGTCTCATCAAAGTAGAAATCCATAGGTAGCTATATGAAGGAGAAGGCCATGTTCATGCCTATGTGTATGTCTGTGTGGGTGTACATGAGTCTGTGTCCATGAGTGTCTGCAT
This sequence comes from Harmothoe impar, assembly GCA_947462335.1. NCBI lineage: Eukaryota > Metazoa > Annelida > Polychaeta > Phyllodocida > Polynoidae > Harmothoe > Harmothoe impar. Next base: position 74,602,183 of record OX381711.1, read on the forward strand.
TCATGCTACAGTCATAGGGTGTTTTAGGCAAATTTCACTTTTTTGCGATTTTGAAATTTTTTGTCGCCAAATAGGGTGTTTTTAGGTAAATTTCACTTTTTTTTGCGATTTAGAACTTTTTCTCGCAAAAAGAGGGGGTTTTTAGGCAAATTTCACTTTTTTGCGATTTTCGAACTTTTTTCTCACCAAATCAAGTGTTTTTAGGCAAATTTCACTTTTTTTGCGATTTTGAACTTTTTCTCGCAAAAATAGGGGGTTTTTAGGCAAATTTCACTTTTTTGCGATTTTGAACTTTTTTCTCACCAAATCAGGTGTTTTTAGGCAAATTTCACTTTTTTTGCGATTTTGAACTTTTTCTCGCAAAAATACCCACTCAACAAAAAACGTTATTTAACATTTGCAAACGTTTCTACATGGTTTGGAGGGAAACGTTTCTGTATAAACGTTGTTTAAACGTTTCTATATAGTTTATAATACAAACGTTACTATCTAGAACGTTAGTTACCATTTATAGAAGGTTTAGAGGAGAACGTTTGCATCCATGATGTTACTTGATGTTGCTACATGGTTTAGATAAAAACGTTGGTATTTAAAACGTTACTGAACATTTCTACATAGTTTAGAACAAAACGTTTGTATCCAATACATTATTGAACATTTCCTCATGGTTTGGACAAAAGACGTTTGTATTAAAACGTTATTTTGATGTTAATTAACGTTTCCCTTGATGCCATTATCTGCTATCAGATGGCAGCACTATCCCTTTGATGGTATTTTGCTGATGCATCACCACATTATCTTACATAAAATGTGCCACAATGATAATTATCCCTAACTTATTCTAAACAGTGCAGCTGCAATATTTTGTATTAAATCATTTCCAAAGACTAGCTGCGACATAAATGATATCTATGCAGTCTAGGATTGGAATATACCTGCGCACACCCATTTAGCGGGTATTTCAAAACTATATAGTCAAATCATTTGAAAATGGGCATTTGTAAAACCCACATGTCCTAAAGGCCTCTTTGTGTAGCCCTACCAAGGGTAGTGAAGGGCTTTAACTATGATGGTCATATATAATTATGGTCAGGGAATACAAGTGAATAGAGGATGTACTATTATAGCCCCAAGTCTAATGGGTTAAATAAAATGAATTAATGTAAATAAATAAAACCAAAAATGCCTGATGCTGGTATGCTAATTTTTCAGTTGGGTTTGGTGCCCTCTGGCAAACAGAAAAAACGTTATTTTGACCAATAAAAAATGTTATTTTGATCTTTGAAAAACGTTACTTAACATGGAACTTAGGTTCGATTTCCAAACGTTTGTAGAAAACGTTTATTTACGTTATTTGGAGTCAACGTTTTTACGTAAAACAAACGTTAAAAGCGAACGTTTTGCAAACTTTTAGTGAACGTTTTTTCCAGGGTCAAATAACGTCTTTTTGTTGAGTGGGTAGGGGGTTTTTAGGCAAATTTCACTTTTATGCGATTTTGAACTTTTTTCTCACCAAATCAGGTGTTTCTAGGCAAATTTCACTTTTTTTTGTGATTTTAAACTTTTTTCTCGCCAAATAGGGGGTTTTTAGGCAAATTTCACTTTTTGTGATTTTGAACGTTTTTCTCGCCAAATAGGGGGTTTTTAGGGAAATTTCATTTCTTTGCGATGTTGAACTTTTCTTTCGCCAAAAGCTTTGGAATCTGCCTCTATGCGTGATCCTATTGATGGACTCATAGACCCATGCATATAATGAAGGCCTACATAGTGGACATGAGGTCAAGTTAAAAAGTGCAAGTCACTTGTTTTGCAACTTGCACTGAACTGAACCTAATGGACCCTAACTGGGTTGTCAACAATCAATTAAACTATGACAAAACTCCCTCTATTTCGGAGACCAAATACACTATCAAATGATATATATTTTTTCAAAATAACACCCTGTGTAGAATGGCCCAATACTGAGGAATCCTACTGCGAATAAAAAAAAGTCAAATTTGATTTATTAATACCTGAAAATTGAGAAATGCTGACATTCACAGTTTATGTAGAAAATGTACTAAAAACAGCAAAAAAAGGCAACAAAACCCTAATTTTCTCAAAAACTGTTCAGTAGGATTTTTTTCTACCCTCATATTACACATTGGCATAGAGAATATATTGACACCTAGTCAGGATTTTGCGCTAGGAGCAATCCGTGAGGCAGAAATTAGCCAAAATGAGCCACTGGTCTGAAGTATAAAACTAGGCATCGATCACTATAGAGCTACAAAGAGACAGAGAATCGATGTCCAGTAACAAGGAGACCTACAAAGGGATAACATGCTCGGTATGATAAAAATAAATTTAAATTGGACCGACCCAGTAGAGTGTCTGTCTGAAAAGGGCTTCTCAACACGTGTGTGTCATGCTGGCAGTGGGTGAGGCACACACCTGGGTAGGGAGTTGCATCGAAAATTAATTATTTAACCGAGAGAATTTCTATTTTGTGGTGCCGAGAGAGTGGATGTGTACAAATGCAATGCAAAAATCAGAATAGTGATATCGTTAGTAGTAAATGTTTGAGAGGGGTGGGTGTGGAGTCACGTTTTATCCACATGCTACAAAGTGTCCACACCCATTATCACACTCTTTGTAGAAACTTAATTTATTTCTTCAGACAAGAAATTTGCAAGGTTTATTATTAGTTCTAGTAAGGTTATTAACAGATATATCATTAGATGACTGACTCTCCTACCCTGGTGATACATAGTACATAATAATATAAGATGTAGCCTACAGTTATACCATGATAAACTGTAACTGATATTTCTTGTATAGGTGGGTCCTAAAGTTGCCTGTATGGTGAACACATTCATGGAGCAAAGAAATTATACTCCAAGTGAAAAAACAATTCATTTTAACAGCACCAACTTGTGTCTTTCCTTGACCTGTGGACACTTTGTGGACTGTGGACAAAACGTGACACCACAGTGGGAAGTTGAAAAGGTTGTGAAATTATTACCCCTGCTGCTCTATATGTAACCTGTGAGGCGGTTGGCACTCATACCCAGTGGATAGGGGTCTGCAGTGTAGTGGTTTATCACCCTGCGTGCTGCAGAACACTCAGGGACTGAAATAATTCATGATATTCAACGTACTATTTATCTCTAACTATACAAATTAGACACTCAATTCCTTCACCATTAAAATATATCATCCAAAACCTATCCATGGATACACTTTTTATAACAATGTTTTAGGTTTTTTATTACTTTACCATGACCTTGACAATGATCAATTAGGTCAAATTTTTAAAATGCATTAGATTCATGAATATGGTTTCTTTCAAATTACAAAATACCATTTTTCAAATAATGAACTCTCTTAGCAATGTGCCACTAAGAAGTTTAGTTTTAATCATATCTCCTGAACCATTAACCATATAGAAAATGGTATCAGCTAAAAACATGCCCCAATATATATAGAATACCCCTACTGACACAGATTTAATGAGAAAAGTATAGCCTCCCCCGGAAATAACATTAACTGAGTAGTGCATGCTGCTCCATACATCGTACAATAGTTGCCATACTAGGCCTGTCTACACAGTCACTGCGCTGGGGACACATAGGGCTGACTGGAGTGAACACCCTGACCTGGGGATAACCTGTATCCAGGGTCATGCCAGTCCCAGGCCCCAACTGTACATTTACAGTCTGGGAGAGTACCTGGAGAGTTTGAGGCTGGGGTCATGCTACATCCAAAGGAGGTGGCTGGACATCCTGTACTATTCATAATCTTAAAACTGCCATTTATCGCGTAATGTTATACTTTATATTTACATAAAGTTAGTACATCTGATGTGTACGACAACAAAATAGATTTCCCTACAAATGAGCCAGAATATCCACAAATAATATATTTACTTGGCTTCCCTCAGATTTTGCTTCAATGGTATTGCCTAATATATTTATGGTCATTTTGGAATAAAGGAGTGCACATTTTTAATCCCCCCAGCTAACAAAAAACGTTATTTTACATAAAAAATGTTATATAACGTTATGTCATAGTAAGGAGCCTTAGCGGAAGGTTATATAACGTTAAATAACGTTATAAAATGTTGTATAACGTTTTTTTGTTACTGGGTCCCCATTGAAAATTTACAAGAAAAGCCTATGCATACGGGATACAATGGACCAACTAGTTTTATCCTAGAAAATCCTCAAAATCCAAGTATGGTTGAATGAACCTGTATACACCAACTTATATCATACCATGAGTGACATAGGGTACACAGAATACATCCGCTGGAACAAGTGGTTGCCTAGCAACTGGTGGTTTATCAGCAATATTTCATCAGCATTTATGTCTACATAAGTGCACTTGCATATAGCAACTGTATATATCATTCTATGAGCTGCACAAGGTGCAAGTAATATACAATCAAAACAGGTGGTTGCATTGCAACACCAGAGTTTCATAGCAACCAAGGATATAAGTGCCTCTACATGGGTAAAAAAACGACACGGGCGACACGGCAACACAGCCCTTTTAGGCCATTTTAAAAATCGACGGACCCAGGAAAATTAGAGATAAAAATCGACCCACAGAGATTTTTCTCTGAGTTCTTATATACCTAAAAATCGACACAGTGACATGGCGCTTTTGCTTAAAATCGACACGGCGACACGGTCAAAATTCTGGGGACCCATGTAGAGGCACATATAATGTAGCCCTTAGTAGTGACACTAGTAGCTAATGCAAATATTTCTAATGCCATAAAACCAAATAACAGACAGTTCTAAACTACATTCATACTCCACTATTATGATAAAAGGTTAACTAGCTTTCATGTTCACAGATTGTTGAGATATTCCATGAATGAATCATTAACCCTTTGTGGGTGAGCATTGACTATAGCTGATACTATGGCTGGTTGAGCATTGACTATAGGGGCCGTCCATAAAGTATGTCACGCTTTTTTGGGCCATTTTGAACACCCCCCCACCCCCATGTCACACTTTGTCACACTTCTTTCAACACCCCCCAGAAAAGTATGTCACAAATTTGCTGACACCCCCCCCCCCGTCTGCATATAGTTAGGTACTGATCACTCTAGTCTCATAAAAGAGCATACATGCATAATCTTAATCCAGTATTTGGTATCCAGTATATAAGGTTTATTAAAATTAGATGTTATCAAAATGTGTTACGGTATGACATCAGTCAAATCTTTAGAGCCAATGTTAATGGATTTTATTGACTAGACCCCTTTAATTACAACTGTTCAAATTGGCAGTATCGTGTTCACACTGATAGCCATGGCACCCTAGATCTTTGTGGCTGAGGTATCCTCGATCTATGGATTCTTGACAGTTATCACAGGAATAACAGGTCTTCCACTGCTATCCTCTGACTCCTCTTGTGTTGGAAGACCTGTGGCAGGGCTGGATTCAGGAATTTGAGAAGAAGGGGGCGTGATATAGGCAATGTACTGAGCGTAATATACACAGAGAGAAGAAGTAGAATCACTGTAACTCTCAAATGGGATTCCAGCCCTGATCACTGAGGTAACTCTCCCTACAACTCTAAAGTGACCCCCAATCATTAGGGAGTCTTGGAATAGGAGTCATTATAGAGTTTTTTTTAGAGTCCTACTAATATAAAGGAGTCATGTTAGAGTCCTGGGGAGAGTTACCTCAGTGATCAAGTCGGGAGTCACAGTGATTCTACTTCTTTTCTGTGTGTAGGCAATGTACTGATGGCATTGGACCCATTTACATTAAAATCTAGAGCAAAAATGGGGGATGCCCCCAGTCTCAGCATGCCCGACTGAGGAATTACTCAGTCTGGGGTCAGTGCTACAAATCGTTTGAGCTGGCACTCTCTTGCATAGGAGGCGAGAAAGCCACATTAACACTCACCAATCATTATTCAGCTATCCCATAGAACGTCACCAAATTGCGCTTGGTGAGTGCACCCATTTTCAGGAACTAAGCCCAATGTTCCATCTGCGACCAGGCCCAGTGTGGGTGCGCCCGTTACCCTGAGGCTGGAGCATACGAAGCTGGGATGCCCCTCTCCCCCTCCCTTCTGGATCCAACCTTGTTTTGAAACAAATACTCATGCTCTATCTGCAGCAGATCTTCATGGTTAATGTTCTGGATAGCATACACAAGTTTACATAGTTGCTTACATACTGGACGGATACATACTAGACGCAAACTGTAGGTAATGCTCAAAGAACCATGTTCTGATTTCTCTCCTTTATTCTTCCTTTGGCCAGATGCCTTCGGATGTCAAGTGACTGACTTAATGGATGTTATGTATAATCCACATGCCTTGATTAATTTAGATGCCTCATCCTGTACACTAGGATATGCAAAGTAATGGGGCAGACCTTTTGGCTTGGTGCAAGGCGAACAAATACTGAGAGGTAGTTCCCTGACCCATTTAGTTTCACTGGCAGGCCATCGTTGGATGTGTGGACCAAAGCCAATGGTCTAGTAAGAACCTGTCCCTGTCAATATAAGAGCTCCTTGGATTAGAGCAACGTTTTTGTCGGGACACTTTACAATCTGCAGGAAATAATGGCTTTCCCGCATATGTGTTGCTTGCTGGTATTCTTTCTACATCTTCTTTACACTCTGTAACCACTTGGTGTTTATCTATCATGGTCTGTGACAAAACTTTGGTCAAAACCTTTCCAGTATGTGGAAAGTCTTTCTTTCCTAGCTCTGGATCCATGGCCCTTCCTTGAGAAGGTGTCTGCAGATCGCCCCTGTTAAATTGGGGTATAAGTGACTACCAAATGTGCAGCCAAGTTTTCAAAAATAAATGGATCTATCACACAGTTGATCATTTTGTCATACCTGAGGCTTTGACTTATGTGAAGTGAAGGGTGGAGTTGTAGATCTGCTACAACCACCAACCACCAACACCCCCTAAATTATACAGCATTTTTTATATTTTTTACAAAATTCTGAAAGTGTGACGTCACACAAGTCCATAGACCCCCCCACCCCCATGTCACACTTCGTCACACAAAAAAAAGACCCCCCCACCCCCTCGGGTGTGACATACTTTATGGACGGCCCCAAACATGCAGCCCTGGTGAGTTACTTGCCAGGGCTGCAGTCAGGTTGATAAGAGGCAAACCCTCAGAAGGTTAAGCAGTAGGTGGCTGCACATACAACATGCCTCTTGGTCAAGCCACAGCACATAACCAGCATTATGTGAGAGGATATTTCTTGTTCTCTGGGTCTAATTAGTCTTAGCACCAAACCTGGCTAAGCCACCTTGCCGTTCTGCTGTCAGTAGCCCCCTCTTTGAAAGTCGTCTTCAGGAATGAAAATACACTAATCCCACCATTCTGTTACAGAATGGCTCTTGGAAACATCACTATAACTTTGAACTTGAGTTTTTACTTGGTTTAGGCAGTCCCTGTGGGTAGCTGCAAACAAGCGAACAGGAGGTAGGACTGGGACCAGAAAGTATGATGGGAGAACTACCATCATACATTGTGGCTCCTGTTCACTGGTTCGAACCTACCCAGGCCTATTAAAGCTAAGGCTAGGAATAACCCTGGGAAGGCTTATGCAGTTTGGGCCATTTCTCCTCATGGCTCTTTACACATTCCCCCACCCCTCCCAGCTACTTCTGAGAACAGAGAGCTATTCTCCCCATGTCTACTGCAAGTATTTGGTTTACTACCTAAGAAAATGATTTGAAGATATTTTGTAAATACTAAATTGCTTATATATATATAGTTCCCTTACATTTATAAATGATGGTTTCACTATTGAAATATACAGCACAGGGGATACCCTGGATGGGGGCAGCCATGACACAGAAATTCCGGGAAGTTTGTAGTATATAGTGTTAAAATAGCCATTGACCTTTTCCCCCCATTTCTGTGTACATAGCTCCCATTTCAGCCATTTTAAAACTTGCTGGTCAAAGACTACACCGGTCAAAGACGACACAGGTCAAAGACGACACCCGGTCAAAGACATTTCAATTGTTACAAACTCATAAGACACGGCCATGAGTGGTGCAGAGTCCATGTTGCCCCTCAATGAGAGGAAAGGGGCCGTCCATAAAGTATGTCACGCTTTTTTGGGCCATTTTGAACACCCCCCCACCCCCATGTCACACTTTGTCACACTTCTTTCAACACCCCCCAGAAAAGTATGTCACAAATTTGCTGACACCCCCCCCCCGTCTGCATATAGTTAGGTACTGATCACTCTAGTCTCATAAAAGAGCATACATGCATAATCTTAATCCAGTATTTGGTATCCAGTATATAAGGTTTATTAAAATTAGATGTTATCAAAATGTGTTACGGTATGACATCAGTCAAATCTTTAGAGCCAATGTTAATGGATTTTATTGACTAGACCCCTTTAATTACAACTGTTCAAATTGGCAGTATCGTGTTCACACTGATAGCCATGGCACCCTAGATCTTTGTGGCTGAGGTATCCTCGATCTATGGATTCTTGACAGTTATCACAGGAATAACAGGTCTTCCACTGCTATCCTCTGACTCCTCTTGTGTTGGAAGACCTGTGGCAGGGCTGGATTCAGGAATTTGAGAAGAAGGGGGCGTGATATAGGCAATGTACTGAGCGTAATATACACAGAGAGAAGAAGTAGAATCACTGTAACTCTCAAATGGGATTCCAGCCCTGATCACTGAGGTAACTCTCCCTACAACTCTAAAGTGACCCCCAATCATTAGGGAGTCTTGGAATAGGAGTCATTATAGAGTTTTTTTTAGAGTCCTACTAATATAAAGGAGTCATGTTAGAGTCCTGGGGAGAGTTACCTCAGTGATCAAGTCGGGAGTCACAGTGATTCTACTTCTTTTCTGTGTGTAGGCAATGTACTGATGGCATTGGACCCATTTACATTAAAATCTAGAGCAAAAATGGGGGATGCCCCCAGTCTCAGCATGCCCGACTGAGGAATTACTCAGTCTGGGGTCAGTGCTACAAATCGTTTGAGCTGGCACTCTCTTGCATAGGAGGCGAGAAAGCCACATTAACACTCACCAATCATTATTCAGCTATCCCATAGAACGTCACCAAATTGCGCTTGGTGAGTGCACCCATTTTCAGGAACTAAGCCCAATGTTCCATCTGCGACCAGGCCCAGTGTGGGTGCGCCCGTTACCCTGAGGCTGGAGCATACGAAGCTGGGATGCCCCTCTCCCCCTCCCTTCTGGATCCAACCTTGTTTTGAAACAAATACTCATGCTCTATCTGCAGCAGATCTTCATGGTTAATGTTCTGGATAGCATACACAAGTTTACATAGTTGCTTACATACTGGACGGATACATACTAGACGCAAACTGTAGGTAATGCTCAAAGAACCATGTTCTGATTTCTCTCCTTTATTCTTCCTTTGGCCAGATGCCTTCGGATGTCAAGTGACTGACTTAATGGATGTTATGTATAATCCACATGCCTTGATTAATTTAGATGCCTCATCCTGTACACTAGGATATGCAAAGTAATGGGGCAGACCTTTTGGCTTGGTGCAAGGCGAACAAATACTGAGAGGTAGTTCCCTGACCCATTTAGTTTCACTGGCAGGCCATCGTTGGATGTGTGGACCAAAGCCAATGGTCTAGTAAGAACCTGTCCCTGTCAATATAAGAGCTCCTTGGATTAGAGCAACGTTTTTGTCGGGACACTTTACAATCTGCAGGAAATAATGGCTTTCCCGCATATGTGTTGCTTGCTGGTATTCTTTCTACATCTTCTTTACACTCTGTAACCACTTGGTGTTTATCTATCATGGTCTGTGACAAAACTTTGGTCAAAACCTTTCCAGTATGTGGAAAGTCTTTCTTTCCTAGCTCTGGATCCATGGCCCTTCCTTGAGAAGGTGTCTGCAGATCGCCCCTGTTAAATTGGGGTATAAGTGACTACCAAATGTGCAGCCAAGTTTTCAAAAATAAATGGATCTATCACACAGTTGATCATTTTGTCATACCTGAGGCTTTGACTTATGTGAAGTGAAGGGTGGAGTTGTAGATCTGCTACAACCACCAACCACCAACACCCCCTAAATTATACAGCATTTTTTATATTTTTTACAAAATTCTGAAAGTGTGACGTCACACAAGTCCATAGACCCCCCCACCCCCATGTCACACTTCGTCACACAAAAAAAAGACCCCCCCACCCCCTCGGGTGTGACATACTTTATGGACGGCCCCAAATGGTGCCCAGGTGGTGTAGGTCAGTGAAGTGAGGTCAGGTTAAAAGGTACACATGCAAGCTGGCCCCAACTCGGGCTTGGACAAGTCCGAGCGACATCGCTGGTATTTAGGAGGCCATGACCGCATCACTTCCCCCGTATATTGGGGGGGATTCTTACGTGGTACCCATCTGCACTTTTAATACAACAGCACCAAGTGCACAGGAACTATTTTAACCAGCAACCTTTGGTGCCAGCGATGACGCTCGGGGAACGAGGTCGAGGTGGTGCGAGCTTGGGTACACATGCTCACCCAAGCCAATGACAATGGGAGAGGGCCACTGCCCACTCTTATATAGAAAGTGGGGTGAAATCCTTGGGCACTATGTACACAGTCTTCAATCATACAAGTCCTCAGTGCATTCAATGAACCCAAATAGGGTCTTGTGAAGAGTGGCAGAGGACAGAATGGGAGTTGGGGTTTGAGACACAGGAGAGTAGGAGAGTAGGAGAGAGTTGCTTTAATCTATTCCAAACAGTACATCAGATGGTATATTTCTCATCATATTTATATTGCATATACAGTCAAATAAGTAATCTCTCTACTATCAAACAGGACATACTTTGACAGGTGGTGAAGTAGGCATGCAAGCAGTTATACTGGCTCCACTCCACATTTTACCATTGAGTGATCTGTCCCAGTACTAGCATACTGGGACTGATACTCAGTCAATCCACAAGCATGCTTTTTGGATTGGTTGCTATGTAGACCTACTCTTGCTAGGCAACCACTGGTTCTAGGATAAAACTAGTTGCTCCATTGTATCCCTTGGGGTGAATTTACTGGGGGTAGGTGTCATCAGAATTGTTCTAGACTCCTTATTTCCACCATGTGGAGGAGAATTCTAATCAATCAGCCGCCATCTTAGATTTTGATCATTTACTGCCTCTGCACATGATCCTATCAAATAGCAACAGCAACATTCTTAATGACCATCTTTTCTTGGTTAGATTTAACCCCATTGGAATTGGCCTAGTATGGTGAGAAATGAGAGTGAGGAAGGCAAATAGGGGACTTGGGGCCTATCCAATCTTCTAGAGGTGATAAACAAGAGAATATTCAAAAGCACTTCTAAGTAACTCAAGAAAACTAGCAAAATCTCATTTAAGGTATATAGAACTATAGAAATAAATGGATTTTTCACACATATTAATCAGTTAATGCCAAAATAAGACATTTATCAATCTTTCAGCCCAAATTGTGCTAGATCTGGCATTTTCTGTAATTTCCCTCAATTTTCCATTAATTCATATTGGAACACATTAAGATTGCCATAGGCATAAATAGCTATTGTAAAGTCATACTATTTAGACCCTCATGTGTAATCAATCGAATGATGTGTACTTTGCACAACATAACATCGATTTGTAAAACAAATTTGTTATGTCACCTTTAGACTAGAGGGGAGTTCTCCGATATGGGCCCTTTACATTGTTATTAGATAATGTAGAAGTCCCAAGGTTTCGATTCATGAAAGAAAAATCATTTATTTAGTTTCAAATTCTGACTTCAAAAAGTTGCAGAAAACTTTCTTTTCATCAGAATTTAACATTTCTTACAGATTATTAATCCCCAAGGTGTAATATTTATCCAGATATATATCCTGATATATACATTCCACCTATCTCAAGCCACATGAAAGTGAATCTATAGCCATGATCAACATTAAAAGGGCTTTACAGTGGTATCTTTGGTTACTCTCTACTCTGTATACTTGTATCACAATATCAACATTAAAGAATCAAATAGAAAATAACTAGTTTTCAGGTCCCCAACTTGCCTTCAAGATCTAGGTGAATCCAAAATACCATAAAATGAAACACTGTTAGTTCAATGCAGCGTCAATGTTCCTAAGGCAATATATCTACTTGTGGTAATCACAAAATTCTGTTCTGTGGCTCAAATCAATCAGAAAGGTTTAACTCTATTGATACCATATGTGATTGGGTGGCCAAATCTGGGATAAGGGGCTGCTATATCTATGTTTGTAGGGTCCACTGACATTTTCTTAGTGAAAACTGCCAATTTGCGATTCAAACTCTGTTGTTCCCGAGCATCTGCTTCAGCCAATTCTTAATTCTGATGCACATAACAGCCATCAATCAATAGGAAATCATGTTTTCTTTAAAATGAGCCCCTTGCCTTAGATATGCTATTAGAGTTCAAAGTCTGAAGATACCTCTAAAATGTTCTGATGTAAAAACAGACCCAAAAGTGGTATGAACCCGCACATGGATAACAAGCCAAAACCGGTAGTGCATCCCAAGATATTCCATGTTAACATCTTGAATCTTGTTCTAGAGACTCTTAGGACCAAGAAAAATGTCATTGGGGTGAGTTGTGGGTGGGGGGTGCACGAGGGGTGCCAGTAGCTCATGGCCTATTTAGCACGCACTGGAAGACATGACTCTGAAATAGCCAAAAATTTATTTCAAATATTTTGAATATGAATATTTCTAGGGTAGGCCCTCCTTTCCTAGGTTGGGTAAAAATTAACTAACAAACTTCAGCGCCAACTCAGCGACAACAGCGCCAATACAAATCGACTCTGAAATAGCCAAAAGAAAATTCAAAATTGGATAAAGATTTCTAGGGTCACACAATTGTCAGTGCAGTTTTATCATCTGTACTGTCACGAATGGTGAATTGTCGATTATGGTAATTAATTATATTGGTTGGTTATGAGATTATTATCGATATCCCAGTAAACAAATAACGTTATACACCATTTTATAACGTTATATAACGTTATATGTCAACGTTTTTCTAAGGCTCTTAATATGAAATAACGTTATGTAGAATTTAAAACGTTATTTTGAAGTAAAATAACGTTTTTTTTTGTCAGCTGGGATAACACTGTAACATGTTGAGCCACCATGTCAGGTTAATGCATGTAGTGGTGTAGAGAGTTTAGGGGACACCTTGAGGTGTGGGCGTGGCTGTGGTGCGGTGTAGGTGGCCGTCATGTGGTATATAATGAAGCTCTCAGAGGCCACAAGTCTACCTGCCGCATGAGAGGCATTCCTGCATCAACCACATAGAAGGACATCCCCTTCCAGCACAGTGGCGACCTTGCGACCTGGAGGTCTTTATTTCGGCGACTTTCCAACCCCAAGGAGGGGGGGGGCACCCCTCTGCACCCCCAGGACACCGCCTATCCCACACATCCTACCTCCAAGACAGCCGCTAAGCAGGACATCCGAGCATCTCAGTAAGTTGAGCTCTTTTGATTTTTATTACATAGTTAACATAATCTAATTTGTATTGTACTGTAAACGTATGTTATTTCGCACTGTATTTATTTTCGCGATTCTTTCTTTCTTTCTTTCTTCCTTCCTTCCTTCCTTCCTTCCTTCCTTCCTTCCTTCCTTCCTTCCTTCCTTCCTTCCTTCCTTCCTTCCTTCCTTTCCTCCTGCCGTCCTTCCTTACTTCCTAACATTAGTATAATCAAGTTGTTTCATGCCAATCATGTCGGTCATATGTGGGGGTGCAGAGGGGTCCCCCTTGAGGTCGGAAACTCGCCGAAATTAAAGCCCCTAGGTCGCAAGGCCTTTATCCTGTACTCAATTTTGGGAAAAAGTCGCCAGGTCACTTTTATTATTGTACCAGGTCGCTATAGGTTGCCCGGAAAAAACGGCCCGGGTCGCCAGGTCGCTTTTTACCCCTTTGGGACCACATATCTCAGTCATGTGTCCGTCATCTATGGCAAATGGGGAAGGTATATTTTCACTCTGCAAATGTCAGATATCTTTGTCATATGTCTGTTATAGGTTTTTCATCTATGGAGTCTGGGAATGATTTTTTTCTCAACCCTTCAGATTTCAAATGTTGTCATACGTTGATACCCAGTAAACAACAAATTATACAACATTTTATAATGTTATATAACATTATATAACGTTTCTCTAAGGCTGCCAGCAAACATTGCTTAGTGGGACCCATATGTGTTTTTACGTGGACAAGCTGATTTGCCCATATCTGGGTTATGGTCCCTTTTGTCCAGGGCTATCAGTGGGATTCCAGGTGGGCCAGCCCAGATTCAAAGTGCCCAGCTCGAGCCCAGATTATTATATTCTATAAAGGTGTACAATAAATGGTCATTTCTGGAGGAAACATATTTCTCATCATATTTATATTGAATATCCAAGGGACCATTAGCAACCACGTAAAAGCTCATTAGGGACCCTTAGCAACCACATAACATCTCATAAAAGGCAGACGTAGCAGTGCTGAAAGCATAGGATACGCCTGCTCTTAATGAGCTAGGTTGGATTTGGTAGGGAGGGTCGGGTAACCTGAAACACACCTTTTTATTTATTTGGCCCAATCTCCATTCCTGAGAAATGGCATAAAGACTGCCAACAATTATTGAGTTCTGTCTCCCAATAATGTCAGGCACCGTACGCATCTACACACACAGAAAAGTGAAAGTCATTGTTGCTAAAACTACCCTCACTTGAGGATCAGGCACTGCCTGACTCTCAGGTGAGGGTAGTTTTAGCGACAATGACTCTCACTTTTCTGAGGGCGTAGGCTAGATGTATGGACTTGTTACAGGAGATATATTGAACCCCAAACAGATTATGTGAAGAAATTTGAGCTCATGGTAAATTCCTGGGAAATGGCATAAAAGTGGGAAAAAACGGAACACAAAAGAGTGTGTTAAATTAACACATATCTTTGGAAGTTTTATAGCCAAGATGGTATCGCTGCTAACTAATAGAAATGATGCTCTATTTATGACCCGAGAATACAGACCTGTTTTGTTATCGTCCCACACACTATAAGTTATTAGAGATGCCTATAAAATGTTCAACAGCGAGGCTGCTGTCAGGACGGGCTGTCTATTATGTGTAGCATATCTTTTACATGAGCTGTGCTTGACTGAATGTTGTAAGGATTCAGTCTGGGAAGTTTTGGTCAGTCTTACCTGTCTGTGTCTACCTGTGAAGGTAACATGTGTAGTAAACAAGACTTTGTCCTTTATAATACTGATAAATCATTAAGTAAAGAACAAAAGTCGACACAGTTCGGATCAAGTGTACAGGTTGCGAATCAAAGGTTTATTCAGTAACCTAGACGGGCAAAGCTATATCAGTGCGAACTCCCTATAGAGTTCGGAGCGGGTCAGTGGGCTCGTAGCCGATATGATCGCATGGCCTCTGTCCTAGCTGGATCCAGAGTGACCGACTAGTCCTATCGGATGCTGGCTATATATAGGCAGCCAGCCTGTGCATGCACACGCAGACCGGAAGCCTATAGCAACCTCTGTCCATACCCCAAGCCCGAGACAGGTGCTACCACCTGCCGTCGGGCTGAAGGGTTCGGACTGAGTTCGCAACACAGCATCCAACAGAACCCGCCATATAAACCCCGTATAACCCTAGCCCCTACACATGTGTAGGATTACGAATTACCATCATTCTAAGAGCATCTTCTTAGACTGTTTTAGTCAGTGTATTCCCAACCTTCATTATGACTAATGAATGTATATCATAAGGCCTTGAGCCTGAGGCTACATGTGTGATCCCAGACAACACTAACTAAATAGCATAAGGCTACATGTGTGATCCCAGACAACACTAACTAAATACATAGACAAAGGCCCA
The DNA here is from genome assembly GCA_947462335.1 of Harmothoe impar. Lineage (NCBI taxonomy): Eukaryota > Metazoa > Annelida > Polychaeta > Phyllodocida > Polynoidae > Harmothoe > Harmothoe impar. Next base: position 74,618,049 of record OX381711.1, read on the forward strand.
TGGCCAGAGGATATTTTGGTATCGTTCCTCCTGAGGTGGGGCTGGGCCGAATCTCACGAAGCCGCAGGCTGAGTGAGATTCAACCACAGCCCCACCTAGTATAGTCTCATTCGTGACGTCTATGAGAAATATCAGAAGGACCTCTAACTATGTTCTATTTTGAACATGTCTAAATTCTTTTCGAAATATAACTGCTGCAATTTTCCTATAGCAACAATAAATAGGGTAAAGTCTTTGTTGTTATACCAGATTAAAAAGTCTTTGAACGTCTCGTTACCTTCAGCCTCTTCATAGGGTAGTTGTCTGTCCTCTGTCATATCCATTGAATCCAAATAATCAAATGGGAAAAAAACTTTGTTTCCCTTCCTCTCCCTATGCTTTTAAAAAGGAGGCATAGGAAGAGTCAGCTGCTATGTAATCTGAAATATCTAACAACTTGAATTTATTGTTAAAACACAACTGTATGCATTGTTCTTTTTGATTGCATAATCATTCTTACTTTTATCGCCGAATTCCAAGTGTGGCATTAACTTGAGTTTTATCAAGTCATGTCATGCTTGGCTGAGTTAAATCCAAGTACCGGTGTATTTCTAACCCATCCAGTATGCTATAGGGCTCCTAGGGGTTAGGCCATGGGCGCAGCCATATTCGGGGGTTGGAAGTTCAAGCAGGTACCACTAGATGGACACCTACAGACTCAGTACGGCTCTGTGACGTCATAACCCCCGGTTAGCTGCTCCACCTAGCGGCCAAGGGCTTGTACTGAAGGTTCTTAACTTACCACAAGCGGTGCTGCTGTCGACGGCCAGGTGCCCTATAGAGTGGCCTTATATTCTATGCTATTTTGCTCTGCCTTTAAGAAAAACAAATGATGGTCCTATAAATATCAAATGGTAAAACTACCCTTCATTATCCAAAATGGCGCAAAAAACCTGCCCCCACTCCTGAAATACATCAGAGACTGTATCAATTTGGTAGGCATTTGTGTTTATTTTTTCATTTGAAGCTATTTAATGAAGGAAAGACAACTTATTCCTAGCCTTTTGAATACGGCCACCTTGTATTGTATGGGAGGGGGAATTGAATACGGCCCTTCAGTGCTTAGGCATTGGAAATCTTGTATTTCAAAACTATTGGCCTATAAGTACCCTACCCTTCCCTTGCCTGTAACCTCTCCCACACCCGTACTCTGCATCGCTCCTACTCTTCCCTTCCAGCCTTATCGCAAAACCCCAGCATTCTGTTGTCAGTTGTTCATAAGGGTTAATACAGGGACTTGTAAATTTTACCCACACTGAAAAAGTAAACTTGTCTCCAAACTCATCGAAGTGACGGTCATAAAATAAATGAGTCAAAAGTTGTCTAACCTATCAGGTTACCATCCCACAAATAGAATCTGGAGCTGGCAAATGTCAGGTTTTGGGCTGGCACATACCAAGTGGGTCTTCTATCTCCAGCTAGAAGACCCGCTTCCTTGTCACTCAGACAAGTTTTTGACTCGTTTATCTCATGACCGTCACTTTGAAGAGTCTGGAGACAAGTTTATTTTTTGAGTGCGTCTAGGGCCCTCTAAATGGCGGAAGAAAGGGTCTCATAAATTAGTAGGATAAGGAGATCTGGTAATTATTTCAAATTATCCTGAATATCTGTATCTATTACAAGAAAAGGTATGCTAGGTAAAATCTAAATATACTCCTCAAGTAAAATATTCTAAAATTCAGTTTGTTATTTTCCTAACCGTCACAATTATGAAAGCTAGCTATTACCTCATTAGAAATACCCTCTACACTGTTAGAAGTAAGTACTGTAGCTGTACAGTATAAAAGGAGGTATTTTTGGTTTCCAGTATCACATACTGTACAGCTACAACCACCTACTACAGAACACCACACACAGGAGATTGTGGGTTCGAATACCACCTTGGCACACCAAGTTCAAGTTCAAGTTTCAAGTTTCAATCATTTTATTCACATAATTCACATTAATATCAGTATATTACAAGTTGTTGCATTGAATGTAGCAGACATACTCAACCCATCACGGTTAGATAGTCACTACACATCACGTTTTTGATACACATCATGGTTGTACTAGCCCCCCTCCAGCCTGGTATGGCATGTGTTCAGGTGTGAGGGTTTGGACGTTAGTGTGAAAGGTGTTTGAACGTTAGTGTGACATGTGTTCCAATCTTAGTGTGACATGTGCTCTGACATTAATATGGCATGTGTTCGGACGTTAGCATTCGGACGTTAGCGTTCGGACATTAGTGTTCGGACGTTAGTGTTCGGACATTAGTGTTCGGACGTTAGTGTTCGGACGTTAGTGTTCGGACGTTAGCGTTCGGGCGTTAGTGTTCGGACGTCAGCGTTGGGACGTCAGCGTTGGTAAAAGTCGTTGGGACGTTTGCGTTGGGACATTTGCGTTGGGACGTTTGCGTTGGGACGTTTGCGTTGGGACGTTTGCGTTGGGACGTTTGCGTTGGGACGTTTGCGTTGGGACGTTTGCGTTCGCACGTCTGGGTTCAAACGTTTGTGTTTGAACGTTTGTGCTTGGACGTTTGTGTTTGGACGTTTGTGTTTGGACGTTTGGGTTTGGACGTTTGTGTTTGGAAGTCCGTGTTTAGACGTCCGTGTTTGGAGGTCCGTGTTTGGACGTCCGCGTTTGGACGTCCGTGTTTGGACTAGGGGGGTGGTTAGCGCAAAAAATTTGCGGACTGCAGCCTAAAAGATGATACTTATCATGAGAAACAAGAATATGACCTTCGTTTTTGATTTTGAAAACTCTAACCCCCCCGTACGCCCCCTCCGAAGATAAAAAGTTAGAAAATATTTAATTAAATCAATTAAAAATTCCACCAGGGTGTGCATCCCTTGAAATCCCCATCAAATCACTCTGAGGTGAAATATAAAAATATAGTGCACCAAAATGAGCTATTTTGAAGCTTCTAAAATATCCAAGATGGCCGCCATCGGAGAAAACTACCGTTTTTCGATGTAATTATAACTATATTTGGTTTTGTACTCATGAAATTTATATGAAAGCACTTGGATATGTAACATAATGAAATACTGAGGTGAAATATAAAAATATAGTGCACCAAAATGAGCTATTTTGAAGTTTCTAAAATATCCAAGATGGCCGCCATCGGAGAAAACTACCGTTTTTCGATGTAATTATAACAATATTTGGTTTTGTACTCATGAAATTTATATGAAAGCACTTGGATATGTAACATAATGAAATACTGCATCAAAGTCAGCCATTTTAAAGTTTTTGAAAAATTCAAAATGGCCGCCATTAGCAAAAAAAGATAACTTTATTGATGTAATAATATCAATATTTGGTCCACCACACATAAAACCCACTTACTGACACCTCAACATGGATTGTAAAGATAAAATACATAATTTTGAGCTTTTCTAGCAGCATCATAACCATAGGCTTAACACAGAGTTTGGGTGCAGCTTTTACGCGAGTTTTTGCTCCAATAGTATAGTACAAAAGTCACCATAATCAGATGGCCAGTGGGACACAAGGACATGGGTCTGCCTACAGGATCCATTATGTGTAAGGCTATAGGACCCTGTGTACTACACTATGGGCAAAGCACATTTTTTAGGAGTATTAACCCTTTCATGCCCAGAACCCCAGAAATGCATGGTTTTAGCATTATCTATCTTGTAAACATCTCCATGACCACATTGTGTACTGGGTAAGGATGGCTCTAACAGCATGAGAAGTGCACTAAGACTAGCTCCCAAATGATAGCAAATATGCCATGCTGACATGAGGGGTTCAGACAGGTTTCTCTCTGATTGGCTAAGCCCAGAGGTAACCATGGTACCAAATACATGTGGAGACCCAATCCTGGGTCATTCAAATGGTTGCGCAAGTTGGGGGCAGAGGTATTTTCCGTTTTCTCCTAATTCAATGGGATTACCTAACATGCAGAGAAGTAGGGCATCCCAAAAATGAACCTGCCTTTAGCATTCACACATTGGGAGCTGGGAGGAGTGGGGGGGATGCCATGAAGAGAAATTACCCAAGCTTCATAAGCTTTTCCAGGTCCATTTCTTGGCCTTTGATTCGACCTGTAAATCTTTGGTCCTCATGAGACATGAACACTCCTTACCAGATGCCATCAATCCTCTCATATAGTGCACTTTCCCCTTACATTACTCTAAAATCTTAGTGCTATCCGTTGCATTTTATGTAAAAAGGCTTGGTCTGCACCCCACATTTTTGTGGATAGTGCATTGCCTGCTCCTCCCAAAACTATTTCAGAATAACCCTATGATGGATCCAATGAAATTGGTCGAATTCAATGCCAACCCCTAGACTTATTTGATGTCTACCTTCTTGTATAGATGCCAAGCTAAAATTTTATCTGGAGTTGAGGTGTGCAATACAATAAAAATGAAGTAAGAAGGTAGGGGGTTTGGTAATATAGACACTATTTGGATATCTGTAACATTGTTTGTACACAACAAGCAGCCCAATTAAAACCCAATGCTTCAGCGAAAAACATGTATTGCCATCTCATGCAATTGATCTTCCCTGGGAGCATTTGGGGTAACAGGTTCTATCATAACTTCTGTCTGTAATGCCCATCTACACTTGGTCTCTCCTTTATGATGCATTGCCTTCAGACATTGTGTTCTGAGCAATTTTAGAGTAAACAGCATGCAGTGCGGTCTGCTTGGATAAACTTTCTGTACATTGCATCTGTTTTTCCTGCTAGAAAGATTCTAGATTTTCAAATAATCTTCTGAATATAGATAATACAATATGATCCACCATTAAATCCCTGGAACCAATACCTTCCTATAACCAACACCCTGACTTTAAGGGCATTCTATAACCCATTCTGGGGATATAATTAGCATATAATCAGTGGATTATATGTGGGAATTCATGGTATTACAATTTTGCACCAGTCCATTGCTATATATCACTGACTCTCCTGGGAAGATGGTTGGTTGAGTTTGAAAGTTTTATTGGCCATAAATTTGTTACATAAATCGAGTCTTCTCAATCTACAGCCATGTGTAGGCACATCAGTGTAACAATTCATACAATTAGAACACCGATTGTCCACGTCGAACTTAACTAACAAGATCATACGACAGTAATATAGCGGACCACTCAAATGAGCACAGGACAGTCACAAACGGTTTCCACGAGCATATAATGGGTAGCATCACAGGTATTCCGAGGATTATAATCAAATCTTTGCATATGTTAATCACATGTACGTATAGACAGTCGTACACTTATATCGGATCTGGATTGCCTTCAAATAATTATTAAATTAAATTATTAGATTAATAAATTAATATGCTGTTAAGCCACCGACCAAGCGCAATACCAGGGTCAAGGCCATTCAGTCCTGAGAGGAGATAGAGTTGCGGAAAATGTTCTGGCTAGCTGAGTGCTGGGAGTCAGCCTCCAGAAGGTTCCATGCTAGCGTCCCTCTATACAGTGGACTCTTTCTGTAGGTCTCGAGAATTGGTCTATTTACTTTAGGTTTGATGCGGCTGTTACCTCTTAGTAGTCTCCGAGGGAGTACCCCTATGTATAACCCTATACAGCTAATAGGGGTAGCGTGGTGGGTAAATGACTTTATTTGAGTTTTGTGTGTGGTAGACCAAATATGGATAAATTAACAACGAAAAACAATGTTATTTTTCAAATGGCGGCCATCTTGGATTTTTCAGAACTTCATAATAGCTGACTTTGATGCAGTATTTTATTATGATACGTATCCAAGTACTTTCATAAAGATTTCATGAGTGCAAAACCAAATATAGCTATAATTACATCGAAAAACGGTAGTTTTCGCCTATGGCGGCCATCTTGAATTTTTCAGAAACTTCAAAATAGCTCATTTTGGTGCACTATATTTTTATATTTCACCTCAGAGTGATTTGATGTGCATTTCAAGGGATGCACACCCTGACGGAATTTTTAAATTGATTTAATTAAATATTTTCTAACTTTTTATTTTCGGAGGGGGCGTACGGGGGGGTTAGAGTTTTCAAAATTAAAAACGAAGGTCATATTCTTGTTTCTCATGATGAGTATCATCTTTTAAGCTGCATTCCGCATTTCTATCCTCATTTTGAAAAAATAACCACCCCCCCTATTTGGACGTTTGTGTTTGGAGGTACGTGTTCGGACGTTCGTGTTCGGACGTTCGTGTTCGGGCGTTCGTGTTCAGACGTTCGTGTTCGGACGTTATTATGGTCTATACTCAGACGTTAGTATGGTCTATACTCAGACGTTAGTATGGCCTGTGCTATGGCCATATGCATGATTAACTGTTCAATCTCTCTACTCTGCATTGGCAAGATGACCTGTGTACAGCCCCATGTTTATAGGTACCTGTGTGTGTTCTCTAGCCTCCCGCTACCAGCCCAGGTCACTAGAAAGTTCCATAATAGGGTGCAAATAGGGTGTATGATATATGTGACTAAGTTATACATGGACATTCCTCATGTGACCAGTGCACAATGGGGTAGTGATTAGAGTTGTGGCCTCAAGGTTGACAGTACTAAGCTCAAATCTCTACTACGCCACAATTTGCCACCATACCATTAACAAGCAATACCTTTTCTTACTTATACATACAGCACTATAGTATAGTAGAAAAAATAGGACAAAACATTTTGACCAAACACTATTGATATTTCTTTATTCAATCTTAATATCATGTCAAGGTTGCTACTCACTTCTACCAATCAAAGCAAAATAAATGAATATATAAGAACATAAATGCATGCTATGGTCACCAAGATATGACTTGGCACGGGCAGCTTTAATAGGGCCTTTGCATCAAGAATCCACCGTGCTAATAACCACTACCCTACCATTAAAATGGACATGTGGCATAAGGAATGCCCAGATACAACCCACTCAACAATAATTATACCCCATTTGTACACTAATCTCGAACATGAGATTTGCCAAAAAGCAGAATCCTGTATCCTATACGGGATCCCGTATGCACATACGGAAAAAAAGTGTTTTTCCTCATCCGATACGGGAATTATTTTCCACATTGTGTCCATATAAGTGTTCTCAATTCCTGAGCTTCTGGGGCAGCATAAATTCAAAAAAAGTGCTCTGTATGCAGCATATGGACATAAATTTCTCCTTTAAGGGCCGCACAGTGTAGAATGCGGCCCTTAACGGTTTGGGAAGGGACTGGAGAGGTCGGGGGAGGGACTGGTGAGGTCGGGGGAGGGACAGGAGGGGTCGGGGGAGGGACGGGAGAGGTCGGGGAAGAGACAGGAGAGGTCGGGGAAGAGACAGGAGAGGTCGGGAAGAGACAGGAGAGGTCGGGGAAGAGATAGGAAAGGTCGGTAAAAGCACTGGATTTGGAGTGTTTTCTTCACCTCTGGCGCCCAGCCAGCTCTGTACTCTGATAGCTATTGTCTACCACCGTTTATACACGAGGAGTCTATAGGCAGAGTTTCAGCTTCGTAGGGCCATTATTTACCGAGTTACAGAAGAAAAGACATTTTTTTGTATAACTTCTTTGAAACTCAATTTATATATTACTTATTTCTTTTATTATAAAGGTAGAAGTTGGACTTTACTTATCTATTCATTAAAACAATCCTAGAGCCATTTTTTTACATATATGTGTGCGTTTTAAAAAGGGAGAAGGGAGGTGGGGGACTGTACTAGCTTACAGAATAATGGTTTAGGTCCACATGACCTCCCGCAATTGGCTTGCGATCTCCATTCCCTTATATATATGAGAGGAGTTGAGGCCAGCTTGACTTAGCCTCTAGGTGACAGCACCAACACAGCCCGGAATTAGCAAGGAAGTAACACTTCTACGATGGCCTGTTGGGTCGATATCTTTTGCCTGTCTAGATGCATGGACTGTGGGAATGTGAAGGACTACACCATGCCCCAGCTTATCGACCTAACCAGCCATCGTACATACTTACCATGTACAGGCTATCATGGAACTTTCCCACCAAACATAGACCTCCCTTCTCCATTCCCCGACCTCCCTTCTCCATTCCCCACCCTCCCCTCTCCATTTCCCAACCTCCCTTCTCCATTCCCCACCCTCCCCTCTCCATTTCCCGACCTCCCTTCTCCATTCCCCACCCTCCCCTCTCCATTTCCAGACCTCCTTTCTCCATTCCCCACCCCCCCTCTCCATTTCCCGACCTCCCTTCTCCATTCCCCACCCTCCCCTCTCCATTTCCCGACCTCCCTTCTCCATTCCACACCCTCCCCTCTCCATTTCCCGACCTCCTTTCTCCATTCCCCACCCTCCCCTCTCCATTTCCCGACCTCCCTTCTCCATTCCCCACCCTCCCCTCTCCATTTCCCGACCTCCATTCTCCATTCCCCACCCTCCCCTCTCCATTTCCCGACCTCCCTTCTCCATTCCCCACCCTCCCCTCTCCATTTCCCGACCTCCTTTCTCCATTCCCCACCCTCCCCTCTCCATTTCCCGACCTCCCTTCTCCATTCCCCACCCTCCCCTCTCCATTTCCCAACCTCCCTTCTCCATTCCCCACCCTCCCCTCTCCATTTCCCGACCTCCCTTTTCCATTCCCCACCCTCCCCTCTCCATTTCCCGACCTCCCTTCTCCATTCCCCACCCTCCCCTCTCCATTTCCCGACCTCCCTTCTCCATTCCCCACCCTCCCCTCTCCATTTCCCGACCTCCTTTCTCCATTCCCCACCCTCCCCTCTCCATGTCCCGACCTCCCTTCTCCATTCCCCACCCTCCCCTTTCCATTTCCCGACCTCCTTTCTCCATTCCCCACCCTCCCCTCTCCATTTCCCGACCTCCCTTCTCCATTCCCCACCCTCCCCTCTCCATGTCCCGACCTCCCTTCTCCATTCTCCGCCCTCCCCTCTCCCTTTCCTGACCTCCCTTCTCCATTCCCCGACCTCCCCTCTCCATTCCCTAGCATCCAAAACAGAATGCGGACCCTTTCCAGCCTACCTCCGTATGTGTCTCTATATTATGACGTCACAGAGGGAATTCCCTAGGGGTTTCCTGGAATGTAGACTGGTTTTTGTACATTTTTACAATTAGGGCAGGTGAATCCCGCATTGGTACTCCATATGCAGCAGAATTTATGCCAATCCCGTATGCACATACGGACGTGATACGGAGGGGGAAAAAACTGTTTTTGGGCTTCCGTATTTTTACTCTTTATTGGTCCCGTATTGGACCAATGGGGAAAAACACCCTCCAGATTATCACATAATGGCAGCACTGTGTCACGCTAGTATGGAATTGTGCCCCCTTAAAGTTTTATAGCGAAGATGGCAGCACTTCTAACTGGTAGAGCCACTGCCCACTGCCCATTGGACAAGCCTGTGGTTCCCCAGACTCACTCAACCAGTACCCTTTTCCACCACAAGGGCTCCAAATGGGACTGGTGGGATTGCTATAATTAGAGTGTTACTTCCTGTCAGGCTGTGCACAGGAATTGGTGTACAGGATTCGATTGGTCAACTCCTAAGGAAAAGTTAAGTAAATACAGATGGCTTTTGACCGTGCTTTATCATCGCCCACACATGAGGCATACATCATGCCATGTGCAACAAAGTGCTACCTGTAGGTGTTGTGAAACAGATGAGAAATAGGGCTTCAATCACTCTAGTTCTAGTTGCTTATCAAGAGTTTGTGATGTCAATACCGGTCACTGCAGGTGGTAAGGATTCAATTCTGGGAAGTTATGAACAGTCTGACTGTCAAGGTTTTATTGGATGTGTTTCCCTCCACACTGCTCCAACGTCAATGTGGGCTACATGAGCCTGTTCCGGTGTCTACCTGTTATCAGGTAACAGGTACCATCATCATTTTAAACTGAGATAGATTAGCCGTTGCATGGTTGAACCAAAATGGATACAAGACACCATTTATCCGCGGTCTTGTCCTACTCATCCGCAGTCTTGTTCACATGGCCATTTCTTAAAACCGGCATGCGACATGGAGCTTAGTGACACGAGGAAAAGTTTTAGTGACCTGACATAGGGGCAGGTGCTTATATTAGGGGCGATATGGGACATGGGAATTTTAAGTGACATGACATGACCATTTCTTGACATGCGACATGGGGGGGCCCCCATCTAGACACCCGCTCTTCCAGGTTCTCTTGATATCCACTCCTCAAGGGGGCTTCCATTAATTACAAACGCATAATTATGTCCAGAATTGACCACCCCTCCCCCCCTGTTGCAACATGTATGCATTGGGACTACCCCCCCCCCCCTGCTTACATACTCAAATCACATTAGACCCCCCCCCCCCTCCACACACGCGCATAGGCAATCCATCTACAAAGTAGTCAAAAAGAATATATATGGTCCAAAATTACCAAAAACACCCCTTATGCGTACACCATGCATATGCAAAAATGGCTCTGGACCCCCACCCCCCTTGTACAAATCTGTACGCATTTGACTTACCCCCCCCCCCCCCCGTTTAGTGCGTATGTAATTTATGGATGCCCCATAAGGCACCTGGTGCACCTCCCCAGGGTCATTAGCTTGCCATTCGCCAAAAACGAATAGCAAGTTAAAGTTCATTTTGTGCTAATGCTACACCTTGAAAATTCGCCAAATTTGCTAATTGTGGCTGCGGGGCAGACTTTGTATATTTACTATGGCTATGGCCATAAAGAAGTCGGCCAGTTTGAGTGAATTCTTATTCAACTTACTAGCAGTTATGAAAGGTCCTCAATAAATTAGCAGATCTAGTTGCTTATCTAGATCTAGATCTCTGAGCTGAAGCTATATGGGCGAGGGCCACCGATAGCTGAACATGTTGGTGCCTACCTCTAATGCATACCTGCACCCTGCTTGTACCCTAATCTCGGCCACGAGATTTGGCTGAGCTGGTTGCTGGAGATTACACTGGTTACACTGGTACCAATCAACATGGCGCTGTACACAGGACATCTTGCTAATGCGGAATATGTTAATGGGAGAGGGGGACAGGAACAGGCCTAAATGATAGACAGACTGAACGGCCAGGATGAGCTCCGGTTATGGTGTTTCAAAGCATTTTCCAAGATATCTTAATCAAGAATTAATTTTAATAAATAGGCAAATCGCCACGCCATTGACATACATGTACATCCTGCTTCACCGGGAGCTGGCACGTACCACCCCATGCTGTAGGACAGGCCACCCTCCTCTCTACCCCCCCCCCCACCATCTAGCCACCCCCCACCCCCCATGCTGCAGGACAGGCCACCCTCCTCTCTACCCCCCCCCCCCCCCCCACCATCTAGCCACTCCCCCCCCCCCCCCTTGGAATCAGGCGACCTAGTATTGACTCAGGACAAATTATAGACATTTTTGGGGTCCTCTAGGGCGCGGCGGGAAGGGGGCATCCCTTACACATACCACATAGTGATCAGTGATGTTGGTAGGTAGGGGAAGAACCTTGAAAAAGAATTAGGCCTCTATCTACCGATACCAAAATTGTAAAGGCCCAAAATGAATTTAAGTGTTTTTTTTGTTAGATTTTGCATAGGGGGGATATGGTCCAGCTGGATTTAAATGTAAATTTACATGCCGCAAACACTCTTTTCAAGCAGACTTTTATTTTCATGAAAAATCTTATGAGCGTACCCTACTTATATAATGGTTGTAGCAAGCAACAGTTTTACTGACAGCTGCAATCATTAACTATTATTCACCGAATTGTATTATGTTTCATATCGCCTTATCGAATGAGAATTGGCATTATTATAATAATAAATGATATACAACACATGTTATTGCTACCCGGTAGCAGAAAATACAAATGAAATGATATGAAACAAAGTCAAAGGAAACTTCGCTGTAAAAAGACAAGAAACTTCTAGTGAATAAAGTTGATTTATTACTTTAAAAAAATCTACATTATTCATGCAGGTCAGAAACAGGTCATCTGTAGCACAGTGGTGAGACATAGCCTCCTATGCAGGATAAGGGGGTTTATTTGGTTCTATTGTGTCTTTATCAGAGTGATGCTAAACGGAAAAAAGGGACCATCTAGACGAAAAAGAATCCTGCCAAATTCAGATGTGGGATCTCGATTCTTAAAACCGACCAAAATCACTCTAAAATGAGGTTTGATGGTGCAAAGTGTTAAAGGGATGTATAAAATCAAATTGAAAATGTTTGGAACATTATCTATACTACAGTTCGTCATCTAATAGTGGTTCACTTCACTGGATAAACCAAGAGTAAGGCCTGATTAGAGTGGATCATCTCTGTGTTTACTTCTAGTGATTTATTGATCATTTTCATCAAAATATGCATTCAAAGATTTGTTTGATTTTATGCAATTTTGAAGAAATTTCCATAACTTTGCCTATTTTTGGTCAATTTTAGAGGTCGGCTAGTACTTTCAAAAAAGATTAAAAAAAAAGAATCCTACATTTTCTTCCCATGCTACCTGAAACATACCGTTATTTGGGGGTTCAGCACCATAATATTAGTCTTATTATTTCACTGTGTACACCCTTTGTAGATGTAGGGGCACGAGTAATACCTGTAACATTGGTTGGTGGAGTCAACGCGGGAAGTGCCTCCTTTGGACACTAGGTGGCAACACCTACGCCATGTCCTTTCAGTTATCCGGTAGTGGAGCCAGGCAGGGCACTCCAGACGGCGCTCAGGTGGAGTGCCACATCGACACTGTTTGGTCCGCGCTCGGGGTATATAAGAGGCCGAGGTTGACTACCTCTCCCACTCTCTGGCTCTTGCACCAGCTATGCTGGTACAGGACCAGATCATCCAGCTCTGCTGACTTCAAACTAAGCTAGAACGCTATCTGTACACTTTGAGTTGGTTATCGATTGAACTGAACAAACCTAAGTGTTACCTTCGAGGCTGTGATTGTGAGCCTGAAGAAAACCTGTTGCATTCAAACCGAATTTGGAACCTGTGTTCGCGTGATACTTTCACAACCCCTACATATATATATAAGATGTAGCAAAATAAACCTGGAAGTATTTGCTATGTATATACACTCCCCTTCAACCCAATACAAATACTCAAATTTATAATGGAACAAATTGCTTGAATTGTTCCAAAAATTTGTATCAGAACACATGCACACCGTGCACATTCGTAATGGAACACCATGCACAAGGTGCACATTTGTATTGTCTGTGCACATGCTTGTGCAAACTTTGAGGCAAATTAAACGCCATACATATTAGGCACTAGAACCTAGTTAAGGGGCATCATCTTTCCAGAACTTGTTCCAACTGACTATGTGGATAATACAGTGAACAGTTGGATTTATCATTTCTTACCTCTCAGCAGTATAACAACCCATGCTGTTTCTGGGTCTGTAGACTTTGTAAGTTTGCTCTCCTTTGCTGGTTGGTTAAACCATGCATTATAAGTCCCATCACTTTGCACAATAGTGGGGTTCCTTAGCAATATGACCGTTCATTTTGTAATAGAAGCATATGTAGGGGTTCAATGGGTTCGTGGTTTCGAGGTGGGAATAGCACAGTTCTACGCTAGATGGCAACACCTGGTGTCCTGCGCCATGTCCCCTAACATTACCCGGTCGCGAGTTCGGGTAGGGCACTCCAGATGGCGTGCTAGAGAAGTGCCATGTTGACACTGCCTGGTCCGCAACCTGGGTATATAAGAGGCCGCAGTTGGCCACATCAGGGAGTTCAACTAAGGACGAGCTCTGACCCACACCCTTAGTAACCTTCATGACTAGGGCCCCTACACCCCTCCTGCTCCTGGCTCTTGCACCAGCCCTTGCTGGGACAAGACCAGTTCCTACAGCTCTGCTGATTTTGAACCAGCGAGAACGCTGCTTCTGTACTTCGATGCTTGTCTGTGATTAAATGTGCATTATAAAGTGATATGAAGGAGCCGCGTTTGTATGAGAACCAAGGATTGAAACTTGAATAAAAGAGCCTGTTGCATTCAAACCGAATTTGGAACCTGTGTCCGTTTAATACTTTCACAACCCCCACACATATAATTTGGTCCAGACATACTTTGTAGGGCACTTTTTCATATTAAAATGGGAGGCACCTGGAATTTTTTATTTTATCAACCAATTTTTGCTATGTGAAGTCGGTAAATTTGAAAATCTGTAAATTTACAAGCAGTGCTTATATTTTGCCATGGCAACTTGGTCCACCTATGACAGCTGTGACTTGGTCCCCTGATGCATTGTGTCAATGGGGTGTCACGGTGTGTGCCAGGGTGCTGGTGGTTTAAAATTCTCACCAAATCAATACAAGTTGATAGTCTTTGACCGGGTGACGTTTTTGACTGAACGACATCTTTGACTGGCGATTGTAAAAATAAAATTTCAGCTTATAATAATAGGCAAACTGAAAAAGAATTAGTAATATATAGTGTAAAAATATCAATAAACCTTTTCATGGCCATTTCAGCCATTTTGACGCTTGCTGGTCAACGAAGTCACCCGGTCAAAGGCATCACTTGGTCAAAGGCTATGAACTTGTACTGATCTGCTGAGACTTAGCCTAAAACTGTATATAAATTGACATTTTTCTTTTCCTTGCTTATAGAACAACACAAATATGGAGGTCTTCACTGCCATGACTTCAGGGAATTTGACATCAGCAGACGACACCACCGTCGTGACATCAGCACTCCCGATAGACACCGACAATAGCAGCTTGGTAGGAAACACAACTGTACAAGAACAATACGACCCTCAGCTATCTACAGCCTTCATGGCCATTTACTTCAGCTTCCGACTCCTTTTCTCTGGCCTTGCCATATTTGGTAACATGCTCACCATAGTGGCAGTGATCCACTATGAACGGCTCCAAAACACAACGAACTATTTGATCTGTAGCCTGGCTGTTGCTGAATTGTTAAGTGGAAGTCTGACACCACTGGTTATTGGCCATCAGACTCTGTCTGACCAGCCCATCTTTGTGCCGCTATGCTTGATTGAGAAAATCATCAGCGTTATATCAACTGCCACTAGCCTCTTGAGCATCATGTTGACAGCCATAGACGGGTACCTCTACATTGCCCATCCCTGTCGGTACCCCATCCAGGTGTCTAGAACCAAGACAATCATCATAGTTACTCTTACTTGGTCATATCTCATTGCCCAGGAAACCATCATATTCGCTCAGGTTAATCAGCTGCACATCAGGGTGACATGCAACAATGCTGTGTTCCTGACTAGCCTTATCTACAGGATCCTCATTCTACTAATGCTGGGATTGGCCGTGGTGACTACCATTATGTACCTAGCAATCAGCCGGATAGCCTACATGCGAGGTAGGGTTCACATCCAATATATATATACATATATATATATATATATATATATTTATATATATATATATATATATATATATATATATATATATATATATATATATATATATATGAGACCTGTTTTAACGAAATTGATCGAAAATCACACTTTTAACAGCCAAGACATGACTTGTTTGAGTTGTATAGGGCAGAGATTAGTATTTTTTGGGAAACTCATCTCATTTCGATTAATTTTCGATTTAATTCAAAGAAAAAGTATGATAAAGATCGCCTTCAAGACAATATACTTCTTATCATAATTTGATGAGCTGTACAGAAATTTGCCATTATCAGAACATTTTATAAGTGTGATTTCGAAATATTACTTGAATGTGTCCCACTATTTTTTAATTCCAATTGATGTGATATGAACCCCTGTTGAGCTGTCAAATTACTCCTCACCTGTTTATCAATGATGCACCTGCTAGACTTATAAATACCCATGGTTTTATGGTAGATGTAAGATACAAATTATGTTGGGAAATTATATTGCGACCCCGATCATTGCCAAAGACACATTTTTTCTTGTTACATCAAATGTTAAGAAAAACACTAAATCCTTTTCAAAACCTGATACATAGCAAGTTTCAAGTTTTACTTGTCTAGCCCTCAGTTATATTTCAATAAATTAGTAAACCGACGTTTGGATTTCCCTTTTCTGCATTAGGAAGTTACATTTGTTTACTAGATTCAAACAAAAATACCCTAAAGGCAAATATCTAAATCTGCCTAAATATCTAAATTTAATTTGTGACAATATGGTTTTGTTGTCATTTACGTGAAGGGGAGGACACATTTATCATAAGAAAGTTTCCCGTTTGTAGCATACTTGATATGATAAAATGTGGTTCTGTGTCCCATACAGGTCAGGCCATTGCTGCCCAGAACCAGCCGTATGACACGTACGAGGCATCCATGAACAGACAACAGAAGAGGATCGCTAAGATGATGCTGACTGTGCTGGGCACCTACTTCATATGCTACACCCCCCAGGTCATTGTGAGCACCATCCTCAGGTCCAACAGGACCAGTCTCTGGCTGCACATTGAGAAGGTACGTCTGATACAATATGATGCTCCATAATGGGGTGCAGGATTCCAATTAACCCTTCCCTGGTACAGTCTTTGCAAAAACATTTTCATCCCACAGGACATTTGGTCCTGCAAATCTTTTGAAGGACCTGCTACATTTTAAAGGACCGGATAGCCATTTGTCTGATGATTTCTGAATTTTAAGTATAAAAGAGTTTTGACCATTAAAAATACATTATGTTTGTAATCATTTATGGCCAAATCAGGATAGATAAATAGTTTTATAGCTTTAGAAGCCCAACTGAATTCTTCTCGTTCAGAAATGCCCAACATGCAACTTGACATTTGGTCCTGCTACACTTGTAAATCTGCTGGACCGGTGGCATTTTAGAAGGACATTGCCACAGTCCTGCATGTTTTCGCAAAGACTGAGGTAACAAGAAATGTTAATGGACGTTGATTAACAAGTTCAAGTTCAAGTTCAAGTTTCAAGTTTCAAAAATTTATTTGCCATAAATCAACAGTTTCGATCACATGTTTTTCATACACAAATGTAGATTCAATGTCCATATATACACATTATCCTATTAAAAATGTAGCACATCATTAATAGATTTATAAGGCTCCCTTGACATAAATTATGAATCCATTATGATTTATATGGCAAAAAGGCTGCTTCTTAGATGAACTAGTTCTCGTCAGCCACCCTAATATTCATGTGTATTATAATGAAGTGTATTATACTAATACAGTCAATTAAATTAATAATCACATTGACGTAAAAGCTTTGGTAATGTATAAATAGTACAAAATTATTGACTTCCCAGTAATTATAAGACTGTTTCAAAAAATCTCCTACTGGTTATATACAAGAATAATATATTACAATAAGGAATAAATTGAAATTTACAAGGACAATACAGGACATTAACATGTTGAGAGAATTATTAAATGCTAGTACAGACAAATTATGTTGCTCAGCCATAAACAGCAGATTATATTTTACATTTTTCAAACAAACTGTATTCAGTATAGCAATTCACAGTCATTATATTCAGATAAAATCTATACATTCTTCAAGCAGAGGAATACATGAACAGAAATAATGAAATTGCTAAGAAAGCATGTGGTTATAAAATCCAAGATTCTAACAATCAATTCTATGTGATACCCGGATTTCCAGGAATACGTGATTTAATAATCCCTTTAATTTTATTTTTTTTAATTTGCTTACTTGTAATGCCCCGAATGTCAACATCTAATTCATTCCAGGCAAATGATACAGTATATTCCACACTTCTTTTGTGAGCCTCAGTATGGGGTAATTTGTTTTGTAACAAAGGTGCCTCCGTACTTCTAAGTTCTCTACATATTTTTCTCAAAAATTTACTGTTTTGAGCTCTTTTGAAGCCCTCCATGTAAATATAAGAGATTCTTCTGTCCTTTAAGAAATTTACTTTAGCAGAAGCGTGTACCTCATCAGTTGGGGTCCTGACTTCAAGTTTTAAACAAACTTTAAGAACACTGTTTTGTGACCTTTGTAATTTGCCCAGTAAACCAGAATTTGATTTGGCGTATAGAATGTTACCGTAATCAAATATTGGCATGATGTATGCCTTATAAATCTTAATAAGACACTCTGAACTAAGAAATCTGGATATCTTTACCAATTGATATGTTCTATATGCAATTGTTTTTAGCTGACCTCTTATGAACGGCTCATAAGTTAATTTTAGGTCTAAAATTACACCAAGATATTTATAGCTGGGAACTCTTTTTAAGTTTACCCCGTTAATTTTTAAATTTAAATCCCTAAAACATTTCTTAGCACTAAAACCATATATTTTGTCTTGTCAATATTCACTGTCAACCTGTTTTTGTTACAGCAGTTAACAAAATCATTTATACCAGCTTGCATGTTTTCAATTGCAGTTAGTTCAGAAGGATGAGAAGTGTACAAAACAGTATTGTCCGCAAATAGGCTTATTTTTACATTTTTACATATTTTTTGTACATCATTTATGTAAACAAAAAACAGTAATGGACCCTAAATAGATCCCTGAGGAACTCCACAGGTTGTATTTGTGGTGTTTGACATAATTCCATTAGCCTTTGTTTGTTGAGTTCTAAATGATAAATCAAACTTACATTTGTGAAAATTACATTTCTTTAACACCAACTTAATCTTTTCAGGAAAATGGGATTTAGACATTTAGACATATCCGTCAGAAATTGAACTATGTCAATATAATAATATGAGACTCAGCAACATTAACACAGGGGGGGACAATGCCGCGGCTCCACCTGGTTTCAAATGCATGAGTATTATTGTCCAGTCTATCCGCCAAATGGATTTTCATTGAGGGCCATCAGGTGGTGACACCACTGGCAGTTAGGAGAACTACATATTATAGGTTGATTATAACCATACCTAACCCCCCCCCCCCCCATCCTAAAATGGCCCCAATGAATTTAATGGTTCTATTAGTTCGTTGCTAATACTGCTGGTTGCCTAGCAACAGCTACTCTTATCTGCCTAGCATAGTAACAGGTTAATTAATCGAAACACAATGACAGAGTTGTGATGTCACACTTCGCTACACTGGCATCACACAGTTCCTGAGGCATTATTTTACGTGGCAACAACCGCAATTCTTTTTAATTATAGGTTCAGTCAAACCTCTCTCAAAAGTCTGCAGTAACAGTTCAAAGTTGACTAATTTTAGACTCAAAGAGTTAAGTCTTTTTGATGCAGACGTTTGACACCAGGCGGAGCCACAGCATTGTCCACCCCCCCCCCCCCCGCATTTTCATGAACATTTGATTAAACTGAACCTCTTTAGGCTGTATATATATAGGTTCGTCAAATAGTAATTCATTGCCTTTATTGGGATGTGTGCTCTGTTAAACATCCACCATGTGGCATTGACAAATAGATAAATCAAAGCTATTCAACATATCCAATATGCCTTTAAAGCAATGCAAAGCTCATGATTAATGAGTCATAATGTATGCTTAATGAGTCATAATATATGCTACACATAAAACCAGAGTGAAATGAAATTTATATTAGGCCACTCAAAAAAAAAAAGTGGTTTCTCATCACCAAGGACTCGGAAATATGACGAGGCGGGCTAAAATCTATAAAATAATGTTTGTTTTTCATGACCAAAATTCTAATTCTTTTAATGGTTTAGAATTAATTGATCTTTAAAAGTGGAGAAAATGTAAGTTATTTCTATACCACTATATTGGCATTATCAGCACTAATTCTATACTAAAGATGCTATTAATATTTTTATCATATTTTTCATTAAAAAAAAAATTCTCCTCAAAACCTGATTTTTATGATGCGCGCAGTGATGAGAAACCATTTAATTTTTTTGAATGGCCTTATATGGTAGTAAATGGCCATTTTGGGCTTCAGAATTAGTTTGTCAACACAACATTAGTTCAATCATACTATGATGTCAATTCAATGTTAATTCAGCATTAATTTGAGTCCACAAAATGGAGTCATGCTAAATGCGAAATGGAAGTTATTGCACTTTTTAAATGATGTTAAAAGAATGTGTACAAAACCTGTTAACCGGGCAACCTAATAACTCATGAACTTCATGCTATGGGCGGATATAAGTATAATCTAGTTGATTTAGAACTCTGTTCTGCAATAAAAGTTGGACTTTTTTTCCTTTTCACATTCAGCTTATACTCATAGACTAAATGGGCTTAGTTACTTTTTGGCAATTGTGTCGTGACTTTCCACTTTCAGTATTAGTTTTGTGATGTGTTTTTAGATCACGGTCCTCGTCTACTTGTCAAACACATGGCTGAATCCACTGATCTACGCCTGGAGGAGTGCTGACTTCAGGTCGGCCTTTAGGAAATTGCTGGGTCTGAAACCAACAAATGCGGTACCCCCTATGGTACCCGCTATGGTACCCCTTATGGGACACCCTATGGTTCCCCCTGTGGTACTCCCTGTGGTACCCACTATAGGACCCCTTATGGTCCCCCCTATGGTATCCCCTGTGGCACCCACAGTGGTACCAACTGTGGTACTCCTTACGGTACCCCTATGGTATCCCCTGTAGCACCCACTGTGGTACGCCCTACGGTAACCCCAATGGTACCCCCTATGGTACCCCCTGTGGTACCCCTTATGGTACCCCCTATGGTACCCCTTATGGTACCCCCTATGGTACCCCCTATGGTACCAACTATGGTACCCGCTATGGTACCCGCTATGGTACCCCCTATGGTAGCCCCTGTGGCACCCACAGTGGTACCAACTGTGGTACCCCTTATGGTACCCCCTATGGTACCCCCTGTGGCACCCACTGTGGTACGCCCTACGGTAACCCCAATGGTACCCCCTGTGGTACCCCCTGTGGTACCCCTTATGGGACCCACTGTGGTACCCCTTATGGTACCCCCTATGGTACCCCCTGTGGTACTCCCTGTGGTACATCCTGTGGTACTCCCTGTGGTACCCCCTGTGGTACCCCCTGTGGTACCCCCTGTGGTACCCCCTGTGGTACATCCTGTGGTTCCCCTTATGGTACCCCCTGTGGCACCCACAGTGGTACCCCTTATGGTACCCCCTGTGGCACCCACTGTGGTACCCCCTGTGGTACCCCTTATGGTACCCCCTGTGGAACATCCTGTGGTACCCCCTATGGTACCCCCTATGGTACCCCCTATGGTACCCACTGTGGTACCCCCTGTGGTACCCCCTGTGGTACCCCTTATGGGACCCACTGTGGTACCCCTTATGGTACCCCCTATGGTACCCCCTATGGTACCCCCTGTAGTACTCCCTGTGGTACCCCCTATGGTACTCCCTGTGGTACTCCCTGTGGTACATCCTGTGGTTCCCCTTATGGTACCCCCTGTGGCACCCACTTTGCTACCCACTATGGTGCCCCCTGTGGTACCCCCTTTGGTACCCCATACGCTACACCCATTGGTACCCTCTGTGGTACCCCCTGTGGTACCCCCTGTGGTACCCCCTATGGTTGCCCCTGTGGTACCCCCACTGGTACTCCCTGTGGTACCCCCTATGGTACCCCCTGTGGTACATCCTGTGGTACTCCCTGTAGTACTCCCTGTGGTACTCCCTGTGGTACCCCCTGTGGTACCCCCTGTGGTACTCCCTGTCATACTTACTGTGGTACCCCCTGTGGTACCCCCTATGGTTGCCCCTGTGGTACCCCCACTGGTACTCCCTGTGGTACCCCCTATGGTACCCCCTGTGGTACATCCTGTGGTACTCCCTGTAGTACTCCCTGTGGTACTCCCTGTGGTACCCCGTGTGGTACCCCCTGTGGTACCCCCTGTGGTACCCCCTATGGTTGCCCCTATGGTACCCCCACTGGTACTCCCTGTGGAACATCCTGTGGTACCCCCTATGGTACCCCCTATGGTACCCCCTGTGGTACCCCCTGTGGTACCCCCTGTGGTACCCCCTATGGTAACCCCCATGGAAGCCACTGTGGTACCCCCTGTGGTACCCCATGTGGTACCCCCTGTGGTACCCCTTATGGTACCCCCTGTGGCACCCACTGTGGTACCCCCTACGGTAACCCCAATGGTACCCCCTGTGGTACCCCCTGTGGCACCCACTGTGGTACCCCCTACGGTAACCCCAATGGTACCCCATGTGGTACCCCCTGTGGTACCCCTTATGGTACCCCCTGTGGCACCCACTGTGGTACCCCCTACGGTAACCCCAATGGTACCCCCTGTGGTACCCCCTGTGGTATCCCTTATGGTACCCCCTGTGGAACCCCCTGCAGTACACCCTAGTGTACCCCCCATGGTAGCCGCTGTGGTACCGCCTGTTGTACCCCCTAGGGTACCTACCATAGAACCCCTTATGGTACCCACTATGCTACCCCCTATGGTACCCCCTGTGGTTCATCCTGTGGTACTCCCTGTAGTACTCCCTGTGGTACTCCCTGTGGTACCCCCTGTGGTACTCCCTGTGGTGCCCCCTGTGGTACCCCCTGTGGTACCCCCTGTGGTACTCCCTGTCATACTAACTGTGGAACCCCCTGTGGTACCCCCTGTGGTACCCCCTGTGGTACCCCCTATGGTACTCCCTGTGGTACCCCCTGTGGTACCCCCTGTGGTACCCCCTGTGGTACCCCCTATGGTTGCCCCTGTGGTACCCCCACTGGTACTCCCTGTGGTACCCCCTATGGTACCCCCTGTGGTACCCCCTATGGTACCCCCTGTAGTACCCCCTGTGGTACCCCCTGTGGTACCCCCTACGGTAACCCCAATGGTACCCCATGTGGTACCCCCTATGGTACCCCTTATGGGACCCCCTGTGGTATCCCTTATGGTACCCCCTGTGGAAACCCCTGCAGTACACCCTAGTGTACCCCCAATGGTAGCCGCTGTGGTACCGCCTGTTGTACCCCCTAGGGTACCTACCATAGAACCCCTTATGGTACCCACTATGCTACCCCCTATGGTACCCCCTGTGGTTCATCCTGTGGTACTCCCTGTAGTACTCCCTGTGGTACTCCCTGTGGTACCCCCTGTGGTACTCCCTGTCATACTAACTATGGAACCCCCTGTGGTACCCCCTGTGGTACCCCCTATGGTTGCCCCTGTGGTACCCCCACTGGTACCCCCTGTGGTACCCCCTGTGGTACTCCCTGTGGTGTCCCCTGTGGTACCCCCACTGGTACCCCCTGTGGTACTCGCTGTGGTACCCCCTGTGGTACCCCCTATGGTACTCCCCATGGTACCCCCTATGGTACTCCCCATGGTACCCCCTATGGTACTCCCCATGGTACCCCCTATGGTACTCCCCATGGTACCCCCATGAAGCCCATCACACTAGTGCCTTTCATCATACACTAATAATCTGTAAGTTTAAAACCTAAGTCAGTAATGTCAGGAATGTAAGTTATTTTTGTTAAAACTCGAGAATTTTAGAACATATCTGGAACGTTTCATGGAATTTTTTTTGTGTTATATTCCATTTCACTTCTTGTAGTGAAACTCGAGAAATACACATCTGTATTCTACCAATTTAAACATGGGGTCCCGCGCATTATTTTGGTGTTTTGGACCTTTGAAGTTATTATGTATTTTGGGTAAAATGCTACAAAGCATGTTATGAAAGGCCGTGACTATTGACAGTTTGAACTGTCAATAACAGAATAAGATTCCCTTATTGACAGTTCCAACTGTCAATACCAGGATATAATTCCCTTATTGACAGTTCAAACTGTCAATATGGGAAAAAGGATTCCCTTATTGACAGTTCCAAAAAGGAACTGTCAATAAGAGAAAATTAATCTGTTATTGCCAGTGTGAACTGTCAATAAGAGAATCATATCCTGGTATTGACAGTTGGAACTGTCAATAAGGGAATCTTATTCTGTTATTGACAGTTGGAACTGTCAATAAGAAGATTGATTTCTACTATTGACAGTTTGCACTGTCAATAGCCGGCCCACCTTGATCCAGCTATTGACAGTTCAAACTGTCAATAGTGGAAAACTTTCCTCCTATTGACAGTTCAAACTGTCAACAGTGGGATATTTCTCTCTTATTGACAATTCAAACTGTCAATAGTGATAAATTATATTGTTATTGACAGTTCTTCAGCGAACTGTCAATAGTGGGAATTTCTTCTCTTATTGACAGTTCCTTACCATTATTGCCACAAACCTGAGAATGGTTTTGATGGAAAAATCGATTTTGACGGAAAAATCGATTTTGACGGAAAAAAATCGATTTTGACGGAAAACTCGTTTTGTTTGATGGAAAAACCGATGTTTGACGGAAAAACCGATGTTTGATGGAAAAACCGATTTTGATGGAAAAATCGATTTTGATGGAAAAATCGATTTTGATGGAAAAATCGATTTGGATGGAAAAATCGATTTTGATGGAAAAATCGATTTTGATGGAAAAGTGTTTTTTAGTGCAAAAGCGATTTCGGGTGTAAAACTGATTTTGGGTGCAAAACTGATTTTAGATGCAAAACCGATTTTGGGTGCGAAACCGAATTTTGGGTGCGAAACCGAATTTTGGTACACAACCGATTTGGAGGGAAGAACGCACTTCGTGGGCAAAATCACTTTTGGTGAAAAAAAAAAACACTTTTGGTGAAAAAAAAACTTTTGGCGGAAAAAGACTTTTGGTGAAAAAAACTTTTTTGCCACAAAAAAACACTTATTGACTGTAATGTCAGTTGAAACTGTCAATAAGGCAGAAATATTCCACTATTGACAGTTCGCATGAGGAACTGTCAATAACAAGAATAATTTCCACTGTTGACAGTGTGAACTGTCAATAGTGGAAATATTTTCCACTATTGACAGTTCGAACTGTCAATAGCCGTTTTGGTTATGGCCTGATCTCATTATGTGGCCTTGGATGTATTCAAGCAATCTATTCACTTTCATAGCCCAGAATATATCATAATATTTGTTCAAAAATATATATGATAACAACATTTCAGAAAAGATTTCGGTCGAAATTGTACAAAAGATTGTATGGGTAGTAGGGGTACATATGATCATACGCATACCAAATATGGGCTTATTCTGATATATCTAAGATGGATGCGCAGAAAAATGTGCAGTGAGTCCGTTTTCAATAGTATCGACCTACCTTAATACTGGGTTGATATTAAAGCATCTGCACAAGTGATGAAATAACAACCCTATAATGTGTTTATCCCACTATTTCCTCATTATAACATTACGATCGTTGATAAGAGAATTGCTTTACCGTAGTGGCCCGTTTAAGCGCCCCTGCGATTATAAATCTCAAGCCCCTACTACCCCCTGCGCTTATACAGGGACCCAGCTGCGCTTAAATGAGTCCATTTAAAGAGAGCTTTTGGGTTTCAGAGGGGTTTTAGACCTGCGCTTAAACAAGACCTGTGCTTATTTGAGACCCTTGCGCTTAAACGGGCTACTACGGTAACCTTGAAGCACTTGGATGGTCTGTCAGGAGCAAATGTATCTAAGCTTGTGCACCTTAAAAAGCCCCGCATGCTTAGATAGGGGTATGTTAAAGAAAGGAATTCATGAAACAGTTTCACTTTAAGGAGGATCATATCATGAGTATTAAATGTGACATTCCTTTGCATTAAATATTGAGGAGAGAGTATGCGTATGAAATATGTGTTTTTTCTTCTTTTAAATATAATATTCAATCTGGGGGATTATTAGGATGATGAGAAGGATTTGTTTGTATTGAAATTGTCCCTATCCGTTCAGAGTGTGAAAATGTCGCTTCAACTGATTCATTAAAGAGGTGACTCCACCAAGGTCCGTCCATTCGTCGGTCCACTCAATCCGTCCAAAAACTGAACAACAGACATTGGTGGAAGCGATCCAATCCGTCCAGTTCCGTCCATCAAAATGTCAACTTTTGTGTTGATATATCTAATACTTGGACAGACAAATGGACAGCCATTGGTGGAGGAAGCCCTTAAAGGTAATCTAGGCTGAATTTCTTGGCAATTATGATTTTATTCAGCGATGAAGGAACACATTTCTGTGTGGATTTCATAGTCATGGTTATGACCACATGAGGAAAAATTACCATTATTTCTGTACCCTTCTTCTCAGATAGAAAGAAACATAATTATAATACAAATATGTATTTTGTGAAAGCATGTTGCCATGTTCTTGTGACTGACCAGGCCAGGGTTCTCTCTGGCTGTAGCTATTATTATGACTAGATACGTTACATAGAATGATAAAAGGTGTACTCCATTAACCAGAGAGACATGTTTAAGCAAGTATCACTAAAATTAAATTCCGGTCATCCCAAATGATATATACTAATTTTAAACATGTGGTATATTAACTCTTGTGTCTTATCTCTCGGATCATAGTTCATGTTGAATATATGTGTGTCTCTATGCTTGCGTTTGTAATATTAGACATAAACATAGCTGAGCAGTAGAATCCACTTTAATTTTAAAGTTTATACACAGTGTAGCTCTATACCAATATAAACCCCGGACAGGGTGTGTATCGCTGCAGCAAGTCAATTGATTCCGCCGCCTACATCTAGGGGGTGCCTGTGGCGCATCAGTAATTCACAGTGGCGCCACCAGTGTGTGACACCAGTGCGAGACCTCACTTCTGACACTAGTTGTCAAGTTTTTCAAAACAGTTGACAGTTGACAGTAACCAACTGAAGTTTGAGTTTTCGCTTTCAACTTTGACATTTGCATTGTTTTCGGTTTCATGTAGTGTTCAGGGACAGCAGTCACAAGTTGCAGTCACAGGTGACAGTAAATGGTTGAAGTTGGAGTTTTCACTTTCAACTCAAGTTGTTCTTTTGCAAGTTGAAGTAAATTTTCAATTTCAATTTTACTAAATGTTTTCACCCTCCTTGGCCACTGTACCTGCTAGTGTTATGGGCGCAGTTCAAAAAGGCGCCTGGTTCAAAATTGCGTTTGTCAGCCGGTCAAGTTCGTACAAGGAACAGCTCAATTCAATTTTTCAATTTTTAAATATTTATTCGTCAATAATCAACATTAGTATTCACAGTTACAAGTTCCAAAATGTATGAATATTTTTGTATACAGAAACTTCTTGGAATACATCAATTCAAGAATCATTATATTACTTCCCTAGACAAGATTTTTTTCCATTTTGATATATTGACAAAAAGGCTGCTTCTTAAAAAAATCTAGTTTTAGTCAGCCACCCTAATTTACCAAGTGTAAATTGTAAAGTTGTTCTAGTTGTTAATCAAAACTATGTTACTAGCAAAATGTGTTTAACAACATGTCGTAGAATAATGTACAATTCCCCTCTTCCATTTATATACATATTTCCAATTATACAATAATAATCCAGTATGGATTAATTTAAATAATTATGAGTTATGAAACTCAGCGTATTTAATTTATAGTACATCCCGTTTTTATCAATTAATTATTACTATTTTCTCTGGTAATTAAGTACCGTAGAAGAACACTTTCAGTCAATTTAGCTCAGTGAACTGCTCTTCAGAATTTTTAACTTTTAAGGGTCAGGATATCTACATATTTATGTCATATTTAAGAATATTTATTATGATTCATTATTTATTGTGATATTCATGATATTGTAGGGGCACGAATATTATGTATATTCGAACACTAACTCGTTTAGTGTCTGACCGTGAACTTTGGGCTTATGACTAAGAGGATGATACAGTATGGATCCCAATCTTGTAAAGAGTATTTGGTTGCCCCTGCCTATATAAACGCGCAGCCCTACATGGCAGAACAGCTTCGCCCCCTACCAGTAGCTCCCCGAACATACAGTATAGGTGCTGACCTCTGCACGTGATCTGAAGCAGCAAAGCTGTAACGTACAAACAAGCAGTGATGCAGAATGCACAATATATTAGGGTGAATCCCTGACCATGTGTTAGGTGATAAAGTTTGTTGTTATTGCGATACCAGGATCATGGACTGTCCTTTTTGCCATATTGTGATATCTTTTTATCTATTTGGTATATGTCATGAAAAAGATGAGTGTGACTGCTAGTTGTAATTGTGATATCATTTTCAGTGCTAATAAAGTATAGGCTACTATGTATTTCCACTACACCAATGTCTTGTGTCTTCTCTGTATTAGTTATCATATCAATATAGTCAGGTTGCCAGTAGTTTCATAATATTATGATAACAGCTTCCATAGTTACTTAACTATTTTATGTGTAGTATACAGTTTGCTGTATGCTAGTAAAGGGGGGGAGAACGCTGCAACAAGGTCATCTGGTGGTGAAATTGTGAACTAAAGGGCACAAGTCTTGGTCTCTAGCTCAGCATACCCTAGGGAAATCCAAATTACAGTAATATTACAGCATGTGGCTATCATTCAATGTTACACCAACATAAAATACACTCTCCTCTTTGTGTCTGATACATTCTAAAGGAATGTATATGCATGAGAAAGGAGAATTCAACCGGTTCAGTTGACATTGTGTTTTTCCTGAGATCAGTAATTAACTAACTTTGAGCAGTTGATACACATTGTTGTGTTGAAGTCTATTTAACCTGTTATAACTAATGAATATAATGGATCATGGTACATGATATATCCTCTAGAGAACACAAGAGACCCTGTTCTTGTGGGTGAACAAAAGGTTTTCATCAACTACTAAATGGCATATTTCACAAGTACAATCAGTACTGTTCTTATTTGACCACTTCCCCTAGTACTCACTAGATGGCACCTCTGAGCCATTTTTCCACTGCAGCTGGGCTGACATCCATGGTTTGACAGGCTAGTTCATAATTCTGTCACTACGTGGCAACTACGCAGCGTTTTCCCCCCCTTATGCTAGTATAAAGACTCCCTGGACATGCTCCACTGCACCAACCTCTCTCCCACCTAGCATACACACCTGGAACTATACCTGTGTGTGGGGTGGTTGTGTTGTGGCAACCAACCAGTGACTCTCCCTCCAGCAACCACACACCATGTTGGTTATGCTTGACTATAATTTTTTCAGTAATTGCTGATTTCAGTAATGCCTGAGAAGTTTTGCATTAAATGTGGACTCTACCATGATCTGCCAGTAGGTGACCTATGTGTAGGACCTATTCTGGGTGATCTAGACCACAGGACCAGGAGGAGTACTACTACTGCTGGGACTAGCACTGCTACTACTACTAGGCCTACCAGTGGTACTGGAGGAGTCACAGCCACACCAGCACCTCACAGCACAGGTGGATCCACAGAATCCATAGCTGATTCTACAGTATCCACAGGATCTACCATGGCTACTAAAGACATTGGGCAGATGCAGGATGAGGAGGAGTTGGACCTGATCAAACAAGTACAGTCCCTGGAGCTGGCAGAGAGGAAGACAGCACTGAAGGCTAGAGTGAGGGCCGTGGAGGAGAGGGCCAAGGCTGGGACCCCCCCGGCCGGTGGATGGACCCCCCCCCGCCACGCAGTCTTTGGATGAGCTGGAAGTCCAAAAACGTAGGTAGTCTTACAAAGAGTATTTGGATGCAAAAGATATTAAACACCCCACCTACCCTGAGTACATCTATGCGGCCTTGCGCTGGGGCTCTCTGGCGAAAGACGGCACAGCTGACGAGTTACGCAGTTACATGGCCCACCTCTCCTATGTAGCTCGCAAAGCATCGGTGGTGGAGGGTTTTACGGATGATACCCATATACTATACGATGCTGATGTCCGCAAAGAGGCTCTGGAGAAGGGTTGGGGCGTGTTTTCTCGGGGGAACACTGAAATATCCGCAGATCGGTACACAGTCCTGAATACGAAGGCGTACCGCGAGCGGACCGAGGCCGCCGACAGCTCCTCCGCGGCCACCGCGGCCCGAGACGCCGCCAACAAAGCACCGGGTAGGGGAGCAGTTAGTAAAAAGAAACACCGTCCCGGTCAGAAGTCCGCGGCCGCGTCTGACATCGACGGTGCGTGTTTGAAACACAACTTAATGTATTATATATTTTCCACCCCCTAAGTGTACATTGGCAGTAAAATCTACGGTTGGTTTGCAGCATAAAAGGATGTATTATTAGGTTCACTATTCACAGTTTAAATAACCCCTTTTTTTTAAATGAATACAGCAGTGCCATTAGACTCAATGGTGGTTTGTTTACATTTGTATGGTGTAGAAAATGTTTCTTTAGGCTCCCACGTCAGAATTTCGATAATTTGAAACAGAAAATATAGAACTACTATACAACTTGTAATTCTACTGTGGGACCTGGCTCTTGGATGTTTCCTGATGCTTTCCTCAGTTTACAGGACTGGAGTAGATGAACCAATGTCTGCCTGAACACAGACCCAGTGAGGCAGTACAGCAGGAAATTTATGCTGTGATTTATGAGGCTCAGTCCGTATATCATTAAGGAAAGTGTGATATGGTCAACTGTTCCAAGTATTGTAAAGACAATGAGAATAACCCGTCCAGGTAAAGTAGTCACCACAAAGACTACACAAACAGCGAACATTGTCATGGTCAGACTACTATTCATACTGGCTGATTTTCCGTGTTGAGATCTCTGATATTTAATTCTGAACTTTCTCTTAGAATGGATCTTTTTCAGTGTTAGCACATTCAATACAGATATGATACAAAAGGGAACAAAGGAGTATATGCATCCATTACTGGTGGAATGAATAACAGCCCATGGCGATTCTGAATACTGATCACAGAGGACATCTCTGCGTGTTGTGCTAATATGATACATGAGAAAAAGTGGAAAGTTAGTGATACACATAATGAGTACCAGTATTGATATTGTAAATATCAGTTTTGTTTTTGTACAGTATATATGAACTTTCAGTGGCCAGAACACAGCTATGGTACGTTCAGCTGCAATCAGTACAATTAGCCATGAGGACACATTAGATGCTGTGTAATAGACAAATTCAATTATAGAACAGAACAACAGTGATGAAGGGAAAGGAAGGAGGCTGTATACTCCTGCATAATCTAAGACTGCATATGACCACAAAGTTAGGTTGTCAAAAACAGCGAGGACCAGTAGCAGGGTCATAAAGACAGAGGTCCTCATGAGGGAGCCATACACTAACACAATGATAACAAGACTGTTCAATACTGTCCCAATTGAACATATATTTAGTGTCAATATTATATGATAATGTTCATCTTGAGGTGAACCTGCTGTGTTGTTTGCAGTCCAGTTGGAGTACTGTCCAATATGTGAGAATGATAAATCAGTTGTAGTATCCATTACATCAAATTCAGCTTCTAGTTGGATCAAAATCAGAAAGATATTTTCCCACAATCAAAAATGTCCATGAATTGAGAATGGTCTACTGTGAGCTACAGGGTAGAATAAGGGACAGAGCACCTGAGGAACAGGTAGAAATGCTGACTAAGGAGTCAGGAATAATCAATTTGT